>RJWH01000191.1:532487-1155585 GCA_004363575.1 Solenodon paradoxus | reverse complement strand
GATAAATGTTTAGGAGTGGGATTGCTGAATCAAATGATAGAGTCATCTTTAGTATTGTGGGTTTTTTGAAAAATCTCTGTATTGTTTTCCAAATTAATCACCAACAATGCAGTAGGGTTCCTTTTGATTCACACCTTCTCTAACACTTGTTGTTTCTAATCTTTTTAATATAGGCCTTTCTCATTGGTGTGAAGTGACATCTCATTGTGGCTTTTATTTGTGTTTTCTGATAGTGAGTGATGTAGAAGATTTTTTCTTGTGTCTGTAGTCCATCTGTGTGTCTTCCCTAGAAAGGTGTCTATTAAAATTTTCTGTCTATTTTTTGAGTGATCCATTTGCTGCTTTTTGTTGCATTGTATGAGTCTATATATTTTGAAGATTAAGTTCTTTTCTGATCTATATTGTGCAAATATCTCCTTCCATTCAGTGGGTTGCCTTTTTGTTTTAACACAACTTCTTTCACTGTACAGAAACATTTTAGTTTGATATGCTCCCAATTGTTGAGTATTACTTTTGTTTCCTTTGCTGTCAGTGTCACTTCCCCAGACATCTCTGAGGTTGTGGTCATAGAGCTTTTTTACTATGTTCTCCTCTATATAGTCTGTGGTTTTAGGTCTTATATCAATGCCTTTGTTCCATTTTGAGTTCATTTTTATCGATGTTTCTAATCTAGCCTTATCTTTCTGGCAGGTGACTGCCCAATTTTCCCAGTGCCACTTGCTAAATAGACTTCCCTTCCTCTACTTCATGTTCTTGGCTCCTTTAGTATAGATTAGCTTAGCTGCCCACATAGGTGTGGTTTTATTTCAGTTTTATTCCACTAATCTGTTGGTCTGTTTTTGTTCCAATACCATATTGTTTTGATGACAATTGATCTGTTATGGATCTCTCTGTCATTCCTTCCTTCATATACAAGCATTTATTTCTATATTTTAACATATTTAAACATGACATATATATATTTCATATATAAAGTTTTTATATCACAAAAAGTTGAAACCTTCCTACAAGGTAAAGAAAAACTTGACTAGTAGCTGCTTCCTAAAGCACTCCTATAAGCACAATTACAAAATATTTTTGTCAACCATATCACCACTATTAATGTACTACCTTCAGTTCCATGTTTCATACTTCTCCTCGGTGTGGGGTGAGAAATGCCCTTTATTATAACATCTTATTGGTTCATTTGCTGACAAAGAAGATTTTAAAAGCTTACCTGTAATCACTCTAATTAGGCCTCAAATGTCAAAACTTGCTGTGTGAATCTGATTAACTCTAGCCTTCTCTGTGATACAACAGACACTACTGCATTAAAGGAGTGACTCTGCCCTGGAAGCAATTCTTTACACTTATGGCCTCTCCCCCACCACCTGACTGTACTGAAAAAGTAGTTAAGAAAGGTTTGCAATACTGACCCCACAAGTCCTTGAACTTTTCTTTCAACTGGGAGCCCAATCACATACAAGTCCTTTAATAAAATTAAAAAACTATTGTCCTCATGCATTTTTGTGGCACTTAATTTACAACATGTCTTGTGATATGTGAAGTGGAATGTTCACATTCTTCTCTATCTTGTACTAGATTGTGAGCAACTTATTTGTCCATCTTTTGAAATTCTCAAATATTAACACTGTTTCCAATGCTCTAACACAAGTATTTGACATGATTTTACAGGCCATCAGAAAACTAACATCCAATCCTTCCTTCTCTATCTTCGACCCTCCACACCAGCAAACATCTGACTAAAAAGAGAAAAGGCACATAAAAACAAGGGGAATTTGTTTTCTTAATGGTATGGGGCTTATATATTTAATACTATCATTTGCTTTTGAGGCAATACAATTAAATGAAAGTTGCCATGATGGTTAATTTTATGTGACAACTGGGCTAGGCCATGGCCCTCTGCGGTGTGTCTAATCATTAGCTTATATATTGCTGTCATGCATTTATAGATAAGATTACTATTAAATATCAGTGGACTTTAAGTGAAAGAGATTATCTATAATAATGTGGATGTAACTTAATCAGCTGATAACCTTAAGAGCAAAAACTGAAATTTCCCAGAATAGAAAGAATACTACTTCCTCAAGATTTTGACAGAAATCGTGCTTATGAATTTTAGTCTCAAGACTGCAACTTTAACTCTAGCCTGACTTTAAACCATCTGCCAGCCTAACCTACAGATTTTGGACATTCCAGTTCTCAGAATCACGGAAGCCAATTCCTTAAAATAAAGCTTTCTCTTCATATATGCATCCTGCTGATTGCTTATGTAGAACACTCTAACACAGCTGTATTTCAAAGCAGTTTTGTTTCTGAACCTTTTGCTGAATATATCTGTAGTATTCATTTTTCACACTGAGTAAGGGTGGAGTTTATACACTTATTAATGGAAATCAGTTTCTCTGCATATGGAGAAAAAGAGAGTATTGCCAAAAGAACCCAATGACAATGGCACCTCTCCTAAAGAGCCGGGAAATTTGACATGAAGGTTTTCCATATGAAGCTCTATTTGAGCACAGAATGTACAGCCCCCTAAGTATTATAGCTTATACATTTTCCTAAACTAGCTCACAAATTCTATGTTGGAGCAAAACATTTTATTGTGAAAAGAATGGGGCATATATGGGGTATGATTATGGCAGGGAGGAGGATTTCAACAATAAATGTGACTCAAGATAGGAGATTGATGTGTCCTGTTTCCATTGCTTCATTCATCATGAGAATTTGTGTTGTGACTTCTGGAAGTCAGTTTTATTTCATGATGCAATGGAAAAAATGATAAAGATTATAAATTTTCTTTAAGCTTATGCTTTTTCAACCACTGAACTGACAATTGGCAGATATTTAAGAAATTAAAGGAAAGAAAGTAGATTTAGTTTACTTCTAATTTAGTCAAATGGCTAAGTTCTGGAAATGTTGGAAGAAATTTATTGACGTGCCTTTAGAATTAATTACTCTTAGATCCCAATTTATAGACCTCTAATAGTCCTCAAATCTGAATATTACTGCCTGATGTTACATAATGGAACTCTGTACATACTCTATAAAAGTGACAGTGTTGCAAAACTTGGCATGTGGATTCAGAAGTTAGTACTTGAGACCATTCTGTTTTCAATGCTGAATTTCTCTGAGCTAAAAGAAATAATATTTAAAGAGTCATGTAATTAATGAAAAATAAGTGCTGATTCTGAAAGTTGTTCATGGATGTTGGTGACTGAGTGTGAATTGTGCTCTCTGTGATTCTGGTATACAACCACAAGATGAGCGTGGTTATGAAGTCCCTGCACCATTGGGGTGGCTCATTTTCAAATGAAAGCTCATGTGCTAAAAGCAAACTACCTATTTCCACATGTTTAGTGAGCATTTAGAGTTAACTGTGGAAAAAGGAGTCAGCCAAGAAAGGAAACATACATAGTGTGTAATTGTTTGTATTAGTTCTGGTCTCTTTTTTGAAGCTTCCTAAAGAGGAGGGGCCTGTATTGCTGGATCAATTCTTTTAGGCTTTTGTGATTTGGACTCAGGAAGAAATAGAGCTGAGGAATAGATCTGAAGCACACAGCCAGGGCTGGAGAAGAGTAGGGCAAGTTTTGAATGAGGCACACAAGCAACCACTTTGTGTGAGAACAGTGGATGGGAGAAAAGAGAAATGTTTCCGATATCTTTGTTATTTAACTGCTTCACAGTGTTAGGGTTATGGAATTTCTTTATCATTATTTTGAAATAAGGTTTCAAGAACTTGCCTGTGAGTTTTGAATATGAACTGCTCCCTGGGTCATGTGGATCACAAATTTTATAAACGTTACACAAAATATCATACCAAGTTGTAAGAATTTCTGGACAAATTTTGAGTAATGTTTGCAGCTATGCAGTTACTTTATGAAGTTACAGAGATAAATGCCTTCATTAGTGAAAAAAACAAAAACAAAACCCCTCAATTAGATTAATTGTTTAGAATTTGAACACCCTCCTAGAACTGCCCAGGGTGTAAACATGAGTAGCATTCTTACACTGACCATTAAGTAGCTCTTGTTAGAACAGTATTTTTTTTTTTTTTTTTTTTTTACAAATAGAGCTTACTGTACTGATTTGGGGGTTGCAAATTTATTACTGCTAAAAAAAAAAAAAACAAAAACAAAAAAAACTTGTCTGTTTAAATTACTAACAGGCTATACTCATCAACTTCAGTAATAAAAATGTTTCACAAAACTGGGCTGAAAACATGCTTCCAAGACTAGTGAGCAGTGAAGAATCTGGTTAATCTATAACTTGAACATTCAGTTCCTGAGTGATTTACTCGTTTCAGTCAGAAAGGGTAAAAACAGGCTTTCTTTTACTAGAAAAAGTAGAAATATCTTGTTTTTGTTTTTTTCTGACCTGTTTGATACAGTAAAATGATTTCACAAAACAAATTAGCATGGTGCCAATTTGATATCAAAGGTTGGAAGGATGTCTCTCCTTTTCTTCAGGAAGTTGATGTAACTTTTTCACATTTATTTGCCCAAAGATTAGCTTGGTATCTGTTAAGTCCTTGAGAAGCGTCTCAACACGGGAAGCCTGGACTCTCAAGGCTTCTTTCATTCATTAAGCCAATATCCTTGGAGTCTCCTTCCTACTGGACATGTGCTCAGTAGATCATCCCTACTCTAAGGGCGTCATGGGCCGGGGAAAGGCTGAACTAGAAGTTCCAAATAACCTACAACACAGAATAATACGCAACGACACCGTTGACGTACCTGTAATGACTACAGCAAGAAACATAAGGTTCAGTCCACGAAGGCTGTGTCCCTTTCTCCCTGCCGCCCCCGGGAGCGGGATGCCGGCTCTAGAGAGCTGACGCTCTACAGAGCCAAATCTAGAACTAGTCCTCCTCGCCAGAGGGTGTCAGGGAGCTGAGTGGCAAGGAGAATCCGCAGGGGTAAGCAAAAGTCTGGGCAGTAGAGGAGACTTGAACCTGCGACCCCCGAAGGCACTGCAATTGATAAGGTTGCGGACCCGGGTCCTGGTGACCCTTAAAGCCAGTCCTTCGCAGGAGGGAAACACTACGAACTGTTCGGGCTTCGCCTTCGCGATCCACTGTCCGCGCGCGGTGCTTGCCAGGCCCGCGGGGGCGTCGCGGTCGCCCCGGCGCGGTTCAGGTCTCGGGGGCGGGCTCGCAGCGAAGCCCCGCCCCATCTGACTCCGCCCTTCGGGCGCGCCAGCCGGTCCCGCGCCGCGCCAACCCTTTCCCGGGTCATCGCCCCGCCCCTCTTCCGGGCTGCAAGCCCCCCGCGCGCCGCTTCGGGACCGCGCTCGTTCGCGCGCGGCGGCCCGTAGTCAGCCCTCCCGTCAGTCCGCCCTCTCAGCGCGCGCTCGGTCGCCCGACGACGCGGGAGCAGCACGCGCCGGACCAGACTCGCTGCGCTCCTAGCCGCGGAGCGCCTGCCGGCTGAGGCAGCGCCTTGGGTTCCTCAGCCACACTGGGCTGAGGCCGCGGAATCCGGAAAGGCAGCGTCGGTGGTGAGGACCCTTGTCGGGGGAAGTAGACATGGCGGGGCAGCGGGCATCGGGGGAGGCTGCTCTAACCCCTTCGGCACGTCGAAGGCTCGCTGACGGACTGCGCGCCTGGGCACCGGGGGACTGGCGGGGCAGAACCTGGCTGCGCGGGCTTCGGCTCGACGCGAAGTGGGGACGGGGCCACGGGGCATCTGTGAGGCTTTCCACGGGACCCTTGCCCGGATCGGGACGGAAGGGACGCCGGCTCGAGGCTCCTGCCACGTTTCCACCGCGCGTTACCTCCCGCCACGGGGTGGGCCACGGCCGTGCGCCTTCCCGCGCTCTGGCGCCCCTCTCCGCGTCCGGCGTTCTCCGGAGCTAGGACCCGGCTTGCTGACCTGAGTGGGGGTCGCGCCCGGGGGAGGCCCTATCTCTGCCCTGGAGCCCAGGGCCACCCGGAGGTTGGACGCCTGTCCGGCGGCCGTGGACCCGCGGGCCAGCAAAGGGGCGCCCCCGCGAGCCTCTGCGGGGATGGGGGGAGGAAAGGATGGGGTTCCAGGGCGCTCCCTCCCTAAGCCGGACAAAACCGGGCTGGCGAAGTTGGACGCGCCTGCAGGCCGCCCTTTCCAGAGTGGGTGGGGATGTTTGATGCCGACTCACCTAGCACTCGTGAGACCCCCGCGTGAGTGCTGTCGGGGTTGATGGCTTTACAGTCCAACTCCCAGCCCCCTGGGAAAGCTGCCTCTCCCGGTCGGCCGGAGCCCGCGCGGCCACAGCGCGGAGGCTACCCCGGGCCCCTCACCACCCTACGGCCCGGGGCCCCGCCTTCCCAACCTGGGGCACGTCTGTCAGAAGTGCTTGTTTCTAGAGACGGCGGCGATTCGCTTTTCGTTGCAACGAACTGAGCAGGCTAAGTTAGAAGCTCCTGGAAGGCCGGGCTGGGTTTCCCTTTGGGTTTTAGTCACGCCGCGGGGAGCTGAGGAGCTCGTGGAACAAAGTAGAACTTGAGGAGCAGCCGCCGGGGTGACCACGTCCCAGGATGACGTCACCGTGCGATGTTTAAAATGGGAGCTTTTCGCTCTAAGTGTGGGTGGGGAATTGCGCTGCTTACTCTACACGCTTAAGATCTTGGCTCGCCTTGCTTTTGGTTTCTCTCAGATTTGATAACGCTCCCTCCTCTACCTTTTGTACTCCTCGAATACTGATTGGTGGGGGCGGATTAATTTTCAGCTATTCCAGGCATCAGTCCTTCAAACTGGGGGGAAAAAATTCCATATGACTCATCTTGTGTTACAACTCCAAACAACCACTAAGTGGTTCTTTCCTTCCTTTCTTCCTTTTATTTATTTATTTTTGATGTGAACAGAGCAAAAGAGAACAAAATGCCAAGCACACGTTTGTTGAATGTAATTGGCAAATTTAAAGAATGGAAGAATGATATAGTTAAGGAATCTGTACCTTCTTTAGTGTGTTTCGGTGTTTTATTTGGCAGGGTGGAGGCTAGTCTAGTTCCATTAGCCACTTTTATCCCCAAACCATATATAAAATGGCAATGGGTTTTCTTTTCCATCATAACTTGATGGAATGTGAATAAAGCTTTATGAAGTGAAAATGATTCACTTTTTACAGGAGACAGTTGCACAGCAGTTGTGGGGAACTGTGTTTGTGTGTGTCCTTACACTCGTGTGTAGCTCAGTACCTGGTGCTTGGTAGCTGGCCATAGTAAGTGGGTTTGGCATTCTAGGGTTCCAGGAGGAAGATTTGGGTGTCTTCCCATCCAGGATGAGAGTGGCTGTTGCTGCCAGCACACCTCTCAGATAACCATATAGAGTTTATTTCACAGGGAGATCCCTTGTTTGAATTTGCACAAGGAGTAAAGAAATCATAAAGAGAAACTGTAAGAGCAGACCCCAGAAAAAAAAAAAGGACGCTAATAGAATTCTGCTTTATTTTTTGAATGTGTGAGAACACAAACACTTAGCTAGGTTAGTCAGTTTTTATACTAAACATAGCAGGGGCTGTATGTCTTTAATAATAATTGACTTCAAAAAGGTGATGTTGCTTAGTAAATGCAGCAGCTGAATAACTCCAAGTTACTTACAGCAGCCAAATGAATGAGCTCATCGCTTAGACATAATATACATGGAAACAATCCCAAGACAAGGTTTTTGCCTTTATGGATTATCAATGATAAATCAGATCTGCCATTTAAAAAGAGCCTTTTTTTTGAGGCAATTCCAAAATGCAGTTAAATCTGGTTATTTCTTTCAGTTCGGTTTTCTGTAGATAACCCTGAATTTCTACTCTCAGGTATGTTTTGATAGCGCCACGGCTTTTTGTCCTTATCTTTTTAGATAAATATATCTCTGTTTCTGAAAGAATGCTTACACAAACTTAATAATGATTTTTTCTTTATAGAATCGTTATTGAAATATACACATAACATACAGTTCACACATTTAAAGAATAGTTTTTTGACTTTAGTAGTCAAATCTTCACTGTAAATCTTCACTGGTCAATTTTGGAACATCTTCATTACCCCGCCATACAAGCCCTATAATCATTCACTTCACTTCCTTCCCCTCATCCCTCCTATCTCTAGGCTACTAATCTGCTTTCTGTCTTACAGAGTTGCCTGTTTAGGGCATTTCATATTAATGGAATTATGCAATATTTGGTCTCTTGTGGCTGACTATTTTTCCTTAGATTAAATTCATTTTCACCCATGTCGTAGCAGTATAAGTACTTCCCTTTTTTTTTGTGGTGGAATAATATTCCATTACATATATATGCATCACACTAGCTTGTTTATTAATCAGTAGATGAGTTCTCATCTTTTGGCTATTATGAATGAATTTCTTCTGGACATCTATATACAAGTTTTTATGTGTACATTTCACTTATCTTGGTTATATAAATGTTAACACATTTAGTAAAAGTTATATAGCAGTATTATAATGCTTCTCTTTGAGTAATATCTGATTTTTAGTCAACAGAAGCAATTATTGTTCCAATTGAACTTCTCAAAGCTAAGTGATAAGATTTTTTAACAGTGTTGTGTAAGAAGGTCTTTGTAGTATAAAGTAGTGATTGTTCCTTATTCCAGATATGAAGCAATGGAACACAAGATAAAATTGGAAGGAAGAAAGGAAGGATATTTTACAGAACTTTATCTTTAGTTTTTATATTTTGATTTTTTGAGCAAACTTATCTCTTTACAGAGAAAAATGAAGAACGAAATTGCTGCCGTTGTCTTCTTTTTCACAAGGCTAGTTCGAAAACATGATAAATTGAAAAAGGAGGCAGTTGAGAGGTTTGCTGAGAAATTGACTCTAATACTTCAGGAGAAATATAAAAATCACTGGTATCCGGAAAAACCATCAAAAGGACAGGCCTACAGGTAAAGGATTAGATTGGACTGTGGGGTTGGACTAAAGAGGCTGGTCGACTCCTGAAATGAATGTGAGGCCAGAGGACTGAAAGATGTCCAATCCTTGCCTATCAGAGTTTATTTGCAAAATACAGAACTCTGGAGTGTGTTTTATTTTTTCCTTACTCATTTTCAAATGTCATTTGTTCTTGGAGACCCACTACCTGAACTTAAAAGGCCAGTGCTGTATGTAGCCTTGTGATTATAGTTTGGCCTCTATATTTCTTTATGTAGCATGGGTACTTGAGAGTTTTTGCAATTACAGAAGACCTCAAAATTATCACTCATAATGGATGCGGTTGGAGTTGGCAGAAATTAATCTCCTCGTATCTAAAAGTAAATTATATTTTTAAATTTTTAAATAGTTTTATGGCAAGTGGGAACCAAGATTATTAGATACTTAATATGTTCTTGACATAGGAATAATTTCATTTATATTTTGTACAATTTCGTATGGTAGAAGCCAGTGTAACTATTTCATAGATGAAGCTTACTTATATAGACAGCAATTTATCTGTGATCCTCAACTGGCAATATTAGCTCTGGAATTTGAACTTAGTTCTAAATGACCCTAAATTTTTATGAACTTTCTGAGCATCACAGTGTGACCACTACTCTCAGATGGTAGATAATTCTCACTTCCAGCTGTCTTTACTAATATGATGTATAAGCTGCGTTTATAGCTTAAAGTAAAGAAGAACAGGCTTCTGCAAAACATGTCCTGGCATGCTCAGTACCTGGTATTTATATGATTGCTTAGGAGTCTCGGTTTGAGAACATTCTGCTAAACTTAGCTGTCAAACCTTGTCCCATTTGTGGATGTGGCCAAAAAAATTTTAAGTCAAACAGTTGTGGCTATTAAGGCTAGAGAAATTCTTTTATTTATGCAGATTGCTTCCCCCAGAGTTTCTTCCACAAATAACTTCTTTGCTGTGATGTAAAAAGAACTTCCTTTCAGACACTGAACTCTTGCAAAGTGTGTAAGACCGTTTATGAAGTCTATATGGGAGGTGAAAATATGATTTGTTTATTCTTCATTTACTAAAAGCTAAGTGAGTATATGTTCTGTTGAAAGAAAAAGAATCAAAATTATTTAGTTTCTCCATTTTTATCCAGAGATTTCCTGGTAAATTAGAAAATGTAGTGAATTATAGTAGAAATGTTAAATGTCCTATATAAAGCAGACCCAGCTTTATTTTTCTTTTTGATGCAGGAAAACAGAAGGGAGAAACATTTATTAGTTTCTCCATTTTTATCCAGAGATTTCCTGGTAAATTAGAAAATGTAGTGAATTATAGTAGAAATGTTAAATGTCCTATATAAAGCAGACCCAGCTTTATTTTTCTTTTTGATGCAGGAAAACAGAAGGGAGAAACATTTATTTATTTATTTATTTATTTATTTATTATTTAGTTATTCATCTTGGTTGTTCTACCCCACAGGTCCTAGATGGCAAACCCAGGTCCTTGGTCCTTTGGATGTATGTGAACTATGCCAGTCATAGGCTGTGGATTTAACCATCAGGGTGCTTTTTTTTTCTAATGTTCAGTTGATTCTCTTTAATTTTCTTCTACACCTTAATATTGATGGAGTGAACTTTTGTGAGTTAAAACTGTTGAGACTTTTTCCACTGATCTAATTAATCAACGTTGAATGAAGGCTTCTGGATGAGGCAAGCCACCATACTATTACTGAAAAAAGAGACACTGTCAAGTAAATGCTGAAAGGTCAGGCAGTGTACCATTACATTTCCATTAAATATAAAAACTTGAGGAAAAAAAGTTAGCCAAAGAGGATGAAATTGGCTTGTGATCAGAAGTATCATTTTATAGTCATTTTGAAGTTATCTTTGAAGTAGAAAACAATTAGACCTAATGGTGGGTAGTTGCTTTTATAAAAATTAATAGAATATAGGATTAACCAGAGTTAGTAGACTCTAATCCATAGAGTAGGTACAAGTGTTCTTTTTTTCCCCCTAAAATGCTTATAATTTAAATTGTTTCTCTGCAATATATACAAATAAGATGCTTTTGGAGGGTAATTTGGCAGTGTTATCAAAGTCTGTTAAAAATATTCACACTGTTTGAACAGTAAGTCTCTTAAAAATCTATTCTCGAAGCATAATCAGAAATCCAGACAAATATGTATGAATATGGATGTTTCTTACACTTCATAATTACAAAAAAAAAAAGGAAACTGTCAACATTAAGTAAATGATAGACTATTTTTATGCAACTTTTAAAGTCTTATTTTTGAAGACTGGTTAATGGATTAGTAAACAGTGTGTAGAATAAATAAGCATGAAGATATGCAAATTTTCTTGAAGTAGAGTTTGCATTTAAGTATCTTAATTTACATATATATTTTTTAAACTTAGAGCCTGCATCACCCTCATGGTATATAACAAAAACACATGTATCTAAGATCTATCTGTTTACCCTGAATTGCTTGTGATTCTGGGATCCATCAGATTTTGAATCAACCTACACAACACTGGACTCTGTAACATAGGACCATGTTACAGAAAGGAACAAGCAGCATTTTATATGCTGCAAAACAATTTTGTTTACACTCTGAATATGCTAAATTTTTCATGATGATGGTCAGATAAATATATACAGAATAGGCTATTGTCTAATAACATGAACTTTAAAAGCCTGTTGTCCTGGATTTGAAAGAAGATGAAATGACTTAATCTAAATCCATCCACTTTCTAGCTGTGTGATAATAAATATGTTACTCAAACTCTTATCTACTTCCTTTTTTACATGAGGAAAATATAATCAACTCACGGGATGATTGTGAAAATTACAAGTTTATAAACGCAAAGCATTTAGGAAGCTGCCCCTTTCATAGCAAAACATAAAAAGTTACATTTATATGTTATAAAACTAATCCTTTTTAAGTGTAAAAATAAATTATTTAGAAACATAGCTGTTACCTAATGAGAATTTTTTTTTTTCTGTTTTTTTAATAGTGGAAATCACCTGATAAAATAATTTAACTTAAAATTTTTAAATAGGGATGTGTCCTGGTGACCTAGCACATAAGGCCACCAGTAGGCCACATACATCCCAAGGAGATCTGGGGTGGGTTTGGGGTAGGGGAGCAATCAGGATGAACAACAATAAAATAAAATGTTTCTTTCTTCTCTCTCATCCTGCCTGCCTGCTTACTGGCTTTCATTCCTGTCTGCAACTTTCCTTTAAAAAAAAAAAAAAAAAAATCCTTAATAACACTTTATTCTTTTGCAGTCATATTCAAAGGTATAATTACTGTTCATCAATTAATGTATATTTTTCATATTTTAGGGAGTTGGATATGAGGGAGGGATGAAATGACTTAAATTCACCCAGTAAATAACTACTAGCACTAGTACTAGAACCTGGGTTTTCTTGATTGATTTCTAGTTGTAGGCAGTACTTCCAGTGTTAACTACCTTTTCTCTATGAATGGAGAATGCTTATTTTAATACATATTTTTGCATTCATACTGGGAATCATCTTTGAGCAATCCGCTGGGTATATCTACTGTTTCCTAGCTTAAAAAAAAATGAAGCAGAGGCCGCATTGATTTGGAAACATTTTCCATATTATATTGACAATGATTTTTTAAAAAAGAAAACGACTGGGTAACTAGTTAAATAAACTAATTACTATTTTGGTTTATATTTTAATGTTAAGTATGTGCTATGAATGGTTGTATTCTTGACTGATTCTGTATTTATTAGACAATAGATAAGGCAAAAGGCCACCCTTCTTAACACTTACTTTAATTTCTGTGCTGTATAAGCAAGGTAATGACAGATCAAAATTTGTCACAAGAATTTCCAATTATTACTTGAAGCACTGGTTGAGGTATTTGTTTAGAGATTTTGTTGTATAGGAACTTACGACACTTTTACCTTCAGAGCTCTCAGTAATTTCATGCAAGTTGCACACTCTGAGCTCGTTTAATGCACCTGGGAGGTTGAGTGGTTTATGGGTACATGAAGTAGAGCCATTTCAAGCAATTTTCCTGGACTTGCACACAAATGACCTTTCTTAATCACCAGTCTTGTTGACGCTGCCTCTATGATGTTCACTTTTATTTATTTAGGATAGCTAGTATTCTCCATCAGTTTTTGGTTCGTTTTCTTTTAATTCATGTTGGCAAATATTCATAGATATAACAAGGTTTATGATAAGATTTAATTAAAGTTATTAACTTTCCTCCACTTTGTTGTAGATGCATTCGTGTCAATAAATTTCAGAGAGTTGATCCTGATGTCCTGAAAGCCTGTGAGAGCAGCTGCATCTTGTATAGTGACTTGGGTTTGCCAAAGGAACTCACTCTCTGGGTGGATCCATGTGAAGTGTGCTGTCGGTGAGTTCTTGAGTTTGGAGGCTGAATTGATTACCATGCTGGAACTAATTTTATGGAATTTTCTCAGGTACTGCCTGCCTGTGTATCTTTATGACCAAAAACTGGTTATTTGACTTCCACAGATGTTATTTTTGGTAAAGTATTCTTCTGGAGGTGATAGTAAAGGCTTCTTATAATCCTGTTGTTTTCAACTAAATAACTTAGAAACTGATAGCAGCAGTGTTTCTAGAGCATTGCCAAGAAATCTGTTGAAAATCAAGAAACAGAATTTACATACCCAGTGTTCTGTTGGTCAGTTATCTTTCATTGATGGAACACTTCTCTTTCCCCTCTTCAGTTTAAGAAAGAAGCTAATCCTAAGTAATACTGGATAGAAAATTTTGACTGGTCTCTGTTTCTACTCTTGCCTCCCTCCTTTTTGGACTGAGTGATGTTTTCATAATGGAAGTTATTTCTCATGTTCTCATGAGCCAAATTGTAAAAAATGACTGTTAGATATGAAATCTAATTGAACTCTATTTATTCTAAAAGCTTTCAGTGTAAATCAGGCACTGTTTATTTGTAGCTGTATTTACAGCTAGGAATTTTGAAAAATAAAAGTGACATTCTGCTTTCAGGTAGTTCAAAGGTTACCAAAAAAGAAGAAAGAAGCAGCAGAATACAGTAGAGTATGATTTATGCTACAATAAAAATATGTAAAAAATGCACTGGTTGATGACACAAAGGAGAAAGTTATTCCCTCTGCCAGGAGTTAGGGAACACTTAAGTAGGTGATATTGAACTGAGAGGGGAAAGATGAATTGCAGTTAACTGGGTGGCAAGGTGGAAAGGACATTTCCAGGCTGGAGAAAACCAAATTAACAGATGCATGGTATGCCCCTTGGAGTAATTTCCTGCAGTTGTTCCTTTGGGGTGTTTCTCTTGATTTTAAACTACAATTCACCTTTAGATTGTAGTAGAGATGCTTTTTGATACAAGTCAAATACCTTCCAAGGTGGTCATAGTCTTTGCCCTGATCTCAAACAATGAAAGTAGAGGCAAAGACATGTCATACAAAATAGGATGGTTATTATTCATAGATCTGCTTGGGTACTTGCTGTTGCTATAAACACATTGCTTTGGGAAATTGGATACAGATAGTGGATTTTCCAACATTTCTTTCTCAGTTGAAAGGAAGATCCAAGATATCTTTAAGTTTTGGGCTATGAAGGTCAGGCATTTTTAAATGCTGGAATTAACTAAAGACTCAGCTTAGGCCAGGGTCAGAATGTAAATTTTGACCACTGAAACCTTACATACCATTTAGTATGGAAGAAATAGCTATCACAAAGTTACTGTTGAATTGCTTATTTTTCATTAGTCAGGCAGTTATATCTCAATTAACTGTTTTTTCAGTTGTGTAGTTTTTCAGCCAATAAAAATTATAAGCAGCCTTTGAAAGGTTGTTCATAGTAGTCATAAAACTAACTAAAAAGGTCAGTCTGAATTAGAGGCAGGAGTGGAAAAAGCTAAAGATTTAGCACAGCTGTATTATCACACAGTCCAATAATGAATATTTGACACAACAATCTTAAATCATTAGGGAAAAAACTTTTCATGTCCCAAATGCTTAAGAAATTAGGTAATTATATAAGCATTTTTATTTATTTGATGTATTTATTTCAAATACTTTAAGTCTTGGCACCTGAAGATGAAAGCTTTAGTTATATTTATATTATACTTTAGTGAATACTTATTTCATTACTTGATGGTGCCAGATAATGAAAAATTATTGTGCTTTTTTCATCTTTTTTAATGTAAGAAAATCTTTGCATGCATTCTGAAGCTTTCTAATGATTTTATATATAATTAAATTTTTTGTCCAAAATTGGCTATTTTTTTTAACAGCTAGTAGAAATCACCTTCAGAGTTTATACTCCTTTTCTCCTTCAGGCATAACAGAATCCCAAAAAGAAAGATCTGTTGGAGTAGTGGTTATTGGTGTAAGTTAATAGGAGATTCAGATATTGATAAGTACTTCCATACCAAAACTGAAAAGATAAATATGCAGAAAGTTTAAACAAAGTGAGCAGGTGGCAGGCAGGAAGAGAGAAGAGGAAGAAGCATTCCATTTTATTTCCATTTTGGTGGTTCATAATGGTTGTTCCCCTGCCTCCCCACCCATAGATTCAAACCCAGGATCTGTGTCCTTGGTAGGCAATTGACCCAACCGCTGTTCCACCAAGGCATACCATCTTTCTTCTTAATAGAAGAAACAGTCTGAAGAATTGGGCAAATTGTTGACAACAAAGGATTCTTATACAACAATTTAAAATTTACTTAAGAATAGAGTTTTAGTCATGGAAATTAACTTTATCTTCAAGGTTTACAGATTATGAAGTTTCATACAATTGAAAAGCTAATTTATACGTTAATGAAAATAATAACAATGGGCCATAGTAGACCTACCTTCATTTTTGTTCTAGAGCAACTCTTTGAGGTTAACTGAAAAGAATAGAAAAGGGAAATAGTACCATATTTAGTTAGCATTTTTTAACCTTGTTCAGCCTGTGAAAATAGAAGACAAAAATAGGAAATATAACTCATCTATAAGACTACTTGGTTTCCATATAAATTTTCAAAGGCTTTATTATAGTTAGGTCTTTTACTTTATTATAGATGATTATCCTGATTCAGAAATAATTTGAGACAAGATTTATCTTGAAATGAAATTGACATCATCAATTAAAATTAATTTTTTATAGTGAAGTTTTTATTTAAGTTTAGAATCACTTTGTCTTTCTAACATTAAATGTTGTATAAGATTTACTTACCAACTCATTTCCTTTGTCTTAATGCTTACTAGAAATAGTTTAATAATGTTTATGTTGTCTAGTCTTTAAATAGTTATGTGGTTCTCTCCTTTGGCCTCTGAATTAAAACTCCTAGTTTTACTGTTCATTATGCTATTTTCCCTTATTGCAGAATTTATTTACCTCCTTTTTATTAACCAACAGCCAACGTTACATATTTTGGTGATTTTTTAGAGCATAGTTTTTAAACTGTTTTATAAGAATAAAATAATCTTGCTCACTTTACTTTTATTAAAAATTAAGATGAGTGGTGAACAGTTATACTAGGAATCTCTATAAGATAAGCAGTACAATTTAACTAAAACTTCATTTCCTTCACCAATAGTTGTTGCTTTTTTTCTTTAATCTCCGTAATTGCGTCAGTTCTCATTTTTGTCAGTATGGGTATAGGAAACATAGGCCCCTTTGTAATGTCACTGTGGTAAAAGTGAATCTTTTAGGAAATCTAGTTAGGATGATATGTGACTTAAATTACCAGCTATACATTACAGAACTCAGTTAAAAATATTTTTTAGAAAATTTTCTATACAGCCAATTCCGATGGTACATACTAAAATATAACCAAAACAATGAATTTCTCTCATGTTTTAAACAACAATTTTTATTAGGAGGCAGTAGACAAGAAAATTAGGAAAGAGAATGGGATTGCATTTATTTATACTTAAAGAGACCAGATGTTGAAAATTGGGGCCTACTTATTGATGTGGAGCTGGGTTAGGATTCAATCTTATATAGGGTCACATTTTAGTAGGCTTCCAGTTTTGCTTTGAACTAATGGCGTGTCCAGACCTGTTTAACTATTTTTATGAACATTTTTTTCTTTGATGTGATTACAAGGTTTGTAAGTTGAGTTTCTTTTGTTTTTGCTTTATTTAAGGTATGGAGAAAAAAACAATGCATTCACTGTTGCCAGTTTTGAAAATGAGGATGAGAACAAGGATGAAATCTCTAAGAAAGTTACCAGGGCTCTTGATAAGGTTACTTCTGATTATCATTCAGGATCCTCTTCTTCAGATGAAGAAACAAGTAAGGAAGTAGAAGTAAAACCCAAGTTGGTGACTGCAACCCCAAGCCCTGTGTACCAGGTAACTATGAAACTGCTGACTTGTATATTGAAGGTGCTGAGCAGGGCTTACCACATCATTCCAGGTAACTGTATTCCTGTTGTTCCAAGTTTCTGATTGGAGATTGGAGATCACTGTCCTTGCCTTTCTACACTACAGAGCGCCTTCTCCTCCGAGCCACTTTATCAAAGTTTGCTTTACTATTCAATAACGGATAAATATACTTTCGAAGATAAATGAAGAATAGAAAAATTATGACAGCAAAGAATTCCTTGTTTTTTAAAAATCTCTGTAGTATTCCAAAATAGCCACTAATTTTTTGTACTCTTTAAACATTTCCAATTTGTACCTTTGGTTTTAACTTTTTTATCCTTCTTTGTCATGGTTAAAGAAAAACCTCATTTAATTATTATTTCAGTTTATCACTTGAACCAAAATGTCTCATTTGCTTTAACTATAGAAGAGTCATAGCCACTGTACATGCATTTATACTTGTATTTATTATTTATACCCCACATACCAGAGAAAGTTTAGTAATACTTTTGAAAATTCTCAGTACAGTGATCTAACTTAGCAGAAAAGATAATTTAAAATAAAAAAAGATCTTTTAGTTGCCTTATGCTGAATATATACTTTTTTCTGATTTTGAGTTCATTTTAAAATATATCAATTTTTATTTGGCCGTGATTAGGCATATTGAAACATACAGTTTCATAAACAGGTTTATGGCAGGGTTGAATTTGGGATAACATGAAAATTTAGAGCTTAAGAAAGAAATTTTCGTTTTGAGTATGAGAAACCTTAAAGTTTGAAATTCAGAATGCCATGTATATAATAAACATGCATTCTGTGTAACTTAATTTTTTTAGTTCTTTCTTTTTTTGTCAGTTGTTGAATTATCCTCCCTAGACTTGAGAGGAGTATTAGTTCAGAAAATCAGCATGCTTTTGGCGGGGGGCAGTGGTATGAAGATAATACATGCACTTCCTTTAAAAAACAACTTCAAACAGTCTGAGAGAATATAACAGTAGCTAGTCTTTCTCCACCACCACAAGTCCTGTGCCCTTCAGTGGAGGTATTCATTCCAAGTTACTTTTATATTCTCAAGAGATTCCCTATGTAGATAAGTAATATGATTTTATATTTCAGGACTCATTTTATAAGACTTTCACCATAAATATTTTGGGTATTTTTTTTTTTTGCAAATCATCATTCTTACATTACAAATTCATTCCACATATGTGGAAACTTTATCTCAGAATTTTTCTTCTTTGTTACTTATACAAAATAAGAATTTAAGTCCCAAATTGAACTGATTGCTGTTAATTTTTACAAGTGTATTAACCTTAATTTTTACAGTTGCTTTTCATATTACATTTTCCCTCATGCTGAAACAGTGTTAGGATAAAATTATAACAGAAAGGTCTAGAAATTGAGGTGTCTTACATACCTTTTTTTTTTAAAGGTAAAGAGTCAGGCAGGAATGATGATGAGCCAGAAACAGGCAGATGGGAAGAGAGGGGAGGAAGAAACACCCTATTTATTGTATTTATCTGTTCATACTGGTTGTTCTCCCCAGCCCCGGGGCTCAAACCCGAGAATTTGGGATATATGTGGCATGCAACCAAACGGTATCCCACTAGGGCATGCCTAGTTCTTTTTTTGAAAAAGAAAGAGGTAGACAGGTAAAGAAAAAGAAAAAGAAAGAAACATTTATTTAGTTGTTCATCTCGTTTGGTCTCCCCTTCCCCTACTCCCATTGCCAAACCAGATCTTTGGGAATGCATGTAGACTCTGCATGCTGGACTTAACCACTAACATCCAGGCATGCCCTTATGTAGTTAAAAAAAAAAAAAACTCCTCAACATTATATTCATTAACAAAATTCATTCATGACAGAGAAACATGGCTATTATAAGCCACTGTAGAAAATTGGTACAAGTGGTCCATTTTAATCTTTCCTTCCTATCCGTTTTCTTCTTGAACCTAGCATTGTGAAAACTTTAAAATAAATTAATCAAAGTAAGGCCAAAATATTCCTAGTTTTGAGTCTTTGTTCTCTGAGCAGCCAGTGTGTTCTGAAAGGTTATCTCCAGGATAGCACTCCACTAATAAAGAAGTATATGTCATTTCTCCATAAATTGATAGATTCAATTCAGGATCAGTCAAAATCTCAAAAGGCTTTTTTCTAGACGTGACAGAGTAATGCTAAAATTTCAAAAACAGGAGAGATACTCCCTTTCCCCTTGTGGCTCAAGCAGCTAATACAAACTATAAAATCACAGACATGGGTTTCAGACCCAGGACTGAGTGAGGATGCCAGAAATATATATAAGAAAAAATATTTTGTTTAAAAAAAGAGACCAGATACAGATGCACATATATAGCCATTTTGTTTTGTTTTTTAATAAAAGTGCCAAAGCAGTTCAATGGGGAAAATCTTCAAAAACTAGTACCAAAAACAATTAATCTATGCAGAGTAAAAACAATGAATCTGACACCATACATATACACAAAAAAATTAATTTGAGATGGATCATAGACCTAAACATAGAAACTAAATATTTGATAATTTTTTAATAAAAATAGAGATATCTTTATTATTTGGAATAGGCAAATATTTCTTCCAGGGAATGTACACACAAAAAATAATTGGTAAAATATTTGGTAAATTTGACTGTCAAAATTTAAAATCTTTGGTCATCAAAAGAAACTGCTAAAAAGATGAATAAACCAAGCTTAGGCTGGGACAAAGTTTTCTTAATACATAATATCTGGGTTTATTCTGGTGGAGTAACAGTTAAGTCAGTCACCTCTGAAGAAATCCAAGGCCAGATACCTCTGGGTTCGAATCCCAGGTCCAGATTGAACAACCTCTGTAAACAACTAAAATTAAAATAAAAAATAGAATGCTTCCTCCTCCTCTCTCTTCCTGCTTTCCTGACTGCTTGCCTTTCTTCCTACCTGCACCTTTCCTTAAAAAAAAATGTGTGTGTATGTATATGTATATATACATATGTATATATCTATATATCTGTATCTGAGAAAGCACTTGTTTGCAGAATGTATTTTAAAGTCATACCTATAAAAGATAACCCAATTAAAAACAGACCAAAAAAAACCACTTTACAAAAGAAATTATGTAAATGGCCAGTAAGAAAAGGTTCTCAGAATCGTTTGTCACCAGGGAAATGCAAATAAAAACCACAATGAAATATACCTTTCATTTGGAAAACTTCATGGCACTTAAAAGTTAAATCTGTATCTACCCATAACCCAACAATTTCACTTCCAAATTTTAGCAAGATAAATGAAATAATTATCTACAAAGCCTTGTATTCAAATATTTATAGCATCTTCTTTCATAATAGTTTAAAAGCAAACAAACAGAAAACAACCCAAATGTCCATTAACAGGTTAATGGAGGAAAACATTCCAATCTATTCATATAGTAAAAAAAATAGCAATAAGACAAAAAGAACTAATAAAGTGGCACGGTATGGAAGGACCTTAAAAACATTAGATTGAGCAAAAGAAGCCAGACACAGAAGAATGGATAATTCCATTTATATGACATTCACAAAACAGAGAAACCTTAGTCTGGTGGTAGAAATGAGAACAGTGGTTGTTTGTGGGGTAAGAGAATTAACTGAAGGAAATTTTGTCTCTTCTCTAACAATTTTAAAAGCTCAGCACCCCAGTGTAGAAGGAAATGAAAACATGACTCCCATTTTGTTCCTGATTTGTAATACAGGTCAAGTAGTTGAATTGTAAGTCCTTATCTCTCCATCACCATGCTAGGTTACTATACTAAATATATTCACTGCAGCAATGCTCTGTTTGTTACTGTCGGTAAAAGTAATTGTAAAAGACTAAAAGCAGCCTACATGTCCCATAATTAAGGACACCTGTAATTTCGTTATAGTGTAGACACTGCATTACAGTTTAGTTGGAAAATATGAATGTCCTGAGAAGTATTATAATCAGTATAAAAAGCAGTATATAGAACTTTCTTTTCAAATGTGAGTATACACATACATACAAAGCATATGTATGCATAGGTTATCTCTAAAGGTATACATGAAAAATTGATTAGTGTCATTTGCCTGTGAGAGGGAAATTGGATAGCCAGTAATCAGATAAAGAAGAGGAACTTTCTGCTGTATAAATGAATTTTGAAACTTTGAATTTTCTATCATATTGAACTCATTGCTATAATATAAATAATATACATTTTAAAATACTTATAAATCAGACAACTCTGAAATGCATAATCACAGGGTGTAACATTCCGAGCAGAGGTAAAAACATGTTAAACAATGTGAACTTGGTATCCCACTTGACCGATGAGATAAACTAAAACTTATTTCCAAATATTAAACTGGCTACATCAAATCACCTGCAGAGTACCTTCAAAATGCCTGGCCTCTCTACCTAAGTTTGTTACCTTTATGGTTCAGTAGACCAGGGCTGGGCATGAACAGTTTGCATTTAAAAGTTCCATTGGTAACTTCTTTCTTAACCATCTGTGGAAATTGCTGGTCTAAAGCATGATCCCATTCATTTTGTTTTGATCTTTTCTGGTTGAAATAATCAGAAATTTCTTGTTTCTTGTTTTAGTGTTAGAATTTATTTTCATTCATTCAGAAAACTGTGATTAATCACCAGTTACGATGACGTTTTTAACATACTTAGGTTTAACCATAGGATTGTCACTTTGACCTGTTCTTAGGGTCCTGGATGAGTGAGTTTTATTTTCTTTATTGAAAGTCAACTTGTCACCTAGTTTTTACATGACACATGACTAATTTTTCCTTTGAATTAACTCACTGTTTTCTCTTCCCTACAGATTTCAGAATTTATATTCCCGCCTCTTCCCATGTGGCACCCTTTGCCAAGAAAAAAGCCAGGAATGTACCGAGGGAATAGCCATCAAAGTCACTACCTACCTCCTGTTCCCTTTGGTTATCCTAATCAGGGAAGGAAAAACAAACCGTATCGCCCAATTCCAGTGACATGGGTACCTCCCCCTGGAATGCATTGTGAACGGAATCACTGGATTAATCCTCACATGTTAGCACCTCACTAGCTGCTTTTGATTCTTTTGGTGTCATGTTGAGAAAAGTAGAATAATTCTGACTGTGTACTAAAAGTTAAAAGTTCATACTCATAATAGTAAAGTTAGATGGGTCAAACCATCAAACTTATTTTTATAGAGAAGTTATTGAGAATAATCTTTCTTAAAATTATATATATGCACTTTAGATATATTGACATAGTTTGAGAAACTTTATTAAAGTTAGTCAAGTGCCTGAGTTTTTAATATTGGACTTGAGTATTTATATATTGTGCATCAACTCTGTTGGATACGAGAACACTGTAGGAGTGGTCAGTCTGTTGTAGCACCTTTGAGCATTTACTTTATGGAAAATATGTAAGTTATTTATATACAAGAAAATCTATTTTATGTCGTTTAGAAGAATTGTGTGAAATCATGTAGTTGCAAATAAAAAGTTCTTTGAAGCATGATGCTGTTTGTTTTGTGTGCAAAAAGGAGATTGGGATATTTCACTTAAGTGTGTTTAAATATTTAGCAAAGAGAAAAACTATGAGAATTAAAATTTTCTTTAAAAATAGTTAACTTTATTAGACCTAGCTTCCTTCAAAGCCTAGAGTATCAAAATAGGCATACAAAAAGTCAGTAATGTCTAATTGAAAATATAATTAAATGTCTTTTTACCATCAAAGTCACTGTGGATTTTCCTGACGAAGAATTTGGCCCATTCTAACTTTGATGACATCTGACTTATTGCTACTCTAATCGCTATGCCACGTGCTTTTTTTTACCGTACTAGGTAGTCTTTACAGAGATCTAAAATAAAGCCAAATAGTTACAGTACTTCACATTCTTCAGTAGTTCTTCATATTTATACCTCTGTAAGGCCATCAGTCTTGAGAGCGTATTTGAACTACAAAAAGAGGAAAAAAGATAAAAAGAATTTGTATTTTATCTCAAAGGTATATTTTTTAGGCACTAAGATGAATACTTTTCCCCATCACCTACATCTCTCTAGTCTTTATAATCAATTGGCTTACCAGAAAAAGTCACAATTTGCTAATTTTTGGATTTATTTGGTTATCCCAAAACCTTTGGTGGTTTTAAGTATAGAATACTGAAAAAGTACACAAATCATAAGGTTACCATTATTTAAAGTTTTGAAAGATTGGAGTTAGTGTTTGCAGCTCAACAGAAAATTTATTTTTAAACCTTAAAAGACAGCTAGTGTTAATTATATATTTTGTTAAATAAGCCATATTCAACCTTACGTATTTCTAAACCATAATCGTCTTTTTCCTGAATAATTTAGTGAATGCCTGGTCAAGTGAGCATATATTCTAGGGGAAATTACATTACAAGGGGCATTTATTTTACTTAAATTTGAAAGATTTTTTTAAACTGTTACTATTCCCTTTTATGGGTCCTAGAGTTTTGTGTATAAGGACAGATTTGTAGGTGGTTACAAAGGTGGCACATTTCCAGTGTTTATATCCTGGAGTTGGCAGATGGCACTTGTTCTGTTAGTCTGCTCCTGTTAGAAAAATCAGAAGCATAATAACCACAATGTCAAGGGAAGTGTTGTTTGCATCTACCTAGTAACTGGACCAGAGCTTTCCATGTAAGATTAGTATAAAATCTCCTAAATCTCTTTAGTGCTGGCTAATAAACAGTTGCGTGCCTTGGGGAAAATGCTAATTTTGAATTTGCATATTAGTTTACTGTAGAAGACTGTTCATTATTGATTCAATTTCCTACCTTGTCTAAAATTTAGAGCAAAAGAAGCTCCATCAAAACAACATTTCCAACCCATCTCTCATGCCTAATGAAATAAAACCTTTCAGCAGTTGGGTCTTAAAAATTCATTCTAGTAAGCATGAGTTATAAAAATTACCAAGCTTTTTAAAATTGTAATTATATCTCCTTCAACAACTCCAGGACTACTTTAGTGAAGACAGGTGTGGTTGCATCATTTCAACTTAAAAAATTTATCAAGCTATTCAAGTAAAAATAGTTATGGACTGAACTGACAATTCTCATATTTGTAGGCATAACTACAAAGTTCTAAATTTTAGATGTTAAACTTACACATCTAAAATGCAAATTCTTTTGACGAGCTAATATATCAATACTAATTACTTATTTTTGTGTTTGTATTATTTACATTTTATGTTGATGTATACTCAATTGTTATGGTTAAAATGATTTCTTATTTGATGATTGGGAAGAGGAAAAAATAAAACCTGCCATGTACATTTTACATTGTAGAATAGCCATTCTAGCCTGTCTTACAGACGATAGAAAACTAGGTTTTTTTTTAATTACTTGCCAACAGTTTGCCTAATTCTCATGATAACCCCATGGAGTAAGTTTTTATTAAGCTCAGTTTAAATATCTCTCAGAGAAGATAAATGTCCAAGATCACAGAAATCTAAGTAATGAAGCACAGACTTAAAACCAAGCTGGACTTCATAAAACCCATTCTCCAGGGCATCTTAGCACCAGACTTAGTGTATTGCCTCTAAAATCTACCAACTCTTGAAACAGGAGAAGCCAAGATATGGAAAAAAAGGAACAGATGCAAAACAATTAAGCTAGTAGGAATTCAACACATTAAATTACAAAAAAAAGTCTTTGACAAAGTTCTTTTTCACTAACCAAGTATTTCTGTGAAAGAGGTGACTAACTTGATTAGTCAGCTCTTTTATTTTGTTGAACTATAAGTCAGGTTAGAACTGACTACAGTTTTTAGTCGACAGGATTGAGGGTGGTCAAGGAGAATGAAAACAGAATTCGTGGTGTTAGTAATGCCAAAGAGTATCAGAGGCCTCGACTTGTGTTTTCCATAATTATCAAATACGTGTTGATTTAACATGGTGTGCAATGTTTTCCTTACTGGAATTTGTATTCCAGTAGTGAGGCAGTAACACTGAGGGGCTAAGGGAAACAATATCTCTGCCTTGCAGATGGAGTTTTATGCCATCAACTCATTCTGTGAAGTTTTCATGGAAGCACTTGTTTAGGTAATTCCTGTTTAAAATATGTGCACTTTATTCGCAGAAAGTATGACTGATAAATACAAGAACTTTGCTAGATTTTAAAGTAAATTTATTGACAATTATAAGAATATAAAATAACCAGTATTAGTGATGGCGCGTGGGGAAACCATTACTCTCATAGTTAGTGGAGGTTTAAAGGAGTATAACATTTTGAAGGGTAGTTAAAAACTTAAAACTTGCATATTCTTTCCCCAAGCAACAGTACTTCTACATATTTATCTACAGATATATCCAGCCAGAAGGGCCATTACTATGTTAATACTCATTGCTAAACTCTTGTGGATGGCAAAAATAACAAAACCCAAGTGCTACTAAGAGGTGAATAAATGAAACTTGAACATCTATGTTCACATGAAAAATATGACATGACTACAAAAAAATTGTAACAAGAAGGGATAAAATATTTTAGTTTGGGAAATAATGCAAATAGAAAAAGAAAAATACTATGTCTGGAATGGTACCAATATTGTCTGGAAAAAATAAACACCAAATTGTTAATAGTAGTTAATATTCTCAGAAGCAGTAGGGGAAGCAAAGCAGAAAAAGATCTTTATTTTCCTGCTATTCATTTCAGTCTTTAGACTTTCATATTAAGTATTATTGCTAAGTGAAGGGGTAAGAAGACAAGTTTTTTTGAAAAATAAAAGTGTAGGCAGGAATGAAGTTGAGTAGGCAGGTGGCAGAAGAAATACTTATTTTTATTTAGTTGTTCACATTGATTGCTCCGCCTCCCCAACCTCACCCCATCGGACCTGGGACTTGAACCCAGTGGTATGTGGCTTGCTCCTTCTGAGGTGATTGACTAAATACAACAAGTTCAGTAGATTTAGTTTTACCAATTACAAAATCTATATACATCACGGACAACCAAATTGCATGACTGTTTTATGGGCAATCTTAAAATTCTGAATTAAATTATTGCAATGTTGCAAAATTTTCTTCAACCTAAATGCCCATTGGTGGATGACTGGATAAAGAAGTTGTGGTATATGGAATTCTCAATGGAATTCTACAAGACTATTTAAAAAAGATGTAATTGTGCCTTTTCCAACAACCTGGATGGAACTTGAGGTGATTATGCTAAGTGAAGAAAGAAAAAAGTATTGATGCTTTCAATCATATGTGGAATCTAAAGAAAGAACATTAACTGACCAAAAAAAATTTTTTTTAATTAAAAGGAGTAAATGTTGGTTAGAGAGGAGGGAGGGGAGAGAGAACGAGTGAAGAAGAAAACATGATAGTGATGATAGGCACTAGAACTCCGGTAGCAGTTATGGTATGATGTGCAGAGATTATGGTGGGAATTACATATCCTGAAAATCATATAGCAATATAAACAAAAGAACAACAAAATATTCCTTTCCTGATCTTACTGTGTCTAGAAGGAATTATTTCAAAATAGTAAATGCTTGTAATAAAGTGATAGTATTACATACTTTTCCTCCAATGTTCCCAATTATATATAATATTAATCTTATGAGAAAAAATTGGAAATAGTACTTTGTGAGAGAAAATCTCCACTATTAAAAATGAGTATTAAAAATCTGGAAATACATTTTAACAGAAAGTAGTGAGTGCTATCAAGAAAAATAGAAAAATTTGGTGAAAGACAAAAAACTAAATAGAAGAATATACTTTATTTCTAACTGGACTCAATATTATAAAAACTTTCAACATGTAAAATGTGTAAATCATAATCAAAACATCAGTGAAAGTTTAATGGAACTTGAAGATCTGATCTGAAGTTTACGTAGAATAATTCTTCAATAACCAAGGTTTCTTTTTTAATGATGGATTAGGAATCTTCTTTTTATATGATTTTCAAAAGATGTTTTAAAAAAGATGTTAAAAAACAACCTCTTAAGGAGATGGAAAAATTCCACCAAATATTTTGAAAGAAAGTACATCAATTCCTTTAAAACCAAAAAGCTTCTACATAAATTTAGCAGCCACATAAATCTAAAGAAATAGAAATAGCTAAAAATAAATTAAAGCAAGTGATAATGGCACATGAATGACAAGGGAAATATAACTTGAAACCATAAAAATAACATTTTTCACCTAATAAATGAAAAAATACTGAAAGAGTTGTGGTTTGTCTTTGTGGAAGGCAATTTGACAATGCGAAAAAATGTTCAAGTATATATTCTCTTACCCTGTTAGTCAAGTTACATAGTGGAAATATTTTTGTGCATGTATAAAATTGATGTACAATTGAATCAGCACTCTTTGTCATAATAAAAGATGATCATTCACATAACTTAAAAAGGCCAATAAAAAAATTATCTGTGTCTACTAATATTGAAAGAGACCCACACATTGTGTGAGTAGTAAAAACAGGTGAAAAAAGTGAGGATAATAAAACTTAATAGGTTTACCATAGATTAAAATAAAATGATTAATGTAAAACACTCCAGTACCTGACCAGATAATAAATTTTTATATAAGGCATGTGAAGGGTTAAAAACAAGTACAAAAAAGAATAACAGAACCTATCAAGATGCGTCAGAGGATGTTAACTATTATAGCTCAAATGAATTCATACATGTGTAAAGCAGTTTATCTAGCAAAATAAAATTCCTTGACAGGTATTTTAAGTGCTTTCGATTCTACTGATAAGCTTCTATTATCCTCATCTTATACATGAGGGAAATGATTCTCAGATTATTCAAAATATTGTCCCAGGTAATCTAAATCATAGGACAGTGTAAATTATGTTTTTAGGAGCTAGTAGTTTGGAAAGATAGTCCCTAAACTATTAATATTAACTATTACTATTAACTATTAATGTTCATCCTTAAAACTGTTTATAATAGTCCGTGGGCATTATTAGAAAGCAACAGAGTATTTTGGTATTATTGTCCTGATTTAGATTTTTTTTTCAGTGTTATTGAAGGAACATCGATCCCATATTATATAGGTTTAAGGTATACATCATAAATCACATCTGTAGAATACGTTAAATTCACCAGCAACAGTCCAATTCTGTGTACCATATAATTGGCCCCTTTTACATAATTTGCCCATGCTTCTCCCCTTCCTTTCTGGTAATCAAATGAATGATTCGATAGACTAAAACTCTATTTTCATTTGATTTTATTGACTTGTTTGGTTTCTCTATATCACATATAAGTGAAATTATATCATGTTTGTGTGGGTGCAGTGACCTGAACCTGTAGTCCCAGTTGCTAGGAAAGCTGCAGGAGGATTTCTTAAGCCCAGAAGTTCTGGGCTGTAGTGAGCTATGGCCAACTGGTAACCAAGCTAAATTTGGCATCAATATAGTGACGTCATGGAGAGCAGAGGAGACCTCAGTTTGCTTAAGGATGCGTGAACTGGCCCAGCTTGGAAACAGGTCAAAATTCCCATGCTGATCAGGTTTCAAAGAGATGGTCAAATCATCTTATAATAATTATTGGTCAAAAAAGTATCAGACTTCTTTTCCAACTTCCAAGTTAAAGGTATTATTAGCAAATAATCTCCCTACTGCATGAAAAGCATTAGTGGGGCACACCCTTGTGGTTTAGCAGATAAATTTGTTGAGTGCAGTTCACATATAGCCCAAGAATTTATGTTCAAGACCTGGGGCTGTGGGGGTACAACCAAAATGAACAACTAAATAAAATAAATAAAGGTTTCTTCCACTTCTCTCTTCCTACTTGCCTCTGCTCACCTTTATTCCTGTCTGCACCTTTCCTTTAAACAAAAAAAAGAAAAAGGAAAAGCATTAATGGTTATGTTTAAATAACTGCTCTTCCTGTGGATCTGAGTTATTACTAAATGAAATATGACTGCTTCATATTGCCTAATGTTTCCCAGTGATTAGACAGAGCATATTTAAAATCTGATATTGATAGCTAACGAGGTCCTTTGGTAAGTTATTGCAAACATATCAGTTAAGATGCTTGATCTCATCATGAAATCTGAAAGGAAATCACACAAGTTAAAATGCAGGCTATGACAGGGATTTGGCATGTACGTTTACAATAAGTTTTCCCTTCCCTGAAACAATTTGCAGTACCAATCAAAGTTGAAGTGGGAAGTCACAAAATTATCTGTCTCCTAAACATTTTAAATCTTTAAAATAAATCAATATACTTTCCGTCACTATATTTTTGATGCAGAGTTAAGAATTTTTCTAAGAATGTGGGCTTATTCCTAGGAGTTTTTTTGTGTTTTCTCCATGACTGACACCCATAATACACTAATCCTCATTAAAAGTTTGGGGGTTTTCTATGAGGTTCACATTGATACCAAAAACAGACAAGGACGTCACAAAGAAAGAAGCAATAACTTTGATGAATAACAGATGCAAAATCTTCAAGAAAATATTAGCAAACTGATATATATCAAATATATCAAAAGGATCAACCATCATGACCAAGGGGGATGGATCCCAGGGATAGAAGGATGGTTCAAATGTATGCAAATCTATTAATGTTATACACCACATCTATGAAAGCAAGAAAAAAAATCATTTGATCATATCAGTAGATGAAGAAAAAGCATTTGACAAGTTCCAGCACCCGTTCATGAATAAACTCTACAGAAAATTTGGATAGCAGAAACACAGCCAGTATCTTACTCAATATTGAAAATAGAAGTGTTTCCTCTAAGATAAAGAATGAGACAAAGCTGTCCACTCTGTTATTTAAAATCATACTAGAAGTTCCAGTTAGAGAAATTTAGAAATTAGAAAGGAAGTCTAACTATTACTATTTGCAGATAACATGATAATATATGCGGAAAATCCTAAAGACTAGACAAAAAACCTACTATAGAGTAAAACAGGCTACCAAATTAATATACCAAAATGTTGCATTTTTATATGCAAACAATGCAATGGAAGTGAATAAAATCAAGTAAACCATCTCATTTACAATAACAACTAAAACAATTAAATACTTTATAATATACTTAGCAAAGGAGGTGAAAGACCTGTACATTGAAAACAAAAAGACACTGATAAAAGAAAAAGAGGACGATACAAAGAGATGGAAAGATATTCCATGCTTATGGTTGGGGAGAATTAACATAATTAAAATAATCATTTTAGCTCTATATAAGTCTAATGCAATCCATATCTAAATTCCATGGCATGTTTCAAGAAAATAGAACAAAAAAATGTAAATTTGTATGGAATCACAAAAGACCTCCAATAGTCAATGCAATCATGAAAAAAATAAAAATAAAATTGGAGCTTCACACTTTTTGCTATTTGAGATCCATATCGAACTTAGATCTATTTGGAGTCAACTTCAGTAATAAGGAAAACAAAAGCAAAATAAACAAATAGGACTACATCAAACTAAAAAGATTCTGCACAGCAAAATGGAAAGACATCCTACTGATTGAGAGAAGATACTTGTACTTCATATATTTAACAAAGGCTTCATGGTCAAAATATATAAAGAAGTCATACAACTCAACAATAAAAAACAAACAACCCAATCAAAAAATGAGCAGGAGAATTGAATAGTCATTTCTCCAGAGAAGACATAAAGATTATCAACAGGCACATGAAAGATGCTCTACCTCTCTTGTCATTAGGGAAATGTAAATGAAAACAACAATGAAATATCACCTTATACCTATGACAATGGCTGTTATCTAAAAGATTGTGAACAATAAATGTTGGTAATGATGTAGAAAAAGGGAAACTTACACTGTTGATGGGAGTGTAAATTTTATGGAAACAAAATTTCTTCTTTTTTATGGAAAGAAGTAAGAAGATTCCTCAAAAAAACTGAGAATGCTAATTCTGTGTGATCCTGGATCCCACTTCTGGGTATTTAGCTCCCGAAAACACAAAGGCACTAATTCTCAGAGATATATACACCTCCATGTTTACTGCAGCATTATTTACAATAGCCAAGAATTGGAAACACCTAAGTGCCCATCATCAGATGAATGGATAAAGATGTGGTATACATCCAAAATAGAACAGGACACAGTTCTAAGATGAAATCCGGTCATTTATGAAAACATGGACAGAACTAGAGGGTATTATACTAAGTGAAATAAATCAGGAAGAAAAAGACAAATACCAGATGATCACACTCATATGTAGAAAAGAACAGACAAAACAAAATCTAACACTTAGACATTGAGAGTAGAACTGAACCTCAGTTCTACTCTCCCCCAGCAGGGAAGTGGGCAGAACAAGTGATGGTGGGATCCCATGTACAGTTGTGAAGGAAATTCGGCAATTTGGTGGAGGGTGTGGTGTGTTGTCATATATATGGTGAATGGTGAACCCACACACATGGGTTTGAATTATTTTGTAAATCGGTTACCTCAATGAATATTTTTTGAAACAAAAAAAACTGAAGTTTGGGGATTTGGGGCAGTCAGCAAGAAACAATGTATTTTTCAAGCATGGAGGCAGCACAACTATTTCCTCAGCTGTGTCATCACCATATCTAGTACTATTGACTTAAACTACAGAATCAGCAAGTATCGCAAGCATAAACCAAACAAAGCAGACTCTCATCAAGCACACACGCCATCAGGGCTGCCAGAGGCTTCTGGGAGGAGAGCGCAACTCAGATTGTGTACCCTGGGCACTGATGACCATGCGTAGGAAAGGGAATGGGGTCACTGACAAGGCCAGAATCTCCTCTCCTTTCTCTGGCCTTCACTCCAGCTGCTGTTGCTGGCAGGAGAGACAGCAGAAGTATGAAAAACACACACTCCAGCTCTTCCCTTCCTCTTAGTTTCCTCCGGCCTGGACTACGAGTTATTCAAAGTTCTTAGATAAACACTTGATTAGGAATCAGGAAATGTAGATTTTATTTCTAACTTGTGGTCTCAGGAAATCAAATCTTTCTGGATTTTGATTGTTGTTTTCCTTAAATGATTTTGAACTAGATACAGTCTCTGAATATTTGGGGTTTTGTTTTGCTTTTACAAAATTTGAACTTCTATGTAAATTGTCTTCACTTAACTATATCACAAGTTTTTTGCCCAGAATATTATAAAAAAAGTTTTAATCAAACCTACAAAAACATGCTCATAATGCCTTGTCAGCTACTGAGTAGTGCATCATTATCTTATTCTAGACATAGACTCAGTATGGCATTTTTTTCATGTAACTAATTTTACTTTGTTGTTGTTTATGTGAACACATAAAATACCCTCACCCCTACATTTTTCAATAGTTCAAAAGACTGATGGAGACTAAATATTGGTGGACTATGGTTTTCCAGTTTGTTGGAAATGGCAGTTGTTGGTATCTTCTCTATCATATTTGCTCCTCTCCTCTCTAGAAATGTTCTCACTGCTGACAGTTCTAGGACTATGTGAGATGAAAAAATGTCCTACCTTAGCAACATTAAAAGAGCACAGTCGCCAATATTGACCTTGGAATTGTTTGTGACAGATGACCTAGACACAACTTTTTTTCAAGTGCAAGATAACTCATTTTCTTCATTCATTTGTGCTGAGTCTCCCAAACTTCTCTGGTAAAAACCTCCCAAAACTTGAAGAAACACTGGTGGAAATACAAGCTGTGATGGTTTAATAAGAATGAAAACCATCAGCACTGCTGAAATTATCATCAACAGAGATCACTGATTATTATGTGCTTAACATTTAGATATGAATACCTCTGCTTTACAGGTATTCTGCCATCTACTTAGGGAAAGGAGTCAAACACATGAAAAGACAGATGACCTTCAGCTCCTACTTTTCAAAGGAGAAGTCAGATTGAATCAAGAGGACTATTTAGGAACAATTAGGACCAGACAGTCAGAAAAGAGTAAGACCACAATCGGTCAATGAAAAATGATAACTTAGGGAAATAAAGTTGTATTTCATATCACAAAGGGCTAAAGGTGCACCCTGGTAGAGCAGCAGTTGGGCCAATCACCTCTGAAAGAACACAAGGTCACATACTCCAGGGTTCAAATGCCGGGTCTGGGGGAAAACAACCAAGGTGAACTAAATAAAAATAAATACAATGCTAAGAAAAAAAAGAATGCCTGTTAAAAAAAATAAAGGGCTAAATTTAGTAATATTTAAGAGTACCTTGAAGTTAACGGAATAATGATACAAAAAGAAAAATGGGGGTACATCCTGGTGACCTAATGGATAAGTCTATGGCCTCCAGCTGGTGAGGTTCACATACATTCTAAGAACCCGTATTCTAGACCAGGGGGTGCTCAGGGGAAACAAGCAAGATGAACAAATAAAGTAAATAAAATACTTTTCCCTGCTCTCTCTTCATGCCTTCCTCTTGCTAGCTTTCATTCCTGCCAGCACCTTTCCTTTAAAAATAAAAAAGAAAAAGGAAAAATGGGCAAAACATAATGAACGCAGATCTCAAAAATACAAAGAAGTTTAAATATAGAAAAATATCTCAGTTGAACAAATAGAATTTTAAACCATGATATAATTTTCTCAGAAAGTGGAAAAGATTCAAAAGTTGGGTGAGATCATGGTGAGAATGTGGGTGAGGGAAGAGCTCATCCATTGCAACCACAAGTTACTGCAATGCTTGTTACTTTATTTTCTTTACAAAAAAGCAATGCCAACAGGAATAAAGGTGAACAGGCAGGCAGGGTCATTCACAGTGGTTGTTCCCCAGCAGACCCAGGACACGAACCCAGGTCCTTGGGATCTACATCGACAGCATTCCTTTGGAGGAAGCTGACCAAAGCGCTCCTGCACCAGGGCATGCCACTTAAGGTGCTTTAATAATAGCTATCCAAATACTCTTTTCTTAGCACCTCCCCTTCTAGAAATTTATTTTAATGATATATTTACACACATACTAAATTATGCATATACTGCTTATAAGTTCTCTCATCTCAAAAGATGGGATCAATTTAAATGGCCATCTGTTGAAGACTGGTTAGATAAATTACAATATAACACTGATATAAAATGATACCCTTCGGAGTATACATATAGAAGACAGATAAAAGATGTATACTGAATGATGAGATTTATTAAATTTTAAAAAGTGCATGAAAGTTTATCAAGCACAGATTAGCTATGGTAGTGAAGGACCAGATGTGAAAGTCTAAAGTCAGGGTAGAGTTTGACTTTGATATTTTTAATAAGATGTTGTCTAGGAGAGGTTTTGAGCAAGAGTGAATTTAAGTTTTGAAGGAAATTAACCTAGAAGTGGAGAGTTTTAATCAATGCTTGTCCAGCACACAGGTCATTGCAGTACAATGGGCCATCTATGTGCCTCCATAATCAGGTGAATTCTTGTTTCTTCCTGAGGTTAGATGCCTCCAGGCCCTCTAAAAAGTAGTAGTAAACAAGTAGGAGAGGTGTTTTTTGTTTTTAATTTTTTACAAAAGCAACATGTTAAACAAACCATACATTCACTTATCTTAGTCGGCTACAGAACCAGACCCCACACAAGGCAGGTATAACATGTTCCTGATCCAAATTTCATGTGCACTCAGGACCTTTCAGGGTCTCCTTTCAGTGTTTAACCTGTTCTCTCTCCTATTCTTCACGAGTCACTTTCTAAATGTCACCTCTTCCTCAGTTCTCTCACTGAATAGTTAACACAGCCCAACCCTCTCAGGATGACCTCACCTTTACTTCGTGGGGAAAAAAATGAGATCATCCAATAACACCCTCTTTACACAATCATCACATTATTAAAACTGAACCCAACCTCACTCACTTTCCCCCACTTCAATCTCTGGAGAAGCAGTCTCCTTGCCCTCTTTAAATGAACACCTCCACATTCCAACAAGGCTCCTCCTTCTTTCCACTCTTCTCTTCAGTCAACGTGAATTACACTCAAGTCTCTCCCATTCTCACAAGTAAGCTAACCTTTGCCTTACTCCCGCTATTGTGCCCTCTGTGCCCAACCTTTTAGGACCAAAAACACTGAATGAATAATCTAATACAGTCTTTAAATTGGAACTTATGTATCAGGCATCTCTGGAGCCAGTGGGTGTCTGGTGGTAGAAGTAAAGAGGCAAGCAATAATCACTTCACCTTTTACATCTTGTGGATTCTATTTTATTTGAACTAGCTTATGACTATGCACGTTGACTATAGATCTACTTCCTTATATCTCATTCATGCTTCAATTAGCCGAACTAAAAGGACTGGCCCAACCATTCCTGCACAACTTATCTCAGCATCATGAATGACTTCATTTCCAAAATCTGCTTCTGTTTTGTTCTTTTGTACCACAAGGGGCTGATAGGCTCCTCTTCTCATTCTATACACGACTATATGAATGATCTCACCCTCTTTAGATTTAACTTACATATGCTTTTGACTTTAAAAAGCCAGAACTTCACTTTTTCCCCTTACCAGATTCCTCAAATTGTGTTCTAGTGATCATTGCATCAAGAAAAAGTAGCTTGTGAAATGATCTGTTGTGTAAGAAACTACTAAACACTGTTTTCATTTAAACCCCACAAAATTTAATTTGTCCTACCAACCCATTGTTTTAACATCTGTCTTCTGAAATACCTCAAAAGAATGGAAAAAACTCTAGGAGTGTAATACTACATATCACAGAAATTTGCAAAAGACTTCTAGGTACAAAAATAAGAAAATAAAAAAAAAATACTATATCACTCTCTAATGGCATACATAAAATCAATTTAAAATGGATTAGAGACATGAATATAAGACTGGAAACCCTAAAATACATGGAATAAAAGACAGGCAAATTTTCCATGACAGCATTCGTAGAAATATCTTTGGGGACTGGACTCCAACAAGGGAAACAAAAAAATAAATGGGACTAAAACAAACTAAAAAGCTTCTGCACAGCAAAATAAACTACCATCAAAACAAAACAACAACCAATTGAATGGAAGAAGATATTTTGATATCATACATCCAACAAAAGGTTAATATCCAAGATTTATAGAGAACACATACAACTCAACAACAATAAAAACCCAATAAAAAAAAATGACAATTAGATCTGACTAAATGCTTCTCCAAACAAGACATACAGAGATGGCCAACAGGCACAGGAAGAAATGCTCATCATAACATTATTAGGGACATGCAAATAAAAACTATAATAACACATCACCTTATACCAGTGAGAATGGTGAAGATGTGGAGGAAAGGAAAATCTTATACAATATTGGTGGGACGTAAATTGATGCAGTGACTTTGGAAAACTGGACCTTTCATAAAAAAAAAAAAAAAAAAAAATAGAACTACCTTAAGACCTGAGCACTTCGAGATATCTGTCTAAAGAATACAAAAAAACTAAATTAGAAAGATATTTGCACTCATATGTTCATTGCGACATTATTCAGAACCAAGAAATAAAAACCTAAATGCTTATTGACAGATGAATGAATATAGAAAAGTACAGTATATTCCATTGTGTATACAGTGGAACACTACTCAGTTATTAAAAAATAAAGGTGAAATCCTGCCATTTGTGACACCATGCGTAGAAATTGCAATAAGTCAGAAGGTGAGGGCACGCCCTGGTGGAAGTGGTTGGACAGTCCAGATACATCCCAAGGACAGATTCACATCCTGGGGCCTGGGGAACAACCAAGTTGAATGACTTAAAAAAAAAGTGTTTCTTCCTCCTCTCTCTGCCTACCTGCCTCTGCTCACCTTCATTTCTCCCTTTCTTTAAAAACAAACAAACAAACAGGAGAAAGACAAATACCAGATGATCTCATTCATATGTGGAGTATCAAGAAAAAAGCAAATGAACAGACAAGTTGTGCCCTGGTGGGAACAGCAGTTAGGTTGATCATCTCTGAAGGAGCAAGCCACAGGCCCCTAGGTTTTAGCTCCCATTCTATCCTGCCTGCACCTTCCTTTAAAAAAAAAAAAGAACAGACAAAACAGAACAAAATTTAACCCTTGGACATTGAGAATAGAAATGAGGTGTGGGGAGTGGTAGTAAAGGGTAGGGGAATCCAATGAACAACAGACTGTTAGAAATTGGTTGGGGGGTATGGTATGTTGTCATATATGATGCAGAGTGAACCTCCATATCCAAAGCCTATAGTTTTAAATTTTTTACCTTAATTAAAAATACCAATAAATTAAAATAAGACAATGATAAAACATCATGCAGATATTAAAGTGAATACATGCATATACATATGTGTATAGCTATGTATATATGTATATAAGAAATACTTCCAACAACAAGTAAGGATGTGTATCATACAATATCAAATATAAAAAAGAAACCAAGAGTATATACGCTCTTAAAATAATAAATATTCTTAAATATACTTGACAAGAAATAGAAAAAATAAGTTTTGTAGTCATATACCATTTGGGCAAATCTGTTAAAATTTATTTGCTATTGTTATAATCCTATCTTAACAAGCAAACAGCTTTTTCAAAATATTTTACCATTGATAAGAAATGAGACAAAAAACAATACAGCAATGATGATGGTAGCAAACTAAGTGCTTGATATGTTTTAACTTACCAATCCCAGACAAATCTACCATGTAATGCCATCACAACTATTTTATTGTTAAGGAAAAGCAGTAAAATGGGTGGTCTCAGATTATCCAGATGTAACCAGGACTGCTGTCTCCCAAACTCATTCGATGGTTGACCCTGTTGGAAGTGCTGATGAAGGGTGACTGCACACTACATGTACTGCAAATAAAATTTGTTCAGTAGAATCCTGATGAAGCTTTTATCACTTCTCTAAGCAGAAATCCTCTAAAAAATAAAAACTTTCAGGATTAGAAACTCTTTAAAATGAGAATCAGCCAGTTCTCCCAACGTTACCAGGAGTACTTTCTCCACTGGGTGGCAGCATAGACATTTTTTCACCTTCATCTTCCTACTTTCTAAGTAAAGTGCCAGTTTGGTCACTCATCTTTGTCTCATCATTCCCTTGATCTCCACATTTTCATGATCATGCCTCTCAGCCTTTTCTCTCCAGCCCCACGCCCTCACTCTAGATGCCATATCATGTATCTAATTAACATCTCCATTTACATATTTAATAAATGCCTCAATCTGCCCCAAATTAAACTCCTTAGTTTAACTTCCGAACACTTGAAGAATCAAGGCTTCAGCCTCCACCTTTATTTCTCTCTGTGATGACTGCAACTATTCTTACGTCTTTAAAAATCTGTCTTTATGCTTAAGGACTGCCAAATGTTTATCTCCAACCCTGAGTTTCCTCCTTAGGAACGAGTTTGTGATTCATCTGCTTACTCACATCTTGCTTGGATAGTAATTAGACATTGCATGACTGAAAGAAAATGCTGTTTCTATTTTCAAATGTGCTTCTCTATCTTACCTAGCTCAGTGCCATAATTTCCAACTCAGTTGTTCCAGTAAAAAACCTAATATTCTTCTAAGAAATGAGGAACCAATATAGGAAATTATTTTAATGTGTAGAATAATTACTACAATAAAAACAAATTAAAAATAAAAAAACAAAAACAAAAACCCCAATATTCTCATACTTTCTTCACAGCGTCTCTCCCCACCTATCCATGCATTATCAACTTAAAAAAAAAAAAATCAGGATAAACACTATGTATCTGTACATATAAAGAGCATTTCTAGAAAAATAAAATGATAACAATTTTCACTACATTCATATCTTACTTTTTTTGCCCAGTGAATAATTTCCTTTCTAAAAGACTAACAAATTTAAAAATCATCTTATAAATAAAATAATTTAAAATTTCTGTGTCCCTGGGAAAAGTTTGCTCTTATCAGCAAGATTCATAACAAAAAAACAAACCCATGAACTACTTCTTTTTCACTTGACAAACAGATGTGAAGTTAAAGTGTATCATGGTCACTCCTGGGGTTGGGGGGCAGGGGAAGACCAAGAATCATGAAAATAGCTATGTTGGTATAGTTATTTAGATGCTGACGTTTTTATCATATCACTAAAAATTAAACAAAGAAAATCTGGAAATATGTTTCACATCAACTTTAACTATTTTATGAGTCCTTTTGCATAATTCCCAATCATTATTTGGGCTGAATTATGTTTCCCCAAATTCCTCTGCTTCAGTCCTAATCCTTAGTAGCCCAGAATGTGATCTTATTTGGAAACAGGATAGTTGAAGATACAATAAGTTATGATGAGGTCATTAAGATGGGCCCTATTCAATATGACAGGTGTCCTAAGTGGGAGACAGATAGACATGCCCCATGGACAGGTGATATGAACAGAGAAGATGGCTATCTACAAAGCCAAGAAGAGAGGCCTTGATACTTTTTCCCAAATAGCAATAACTGCTCTTGAGCTCAGACTTTTAGTTTCCGAATCATGAGACTACACATTTCTGATGTTTTAAGTCATCCTGTTTGTGGTACCTTGTTTTGGCAGCTCTAGAAAACTAAGACAATTAATTGTAAGTGACTAGACATTCTAGAATTAAAGTCTTACAGATATTGACATATTACTGTTCTTTTTTAAAAATTAAAGTATTCTAAGAAATAATGTTTTAGTTATCTAAGTAGGTTTCTTGAAATTCTGATGCCAAGAAATATTGTTAGCATATTAAAATTAGGCAGATATATAAGCATGTTTAAGTTTTTTTGGCTTTATTATATGCAAATATTTATGAAAGTTTTGTTAAGTCAAAGAAAAAAATATTCTAGCATTAGTGACAGCATGGAAACCAGTCATGTAGCACAGAGTTTCCTAAACAATTTCCAGAGAGCTCTAAATTAGGGTAATCATGGCAATAAGTTGGGAAAGAGAACAGTCACTGGCTTCACCCCAGACCTACTGAATCAGAATCTGAGGAGGGTCTTAAAAATGTGTCCTAAAATGTTGCTTAATAGGTTTCCTTTAGTGTTGGCTCCTACTGAGTCAGGTCACCCATGCTGTCTGTATGCCATAAAAGGCCTGTACTGGCAATGTTGAGGACTCAGACAGACCCTTAACTTAAATTGTGAGCTGCAGGCAGGGGTGTGGATCAGGAAAAATAACCCAAAAGAGATAATATTTGGACTGCCACTTACTGAGCAAATATATGCATTTGGACAGGTAAACAAGGAGAGTTTTCTCTGGTTGAAGGTGCATGTTTACAAGTATAAAACCATTGTTAACAAGATAGCTACCTTTTCTGTCAGGTTTAGGTGAGATGATCTTTTAACATAATATTTACATTTTAAGGCAACCAATTCACTAGGATGAAGGACTAGCTAGGAAAGACAATACCATAATGGCATCTAGGACTGCCCTGGGGACTGACATCAGATTTTATCTATAATTTTCCTTATCTTCTCCCACCTCTCTAATTTTCCATTAAGAATTTCCACAGCTCAGCAATGAAACAAGAAACAAATTGACCCAATACTTCGTCCTCAGTTAACTAGACGAATTCACTTTTTGGTTCTTCATTGGCTCCAAAAGTTCTTTTTTCTATAGTTAACTTAGGGCAACATTTTAATTCTATAGTTCTCAAATTTAGAAAAATCATCTAAGTAACAAAACAAATCACATTTGACTTCTACTTCAGAAATGCAAGCAAGAAAAACTAAGCTGAGTTTCTGGGACTAGTTGTCTGATTCTTATTGCATTTATTAATTACATTTGACTATGATTTAGACTTGAAACTTATTTAGTAAAAAATCATATTCAGCTTTGTCTCAATTCCATCAGTTTTACCACTTGCTGTTTAACAAGAAGTATGATCCAACCTTTAGAGATCCAAGGTTAAAATACAGTCTAAACTATAAAAGACATAATACTTAGTAGTTTCACTTAGTGTATTTATTATAATCTTGATTTTTAAAAAATTTGATTATCACTGTCAGCATCCCAACTACAAATGAAGAGTCTGTATTACTTTTATCAATTCTGTTTAAAACCTTCCATCAACCCATGCTGTCTCTATTGGTACCATTTTAAACGCTAGAAAACTGAAGTTAAACATCCAGTGGAATTGAAATATTGTCTGACTCCATGACCTATGCTCTTTTCTTTTTAATCTCAAAGCAGAAAATGTCACATGAGAAGCCACCAGTTCTCAATGGGAACGATTTTGTCTCCCATCCCAGCAGGTCATTTGGCAGTGTTTGGAGATATTTTTGGCAATCAAATCTTGGGAATGGAAGGCGAGTGCTACCGACATCTCTTAAATATCCTACGATGTACAAGATAATCCCCTAAAACAAAAAATTAAAATGTGAAAAGTGGTGAGACTGAGAAACCCTAGCATAAACAAAATAAATCTCAAAAGGTCTTCTTACAGAAGCATAACCACCACTCACATTGTGGTTCTTCCTGAAATCACTGTTTCAATTCAAATTATAATTTGCAAGGATATTGTGCTATTCTTTCACTTTTACTGTTCATTAAAGCATTTTCCATTTTGACTACACTCAGTATGTTATCAAATATATTTCATTTTTGTATGTCTTCTAATGCCTTAGAAAATCACAATAGAGGGAGTGAAAATGGCTTTAAATCATAATTATGTACATATATTTTATATATATACACACACACATGCTTTAAATGAATTATAAAAACTGAATCAATACTACAGATTACAAAATGATCACAGATTTTTGAAGGTCTCAACTCAAAATATTATATTATGTGATATATTGAAATACAGATGTTTGACATGTTTTCATTGACAATCATATTAAAGAAGTATTGGATGGGGAGAGCGTGGAAGAAACTCTAACTCAGAAAGCAAACACAACTAGTATATTGAAGCCTTACAGTGTAGACAAATTTTTAATGCACAATGAAGCCACACACCATGAAGCAGAAAACTGCTTTCTTGATTTTATTTCAAAAGTACACAAGGTCACAAAACTAGAGCAAGTTTTTGTTTGTTAAAACAAACTTTGTTCTTACAAATTTCAGAATCTGCACCATTGGACACTTAAGCTAGAAACTTTAAATATAAAATCGTTTTTAAAACAGACACTGTCTATTCTCGACTTGCATATATGAAGTGCCTAAACTGATTTTTCTCAGTAGTACAAGTGTACTTATCATAAAAATTCACAGTTAGGGACAAGAATGAGTGAATAGATGAACTGTGGTTCTCTTAACACTGTATCAATAAATAAGTTAGTAGAAAACAAGAGCTCTTCCTTGACTGGAACTTTTAGTGGTTCATGACCAAAATCAACTGATAGTCACCATACTCAAAGAGTACAAAATAAAGTATTTGTGAAACTTAATTTTAATTAGCAAGCGGTCAGATGCAGCAAATATTTGCTGTTATTACCATGCCCAAGACAGAACCACAATTCACTGATTTATTATCCTACCCTACTTGTACCACATTTATAAGCAGAATTTGTACTCAGTTATGGATCATTTTAGGATCAAAAGAGGCAAATGGGTAAAAATCCCAACTGTAGAACATGTGTCTTTATTGCAATAATATCCAAGGCATTTGAAATATTAAAACTTGCTCAAAACATTAACACTAACATTTATATTGCTAAACACAGGAATATTATAAAGATGTATATACATATGTATATATAATATATAATGTCACAAGCCACTAAAAAGTTAAAATTATGCCAACATTTTCTACAAATTACTCCTCTGTGACACATCAAAATATCGACCACATATAATATGGACATATAAGGCATCTGAAAGCCCTAAACACTGTTGAGATGAAAAGAGATCAGAAAAAACCTTAAACATTCACATAGCTTCAAATTGACATGCTGTACACATAGAGTCAGAGACAAGGTATTATAAAAGAAGTTATACATTACAGAATTTGATATCTAACTTCATGCAATCAGCTTGTTTTATACTTAACCAAAATATTTACTTGCCCCTTCACTTGCTCCAAATTTCCTGAACTCGAATATGAAAATTAACATTTTAACAAACTCAGGTATTTCTTTACACCCATAATTGTATTTCTTTAATAAACCTCCTCCTAAGACACTCTTAGGCTATGTTTCTGCTGTAAATTTTAAAGATGTCATTTTCCTGGAATTATTGAACCAGTGTAATCAATAAGAAACTTTTATTTTGGGGACCTTCTACCACGATAATATTAGTTAAGACTGCCAATAAAAAACACTAGTAAATTCAACGCAGAGAAGGACTTTGTTATCATTTTTTAAAACATCATTTGTTTTCAATGATGCTGTTTAAAGAGTATCAAATCTCTTAGGTACAAAGTGGAATTCAAATGGTTTTGTTGTGAAGATGCAGTGCTATCCTTGACTAATGCTGTTTGTATAGAAATGCTTGAATAATTTTTGTTGTATTGTTTGATAACCAATAGTGATTCTAGAAAAATGATTTGATCTCTGGTTCAACTAAAATTATTAGTGATAATTTGGAAGTTATGTTCTCTAAACTTAATCACACTCAATAGGTCTCCTCAGGAAACGTAACTAATTTTTTTATGAGCTCTTTTTTCAGGTTGCAGTTGATACACACTTAAACTGAAAGCACTTCTCGAAGAGATTCTGATTTACTTATAGCCCAATTGTAGATTAACTATGAAGTCTGAGCAAAGAAAGTCTTACAAATGCCCACTTTTCCAGTCTTCATTATGTGAAAACTGGGAAGAAGGATCAAGTATTTTTTTATTTTTAAAGTCTGTGTTGTTATTTATTCCTCTATTGTCTTATATGTAAATTTTATTCACATAAAATAGACCAGATCGCTGGCATTCAAAAATAGTTGCTGTTATAAAATCAGAAACACAGTCAAAAGTGTGTGGGGGATGTGGAAATTTAAAAATCTTTATGAATACAAAATCAGTAACTTGTATCTAAAACGAACAGAGAAGAGGAGGAAGGGTTTAGAGTATGAGATTAGAGGCATCGCAGTGATGCCTTTTAAGGAACAGTACCTTCACCTCTAAGCACCTTTCAGGTGATAGCTAGCTCATAGGCACCAGAAATTTATAATAAAAATTAAATGACCCAAAGGCACAGATGAATATGTTAATGTGGTACAAAAGCAGTATTATGTAAGGTGAATAACCTATTTTAAAAATGCTTCTAAACAGGTCAAACATACTTTAATCCACTACACTGACATTCAGCTTAAATTTCCCATTAAAAAGTATACACAATAGTCTGCCTAATCTTAAATTCATGCCAACATTAATTATAATGTAGCATTTATCATCACAGCACCCAAGGAGATTAACAGAAACCAAGTCCCTACTAAAATCTAGGGAACAGGTTTTAGAGCTAGTGAAATAATTTACTGTAGACTTATTTACGATAAAGAAACTGTTGGCTCATTCTACTATATTCACACTCCCTCACAATCTTAAGGGAAATAATGATAAGTTCACTTTCTTCTACTAAAACAGTATTTATTTAACACATTTGGCAGTTAGAAGCATTCCTTTCAATTCTTTTCCTTTCCTTTTTAAAAATTTTTTAAAGAATAAAATCACTTTCACAAAACGAAGTCAAAACTTTTCAATGCTCAACCTGATTTTCTGCAGCTGCACGAAGACATGTTGGCCATATAACAGCAACTGTACACTCTCCCAAATCTGACATACAGAACTGATGGAGGACACTTGCAAGCTTAAAATGCATTTTATCATTCTGAGTCTATGAAGAAAATATCCTCCAGGAACCATATTCAAGAGAGTAAATTTAGGATTACAAGTTTCTAGAATATAAAATATGCAACACTATTCAAAAACCAAAACCAAAAAGAACACACTGAGCTAGGTGAGGGAAAAGACATTTAAAATTTGGAACCAATAATTAGGGAATTTTGATCTATAATTGATAAAAGGAGTTAAAATTTTTTTCTTATCAGAAAAATATCACTTAAAGTGAAGGGACAGTAATTTAGTTGGGAACTGCCAAACACGACATACTTGATCCAGCTGGCCACTGTTTGGAAGACCACCACAGGTCTCAAGGTATCAATGATCACTCATCAACAAACCCTACTCACCACTACTGCACCACTAGTCATTAGCATATGAAGCTGATAGCAAATTTTTCTAAATAAATCTGACAGACGCTGCTCTATTTTAGGGTACAAAAGAATTTCTTGGTGCCTGTAGCAGTCTATCAATTAAATACTTATGAAGTCATTTCATAGACAAGGTTTACGAATGACTAGAAAGAAAAATTAGTAGTTTCTAAAATACTGTAGTGTTTTCTGTGTTATTAGAGATATTCCAAATACAGTTTTCAAAGGAGATATAAAAACAGACAAATGGATGTTAAGTATTTTTGCTATGAATGTCTCTTTACCAATTTATTACTAGAGGTTATAAATTAATTGAAAAAGGCTTCCTAAAAATAATGGTAGAAATTATAAAGTACCACTTTTGGATGATTCAAGTATTAACTTGGTGTGCATAAGTTCACCCATTTCTGAATCTATGATTTCATATTCAAAGTGCTACATCTGGCTTAAGTATTGATTTTTAGACACCTATGAAATCAACCTCTTAAAAAGAAATCATTTTTAGGTTGTGAATTTGTTTTTAATGCCTTTACCATTTTAATATAACCAAAAAGTCTTTTTGAATTACACTTCCCACAGTTTCTGGTTAACTTATTTTTGATGTATTTTAAGGATAATAACAAAATTTTAAACAGAATAGGTTTTCATATTTCAAGGAAGAAAAGAAACACAGAGAGCATGAAGGTTGCAGAGGCTCTATACTATCGAGCCGTCCTTGCTCTGTGCTGGAATCATCACAGGCACAGCTCCCATCCTACTTAGATTAGGGGCAGCTACCTTAGCAGGTGGGAGAGTTGGGCTCTGAGGAGCATATTCATGATCTTCAGTGAGAACCTGGTTATACTGAGTCTTGGAATATCCACCCATGTTGGAAGGAGACACGGATCCCAGGGACGAGTGATTGCTGCCGATGTAGCTTCTGGCAGTGGACGTACGGCTCTTTGGAGGAGGCACGTCTTCCCTAAGAAAGCAAAGATGACAATACAAGTTCAAAGAACAAGTTTGTAAAGATCTACAATAATATAAGCTATGAATCAAAGTGAGGCCCTCTATTTAAGCACTATTATAAAAAAGCATGTGTGTATCACACACAAAAGGTGTAATAAGTTGTAATGCTGTGAAGTGTGTTGCCTCCGATTTGTCATTTACAGAATATGCATCTTTGTATATGATATAAGGTTTGTGCAAAACTTCATGATTCTATAATACTGTCTTCCAAGGAATAAATCTCAAATATTTTCACATCCTACAGAACTAATCATAATAATGCAATCAGACATGTCCTGGTGATCCAGAGGACAAGGTCGCCAAACCAGTCCACACAAATGCCAAAGACCCAGGTTTGAGACCCAGGACCAGGGGGAAACAACCAAGATAAACAAGTAAATAAGATAAATGTTTCTTCCTCCTGTCTTTTCCTGCCTGTACCTTTCCTTTAAAAAAATAAAATAAAATTATAGTCAGGAAACATTCCATAGTTGATGTACCTCTATACCCTCCCCACCAACAAAGGGTGGAAAAAAATACTCATTTTTTGTAAAGAAAGTCAATTCCTAAGATCTTAGCTGAAAACTGAGCAGATTTAAGTATGCAAAAAGTGAATTTAAGTATTAAAATTTTCACATCAAGCACTGGCAGAGAATGTATGTCTGAGTTCCTCTGCTACAACTTAAAAAGACAAGCCCAGACCTACCAGATGGCAATTTCCTGGGTGTTATTTAAGTCAAGTTATTAAATTTTAAAGTTATATAACCTAATAAGCACTTCTAGGTAAGATCTACTTGTTGAGGATATTTTTAAAAAGTAAAAATTAAGATGTTAGCTGAATTTGTCATAATCATTTTACATATATGTAAATCAAACAATTTTGCTGTATGCCAAGTTTACAGTGATATAGGACAATTATTTCTTAATAAAACTAGAAACACACAGATACAAATCACATTATAGCTTTATAAACTAGGTCTGTAAGTCACTTGATACAATCGGTGCCCCTCACCCTACCCACTTTAAACCTCAACATCTGCTTTGTCTTTTGAAAACTTCCTAAGTGCATTTTATCGAGAGAGGTAGACCCTCCGGAGATGATCATTTGGATCAGTTCTCAAAATGGAGCTCAAAAAAAAAAAAAAAGGGAGGGTGTGCAAGGGTGGGTGTATGAGGAGGAAGGCTTCACAGAGGTGGGTTGGACCTGAATTTGAAATTGAAAGTAAAAACTTTCAGGGAGCACTGGTAGTTTAACAGTTCAAGTCTGTCGGTCACCAAAAACATACATCAGGTTCGCAACCTGGGACCATGGGGAACAGCCAAGATGAACAACTGAACAAATAAAATGCTTCTTCCTCCTCTGTCTTACTCCCTAACTGCCTCTGCTCACCTTCATTGCTGCCTGCACCTTTCCTTAAAAAAAAGAAAAGAAAACAAAAGAAAAAAAGTAAAACTTTTCAAATAGATTGAAGGGAAAAACTATAGCTTTTATCTTAATTTTTAAAGGGGTAGATGCTTTGGATGATAAAGAGAACTAATGCCTTAAAGATATAATACATTAGCATATGTCAATTTTTTGTCCTTTAATTACCTGATATCATGATGAACTTCCTTTTCATATTTTTCTTCTCTGTGCTTTTTGTGACAGCAAAAGATAATAAGGCCAATGAGCACTAGAGCAAGCAAAGTTCCTATAATTGCTCCTGCAATTGTTCCAGCTCTATTTGATGCTAGAATAGGATGTTAATAAGAAAATGATTAATAGTTTAAAAAAATCTCTAGTCATACTGACAGTGTAAATACACATTAATTTCACTGCATGTAATGTTAAGAGACATATTAGTGAGTTTTTCTAATTTTGATGCTAGGGGGAAATCCACTAAAAAGAACTACTTCCTGCTGAACTATACACTCTACAAGTATATCTCATTTTATTGTGCTCCACTGCTGTGCTTTTTGCAGTGTTTTTTGTGCTTTTTGTTTTTCACAAATTGATGATATATGGCAAACCTGTGTCAAATTAGTTATTTTTAAATAGCATGTGCAACATTTTTAAGCAATAAAGTGTTTTTAATTAAGGCATGTATTGTTTTATTAGATATAGTACTAGCGTGCACACTTAACAGACTAGAGTGTAGTACAAACAAGACTTTTCTATACACCAGGAAAACAGAAAATTCATGTGCTATTGTGATACTGTACAGCAGAAGTCTGAAACCAAACCTATAATATCTCTGGGATATATGGGCATTTCAAGCATAAGAATGATAAAACCAGACTAAAAGATTTCAATATCCATAACTATCTTGGTTAGCACAAAATAGTATTAAGAATGTTCTAAATAGCTTCTACTTAAATAATGGCTAAATATAGTGCAAGAACTGATTTGACAAAACTTAACCCTATTAATGTCACTAAAATAATAAAGGTTTTATTAACAAAAACACGCAGTATATACTTTTCTTTCCATGACTTAGAAAACCTAATAATTAAACCACAGAGTGCACTGTTCAAAGTTAGAATCCCTTTGCTCTCAGTATACACTTGCTGATGGAACCAAAGGAGACTATGAATAAAGATAATGAAAACAAACATTATCACAAAAGAAAAAAGATACTTACGAGGCACAACGTTCAGGTAAAGCTGGCACTGATCAGAGCCTACTCTGTTTTTGACTGTACAGCTGTATATCCCAGAGTACTCAGTAGTGGCATTTTTTACAGATATAACAGGTAAATTCATTTCTGTGGGAAGAAAGGGAAAAGAAAAGAATAAGACCTATATTTATAGTATTCATTGCTGAACTCCAGCTTTGTAAAGGCAAACTGGAAACCCGACTCAGTTTGACTATCCAGGTGAGAGTAAGATAGACAAGCTGGTGCAGAACGAACTGCCAGCAGCTTGTCTTCCAAATGCACACAACTGTGCCTCCAGTTCCTCTGTATCAAAGCAAAGGTAAACTCTTAGCCAGGTATAGGGAGCCTCAGCAGAAGCAGAATAGTAATAAAAAAATTCCAGCTCACAAAGGCTCTTTTGTGTGGCAGAAAGATTTGCAAAAACCTTTATCATCCCCCAGATGGGAAAATCACGCCCTCCAACCCTCCAAAACCAGAAAAGTCATATAGTTTGGTCTCTTTGTTTGAAAAAAGAAGCCGAGGCAGAGAAATGCTATTGAAGACCAGGCTGAGGCAGCCGGAGCATGGTAATCAATCTAGTAACAGGCCACCTGTAATATATAAAGAAATGAGATTTAACCAGTTTGGAGTTTCATGGTTATTGCAACACAGATATTTTGTTGTTAATATTTTACAGACATATCTGGATAAATTCTTCAACAAGAATCTAAGCAAAACATTCAAGAGTCAACCTTGTTAACCACTATCCAATTTATGATCATGGAACATTTTCCATCAGTATTACCACCAACTAAAAAATAGGTACCAAATAAGCCAATTTAAAGATCCTAGAGGGTACACTCATTATAAAAGTCTCTCTTCATTTATACTACATGATACTAAATTGTTGTAAGACACCGAATTCCCATAAACTTCTGATTGTTCTATATACAGAAAATAAGTCCTAATCAATGGCACATAGGACAAATTATATAATCAGCCATACCTGCTAGCCATGAAGTGGGCGTTTTCTGAGAGTTAGATAGTTTTTGCCACTCATATTGCATTGGAAGTGAACCTTCTTTGGGTTCACATTTGATCTTAAAGTCATTTCCAATTTCTTCTGATCCATCAACGTAACATCTTGTACCCGAAGGCTTAACTGAGAAAAAAATATAAATAATTTTCTACCAGAGAACAGATCTTATGCTTATAATCACGACTTAAAACACAGAGCATGCTGCACAATCACTGACTCATAATCAGGTCAGAATTGGGGCTCAGGGTTGACAATACTACAGCAGGTTGTCAACACCAGTTTACTCGGGTTTAGCCAACACAAATCAGGCATGAATGAGCTCAGGCAAGCAGCCACAGCATAAGGAGGCCTGGCAGCACCACAGGCACAGCTTGTGCCCCTCCATTCCACGGGCACACCTGAAAAAAGCAAGGATGGCATGGGCTGGACCACTTCAGACTCAAGGAAGCATCCCCCTTCGTTCCTTACCTAGAGTCTTCAACTCCATGCTTGATGCAGCCCTCTGGGAGTATGTGCCATGTCATATCCCTCTGGGCGCCGTTACCCGCCAATCAGGGGTTTATAATAAATAATGCTGACAACAGGGACAATTGGCTTAGTGCAGAAGGAACCCATTAACACTATGCATTTACATTAGCCCCAAACCATACAGTGTTATAAAAATGTCCATTCTGAAGTTATACTTCACGTCTCTGGGTAACCATTTAGAGCAGCTGCTAAGCCCACTACCCAGAATCCACCCCGACACTGGGTTAACACACCTTGGCACTTCATATTCTTCAGTTGAGTTTTCTTAAGGCATAATATACTTAACAACAAAAGGAACATATTTTAATTGTGTGGACTGATGACTATTAACAAATGTGTATGCAAGTATACACACAGAGACAGACAGACACACACACACACACACACCCCCATTAAGAACTCTTATGCTGGTTGTGATCAATCTCATGCCACAACCCTGCTTCCAGGTAGCCACTGAAGAAATTTCAATAGCAACAGATTAGTTATTCTAGAATTATATAAAGGGAATAACATAGCATGCAATTTTTTTTATTTCTCCTTTTGTTTATTGCTCCTATTGCTTTATTGCTCCTATTATCACTGTATCTTCTAAGAAAGACCCATTGTTAAACATCAGTACAGTCACATACTATACATTTCAGTCATCTATTATAGATCACATCATTCAACAGTGGTTCCTATATAGTCTAGTTGTGTAATAGACTATACCATCTAGGTTTGTATAGTTACAACTGGAGATAGTATTCATCAACAGATGAAGAGATTAGCAAAATTAAAGACAGTCAATGGAAAACATCTTAGCAAGAAAAAGAATGAATTAGTCATGTGTTGCTAAAAATGGGGATATGTTCTGAAGAAAGTGTCTCTTAGCAATTTAGTCATGCCCACATACTCTTGACACCGAGTATACTCATGACTGTAAGTTCATTCTTTTTTACTGTTGAGTTGTATTCCATGGACCATAACATACATTTGCTCATCTGTTCATCTATTGATGAACACTATTTCTAGTTTGGGGGTTACTCTGTTGGGTGCAGAGAGTAGAGCAAGGACGAATTGGGAGCTGGCAGAACATCAAGGACACCAGATCTGGACCACTGGGCCTGGGTCACGACATAAAAATACTGGGATGGTGAGTCTGTGACTATTTACCCACCAAAATAAGATAGATATAGTTATGCAGTTAGAGAGCAAAGGCTGTATAAGCAATCCAATGTAACTATAAACTTGCTTGCATAAGCTGCTTGAAGCAATGCTGTATATGAACCCAATAAATAGGTGGAGACCAGGATGGTCAGGGCCCTCGATCACAGAGAAACCATTGGCCCCCTGATGCCCACCTTCTCTATTATCTGTTTCTTTTGAGTTTCTCATTCTCCTGCGGTGCCCTCTTCCTCAGCCTCTGCTCCCAGGATCGAGCCCGGCAATTGGTGTCAATATGGGGCTCAAACCCATGACCCTGAGATTAAGAGTCTCATGCTCTGACAATTGGACTCTTTAAGTCAAATTAGCTAACCCAGGAACAAAGCAATGTCACTGGACAAGAGAAGGGATTCTAAGGAGAGTCTAATAAAAGCAATCAGTTCTAAATTCGATGCTACCTCTGAGAAGGGATTTGGAGAAGCACGTATTACATGGAGATGAGGGCCATTTAGCAATTGAGTATCCCCAGTAAAGGATGGGTCATACAGGAACAATGGGGAAGCAATCATAGTCTTTAGACTGTAGGTATTCCACAACCTCTGGAGAAACAAGTTTTCATATAAACTCTGTGTTTGGCTTGGCCTGCATATGTCCTCCTAGATTGATAAATGGCAGATATTTTTTTCTTTTTCAGTCTCAGCTGGCTTTCATTCTAGATGAGCTCTTGTTCTTTCACTACTATGAATAAAGGTGAATGGGCTTTACAGTTTCGTGCTATTATGAACACTGCTTGAATGCTCATGTATATTTGGGTGCATACTTTCCGTTTTCCTGTAATTGCTGGGTCGTATGTTAAATGTACATTTAATCCTATAAGAAACTGTCAAACTATTTTCTTCCGGAGTTGGCCAACAGGATCTGTCAGATGTGTCAGTGGGGTACATTTAAATTAAGGTTGTCAGTCATGATTTTATTTCAAACATTACTTGATAATTCTTACGAATCTGACTACTTTTCTCCTTCATCTGTTACAACTTTTTTTTTTTTTAAGAAGGACTGCCACCAATTGGATATCATGATAATGCTGATTTTCCTCAGCAATTTTTTTTCTTTTTCAGACTGATCTACTGCCCTGGAGACTACATCAATCAGAATTTTAAGTCAGTTTTGCAAATTACTTCACCCTGTGAGTCTTCAGTAAATAAGCCTGGTTTTCTTCCATTTTTTCAAAGAATAAAGAAATTCTTTATTACATAAATAGAAAGATATTAAAGCAATTCTTTGTACATCAAACATCTCTTGATAACACAGTATTCTAACCCTAGTCCTCTTCTTTTCTAAGGAAATTGTCTCTTTGCCATATACCAAACATATCCAACAATGGACAGTTACTTAAAACTTCTGTTCAGCTAAGTTAGCACCTGAGTGAGTTTGAAATCTCAACAAACTCCATCCATAATAGAAGATTTTATCAACACTGGTTTCTGAATATTACCTTGGAGTGGGTCACCTACTTCTCACTAAGAGGAGAAAGTACAAGTCTTTTACATGCTAACCCCCAACTGTCATACTAGGGGAAAGATGAACTCTTAATTCTCAGCACTCTTGCTGGATGAAAGAAAATTAAAACTACAAAAGGAACAGTCTAGTCCTCTAATGCCTATTTGGTCTGGGGTTCCAGAATACCTGGCCGTTGTCCTCAGAATATTTCCCTTCATGATCATTAGCATAGCCAGTGATCCTCAGATAAAGGACTATCAGCTTGTACTTAGACAGTGTCCCACTAATGTAGTGATACTAAGCTTCAACCATGCATTGAATCATTATGTTTCCATGCTAGTGGCCTACCTCAGTCTATAGAAAACACTCTCTAAATCCCTATATGGAGCAGGTTATACTTTATCATGATATCACCTATGCAGAAATGTTATTTCTGCTTGGTTCAAAATACTTTGACTCAGTTAAATTCAACCATAGATGTTAAACATCAATGGGCAAAAGTTTGAGGAGACACAAGATTGTCTGCGTAATAGCAGAACAGCTCCCAAGATACTTTTTTTAATTAGAGGGAACAATAGTAACTTAATAGTGGAGAAACCCATTAGATAAATCTTAAATCAGAGAGTATGATTAGCAATAAGACATGATATCATATGTCCCTTAACACGAACTGGAGGAAAATAAAGAAAGATAAATACAACATGGATCTTAGACCCTCACACAAAAAGATATTAATGAAAAGCTGAAATTCAAATGTGATCTCAATTAAGTTAATAATATTGTCCTAATCTTTACTGATTGGTTTTGATAATTGTTACTATGACTTTGTAAAATGTTTACATCAGGAGAAATTACACGAGGGGTATACTCAACTGTAGTATTTACAACTTTTCTATAAAACTAGATTTAAAAATAAGCAAACAAAAAACCCTGTCCTGTACCAAGAAATTGCAAATCCTTCAGAACCCTCAGGGCCAGTGTTGACTGAGGCATCACGCAAGCTGTAGCCACTGTGTTCTGGTGGCGTGGGTACAGTTCAAATGCACCCCGTGTGTCCAGGGAACTATTAACTGTGCATGATCTATTGTCCAAAACAACCCAGTCTGTTTATTCCAAAAGGTCTCAGGAACAGGCCCTTTCTGAGTTCCAGGGGAAGGTGCTAACATGCAGCACCATAGTAACCTATCAATTATTTCATTATCCTCACCCCGTTTTTAGTTTCTTCACTGAGCTGCAGCTGCATCATCTTTGGTGCATCTGAAAGAGTGAGGCAGGTTCTGGCAATGGGACAAGGTACAGCACTATGTTGCCCCTCACAGCCAGGCAACAAGAGTCATCCTGGTTCATGTCCTCACAGTACACAAGGTTCAATGAATGAACCTTCATTACTCTGAATGAACACCATGGTGGTCTCCCTTCCAGATGTCCCAGAAATTAATCAAAAGAAGAGCCTGTAACAAGAGCCAAGTGAGAGCTTCACGACTCATAGTATGGTCTAGAGAAAGTACTTCTATCTTTCCTCCAGATCTTCCATGCAGAATATGCAGGCAAAGCTAACAGATAAATTTCAGTCTGAGACTCACTTTACAGAGACAATTCTGCTGGTTTCTCCCAGCAGTATTAATGAAAACATGGAGGAGGGAGTCATAAAAATTGTCCTCTGGATCTGAGATGGTCTGGCCAGATGACAATATTAGTAATTACACTTCCTTCAGCAACCACTTCTCACTTTCTCCTCTTATTCTGTACTCAGCTCAGCCTCTCTTCCTCTCCTTGGTTTTACTCAGATATGGCTTGGCCATGGTGACACCCCCTCTACCCCTGAGTTAACAAAAGGAGTTACTGCGTCAGTGCTTCTTACCTGCCCATCCTCAGGAATCAGATGTTGGAAGTTGGGAGATTTAATGTAAAAGGGCCACTCCCCATGGCTGGCAGTCATGCTGCTGCCACCAGTGAATTTAGGCGCATTGTGTGCCAATATTATTGTCTAACCCAAGTTGTTCTGGGAGCTGTGCTGCCTTGTGCTGTAATGATCCCTTCAGTTGGGACCTGCAAATTAAATCCAGAACCTGGTCCTAGTGACAAGTTGTCAGTCATGTGTAGGGAAGCTGATGCCTAAAAGCCCGAACCAATTCAATATTCCTTCTACCATATCCTATCTCCTCCACTCTAACTACTCCCATTATTCATCATAGAAATCTCACTTATTCTTTGGGTATGCTATTTGAAAAAGTCTAAAGCTCTCATAAGAAACAATTTTGAACTGAATAAGGTCAGTTAAATATTAATATTAGTAATAATAATAATAATAATAATAATAATAATAATAATAATAATAAAATCTTTTCATTAGGCTAAGGCCTAGGTAATAAAGAGGTTCCATTTAATTCTCAGAGCAATCTTAGGAGAATGCAAAAGTCTTGGACCTCCTTAGGGTTCTTCTGTCATATCACAGAACACCTGCATGGACCCTTAAATTCTTTATAAATTTAACAAAGAAATTTATTTTTTCTACTCTAAAAAGTGTGTTTGTTAGCTTTATGTTGAGGACACTAGAATTACCTCAAATATTTAAATTAATCTAAAAAACAAAGCTGTCTCACATAAACCCTGCTACTCTAGCACTGTGACCACTCTTCTCGTTAATAAGTATCATTAATACAAATAACTCACCAAGAACTATCAGCTGAATCTTCTTATTTCCAACACCAGGTGCTTTTTTCACTTTGCACTGGTAGGTACCAATATCTGACAGCTGTAGATTTGTTACATTTATTGAGGCATCACCAGATTTGAGGTTACTACTTGTAAAATGTACTCGTCCTTTCAGATCTTGATAGTAGTCATCATAAATTTTGTCTCCAGAATATAAAATAATCTAAAAAAAAGCCAAAATAAGACAGGGAACAAACCTATCTCATTAAAGAAGCTCTACATATATCATGATTCTGTAGCATTCAAAAAAAGAAAAGAGTAAAAACATAGTATTATGAAACATACAATTACAATTACAAATACAATTAAGGATCAGCATGATCCTTAAGGATGGTCACAAACTGTTAATTTAAACTGGGGAAAGCAAGGCCCACCATCATTAAGTAATATAGTCCTGGCATGTCCTGGTGGCCTAGCAGTCTAGTACACCCTGGGCAGAGTCACATACATCCCAAGGTCCAGGGTTCAGACAGGGAGAAAGGATGGGGGTGGGGGTTATGGGGAAGAACAACCAATGTGAACAACTTCATAAAAATAAATGGACTGCTTTTTCCTCCTCTTCCTGCCTGCACCTTCATTTGGAATTAAAAAAAAAAAAGTAATATAGCCCTAAAATGAGATTGAACAAGAACACAGATTTGTTTTATTCTATGCTCTATTTTTCAGCTGCCTCAGATTGAAGTTTGTCAATCAAGTGTGTAAAATCAGGCACATACACCACCACTACCCCAGAAAGACTTCTGATAGCTGATCTAGTGAATATAACAAAAACAACAGCATCGGTACTAAGTTGGAAGCACTTGAGGTTTTGGGACTCAGATGAAATGATAAAATTAAGTTTAAGATACCTGTGCCCAGATAATAGGACCTTTCAATTAATCTTCTCTAAGAGCAAAGACTTCTCTCCTATTTCCACTGAGTTTTCTTAACCAATGTTACAGACTTTGATGGAAAGAAATAAAGAATGCCTTTAGATAAAATAAATTCTGTGTCAAACTTGACTTGGAAAAGAATTACAATGGTCATTTCTAAATATCACTTAAATTTTAACACATTTTATAATTTTTCACATAAAATTGTCCATTCTGGTTATCTGAGACCCAAGGGTCAAAGAACTGTGGTGCCAAAGTCAATAGTCAGAAAGCATAACAATCCATATCCAGCAAATAATTTTTTTATGAGATGTTAATTATGGACTGTAATCAGAATTAAGCATCATTTGTAGGAATTTTTGAAGGACAGGGACTTGGGTTCTTTTCTGTATTATTAGCTTCCATACCATGTTGACCCCTAATCCCCAACCCATTAAAGATCTTTTATTTATATATTGAGTATCTGATATATTAAATACCAGTTTGTTAAGTAAATAAAAACATCAATTGAAGGGTATGTAGCTGACTTACTCTGTAAACACAAGTTATTCCTTTACTTATTCCATTGTCTTGCCACACCCACTTGTCAACAGCAGCCGGGACTTCTTTAAATGAGGAGGCCATATCTTCCTATCTGCTACTATTTAGTCTACTGACAAGTCATAAAGTTCAATCCACTGTACTTTCAATCCCTCATATTAAAACACACTTCAGTAGTCTTTTCAGGGTTTAACAAGTATCCCCACTGTTATTTTGTAAGCTTAGCACTTTTCCAGGAAAACACTACTACAAACAATCATTAAGAAATGGGGAACTAACGAGTACCAGGCAGTTTTGATTTCTCTTCACAACCCACCAAGGTTAGTGGCATTAGCCACACTTAACCTTTCAACTGAGAAAAATAGTGGCTCCCACAGACAAACTTTTGCAAAATCACACAGCTAAGATGCAAACCACTTTGAATTCGCACAGTATACTGTCTTTATCAACATTTCTATAAGACTTTTATGTTTATAAAGCATTTGTGTGTAATAGCATTCCAGTGAATTCTTATCACAACCTGAGAAACAGGTGTATCTGCTCCTACTTTACAAACAAGGAAGCAGAGGTTTATGAAACATGGGAGGCAGGACATGACAGTACAGGCAGCAAAGGATAATAAAGGGCAGGGAAAATCAGACATGGGTTCAAACCCCAATGCATCTGTTGCCAGCTCTGCAACCCTAAGCATGTTCCTTCAGATCTCTAGCCCTCCATTTCCAACTCTTCATGTGGAGAAGAGTAACAATTCTCATTTTAGGGTGATGTTTTAAGGTTTACGTGGATATATATAATTAAAGTGTATGTGACGCTACCCAGCAGTACAGTACACGGTACATGGTAACTGCTTGCTGACAGATCACACAGGGATTAAGGACAGAAATTTCTCCACATTGCCTGCTACCTTAAACAGATTAAAATAAGGTCTCAGTTAACATATAATGTAGCCGAAATTCTATGTAACACCCTTTTTGGCGCCTCTCTCTCCCTAACCCTTCCATCTTTCTCTTGTTCTGATTTTACTGAGCTCAAGATTAGAGGCTAAGTTTTTAATGCTGAAATGGACATTCAACCTAGTTCCCAGTTTCCCACTTATCTCACAAGGCTGTGCCTCCTTTCTTAGCAGAGGCTTCAGGGCCTCCTTCCAAAAACAAAAGGATACATGCAGGGCACACCATGTTCCTTGTCATCTTGTCATTGGGCTTCATTCCTGAGTCCTAAGTCAGAAGCACCTAAAACCTGTGCTTTCCACTCATTCGTCTTTACCACAGGAGCATGGTTCCAGACTCTAATTGGGGGTGGACACTGCACGGTCAAGGGCCTGGAGGGTATGCCTACATTCCGTGGGCTGGCACTGCCACAGAGACGGGGGAAGAAGAGTAAGACAAAAGGGAACAGGGTATCTGGGCTGCGTAGACAAAACGAGTTAGGTTCAATTTAGTTTGCTTAGGAAAACTGTAGGAAATTCCCATAACAGAATCAGGGCAGAGGTTATGTTCTCAGAGGGGACGAGCTTAGTCATTCACAACTTGAGAAAGCACCTTAATTATTTCCTTCACAAATGCATCATAGGCAAACTGCCTGGATTTGCCAAAAATAATAATTACCTAACTAAATGGCTGAATAACCCTTTCTATTTTTTTTTTTTTTTTTTTTTTTTTTTAAGAGGAAGGCAGGCATGAAGGCTGGCAGGCAGCAAGCAAGGAGGAAGACAGAGGAGGAAGAAGCATTCTTCGTTCATAGTTGTTTCTCACTCTCACGCCCACCTCTACCCCTGTCTCCATCCCCTGGCTCTCGGGTGTCAGGGATGCATGTGAACTACGCCTCAGGCAAAGACTTAACCTGAGCCACGAGGGTTTACCAACCCCTTCTTTTATATGAACCATAAGCAAAAAAAAAAAAGATTCCTCTTCCAAATACATATATATGCACATTCCTCTAAATATCCGAACTTGTTTTTCTCTCCCTGTCTAATAATAAAATTAACATGTTTTATTTTTAATTAAAAAGTATCAGACAAAATTAATATGCAACATTCTAAATTAAGTGACGTATTCTGGTACCATTAAAAGGAAAAGTATGATATAATTTGGAGATGAGATCATTGGACAAATATTTATTGTACTACTTTTAGCCTGTCAAGTTCCTACATTAGGCTCTTATTGTAAAAGGCACTAGAATTCTGGAGGTGGGTGTGTTGTATAATATCCACAGATTGAGAAGCAGGTTTAATATTTTTAAATGAGTATGGTTTGGTAAGCAAAAAAAAAGATAAATATGTAGTAATATTTCAGTTTAAAATTAAAAAAATAAAATTCTATAATATTTGAAATTGAATTTTTTAATTAAAATTAAAGACTATAAATAGATTTTTGCTATAATGACTTTGTTCTGCTATTGAAGATATTCAGGATATTTAGCTTAAAGAAATACAAAAGACAGGCTCTGTAATAGCATGTACCAGCATAACACTATGTTACACAACTAATTTATAAACCTTACACTGGTAACAGAGTCCCAGAACAAAACTTACAAATTCATTTCTACTAGGTGTGCCCTAGAGGCCAGAGGTTTAAATCAGGGGCAGTCCACATACATCCCAAGGTCCTCAGTTCAAGACCCAGGGTCAGGGAAACAACCAATGATGAACTGAATACAAAAGTGCTTCGTCCTTCCTGCCTGCAACTCTGCTTAAAAATTAAAATAAATAAATAAATAAATAAATTCTACATAACTTTTCACAAAGTCTAGTTGACTTGCCACCTCCTCACACATTATGCACATACCTGCCACAATGAACATGCCTGCTCCATCGACCTCTCCTACTACTCCCTTTCAAATCCAGCTTTTCTAAATGTTCAAATTCCTGTTGTCTTAAAGCCTTTGCCAAGAAATCTAGTAGTTAAACTTTTTCTAACTCTGAAATGTAGGTCACTTATCCATTTTACTCCACTAAACATATCCTTACTTTTCACCATTACTGCCTTCCTCACCGAGATTTAAACTGGGGCTTTCTTCGCAGCCCTCTACGCTCCCCACCTGTGTGGATCAGCACCGCGCTCAACACCTCAGAGAAGTTCAGACATCTGCTGAGTGAGCAGGCACCGATTACACTTACCACTTGATCCACCTTCTGATTATCGGCGGGAGAGAGCAGCCACTCAATGTCCAGAGGTCCCTGGTCTTCTGGACTAAGGGTAAATTTGCATGGCAAATAGGCAGTTTCCCCTTTGGCTTTCTCAATCATCTGTTCAGGAGTAGTAATAGTCAAACTTCTGGCAAAATCTGGAGAAAGAAACACATACATGGGACTACGTATTGGCAATTTGACTAGAAGTAACTCAGCACACCCAGTCTTCCAAGACAAACAGGTCACAGTGGGACACAGGCTAGGATTTGGGACCAGAGTTGTAGAGTTCAAACTCAGCGGTACCCAGCTGTTAGTTTGTGTCTTTGTAAAAATGAAAAGAAAGTATTATTTTGATGTGTTTTTTGCCGACTTCTTTAATTGAATATTTTATTAAAATTAATTCTTTTTGATTGTTTAAAAAATATCTCTAAGCAATAAATGCTGATGGTATCAACTGAAAAACAAAAGAAACTGTGTATGTGTGTGTGTATACACATACATACATTTACCAGTTGACCTCATTTATTACCTTTGTCATTTATTTTTCATTTCTTATTTCCCTTTTGAAAGTCACATCCAGACTTTTAGATGAAACTTGAAAATTTCATAACTTACTCTGAAATTGTATTTTATAAAACTTCCATTTGGACCATACTTAAAATATGAATGCTTAATGGCAATATTTAGACAACCATTTCCATATCATCTTCATTGTACTAGATATAATAAGTAATCTAGAGATGATTTAAAGTACAGGGGAGGACATGTGTAGGTGATGTGCAAATACTGCACAAAGTACAAAAGAGACTTGAGTATCCCAGGAATTCGGTATCCGTGGGTGTTCTGGAACCAAACTCCCATGTGTACTCAGGGACAAGTAATTCTTCATCTATATGACAAAAAACTACTGTGATCAATCAACTCACATCTTGTTTTCCAAAGAAAAGTAGTTTTGTTCATACCAATTGATAAAAAAGGTCTGTTCACTACTACTGTCTCAGAAGAAAGAAGCTAGAACAAGCTGAATTGATATAAATGCAAATTTAGTCTGCAATGAAATATCACAAAACTAAATTGTTTTACTAGCTACACCATAAAAGTTTACACAGAACTAGTTTGTCATTAATTGTTTCCTTGTGGTAATCCAACATTTTCTTACAAATCTAAAATATCTAACCCACGCAAAACCAAAGTTTCAATGAACAGTTTTCCATTCAGCAGCTGTACCAGTCGGACCTCTACATCACCCCGCTCTGACTTTCAAGACTACAGGATGGCCTAGAAGGGGCCCTAAACGCTTTGGAACTAGGGGGTCTACTTTTCTCCCCTTCTCTTCTGTCCTCACAATAAAAAGAAACTCATTACAGCAGAGTTAAGAGTAAGTAAATCCAAGTCCTAATTCTCCATAATGACTATTTTGATAGTTGTTTGGCTGTTGTTCAAATGCTAAATTCCAACAGAACAAATCAAATGAAGAATTAAATTATTAGTCATTACATGATCCTTTCCATTAACCCTAAAAGCTTAGTACATACCAACTAATTAGCTGCAATAAAATGTTAATAAAGTTGAAGCAATAGACTGAGACATTTAAAAAATATCAGGTTACACTCTAGATTATATTTAGGCACCATCCTGTCTTTATCATCTTTTTCCTTAAATCTGAGGCAGGTCTTGCTTCAACAAACAGAAGGTAAGAAGACTAGTGCTGTATGAATTCTAAGAGTGTAGCAAGAGACCTTGCTACAATTCCACCTGTCCTCTCTTAGATTCCTGCTAGGTTACTCTGTGCTTCTAAGTTCTTATTAAAATCATATTAAAAATTAAAGTCAGACACCTAAATGTGTAAAAATTCAAATCTCAATTCATGCTCTCAAGTAATTCTATCGCAGTCATGAGAATTAATTGCAGTCAGTCTAGTGGTCATGATAGTATCTTTCATTCTTTCTTGATACATAAATATTACTCTTCTTGTTAAAAAGTACCTTAGAAAATGCAGGTCTATAAAAATGATCTAAAGATTTATCTCAGTTAACAGCAGTTATTTTTGACAACTAAGAAGATGACTGCCCATTTATTCTTTATATTGAGTTTCTTAATATGCATATTGCTAAAGAAATTTTAAACAGACTTTTAAATGGCTTTCAGTATTTATTTTTCAAAAAATTTTAAAGCATTCAACTGCTCTTCATTGTGTTGTACCAAAGTGAATTAAATATCAAAATTACACAAAATAGCTATTGGGTTTCCTAGCAAAAGCGAATGGGCCTCTCTGCAGAAGCATGATTTTTCAAGTGTTTATGTATACAGCAGCCACAAGCTGTAGAGGATAAAAGACAGACCCTTGGTCTCAAGCAGTGTATTCTAGGATTCTTTCCCTAATACAGTCCATTCTATTTATGCAGCAAATTGAGTGATAATTTAACTTATAAGCAGGTTCAAACACGGTCTGAAAGCTAAATCAAATAACCATTCTTATAATTTTACTCAAACTTCATATAGAGTATAATGAAATACGTAACACATTTATCAACCACAAGTATTTGCAGAGTCCAGTTATGAGTGCTCAGCATAGGACTATATAAACAAACAAACTGAATCACACCGCATTTTGGCAGTAACTGATATAACATTGCCCAATTTTCTGCTTGCTTTTTTTAACTGTAAATTCCACATCATTTGAATCTTCAGAGCTTCTCTACTGCCCAGTCTGACTTCTGCCTGAGCATCAAAATGATAATATATGGAAAGGGATTTTTAAATCATGTCTGAATCATGTAGAATTCAAGGAGTGACAGCTGAGGTCTTTTCATCTGGTATAGAGAAGGGCTATGACTTACGAGGCAGGCAACTATATCAACTGTCAAGAGAGCTAAGCAATCAACAAAGCACATTAGTACAAGAGAATAAAATAGCAACAAAGCAATTCTGGATGCCCAGCAATAAGCAGGTCACAATTCTGGGATCTGCTGAGGGAAGACGAGGTAAAGCAAAGCTCACAGGCATAGGTACATTTATATGGAAACAGAAAAGGCCATTCTTGGCAAAAGAACTGGAAACTGTGGCATACATGGAGATGCTTATGCATCTCTCCCATCTGGTTAGTGAGGAGTTACAGCTTTTTCTAATAATAAACTGGTAATCTAGTAAAATAAAATGTTCCTCTGAGTTTGGTAAGCCACTGTAGTGAAATAAAGGTTGTGAGAACCTCTGATTTACAGTCATTTGGTCAGGAACACAGGTGATAACCTGGGCTTGCAAATGATGTGTGAAATGAGGGTACGGAGATGGCAGTCTTACGGGACTGAGTTCTAACCTGTGGGATCAGACAATTTCTATATGTCACAAATGAGCTGAACTGTAGGACATCCCGATTAAAGTTAGAGAATTGCTTGGTGGTTTAGGAAAAACACACGCACATCGGAATTGATGCTTGAATTAAAGTACCCCAAATCCAATCACTTTTACCTCTGTCCAGGTCATTCTTACCTCTCTTGTGGACTGTCTGCTAATCTGCTTCCCTGCAGCCACTCGCTGGCATTCTAACCCATACTTCAACCCATGTGAAAACCTCTGGTGGCTCCATATTGACAACTTCATTTTCCTTCAGACTGTATGACTTGGCATTCTACCAGGTTAGTTTCTAAGTGCTCCGGCTCCCACTAGAGGCTTCAGCCAGTTCTTCATCCTTTCTCTGCGATGAGCACTCACACTGTGCGGCATTACAGGGCTTAGCTTTTAAGCTAAGTCCTACTATCTTGGTCTTAGTTTAATCAATTCTCCCAAAAAGCATTCCATGTGTTCAAATGTGGATCGAACTAGGTATGCTCTGCACATCCCTCCAACAACTGAGGCCTCCGTCATACACACTTACCCTGCTTTACCGAAGCTACTTCTTTACTGTGTCCTTCCTACCCTCTGCCCCCAGCAAATAGTTCAGTTTGAAATCAAGGCCATGCTTCTTGATTGTCATTGATTTCTTTTAGCACAGCAAAATTTCAGCTACTTGGCTTAATAAAAAATTCACCATGTTTCTTATAAGGGAAACAGAGAACCCATCAGAGATGAAAGATGATCTATTCCAAAGTAGTAGAGCATGGCAGAGCATGGCATGCCCTGTGGCCTAGCAGATAAGGCCATTGGAGGTAGTCCACATACATCCCACTGACTCCAGGGGAAGGGTGGGGAACAAGACACAGTCAAGATGAACAACTAAATAAGATAAAGTACTTTTTCCTCCTTTCTCTTCCAGTCTGCCCACTTGCCTTCATTCCTGACTGCACCTTTCCTTTAAAAAGTAGAGATTAATAAGATGTGATATAAGCCAAAAGTAGTTGAAAACCAGTTAAGACCTTTCTCTATTAAACATGGAGTCACACAGTGGAAATGTCCCGGCCTGTGGCCAAGGGAATCAGAAAAAGCACTGAGGGGTAGGGGTGGGGGTGAGACTGGGGACAACACAAATAAGTATACATTGTGGAGCACTTTATTTATGTATACTTTCCCTTGCTCCACCCTCTCCTAATGAGAGCACCTCCCACCATTTATCCTAAAAATATTCCTTGCCTGTCACCCCTTCTCTGAAGCTTTCCAGAATCCTGACAGGCAGCATTAACTGCTTCCTCCTGTCTTAACTGGTGTTCCTCTATTCTAAGTCACTGTTTACAGGCCCCTACCCTTAAGCACAAACTTTCACTCATTAACAGGTTTCAGGGTTTCATCTTTGGAGGGAAAGTACATCCCAAGATTTATTTAATAATCCCCAGACTCTGTGCTGTGGACAAAGCTGCTAAACTGCAAGTGAAGGGTCACAAGGTAAAGCAGTTATCTGAAAGAGTGGTGATAAGAGGAAGATCTGAGACCTTGTGGGAAACACATGGGAAGGAAGGCCATGGGAAGACTAAAAGAATCAAATAATGATGACTACATAGGAGATGCAGTGCAAAGGGAGCTGAGCAAGCCTGGTCCTGAGCTGATGGGAACAAAGACAATGTTTATGCCTTTCATACCTATATTACAAAAGCGTTAGCAAATCTAGTAAGAAACTAACATGCATACAATTTTATATATAGTTAACTGAGAAAAATACAACATTAGGAAAAACTTTTATTTGAGAATACTCTGAAATCACAACTACATGTGAAGAAAAGTTGCTTGTCTTTCAGCTATGAAGCAAAAATTACATTTAAAAAAAAGCAGAATACACTAATGCTTGGTTTATCAACTGTCATGCCAAAGTATAACAAAAAAGGAAAGACTTTTAGAAATAAATGGATTTATTTTACATTCCAGAAGTCTTGCATATTTCTTTAGTTTCTTGGAAAGAAGTGTTACGATGAACTTAATCTCAGTTGTTATAAATAAGATCTGATACTGAGTTTTTTGAGATATGTCAAAGAAGGTCTTAAGAGCTATTATTTTAAAGAGAGAACACAAGTAATCTTACAGCCATGATCAGATGACAGAATTCAGGAACTTTACCTAAAAACACATTCATTGTAAAAAAGGATTCATGGTGTCACCTCCTAATGAATGTATATCACTGGGTTCAAGTCCCAATGTCCAGGGGAAAAAACCAGTGACCAACTAAATAAAAATAAAAAGCTTCTTCCTCCTTTCTCTTCCCGCCTGCCTGCCTAATTGCCTTCATTGGCGCCTGTAACTTTAAAAAAAAAAAAAAAAATTTCACTAGAACAGTTTTAAGAAATAAACTGAGGTGCAACCCAGTGGCTCAGGTGCTATTTCAGCAGCTGGAGCACAGACCATGTAAAGGCTAAGGATCTAGAAACAAGCAAAAATAAATAAAAATAAAAGCTCTTCCTCTCTTCGTCCTTCCTTAAAAATGCTTCTTCTTCTTCTCCCTTATTTCCTCACTTTATAAAAATAAACAAACTGAACAAATCAGAAACTGGCAATGATTAAAGGATTAATCAGGACAAGTTTGGAAGTGTGTGTGTGTGATAATAAATACTGCAGGTGCCTGGGTTAACAAGCAAGTCATTGCAATTCCAAATCCTGTTAAAAAAATACAACCACCATGTTATTTGGATAGTTTTCTTCCCCTCTTCACAAATGGTGATTTCAACCTGTACAACTTCCTTCTTACCAGGAAGTTGCTTTGAGATTAGCAATATTTAAAAGTCACTTACATAGAGGGCACCTCTAGATAGGAAAAAAGAAAAGATGCTTTAAATACTTCAGACATGCTATATGTTAGTTTAGTAATTATTCCAACTAGGAGAAAACATGTATAGGAGGTGAAGGATATATACACTTTGCTGTCCAGTAGTTTGTTGTTTCATTCCCATATATGTTAACTCAGAACACTAGGTTAATATATACTTAGAACTAAGAAAATGCTTACAATCAGATGTTAATAACAATGAGAAACTACATTAATTATACTTATTTGCTTTTCCATAGTTTTTACAATGAAACAAACACAGAATTATCTAAGCTACTAAGGGAGCAAGACACAAATCTAGGCAGACTGATTCCCAAGCCACATTTGCCCTGTAAGTAGAAGTCCATGGTCAACTCCCCTGGACACAGGAATTCTGTTTTTTAAAATCAATATAAAACAATGAGTTACGTATTAGAAATTCCGTCCCATTCACTATAGTGGATGAGGGTTTGGAAATTACGCTGTTTTTCTCCAACACTAAATTTCTTAGAGAGAACATTTTAGGCAGCGCTGAGTTTATGAATCTGTTCTTCAATTTGTCACCAGAAAAGCTCTATTATTTTGGACACGCTGCTTCTCTGGGGCTCAAATATAAATTAAGGGTGTCAAATTAAATTTATTTCAGATCTAAATATGTCCTCCTAATTTTAGACCATCAATCAACAAACAAGAAGCCTTCCCTCGACAACTACCTTCTCTCTCTCTCTACTCCTAGGTTGCATCATTACTCCTCAGTTAACCTTACTAGAACAGACATTTCTGAAACAGTAGGTTACCAAAATCATGCAAGTAGCCTGGCCATTAATAAAATGGGCTCAAAAGTCAGAATCAGGGTTCAAACTCAAATTGAACTTCTTAAATGCACACAGACAAATTTCTCTAGACTTTTTAAGTCTTAGTGGTTTTCCTCTTTAAAATGGGAATTAATAGTAATAATGTTTACTTCATTTAGAGCTTAAATAAAATAATGCAAGACATAAAGTTCTTAGAAGAGTTCCAGCACAGCTGCTGTTCATTCTTTAAGCAGATAGCAGCTATTAAGATAAACTCACTGCCATCATATAAGCCTGCCATTCCTATTATGATATAAACTCCTATAGTGTTGGGAAGTGTCTTTTAATCTTTTATCTCACACACTTAGCAATGCTTCCATTAAGAATTCAAAATTTGTTATATAAATAAATGACACTGGAAAGTCATCTACTAAATTTGGTAATCAGAACATCACTAGTGACCTAAGCAAAATCAGAGCTAGTAAAGATTTTGAAGAGATGCACTTCAGAGACTGAACTATTTGAGTACAAACAGAAGTGACACTGTTTTAAGGAACTGGGGGAGGAGAAAAATAGAATATGATGTGTGGTCAAGAAAATGCTATGCTGAAATGAGAAATAAGAACATGCTTGTAAGTCAGAAAGGAAGAGCAAATAGAATGAGAGATGATATATATGTGTGTATATATACACACACACATGCATATATACATTTAGAACACTCAGATACTGAAGGATCAAGACCCCAGAAAAGAATAAGAAAACGGGACAAGAATGGAGGGAAGTACGAAAGAGGACTGGTACAGTTATGAATAAGTTTATATAGGGTCCAAGAAATTTAGGGAATTTATATCTGATAGCCCACACATCTTTGTGACAAAGAAGGCACACAGCATTTACCTAGAATAAAAGAGGCAGAAATTTGTGTCTATAGTTTTTGGAGAGTGGTTTAAGTCTGAAATACATGTGAAACAGATAAAGTGTAGAATTGCAGAACGAATGATATTAAGTCCAAGTGAGCTGAGTCAATGAGGAGAAGATACACTGGAAATTTTAATGCCATGTTTTCCAGTTTTATAAATATATATTTGAAAATTTCCATAATAAAAATGCTTCAAAAAGAAAGAAACCATAATGCAGTGGCAATCTATGCCTACCAGTTGAAATAGAAGAGGCTATGTCAAGGACATGGAGCAATTGAACTCGTATTCTAACGATAGGAATGTCAGTTGGTACAATTAGCATTGGAAAACAGTGTGGAAATATCACAATAAAGTTAAAAATATACATAACCTAGAGAAGCCAGAAATTTGTTCATAGGAAAAAATGCATGAACATATGCACTAAGACACACATGGGAGACTGTCATTGGAGCATTTTTCATAACAGCCAAAAACTGAAGGAAAATAGAGAATCTATCGACAGCAGAATGGATAAATCCACTGCGGTATTCAGACATACACCAGATAGCATGTACATAGCAATGCAAATGAATAAACTAGGAGCTACACAACATGAATAATCTTACAAACATGTGAAAGTTAGAGAAAAATATACCATATATTTCCATTTATAAGGTGTTAACGCTAATTTATTGTCAAAAATCAGAGTGAAGAAAGTGAATGGAGAAAGGCATGAGGGGATTTCTGAGACATGTGCTATGTTCTATTTTTTGATCTGGGGATGATTACATAGATGTGTCTCCTTTGTGATAATGCTCTGACCTGTACATTTAAAAGCAACACTCTAAACTATGTGTTTCAGTGTATTATGAATTAATGCTATATTTCAAATAAAAGGTTTATTAAAAAAAATTTAAAGGAAAGATACAGGCAGGAATGAATGTGAGCAGGCAAGTAGGAAGAGAGAGGGATAAGAGCATTGTATTTATTTGTATTTAATTGCTCACACTAGTTGTTTCTGGCCAGGGATCTTTGGGATGTATGTGGACTGTTCCCAGGGGTGTATTAGTCTAATAGGCCACCAGGGTGAGCCCTTAAATATAAAGTTTAAAAGAACTGAAGGTGTTATAGAGATAGAATAGCTATTTTTATTTTATCCTTTTTAAAAATAATAATGTTCTGATGCTTTCAATACTTTTCTTAAAAGCCTAGCCAAAATGGACAATGAAAACAGTCTCACCAATGCACACAGCTAGGCCTTTGTACTTTTTCTACAGCTGGGCACCAGAGTCCATGAGCAGGAACACAAAAATTGTCCTGTGGGATGGGAATGAATGAGAGTCAGACTCTGACCATGTGACCTGGATTAGTGAGGAAATGCTGGTTTTAAGGTAACCCGAGGGTCAGAAACAGAGTGGAAAGGGGTGGAGATCTCAATGACAGTAAGAAGGTTTAATGGACATTTGAGAAAGGTAGGAAACAGTGACAATAAAGATTTCAGACATGAAGAACATAGTAGGAGAGAGTTGCCTAAACAAGATAGAAAAATCACAGTATTTTGAAAGGTCGAGGGATTGTGGTGTAAGGATATTAGAAAACTAAACTATAAATGCAAATATATACTAAAGAATTATGCCAAAGAATTATGATGAATGCCGGGTGGTGGTGGCAGGGAGTATGAAGCAGGAATTTCTTGGTCAATGCAGAAAAGTAACCAAGTTTAGACTAAGCAGAGGGCAGATGTCTTATGTGCTAAAAGTTAGTATAAAGTGTAGGGGAAAAATGATTTAGAAAAATCAGTAGGCTCTCTTCCAAGAATCAGAAAAACATGTATTTTTACACATCAGCTCTGATCCTCACCTTACTTTGCAGAGATATCTAACTGCAGGAATAAGTGCTTGACTCCTGCCTCCAGGAAATGGAGGTGATGGAAATGGAAATCATATCTTTTATTTTTATCTCCAGAAGCACCTATTACAACACCTCACCCATATGTATAAATTATATTATTTATTTACCCTTGAACTTCTACAGGAATTGAGGTTCCATAGAAGATATACTTAATATGTAATTTACAAATTAGCACCAGATAAAAAGTAAATTATAATGAAAAGCTAGACAAGGGGAGGAATGTGAACATCCAAGTAGATATTTCTGTAAGTGTGTGTTGAACTGGATTGTGACCCACCCCATCACACACAGAGCACTTATCTCAGGAAAGCATTCAAATATCAATTCTAAAAAAAATTAATCTCAGCCTTTTTACAATCTATGTAGTATATAACTTTCCCCATGTTCTCTAACACAGAGATGCTAATTTCAGAATTATCTGGCAAAATAAATGCAAATAAGGTATTAATTTCAGAATTCTCTGGCAAAACAAATGCAAATAGGGTATTTTGCATTATGGGTGCAGCAGATCAGTTGCCACAGTGAATATTTCCATCACTTCTACAGAATAATTAATATGTATTGCTCCATTTTAAGAAATATGCCTTTGCTACCTTGCTCTTAAAAACTCAGTTGGGTTCTCTTTCTTTAGCATGAAACAGGAAAACAGACTGAGTACTTGGCCAGAAGAGAAAACAAAAAATTCAGGTACAATCTCTTATATAGCTGAGATGACAGAAAAAGGAAAGGAAAGAAATAGCTATAACATCAAAATAAGTAAACATTATATCTCCCTATTAAAAAAAAAAAACCCAGAAGTCAATAAAGGGTTAAATTACAATAAGAAAATCATCTCAGTTGTAAGCATATCTAACTTGATTGCCTCATTCTGAGCATTAATTCCTTTCTAATACCCAAAAGCTAATTCAAATGTTCCTAGCAACCACTACCAGGAGCCATCCTATCCTCCTCTCTATAAATGTATTCATTTATCATGTAGGCAAGTTAAAAATGTGATTTCTGTGCATGTTTGTTTTCCTGCTTTATACCTAAATATGTAAATGCATATAATTACTGAACTAGGACTGTTCATATTATTTTGTGTGTGAGTAACAAATGCTCTGATTATACCTTGTTGCTAACAGGAACACTGTGAGATACAATTATTTGAGGTAAAATCTCATGAGAACAATTCCTAAGGCATGTTGCATTTGACAAACTGGGGTTTTTTTTTGTTTTTGTTTTTAAAGGAAAGGTGCTGGCATGAATGAAGGTTAGTAGGCAGGCAGGCAGAAAAAGACAGGAAGAAGAAGCATTTTATTTATATTCAGTGGTTTACCCCAGTTGTTCCCTGGCCCAGGGACGACTCTGAGTTCCTGGGACATATGTGGACTACACTGGTTGGAGGTGACAGACCCAACTGGTACTCCACTAGGGCGTGCCTTGACAAGCTGTTTTGATGCACAACAAATTCACACTTTTTAAATTAGTACAATATTCCAAGATTAGATATGGTGGAAGGTGACTGGAATGAAAACTGCTAGTTCTAGACCTATGCTGATCAAATACTAGTCACATAAACCTCCTGAGCACTTGAAATGTGGCTAGTACATACAGAGATGGCCAGACTTTAAAAAAAGCATGAAAAAGATTTTAATTAATTAAATATTTTATTTGATCACATATGGAAACAATATTTTGTATATATTGTTAAGCAAAATATATTCAAATTAATGTCACCTTTTTCTTTTTACTTTTAAATAGGACTAGCAGAAAATATTAAACTATACATGGTATGTTCTGGTGGCCTAGGGAAAAAGGCCATCAGAGGTAGTCCACATATAGCCCAAGGACCCAGGTTCAATGGCCGTGGCCAGGAGGAACAACCAAGATGAACAGCTAAATAAAATAAAAATGTTTCTTCCTCCTCTCTCCTCCTGCCTGTACCTGCCTGCATCTTTCCTTAACAATAAATAAATAAATAAATAAATAAATAAATAAATAAATAAATAAATAAATAAATTGCATATGTGATTTGCATTACATTTCTATAAGACGGCACAGTTTAAACTAACGCCAATTAGTGGACTAGGCCCTTTGCTTTATAATTTGATTCCTACAAATGAGAATATACTGTAAGGAGTCCTTCTAATCCCTAAGGCCATCAGGAAGAGCAGATTGAAAAGAAAAGGTGTATGAAATAGTGAAATCATTTTAAAAAATAAAGATCACTTTTCGAGCCCAGTTTGCCAATTCATTCCAAAAGTATCAGCTTTCACATCTTACAACCAAACAGGTTAAAAAGCCATCTTAATTCTTTCTGTAGAATTAGTTACCCAGGACACAAAACACTGGAAAGTTTTTGTCTAGTCCATTAGAGAAAGTGCCCATGGGAGTCCCTGGGTATTGTTCATGCCTCACTGGGGAATCTGATAAGAGACTGAGGATCAGCTAAAGTCACTAACAATATAACAAAGATGCACTTCAATACTTGGGTTCACTCTCTCTACATGTACTTGAGAGTCCTGGAGAGCATTTCATTTGTGCACGCAAACTATACTTCCTTTAGAAAAAGCTACGAAACTCACATAGAATATATACCTCCACTATGGGAAGGTGAAAAAGTAACCATGATTACTTATGTTATTGCTCCTTAAAATCTAAATACATTTTTATTTCTTATAAATAAATGAAATTAAAGTCATGTCCATTCCAATTTATCCCTTAAAAAAAGAAAAGCAAATTAACAGTTTCTAAGGAAATCTGCATGGATATATACATAAACATTGGCTAATGTGACTGTTAATTCTTTGTCTCACCAACTATCAAAAAATAAACTAAACTGTGCTATTGATCTGCCAACCCTAAAAATAGACATCACTCATCTTACCTTCCTTTGTCAACAGAGCAGGCAAATACCCTGTACATTTACAAGCATTCTGCCAATTACAAAAATTGCAAATACTGTTGAGACAAAACCTTTAAGACTTTTAAGTTCTAATTGGCAATTCTATTAGAAACCAGAATGGATGGGGCAGAGGGAAGAAAGGGAAGAAAGGCTATAGAAAAGACCATTGGGAAAGCACAAAAGAGATAAAATGTCCCCTTCAAATCGCCATTTTGCCAATGAATGCAGAAACATTTTTAACTTCCTTCCCATTCTCTTTTACAAAGACAGCAATGTTCAGCAAATTACTAAGAAATACTAACAGTGCCCCAAGAGATCACCCAACTAAACCTAGAACTCTACCAGTGTCTTGACCATCATGACATGTCACTTTCCAATCTCTCCCTGCCCGCCACAAGCCACCATTTGTAATTTCAGTCCTGTCAAAGAAATGAAGTAGAAAACGAGATAGGAAATCAGCTAGAAAAGGTTACTGCTCTTTACTTCTATTTAGGACCATTTTTAATAGTAATATATCTAATTCCAAAATGAATCTAAAATTAATTCTAAAATATTAGATTTGTTTTCTTAAAAAGTACACGATAGATGAAAGACAGTAGGATAAAGTCAGGAAAGGCTCACTGAATAAGATAACTTTTAATTCCTTTCTGGGTTACCTTAGTTATTCTAATGTTCACACCCATTATTTGCTGGCCACCAAATGGACCAAATCAAAAAGTTCACAGCCTCTATTCTTGCTTTTATTTAATCAACCAGATTTTGATTTGCGTATGGTAGGAAAGGTGAAAACAGGCTGCGGGGAGGGACATGGGGAGAAGAGACAGCAAGCAGATTATAAGGAGACAGGATTGGTATCAATTCACTCCATTACTGAAGAAATGGTATACTGAGCCTAGTCATACTCACCTTTTAAGATCAACAATGCACCTACTCTTGATTCAAATTCTATTTTTCTAGGTCTTTTTCTCAAGTTAGCAAATTTAAATTCCTGTCTAGCATACTTCTCCCCATTTATTCAATGAACATGCACTGTGTCATATATTGGGAATGAAATAAGAAATACAAGGGCAATCCCTGACCTTATGAAATTCACAATCTGATGGGGGAAAAACAACTGCAATAAAGGCACACTTGTTAAGTGTTAGAAGACATTCCAGCAGTCAAAGTGTCTGAAGTACAGGGAAGTCCACTTCATTGGACACCAGTTAGGAAGCTATTTTAACTATTATAAGAGATGGCATAACCTGGACAATGAGCAGTGGCTGGAGGGATGCAAATGACTTGGAAACTGACTGAACAGAAGCTGATAGGAGAATAGGAAAAGTCAAGCAAGATAACCAGATTTCTGCTTGGGTATTTTAGTGATGAAAAATGCCACTTAATGTGAGAGGGAACAATGGTATGTAGACAGATTCAACTAGAGGTGCCTGTGAGAAGTCTAAGCAGAGATGTCAAGTGGATGGTATGAAATTATGGGCAAAGCTTGGGAGAGACTAGAAATAAATTTCAGACTGTTTTAAGATCATTAGTAGAAACTGAAGTCATAAACTGAAGAAACCCAACATAAAGAGGAAACTAGGCCCTAAAAGGAAAAATGAGCAACAGCTTAAGAGGGCAAAGAGGCCATTCAATAGAACTACAAGGAGAAATTTAAGAGACTGAGGTCTGATGTGTCTGCTAGATGTGGCCACAGCGGGAGCTTCAATTTCACAGCAGAGGGTGAAAGTCAGATTGCAAAAGGCAGAACTCACGAACATGAAAGAAAATATGGAGCCAGCAAATGCTGGCAACTCCTTCAAGAAATTAGCTTGGCAGATGACATGATATAACTAGAAAACTCAAAGGATTCCAAGAAAATAAAAACCGTTAGAAAAAATAAATGAATAAAGCAAAGTGGAAGGATATAAAATCAAGACAAATATCAATAGTAGCATTTATATATGCAAGCAATGAATTAAATAAAATCAAGAAAAGAATCCCATTTACAATTACACCAAAAAAGACTGAGAAAAACTTGAAAAAGGAAGTGAAAGACTTATATACTGAAAACTACAAGACACTGATAAAAGAAACAGGAGACAAAAAGAGATGCTCATGGTTGGGAAGAATTAACATACTTGAAGTGGCTACCTTACCCAAAGCAATATACAGATTTAAATGCAATTCCTATCAAATTTCCAGGAAGATTTTTCAAGGAAATTACACAAACAATACTAAGATTTGTATGGAAACAAAAAAAGACCTTGAATAGTCAAAGCTATTCTCAGAAAAAAAAAAAAAAAAAAAAAAATGGAGAAATCACATTCCCTGACTTAAGATGATACCACAAAGCAAATGGAACAAAAACAAACAGACCAATATTAAGATCCCCAAAATAAAACCATACCTCTATGGGCAGCTTATTTATGATAAAGAAGCCAAGAAAATACAATGGAAAAAAGAAAATCTGTTCAACAAATGACGCTGGGAAAATTGAACAGTAATCTGCAAAAAAATGAAGCCAGATTACTCATTAGGATAATACACAAAATGTAAGTCACAATGGAAAAGACCTTGATATAATATCTGAAACCATAAAATACATAGAGGAAAATGTAGCAAAACCTCTCTATGACATAAATCTCAAGATATATTTGTGGATGTCACACCTACAGCAAAATACACTAAAGTAAAACTCAACAGTTGAGACTACATCAAACTAAAGTTTCTGTACAGCAAAAGAAATAGTCACTAAAATAAAAAGACAACCCACAGAATGGGAGAAGATATTTGCAAAACATACATCAGACAAGAGCTTAATCTCCAAAATATATAAAGAGCTCATCCATCTCAACAACAAAAAAGCAAATGACCTACACAAAAAATAGGAGGAAGAGCTGAAATGACATCTCTTGAGAGAAGAAACATGACTGTGAGTACATTCAAAAAGGCTCCATATCACTTACCATTAGAGAAATGCAAATAAAAACCATAATTGAAATATTACTTAAAACCAGTGATAATGGCCTATATAAAAAAAAGACTAGAAAAAGCCAGTGATGGAGAGTTTGGAGGAAAAGATATGCTCCCTACACTGTTGGTGGGAATATAAATTAGTGCAACCTCTTTAGAAAACAATAGAGATTCCTCAGAAAAATGAAGATGAAACTATCATTCAACCCAATAATCCCACTTATATAACCTGAGAACAAAAATATATAAACCTCTATGTTTATAGCAGTATCATTCACAGTAGCCAAGACATGGGAACAACCTAGATGCCCATCAACAGATGACTGAATAAAAAAACTGTGGTATACTCATTCCAATTCTATTCAGCTGTTAAAAAAGATGAAATCGTTCCTTTGTAATAAACTGAATGGAACTGAAGATAACTATGCTAAGTGAAATAAGTCAGACAGACAAAGAGAAATTCAGGCTGTTTTCACTCATATTTGGAATATAATGAAACAACAAAAAAAATGAACAGACAAATATCAGCAAAGATCACAGGATTCAGGATCATGCTTACTGGGGGGCAGGCGTAGAGGGAGCGGGTGAGGGGAGGGAACAAGGTGATGGTAAAGAACACCAGAACCCTGGTGGGTGGGTGTGGTATCAAATCCACACAAACTGAGGTTTGAATTCAGTTATCTTAAAATGCATATAAGAATATAAACAAAACAGGGAGGGGAGGGGAAGGAAAGGAAGGTTGGAAGAAAGGAAGAAAGCAAGCAAGCTGCTTGACAAACAAACAAAACAAAGCAAAAACAAACACTGGACAATAACAACAGAAATGAGATTACCAGAGTGGGCAGGGGTGAGAGCAAAGGGTAGCGGGGTTCAATGGACAGTTTTCGTAAAGAACTACTAGAAATTTGTTGACAGTTGAGTTATATATATTTGATGAAGAGTGAATCTATATATCTACACTTACACATTGTTCTGTAAATCAAGTTATCCAATTAAAAAAATTAAACAATTGTTTGAAAAGTCATTGAGATTTTTGAGAACTAATAATTACAGACTTTTCTCAAAGGATAAGGAATAGAATTAGTTCCATTTTCATCCTGTCTAGAAAATCAGTAACCAATCATGAACAGTCATTACTAGTTGAAGTTTGTTAACACTATACTCTATTTTATAGGGAGAAGTTCCAGGCGGGCTAAAGTTAAGGCAGATGTGGGTCTCTGGAACTTTTCCAATACTGGCTTCTGTTTAGCAGAATCAGGGCAGCTTTGTTGGTGGTTGAGAGAAGCAGAAATTATTTACAGCTTGGGGCTTGGGCTGGTGAGATAGTAAAATTCAGCGAAGGCTTATTTCCTGAGGCTTAGTTCTTCTTCACCTGCAATTGGGACATACCTCCCCTTTTACTAGTATATATCCAAATTGTAGCTCTTTGGTACCAAATAATGTCCTTTGCCTTCTAGTGGCCTGATTTTTCAGGTTAATAGCAGCACAGAGATAGACAGGATACCAATAGACAGATACCAATTCAGGGGGAAAGGGGACTGGGAGGCACTCAGCCATTACTCGTCATAAAAACTGAAAACTGAAACCTAGGAGATACTCTCAGTTCCTTTTTTTTGGTGTGAAAATGACTTCTAATACTCTTACTTCTACACTCTGAGTCATCCTCTCGCTAATCAGGCAGACATAGCCTGATTTTGTAACTAACTACAGTTGACCTTTGACCTGCACTGGTCCACTTATACTTGAGTTTCTTTCAATACATATGAAAATTTGAAAAAACTAGCAGATGAACCACAAAGCCTAGAAATACTGAAAAAAATAAAAAAATCTTAGGTAGGTCCTAAATGCCCTGAATAGTCTGTTTTATCATTTACTACCATAAAGTACACAGAAATCTAAGAAAGTTAAAAAGCTGTCAAAACTTAGAGACTATAAATTGCACCATTCTCATTTGACAGAAATTTAAACAAAGATGCAATATTAAATCATAACTGCATAAATTAACGATAGTACATGTGCACTAATGTCATCATTTCATAATCACATATTTTTGCTATTGCAGTGAGCTCATGTTGTGATTATCAGTTTAAATGCCATGTAATGCTGATCATCTCCATGTGAACAGTTCATCTCACCAGTAAATTGTATATCATAGTAAAAAGTGAGGCTATTTTGTAGCTTTCATTGTGTTTAGTGCGATGTCGTAAACTTTGACTAACACTAAGAGACCAATAGGAAGTACCAGTAGGAATGAGAAAAATCATGACGTTGCAAGGAAGAGTTGAATTGCTTGCTGTATACCATAGGTATGAGGTCTATAGTTGTGGTTGCCTGCCATTTCAGATACATAAACCCACCAGAAAGACCACCGTTTAAAAAAAAGAAAAGAAATTCATGAAGCCGTTGCTACAACTATACCACAAAGTGCAAACCTCTTGCAAACCTTTTTGTAAAATACAGTGTTTTATGTCTGACTAGTACTAGTACTGACGAAGGTACTGACAAGTGTCACTTTTTAAAGAAATGTCAACTTACAGGGCAGTGCTAAGGAATGCTAGATAGAGGGTGGAAGGGATATCAGCTGGAATTCTTTCATTTGTTTAAAGCTGACAGGATTCAGATAAAAGAGATAAGACAAGAGTAACTTCTAAGAAGTCAAAGACTTCAGAGTTTGGGGAGGAATACATTAAGGTGGAACACACCATTTTAAGAAAGAATGATGATGTGAGCAAGAGGGGCTGGAAGTTAAGGGAGTCCTTATCTTCCTTCTTAGAGTCCTGGCTTCTATTTTCTCCCTTGGGGTCTGCTACAGTCCCCTGGAATTAAGGCCATAGGTGCAAGTGCAAAATACATTTTTCATTCTCCACTTAAGTAGAGGAATGGCACCTGATAGCCATTCCTCTACCTGTTGAAACTACCTTTACTCTCATCCTACAGAAACTGTCCTCACTGTGGAATCCATACTTCACTGAATGTACTCAACAATCTTGGAATTTATAAGAGCCACTGGCCTCACTTCTGCACCATTTCTGGGACCCTCACCTTCTAGTTCAACCACATTTTCCAACCCTTCTTATTCTTCCCGGGTTCCTTACCTTGGCCTACTTATTAGATGCTGATATTTCCCAGCAACATCGTTTCACCTTCTCTTCAAGTCCAACCTGCTTTCCTGGTTAGCTTTACTCAGATGCCACCTCTTACTGATTATCGATTCTGATATTTGGTTATCATCAATCTTCACCTCTCTGATATATTACATAATCCTTTGGTCAAATCTTCCTACTGAATATTTTTCTTTACCTCCATTTCTTCAGCACCTCAAATACAATCTGTTCAAACTTTAAGGTCATTGTCATCACCTTAAAACTTTCCTCCTCTTCTCTTTACTCCTTATAAGTTAGTGACATCACTAGTCTCTCTCTCAAGTCAGAAATCTCACTGCAGCTCTCCAATCTTTTCTTGGTACTCATTCAGCCGAGTAGATATCAGGTTCTACTGCATCTCCCTAAGAATTTTCTATATCAAAGAGGAAGCCCAACCCCATGAACTGTGTTTCAGCAGTGGCTGCTTACATCAAATCATCCCAGGTGGATTCCTGCTTTAGATACATAGGTTTTACTAGCTATGGAATTAACATTCAGGAGACTCAATTCATGAATAACCAGACTTCTGAGTTTCACTGCCTGGAGGGTGGGGAGGAAGAGAATTCTTGAAACAGCTTTTAGGTCTTTGCTCATCTAAAGTGTGATTAGCAGCAGCGACAGTATGTGGAACTTACTAAGTTTAAAACTTAAGCTTTGTCCTTATAAGAATGACTGAGGTGGACATCAAAAGTTTAAGAATTTGTGAGATGCTGTATTTGCACTGAACTTACCGACTCACAAGACTATCAGACCCTTTCAGATCTCCATGTTTTTGTAAAAGTTGCACTCTGTTAGGACATTCTATCAAACCATTTGTATTTTGCCAAGTTCTAGACTAGTGTAGGGGGTATCTAGCAAAGGCACAGTACATAGTAGGCTATAAATAATTTAATGACTGGATTATTTAATCAGTTGATTAATACATAAGCTCAACTGGGGGCCTGCAGATTCTGACATACTCAAGTACATTCTGGTGGAATTTACATGATAGGTTGTTGGAAATGACTAATGCCCTAAAATCAGAGAGGTAGGCTGAGCTAGCAAAACTTTTAAGTCATCAGCAACTACTTGGAAGTTAAGAGCAATGGATAAGAGATGACCCAGGTTTTAAAATGATTGTTAAGAGGACAGTGGCCAAATCATTCAGAAGGCTGACATGTAAAAAATCTATTGTTATTGCTATGTATTGTAGAAGGCAACAAAGTTAACAGGAGAAAAAGAACCAAAAAGGTGTTAAGGAACAAGGATTTGACACACAAGTTACTGTTATCTTTGGCAGCGAGGAAAAAGAGAAAAATAAGGTCAGAGACAGAGTAGCTTACCCTTTTTATTGATTAACAACATGACTGGGACAAAACTCATGGAGTGATCACAAGGATCATCTTTATTGGATACAAAGGGAGAAAAGGAGATGGAGAGATGTACCATATAGATAAAAGTTGAAAACATCATACAACACTTGCTGAATACTTGCTATCTGCCAGGTACCATAAGCTGATTCTAGAACTGTAACCATGAACACAGGTAATGCCCATCCATATATCTCTGATCTGGAGCAATGAGATACATTGAGTAATTGATGGAGATCCCACAAAAGTAACTGGTAAGGAGCAGCTTGCCCTAGAGAAGAGGTAACTTTTGCTTTGCAGTGGTATGCGGCAGGAGTGTAAACAAAGGCAGAGGGAATGAAGTTCACATTTACTAATGTTCATTTTTTTAATATAAAGGAAAAGACTTCAGGTAAAGCAAATGATCAACATTTCATTTTGCTCCCCAACAATGCTGAGATAGTGGGATCCCTAATCTTGGCACAAAAAGCAACTACAAAACACAGAAAGGGCAGGGGCCTATCTGTCATCAAATGGCTACCAAATAGCTGGGAGACCAGGATCACTGGTCAGTACTCTTTTAGTTACACATGTAGACAGAGTGAAAAACAGCAGCACCCCAAACTTTAAAAAGGTCCCTAGAAGATACCAAAGCTGCTGGTACATGAGTCACATTAGTTTAAAATACCGGTCTAAGCCCTGGGTCCTTATGTCATCTAAATGCCTGAAAGTATTCAATTAATACCAAAAATTAAAGGAATAATGATAAAAGCCTTCAGTACTTGACACACAGTCAAACAAACAGCAGGTTCTTAAAAGATGACAGGTATTCAGGGAAAATCTGGATGTCGAATAATCAGAACCAAGTGGTTGCTTTAGAGGCAGAATAGAACAGTGAAAGGAGCATAGGAGGAAATTTCTATGGCAAGTTCAGTTATATAATCACTCTGGGGCTCAGTTTCACCACTAGTACAACCTAACACATACCCTCTAGGACTGCCAGATAGATGAAGTGTTAAACCCTTGAAACAGAGTCTGGCATTTAATAACCGCTTAACCAATGCCTTAATTTTAGTAGTTTGTTACTGCTCTACTACCATCACTGTTGTTACCAGTAGTATGACTTACAAGAAAGCTGGTAGATAATAAAAATGAGTTTCACCAGTAGAGTATACCAGAAAACTTTTTTGCAACCCATATAGGGACTGATCTAGAGCAACACTACCATGGACAGCAAGACAAATTTTAGTGTGTAAGATCTCACCATTCGACTTGAGTTCACAGTATTGCATTTCTAAAGAAATACTCAAAGCAATATACTAGTTACAAAGTTTTTGAATTATTTCCTAAATTGGAAAATTGTAAAGAAAAGTTGTCTTGCTTAGACAGGATAAAACAATATACCTTTAATAAGATGTTCACTCTATTCAAGTGTACACTTTATAAGTACAATGACTGTGTATCAAAACATCCTTGGTGAGATTGTCTAACAAAGCAGACATCCAGAAAAAAACTGAAATCCAGACAATTATCCAGTTAACCCAAGGTGGGGAAAAGGTCTCTACAAGATTTAGGTTCTGGCTTTCTGCTTTGATTGTAGCCTTACACATTAAACACTTTTTTTTCCCTAGAGAACACAAATACTGTGTTCTCAACTTCCAACTTCAGTGTAGTCCTTGATAAAACAAACGTGGGGACATACCATGTAAACTGGTTATGTGACCCTTCATATTTTCCGGATGCTTTACTTTGGAAATTTCAGCCAAGTCTAAAGGATATATATCAAAAAGGTGGAGGGGGTGCCATAGAATGAGATTGAAGATTAGACTTGTTAATAGAATGTTGATCCCATGAGTAATGCTTCACAGCTGTGGAATTCCAACAATAGAATTAACATTTCAACAGGAAGCAGAGAGTCATCCCAACAAAAAGGGAGACCAGATCTAGCTATAGCTTAAAAAACAATTATCCTTCCGGAGGCCACACAAATGTGCCTCCCAGAGCTCACCTATGGCTTTTTTTTTTTTTTTTTTTATAATGACTCCTTTGGCTATCAAAATCGACAAGTGCTTAATACGAGCAGTTGGTTAACACATTAAAATGGAAACATCCGTTTTTTAAGGTGTCAAAATATTAAACTGTCTAATGGTCCAACCATTTTCTAAAATGCTTTTTCCCCTCTCGAGAAAAGGCGCAGTACTTAGGCGAAACCTTTAGGAATTATCCTGCACACGTCACTCCATCTTATTGTCAGAATGAATCAAATTATAAACTCAAAACCGAGATTACAAATGTCTCCTTTGCACTTTGCCCCAGGACCAGGAAAATGAATCTCCTTTGGATTTTTCAAGGTCTGCTACCTAGAGTTACCATCTAGTGGCCAGGGCTCGCCTTTTCTACGAAACCAAGAAGGTTCTACTGTTGGTTCGGCAAGCACCTCGTTCCTAGAGGTAGCTTGGCCGATCCCAGGCATTGAAAAGCTCAGTGTCCCTTTAATCATGGCGTTTGTAATTCAGCCTCCCAGCTCGGACTGCTCGACACCTGAAAACTCGCCGCCCAGGGCTTTTGAAATCGGGTAACCCTGGACAGACACAACCAGGGAAAAAGGCAAGAGCAAATCAAGTAAAGCCCGCACCTGCCGCCAAGACAGGTCTGGGAGAGAAGCCCGCAGCACCCCGCACGTCGCGCTCACCCGCTCGCGCCCCCGGAGCCCCACCGCCGCCGCCGCCTCTCACCACCCGGCTCTGCCTCAACTACGCCAACAACCCCCAAGCCCCCCACCCCCACCCCGGTAGGACATCCCCAAGCCCCCGCAAGTCTCCCTTCCCAGTCACTCCACCTTCTGGCTTTGATCGCCCAGCCCCGCAAAATCACCCCGTGCAATTCCTCCCCAACCGCGCCAACTGCCGCAGCGCCCCCAGATAGCGCCCCCTCCCCCACGCCTCATTGTTCCCGGGTGGCCGGCAGGCAGCGAGCGCTCCTTAGCTGGGCAGCATCTTGGAAGACTGGGGTCCGCATTGCCGCCCACTCACCCGCGACTCCGCACAGGAGCAAGGGCAGCAGAAACGCCATGGTGACTGCCCGGCCGTGGGGCGGCGACTGCAGGTAGGAGGCTCTCGCCCGAGGTCTCCGTCACGCAGCACCCGGCGCGCTCCCAACTGGCTGGCGGCGACAGCACCTCTACACCCCGGCCCTACCCCGCCCCCTCTCGGCAGGTGAAATACGTCACTTCCGGCAGCAGGCAAGCCTCAGAGCGCGCGGACTCCGCGGGGCGTGTGGCGTTGCCACAGCAATAGATCACCCGTCCCGGGCTACCCCAGGACCTGGGAAGTCCCCAACTCCTGGGTCCCTAGTGCTAGGCGTTGCGGTGCGCCAGCTACCACTTGCGCTCAGCCTGAGCTGGGCGTCGGCCTTCATTCCTTTAGTTAAATCGGAGTTTTGTGCTCTGGTGTCAGGTCAGGCCCCTCAAACAATTGAAACTGCGGTCACACCCGGCTGGAGGGTGAGGTTCGGATGGGTATTCACCAGCTTCCAGACGCGGAGGGAAAGTTAGCACCGCAGAACTCGCCAGCACTCACCCTCCTCTGGCTAGTGGAGGGTGGGAAGCTTCTCAGAATGAGTCCCACCGCACGGGTAGCTGCAAGTACGGGGTTTGATACCCCAGGCCCTGGGCGTACTGGCCTGGACAGCCCCGGGCATTTTGCCCCATTCCGTTGAGTTGGGCTGAACTGATTGGAAGATGGTTAGAGACTTTTCTCTTATTTCCATAATGACGGAACCTCTAATCAGCTTTGGGAATGTCCGAATTGAGGTTTCCCCCTTGCATTTAAGAATTAGTCTAGCCCTGAAATCGACTAAGAACCAATGAACTTTAAAAAGCTCATTTTTAAATTTGCTTATCTCCCGGGGCTAAGTAAAGGTGGCCAGAGGCATTGCGGGGCTGGGGTGGGGGTGGCGTGGGGCGTGCTGAGGGTGGGGATGGGGGGTGGGGGGGCGGCGGGAGGAACGTGTGAGACCCGGGGATTAGAGATCTTGATTGGCCTGCTAAACCCTGCAATGTCTTTTCTGCCACTTGGGTCCCTCCATATTTGTTTTTGTGTCATTTTACTGTTTGTTCTCTGTTACTCTTTCCAGATAATCTTTATTTATAACTGCACAGAGGCTTAGGCGTTCCCAACAGTTCTGTATCAGCGGTGGATTAGAGGAGAGAAGATGTAGCATAGTGGATAAGTGCTCGGACTCTGGAATGGGGCAGTAATTGGGCAAATTGCTTAAGGAATAGTTACTTCAGGGATCGCTAAGAAAATGAGATGAAATGAATATGCAAAAGGAATGTTTGGTACCGTGCCTAGCACATAGTAATTACTCAGAAAAGTGGAAATATAATATTGGCAAATTCTTATTCTCCTTTGAACCAGCAAAGAGAAAGTAGTTATCAGGAAGACCAAAATTACTGCCCTGCAATTTGACTCCACTGCACCCTGACTGCACATTAAAATTATCAGAAGAACTTTTACAAAATACCAATAATCGAGTCCTACTCCAGGGACCCAGTGGACTCCTGTCTGATGGAATGAAAGTCAATATTTGTAACCTCTCAGGACTTCCTTTTAGAGGCTGAAATTCAGTTGGATGTAATTGAAGGTATATATTATGGGACTTAAATTTTCACTGACAACATTGTACTTTATGAAATTAGAAACACATTTGTTAAGTTGTTGCATTGAGTGTCTTCTCCAGTAGAAAATTAAACACACCCTTCAGAGGTCATTTCAGTCGTTAACTAGAGAAAATCTTCAGAAATTATCCAAAAGGATTTTCATCTTAATTCCTTTTCTCCTGTTACTTTTTTTTTTTTCCTTAGCAATTCTTATCATTTACTTCTTTCTGTTGCGGGCATTTTCAGATGTATCAGTCACATCTCTTATTCTGAATATATCTAGATGGCCAAAATGACACACATTATTGGTACTCTTGGAAGCACAGTACAAATTGCCTTCTCCAGTATTTGCTGAGTATATTCAATCTTGTATTAATTAGTATATTTATAAAAATTGTTTAAATGTCCATGTAGTAACTCACAAATAATTATACTTTAATATATATTTTATAATGTAAAATTAATAGAATTATAGTGTTATACATTTTAGATTACTAAAAGCAAATGTTTGAACTAACAGCAAACCCACAATGAGATTTCATCTCACACCTGTTAAAATGGTTGCTATCAAAAAGCCTATAAACAAGTACTGATCAGGATGTAGAGAACAGGGTACCCTTGTATACTCTTGATGGGAGTATAAATTGGTGCAACCTATAAATTTTAACTAACTTTGAAAGGAACATTTTATCTTATTTAGGGAACTATTTTCTTAAGAAGTTTATTAAAGCTGAGAAAAAAGTTACATGAGGTCATCTGATTTTGGTTTGTGTCTACATTATTTCATATACAAGTAGCTAAAATTAAGCAGTTATCTGAAACTTCTTGATGGCATTTTAAAAAGCTTTGTGACTGTTATCAGCTTGGAAGTTATGTCTTCTGGAAGCTGTGATGAAATAATCTAATTAATTCTGGAGCATAAATGATTGATTGGTATCTTCAAGCCAAACTAATACATAGTGGACAAACATTAAATGACTTGCCCTGTTTTAGTATTGTACCAAGATTTCCCATTGTATAGCCTCTAGATCAGTAGAAAGTTTTTCCTGGTCCATCAAGAAGGTGATAATTACAGAGACATAAATAACTCTGTGGTTAATATAGGATCCTTCCTTACAAAAATTTCGTGGCAGTAATGTATCTGTCAACGCATCAATGGATGATTAGAATCATGTGATCACATTCAGAAATTGATTTATAATTAAGAATTAGCAGATTTCCATCTCTCGGCAGCCTGAAATAAGAAGACATGTGAAACAAGCTTCCTTTCACATAAGATGCTTTATTTAGATTGTCATGATATCTAGAAGATGATAATGTTATTCTTAACAAGAAATGAAGATTTTTCTCAAGTATATTCTACTTACATTATCAGAAACTCTGATTTTATGGGTTAATAGCATTCAAGTCATATATTTACCCCTAAGCAAATGAATTTATAAACGCATAGGGTAACCACACTGGGATTGTCCAAGTTTAACAACATTGAACACCTCCTAAATCCCATCCTAGTCAGACTGAACTCCCTGACACCAGCATGCCTGGTGATACTCTAATTGGTCCCAGTTTCAACTCTAAAAATTATGGCAAGTCTATGAATATAAACATTTAACATTTTATGCCTTGTGTATACATAGTATTTATAAATCATTCCTATTTACCAACGGCCAGATTTTTTTTATTCCTTGTAATGCAGATTCCAAATGAATACACAAAAGTTCACACTGAGCAAAATTGAGGTTTTTAATATTGACCTTTATAAATATTCCTTTCCAAGAATAGTCTCTCTTCCAATAGCTTCTCTTTGTGTTAGCTTTTGTTGATAGCCCTGCAGGCTATTTCATTTAGCTTGCTTCTTTCAACTTGTTGATCACGTATTTCATTGCTTTGTGAGATTCTCTAGTATCTGCGTGGAAAAAAATAAATTGTTATTGCTTCAGTAAATTGAGATTTCCTCAAAATATATAAATTGGGCCATTTCTAGGGCCATATTCTGACTTTCAGGGGACCTAGTTACTTTTACTTTTGTGGGCCACTCCCACACTAAAAAATAGTTTAAATTGCCTTTAAGATTCTGTTAGTATAAAGAAAAAATTAATCCAGGCTGGATTATGATCTTGAAAATAAAACATTTCACAGGCTCTGTATAGAATAACTCTAGGTATTTATTGTCTCTTCCTCTCTGTCTACCCTTAGTATTAATTGTTCTGTGATACTATTAATACTAAAGATGTTCTTTAAAGCGGGAAGGAAAAGAGTAAACTTAGAAATTTCACTTCCTTTACCAGAATTCCTCATCCTAAAAGACTCTATCTGTCTATTCCTTTTTCTCTACTCTTCTTACTTCTGCCAAAGCAATTCACAAAGTACTAAATTTGCCCTGTATTCAAGAAAAGAGATAAGATATTTACTTAGAGATAAAAGTTTGTTGCTTGTTTCATTTAAGCTCTCCCTTCACCTCCTCTTCTATAGTTTATATTTTGACTTTAAGATGTTTTAGTTTGCTAGAGTGAAAAGAAATAGGATCGACAGAATAAACCAGGAGTTTATATTCTTTTTCTGGAATTTTACACTAACTTTGCTGGTGACCTTTAGGAAGAAAATTAAACTCTGTATTCTGTCATAATCCTCAGGGAGAAAGAATTATAATGGCCTCTATTTGTGACACATACAGAGACAATCTTTAAGAATAAATGACAATGCTTGCCCAGTGCTCAGGGCATTTTAGATCAAAGATTTGGGCTTAGCCAAAGTTGCACCTATTTAATTTATACCCAGGTAATAAATTTAAATATTGCAGAAGCAGGTGGAGTCTCATTTACTTTATATCTTGCTGGCTTCTTTTTGACTGGAGACAGCTTTCTGTCTAAAACATAATAACAATTCTTTACATTTATAGGCAGTAGAACATCTTTCATTAAAGAGTTCAAAGAACTCAACAGTTATGACTCATTAGTCCTTAAAAATATCTCCACAAAGCTCAATATGGCACACATTGAGGCAAACTGGTTTATACAGAAAGAAACTAGAGTCATGGAGACATTAAAGTGTTAGCAAGGCATTCGAGGAATCACAAATGGATTTCAGAGTAAGTTCCCCTTTCTTTGAGTGGACCACAACCAGTAGCACATGTCTTCCTGTAAAAGTTTGTTCTTCAAGGACTTAAGTTGTGTTTATGATCAAAATAATGCCTACTAACTATGAAAAGTTAAGCCCTCTTATGTAACTCTCCAAACTCATCTCATACTTCCTTTGCTCACTGCAGTTACGACCGCTTAGCAGAGGCTGTTCTCTCTGCCTGGAATACTTGACATTCTCAAGTGGTTATCTCCTAGTCATCCTTGAATTTCTGATCCCATGTCCCTAAGAAATCTCTTCATGAAATCAAATTCCAGCATTATAGTTTCTTAAAGTACCAAGCACCTCACCTTCAGTTCACCTGCCGCAGTTGCAGTTTTATACTTCAATGTACTAATTATTTTGATTAATACCAACTACAGATTCCATGAGGGCAGAAAACATGCCTGTTTTTTCCTACTATTATCATCCCAGCATTTAGCTGAGTCATTGGTGTTAAATATGACTCAAAACTTATTTATTGACTACATTAATTTAGATTTTAGGGAAAGAATTCTTTCAGAATTTGAATCCAAATCTGAGATTCGCCTTGAAATTATAACCAGATATAAAATGGTGGACATTTTACATTATTATTCTGACATATTTGCACAGGAAAATGTACAGATGCCTTAACAATGTAGTTAAACTAAAACAGTTAAAACTAGTAAATGAAGAGACAAATTGGGAAAAATGATGAAAAGAGAAGAGTTCAGAAAGACTGTGATTCATACAAAATTTATCTCTGGTCTTTGGAAATCTGAGATCAGACTAACAAGCCAGCGGACTATTTCTTTAGCAAGAGTCTCACTTGAACCCAAGAAGTGGACTTTTCCCTCTATTTCCCTTCAACTCTGGCTTTCAGTCATGTTTACATGTCCATTTGAATGGTTAGGAGGTGGTGTCTAGATATTTCTTGGGCATCTGAGAAAGATGCATTGGGCTGTCTATTCCCCAACCTACTGGAGAGCTCACATCTGAGACTCCTGAGAGTTGCTGCTAGAAGCAGCCTTAGAAGTAATGAATAATTGCTTAAGTGGTGTGGCACAGAATGGGCAAGAATCTCTCCTGAAATCAGGTGTTCTTTTTTTTGTTGTTGTTGTTATTTTTAGTTTTGTTTTTTTTTTTATTGAAGTTAACATTGGTTTATAACATTAAAGTCAGGCTTTTAGTTAAATAAAAAGAGCAATCCGAGTTGTTTAGGTGTGCATGTGTTATTGTTTTAAACAAGGCATGTCACACTCTGTCTTGAAAAGAAAACTCTAGAGGCAGTACCAAGAATGGATCTGAAGAGAGTAGGAAGAAATCAAAGGAAGGAGATTCACTGAAATTTTTGACATATTTACGGTAAAAGCTGGTGTGGTCTGAAGTCCAATGTGATGGTGAGAGAGAGAGGTTTGTGAGCTATTTCGAAGAAAGAACTAGCAGGATTTGAGCCTAGTTGGATGTGGGGAGCGAGGAACAGGAAACAATCAAAGCTTTCTCAGGTTTCTAAGTTTGGGCAATCAGTGGATGGGGTGCTATTAACTAAACAGGGAACAGAGGACAAGCAGGTTTAGTGGAGTGTAAATGTTAGGTTTTTGGCGCCTGGGGATATCCAAGTGGAGTAGCCAGAAAGAGAGACGACCTGGCTGGAGAGACAGATTCTGGAAACTAGATTGTACTGCTTTGAGGAATCAGTTTGTTTTTTATATTGGTTGTAAATCTAAACACAACTTCTTATAGCAGCTATGCTGTAAATATGGTTAATTTTCTCAGGGAGTCCACAAACACTTTTTTAACCTATAGTATTCCTGAGAGGGCATGATGAAATGTCATTCTTGACACTGTTTCTTTGGGAACTTTACTAGGCCAACTGGGCATTCCAGTAAAGCAACTTCTCTCACTCAGACATAGAATTGGGAGCAGAGACTTCTTTGCCAAACCTATTCTCTTACCAGGAATAACAAAGCATAGTATATTTAAGGGCAAATTGCAGATATTATGGTGTGAAGTTAGTATTGTTTGTTGTTTTAGGGAGAATGGAATACACTTGCATTTAAAGATGTGTGAGGGGGAATTGGCAGACAGTTCAGGTAAGGATAAGAGATCTTGCCTAGATAGATGCTGGTGGACATATAGTGGAATGTTGGGAAGAAGGATAGAGATTAGGACTAAGAATGAGTAGCAGGAGTGGTAAATCACTAAGAAGAGAAAGCCTGGGAACCATGGATCCCAAGCAGCTTTCATAAATGTACTAATGGGTTTGGAAAAATACTGACCATGGGTTCTGCTAATCAGAGAAGAAGGAAGTTGAAGTGGAGGGGGTGCCCAGGGGCAGTGGGAGTGGGTGGGATTTGCGGGGGGGAGGGTAGAGTTTGCTCTTTAGGTGACCAGCTAACACCCTGTTAAGGATAGTCATTCATAAGTGTATTGGATATTTCTAAGTTAAGATTGCCGGTGATGAGAATATATTTTCCCAATTCACAATTTAGAGAACAAGGACATTTGTACATTTCTGATAAAGGAAGAAGTCTGCTACTCATAAATGGCCATACTTTCATGTTAATATTACCCTACTTTTATGCTTAAAATTCAATTAAACATTCCTGACTCTAAAGCACTAGAAAGATTTAAGAAGTCCCCCTTATCTTTAAAAATAATTCTTGTCACGGTTGAGCATTTTGAATTTACCTTTATGTAAATCTTATTGCCTATAAAAATAAACTATGACTGATTTTATTTTTGTGTTGTGTTTTCCTCTCTTTTCCTGTGGCTGCTATTGCTAAACAAGGAAGGAATATGGGGAGTGCCACTGAAGGAAAATGAATTTCTACTGTGTCAGCGAGTCATACAAATCCGTTGATCTGGCAAGAAATGCTTAGTGGGTATGGGGATGACAGTTGATCCTATGTAATATTGAAGAAAACTAAGGAAAACAAAGAATATTTAAACATATTTAATGTGTAGTTATTTGAAAAGTACTTAGGTGGTCCAATTTATAGCATTTTAGTTTTCACGTTGCTCAGAGATTAAGTACTCTGCTCAACCAAGTAGACATGCATTCAGTGTATATACTGGACTCTTGATATAACAGGACTTTTCTAGACTTTGTTAGGCCATATCTTTTTTTTTGTGTATGTTATTTAAGTTGTATACATTTACTCTTTGCTTGATTAAAAAAAAATAGACTTCTGAGGAAGTCTCAGCATATCCTATATGACGCTCAACAAATGACTGCTGGCTTTCTTTTTTTTTCATGTAAGTGCTCTTTCATGCACTAAAATTGCTTAATGGACAGGCGAAGAATCAAATGGACAAACATTGGCAACTCAAATAGAAATTCAGATGACAACTCAAAATGGATAATTAGGTTTGGCCACAGAACTGCACTAAGCCATCTGTCAAAAGACATGCCTACAGATTCCAGGGGCTGACTTCTTCAAATTCTACTAAGACTTCAATTAATCTTTTTAAAAGGATAAGAATCAAGTAAAAGCAGCCAGAAAGAAGGGTCCTAGTCCAAGTCAAAAAACTTGAACCAAAGTAAGCAGTAATCTTCAACAGAATGAGGAAGTAAACATTTAGCCTCTTGAGATCCTAGGTCAGCTCCTTCTTTACTCCTTTTATTTTCCCCCTCAGGCTCCAGAGGATTTTTGAGAATTTTTAAGCAGTTAGGCTAGGCACAGAAACCCATAATGTTAGGAAGAGTAGTGTATTTTCTTATTAAGCTACCTCAGGAGGCAAGGAGGTTGAAAACAAAGTAGAGTCTTTTTTTTTAAGGAAAGGTGCAGGTAGGAATGAAGGTGGGTAGGTAAGAAGGCAGGAAGAGAAAGGAGAAAGAGGAATTTTTTAAAAAATTTAGTTATTGGTCTTTGTTGTATCCCCCAGTCCTGGGTCTTAAGCCAGGGATCTTGGGATGTATGTGGACTGGACGGTAATGGAATAATCCAGTAGACCACCAAGACTCACCAGTAGGGTCTAATTTAACCAGTAGAGGAGGGATTAGTGAGTGAAGCACAGACAGTTTCCAAGGATGGATGTAGAGCGGGTCCCATTTCAGAGGCACGATGAGCCAAAGGAAAATAAGTAGTGACAATGTGTTTGACCTACATGTGGTGGCTCCCGTGTGGTGTCCAAATAACACAGGATGAATGGTAAGGAATGGGAGCTATGGTTTATGGGCCAAAAGTTCCAACTCTGGGGTGCCAGGAATATAGGTGTTTCAGAAAATTCAGCTAGAAAATACTGGAAATCATATTTCTTAACTATTTTAAAAAGATTAAATTATGGCCAAAGAAAAGAAAAAGAAAAAAAAAAGGAAGAAGGAGAAGAACAATTGTCCTTGATTCAACTTTCTGATGATCTGCCAGAGCTTGTGGTTCCTGGTAAATACTACAGTCTGACTTCCCCTAAATAACACTTCAAATCTCTAAGGCTGATCTGATGGCCAAGTACTTTTGGATCTTTGATTCTGAGTTTTTGTGTGTGCTGATTTAGGGAGAAATGTGCACACAAGAATAAAAAGACAGATTATGACCTAAGTTCGTTCAGATCTTTCAAGAAGCTGATGTTGATGGGATTATGAATTATGACTATTAATATACAGATATCCTATTCAAATGAGGTCAGGAGGTTAGAAAGAGCCTGCCCACAGCATGCATACATAATTTAGCATACTGATACATAAAGGACCCAATATGTCTTGCATCTTCCACTGAAGAGTTGCTGTTCCTGCCTCCAGTAGAATGGTGGAGATTTTCCAGAGGTTATAGGAGTTGCTAACCTTTGACTCAGTGAAGTGCATGTGGGTCTTCCATGTACACACTTTCCAATCTGGCCCCTTTTCTGTTGTCTGTTCCTACATACACCCATTACATGGCTGGAATAACTGATTGCTTTTATTGGAGGTCAGCAAAGTATAAGAGATGTCGAGGAAAATACCTGGGAGGGAAAATGGAAGACCCAGAGGAGAGAGAGCTTCAGAGCATAACACTGATCTGATCCCTTGGAAAGAGAGCTGACAAAAAGCAGCAGGGTGTAGGAAGAGTCTTAGATTGCAGAGCACTTCTGAAGGTTTCAGCCAGAACTTTGGGGAGTCCTCAAGTGAAAATCACCCAGTAAGGAACAATCCTGCTTTCATTTCCCTACCACTGTTGATTGTGGCTGGAAGCAGCTTTGGTACCTACACTGTAGTAGATTCAGGGAAGGGCACCTGAGACTGTTCGCCAGGACCACGTAGACAGGGCTGTTTATATAATTGTGAAGATGTCTGAAATAAATTTGTTTAGAAGTTTAGACTTTTTCAGGATGATAGGAAAAGGAAAGTGACATTTCAGTAAATAATAGCAGCCAAGCAACCTACATTGATATGTATACCCAGTATTTGCTAAATACTACATGTGTATTAAATCATGTAATGCTAGCAAGAATATGAAGTGTCATACTGGAACTCTTTCCATTGGAAATAATAGAACGAAATTAACTTGCATGAAAAAAAAGAAGAAATTTATACAGTTTATCTGCTTATGAAACCAGGGTATTACAGAGCTGAGATTAGAGGGAGGTGAGTGAGGTCATGTAAGTGTAGAGTATGATCCTGTTTTCATTAAAAAAAAACACCTTATTTTTTCATCATGAATATTTTAATATTTTGAATTTTAAAAGTGTTATGTAAACATTCACTTTCTTATTAAGCCTTTTTAAAAATATCCTTAAATTTTTGTTTCCTAGATGAATGTCTCTTTTGCTATATATACCCTAGTCCCTACCCTGCTGGAGGCTTAGCTAATCCAAAGGTTCAAATGATCTCATCCTGACTCTACAAGCTTATTTGGATCTGCTTTGTCTGAGTTTGATTTCAAGTTAGGTAGGCACTTTCTACATGTGGCTTCTACCACTCACAGTTTCAGAGACAGAGAGAGAGACAGAGTGAGATCTTCTTTCTTTTACACGTGCTTGAATCTCTGGAAGGACTCTGAGTGATTCTGTCTGAAATTCAGGACTTTCTGGAAGAAGTTTGAGTTATAAGGTACACTTCCATCCAGTGATGCTTTGAATTTTTGCATTAATTCTTCTTGCCTTCTTGGAAAATCATTCTTTTTTTTTTAAATCATGGTTGTAATTTTCAAAAAGTCTTATTGGAAGGCAAAAGCAGTTATAATTAGTTTTACATATTGACTAGGTAAGAAAACCAAATACAAAGCTGTGTCTAATATATACCATTATTTGTATGAAATACATATATGTGTGTGTGTATCTAGATATATAAATGTATATGATTATTACTTCTGGAAAGATATAGGAAAAAACTGATAAAATTATTGTATTTGAGGAGGGTAGTTGTGTAACTAGGATACCATGGGGAAAACTACATTTTACGTATATCTTTTTTTATATCTTTTGAATTTTGTACTATGTGCATGTACTATCTATTGAAAATATTTTATCAAAAGTAACTTTTTTCCCGGTAAATATAATGGATATAATTATAGACATTAGGGACAAATTAGGGAACAAGACATATCCATTTTCTGTGCTCCTGGCATAAATGACCAGGTCTTGATTTAGTAGAAAATTAAATTTATTATACAATCCCTAGAGAATAATATAGTCTGTTATGGCAAAGCCTCTAGACAGCGAGAAGACTGGCAACTGGGCACTGGAAAGGTAGAGAAAACCATATTTTATTGCAAGCACCGGTGCTGGCTCAGGGCTATTGTTACCCAAAGCTGAGCAATGGTGGTGGTGTTGGGACAGTCTAGGAGAGCTCCTTTTATACTCTTGAGGTGATGATTCATCTCCTTGGCTACATGTCATTTCTACTGGTAATTCTAATCTGTTATGTACAGCTGCAGAGTAGGGAGGCTATGCTTGCTTATCCTTGGTCATGATAACAGCATGTACCTGCAGTCTCTGTATAAAAGGACATAACTGCAGTCTCTGAGTACAATACAAGATGTAGTACCGTGGAAAATTCCTGGCAGACTAACTTTTGTATTGGGATCAGGGAAAAGGTCTTCTACCACAGTCAAATGGCACAGCTATGTTTGAATGGTTATTATTAATGTAGAAGACAGTTTTCTTTTTATTCCTAACTTCTTGTATGCAAAATGAGACCATGACAGAGGTACAGACCCAGGCGTGCTAGAATTTTGAGAAATCTCTCTGACATTAAAGAGACAATATATTGATATTCACTGATAGTGGAAGTCTGTCCCTAATAGTCAATTTAAGGTGAATTCACTACTGACTCCTGCCCCAACAAGAAATATACATAGTTTTGTCAGTAATGTTAAGTGTTGTATGAACCTTTAATAAATATTTGTGTCCAGAATTCCTGGAGTAACTGATTATGAGGTCAAAGGGGAAATTTATCGATTGCATAAAGTTCCTACATTCTACAGAGTTAATAGAGTAACTCAGGTTACCATGGTGAGAGGTGATTTTCAGTTATAAGGGAACATAGATACCTCCATCAATTTGCAATATATCTACCTACTTAAAGGCAATACATAGATGGTCATGACTGTGATGGCAAGAATGCTTGTGCTTGGTGAGATACAGGCAATGTATGTCCTTCAACTATATATATAAGCTAGAGAATGTCTACTATTTTTGGTAAATTTAGTTGAAATATAAACTACATATAGAAAAGTACTAAATCAAATTTTGCTAGATGAATTTTCATCCGATGAACATTTCTCTGTACTTATATAAAGCTAAAAGGAAAACAAATATAAAAGATTATTGATAAGGTTGACATCATAAACAATTTAAAATATCTGTGTATCAAAAATATGTTAAACAAAATTACAGGGGGATATCATAAACTGGAAAAATGTTTACAAGTGTCTAACAAGGATAATTGCCTTAACATATTTTTTTCAAAGTAAAGGAAATTAAGACAGACTATCCCAATTAAAATTTGGATAAAGTATACAAAAGACACATATACGAAGCTCTTCATTATTTAAGCAAATTAGAAATTTTGAAAAACATAAAAACCTGTGATGTAAGATGTTGGGAACAGACTTTTGCATTTATTTCTAGTGAGGGTGTAAAAGCAGTTTAGTGTGAATGAGGAGAAGGAAACTATTTGCAGTATTTATCATAAATCTGCAACATGTAGAGATACTTTTACCAAAAAATTCTACTTCTAGAAAGTTTCTTGAAGTAAATAATAGTAATATACAATAAGTAATTTGAAAAGTCTAGAAATAGTTTAAACAGAGTATAGCTAAATGTTATAACCTATAGCCATCAGAAGCAATATGTTAAGTGGAGGAACCAGACTGTAAAACTGAGTATATGCTAAGAACCCAGTATTTTAAATAAATGATATGCATGTCTATATGCTGAAAAAAATTAGTAGATCTTGCATCAATATATGAGTAGATTTATATCTTAAATGAAGAAATATGTGTGGTTTGCATTTTTTTCTTTTCTGCATTCTGCAGATAAAAGAAATGATGAGGGACAGCATAAGGGAAAGGGGGCACAATGAGAATTATAAAGCCGGATTACAGATGTTTAAACAGGAGATTAATTAACTGGCCAAACCTCAGCATGCTAAAACAAGCCAGTACTACCCAAGTAGGCCAAGAACACCCTAGCCCCAGGCCTAGGGGGAGGGTTTACAGAATATAAATTTCCTTGGTAACCAGATTCTTAGTTACACCCCTAACAATTGCCACCTAAATACCAAGCATCCCAGAAAGGGGCTTGCAGTTCCTAGTAACTCAAAATCATGCCCATAGTTACCCCCACTAGAGGAAGAATTCCATCTCCTTGGTCTATAAAGGATTCCTTTAGTCTACACTTCCTTTTGTAGCTTTCCTACCCTCTGAGAGCTTGGTGTAAGCCCTGTGCTGTTTCTAGTAAACTTGTCACATGGTGCTGCCATCACATCTCTCCTTGAATTTTTCCCCAGACAAATACCAGGCCTCAGTGCTGCCTGAGCCCACTTGAATCATTTGGGCTTTGCATGGTCTGTACCTTAAGTGCCTAAGCCACCTGTGCCAAGGATGCACCTCAAATTATTTTAACACTTGGATTTACCAAAATTATTCTGCCAATTCTCCACTTCACTTATTGACCTTTCTCTTTCCAAGATATATTCATTTACCCTGGAAAAGAATAGAAAGGAAGCTTACTATGGAAAATCCAAATAACATCTTTAGTATTCATATATAATGTGTGAACAACAGGAAGTGGGTTCTGTTATATGTAGGCTATCTCTTCGGTGTATTATTTTTCTTGGCACTCAGAACCCAGTATGATCACACTCCAGCTACATAAATCTGTCATCAGCACTCCTGGTGGGAACATAATTTGTTCAGTTTTATAGAAAATATGCAAGATCTATTCAGAGTTTTATAACTACATAACGGCAAGTCAGTAGCTAACTTGTGTTGAACTTAGGTTGCGTACTGTATCAGCTGTATCAGCACTAGTAAGAGTTTTATGTTATTCATTTTAACTCATTATGCAAGATACTATTATTAGCTCCCTTTACAGAAAGCTAAAGCCAAAGTGATTAAATAACTTACATAGATTCCACAGTTGGTAAATGATGGACTTGGCATATTAATCAAGCAAATTTATTCCCCAAATTTATTTTTAAAGATGGAATTAGGCCCTGGAGTTATCTTGCCTTTTTTCCAATCCTGCTTCCACCGTTTACTAATTTTGTGACTGGAAAAGTTACTCTCTTAGCCTAGATTTTCTGTCTCTAAAGTGGAAATACAAATCATACTAATTTCCTATGGTCACTGTGACGGCTCGAATCGATAATTTGCGTAAAGTTTGTAGTAAAATGTCTGTACTAGAGTAAGCACTCAAAATGGCTAATTGTAAAATTATTATCACTATTATAAACTACTAGACCACACTTAATTAAAAACATTCAGACTCATTAATCTACTAGTCCCACATATTAGAATCTTTTCTGAGGAAATAATTAGACTTGGATATGTGGACAAATTTATATAAACAAATATATACAGTTCCTTGAACTTCTATAAAATATGACACCAGAAAAAATTTTGCAGCAAGAGAGAAATAGTTAAATATATGACTACTTATGATGGATTAATAGGAGGCATGGAATGTTCCAAAAAGCATTTAGTCACATGGTAAATAGTTTACATGAAATAGGTAAATAGAGGACAATGTGAATCCATAAATACTGTATCATCTCAAGTTAAAACCATTTGTTAATTAATGTGCAAAGTGTTTGTTGAGTGTCATATGACCGCTAGTAGTATTTTGAACACTGAACCATGAACATTCAGGATTTCTCTTGAGGAGGACATTCATCCTAGCAGATTATACATACATGATGGAATTAAAAGAAAATGCCTATTTACAAGGCCCCAAAAAAGGTACTGGAGATAAACTAGCATATTATTTGCATTTTTTGTTATTTTTTCTTGTCATGTTTGTACTATTTGTATTTTTCAAGGATAAACAAGTTACTTTTACAATCAATAAAGTAATAAAATGTATGTGTCACAAATATATCAATAATCACATACTTTTTTGGAATCCTTTGGATATGTGTTATGCTTTATAAAATCCTTTTTCATTGGCTTATGTTTTGAAATAAAAGTACAAAGAAGAAAATCACAGCTGTGGCATGCACTGATGGAAGAGGAGTTAGAGATTATTCACCTTCGACGGATGCAGGCCACATACCACTGGTTTTAAGTCCCAGGTCCGGGGGCGAAAAACAACCAATGTGAACAACTAAAATGGAAATCATAAAATGCCTCTTTCTCCTCTTTTTTCCTCCCTGTCTGCCTACTAACCTCATTTCTGCCTGCAGGAAGAAAAGAAAAAAGTAAAGAAAAGGAAAAAGAAAATTACTACCTCTAGAATAAATCACTACATGTGTTTGCACCTAGGATTTATTTATTGTTAAAAACTACTTCTTATAAAATCAAATATCAGATTATAAAGAATTTATGCAATGAATAATATTACAAAAATGAAAGTGAAAAAAGTGATCAAATTCTGTCATCAAGAAATAGCATTAATAGTGGACCTCAAGATATTTTTCAGTGAAAGGAAGAATGCATGATAAATTTCTCTATAAATGAGATAATTTAAATTCTGTTTCTAAATAGAATTTAATTCCAACAAAAGAAACAAGTCAAACAAGTGAGTCATAGTTCCTTACTACAAGAGAGATTTTCTGGCGTGCCCTGTTGGAGTAGCGGGTTAGTCAGCTGTCTTCAGCAAAAAGCACAGGCCACATAGCCAACGGTCCCCGGTGCTAGACTCAGCACTGGGATGAAAACCAAGATGAACAACGAGGCAGAATAGTAGGAGTGATTCTTCCTCTTCTCTTCTTGCCTACCTGTCTCTGCTCACCTTGATTCCTGCCTGATACCTTGATTCCTTTCCTTAAAAAAAAAGAGAAAATATCTAAGAGGTTATATAAAAAATACAGGGCTTGGATTAGTGTTTTTTTTTTTTTTAATAAAATCTTTATGCTTTAGGTAATAGTAATTACCAACCCGTTAGAAAAAGTCAAGGATTTTAGTATTTCTGCAATTCCTCAGTGTTACTTTTTTGCATCATTATTATTGTTACTGTAGTTATTTATACACTGATTTTTTAAAATTATTTTCCAGTCTGTAGCAAGATTTACATAGTAACTTAGTGTCCTCTCATTTTAGCAGTCAACACTCACTGGCAGTTTCTTTTTACCACAATTTCTCTGTTTCTGAATTCTTTGCTTTGATTAATCTCTTAATTGGCTGATTTTTCTTCACAAGTAGTTATTGTCATGGATCTTACATTGCCTACTGTTTTCCGTTTATGAAAATACTGACTTATTACCTATTTTCTTGAATGCAGCTTTTCTGAATGTATTGTTCTTGGGTTACATTGTATATTATTCTTGGATCACACTTTGTTTTCCTTTTTGGGAATAGTTTTAATTATCTATTGCTAGGTTACACTTTGAGATGTTACCCTCTTAGAACAAATGTTTATTATTGTGCAGTTTCTGAGTGGCAGAAATCTAGGAGCGGCTTAGCTGTGTGGTTCTGTCTCAGCATCTCTTCTGATATGCATTCAGACTGTGAACTAGGACTGTAGTCATCTCAAGAGCTGGTACATCCTAAAGGTGGTCAACTTCCAAGATGGCTTACCCATGTGGAAGCTGTCAGAAGACTATTCCTCACTGGCTGTTTACAAATGACTTCTGTTCCTCATCCCCTTGGTATTTGCATAGCAGTTTTCTTAACCTAGAATGAGTAACCCAAGAAAGAGTGACAGAAACTGTATTGCCTTTTATGATGTAATCTGGAAAGTGACATTTCTTCTGTAGTATTCTATTGTTCACACAGACCAGCCCTGTTAAAATAAGAAAAGGGATATACAGGATGTGAATACCAGAAAGTGGGGAATCACTGACTGTCATCAGAGAAGTTGGCTGTTACTGTTCTTTTTCTTCTGGCATTGAGCACAGTTGTCCCTCAGAGGACAACTGATTCCAGGATCCCCAGTGATATTAAAACCTTACTAAGCAAGTTCCTTACATAAAATTTCAAAGTATTTGCATATAACGCACAAACATCTTCCTATACACTTAAATTATTTCTGAATTACTTATAATACCTAATACAATGTAAAAAATACATAAATAGTTGTTATACTGTATTGTCTAGGTAATAATGACAAGAAAAAAAATCTGTACATGTTCAGTACAGGCATTGGAAGGCAAGTCCTGAAAGTATAACAAAAAACCACTAACTCCCTTGAGTCTTTTCTTCTTACCTACAGGTAACCCTGAGCTACAGACTGCCTATGTGTAGAATGACTATGATTCACCCCAGGACCTGCAAATATGCAGAACAGATGTGATACTGACCCACCCTACTGCTTCAGAGCAATCACCATTTACTTCCTCAACCCAGTCCCTCTAAAGCATCCATAAACAACGCTGGGGGAGACAGTGCTTTGAGAATGATCTTCCTGACTCTTGTTGCAAGTAATAAATATTTCTTTGTTTAAAGAGTCTTGGTCTGTGTCTGTTGACTGATTCTCAGCGAGGAAATGGTCCCATTGAGCTCAGTAACACAGATGCAATCATCGTAGTACAGACTTTCCATCTCAGTGTGCAGGTGAGAAGCCCATGGATAGGGAGGGCTGACTATATTGCCATGGAGAAGTCGGAAGTCAGACTAAACCGTCTCCCTTTCTGCTAGTATGCTATAAAAGCCAGATGCCTAAAAAATGAAATATATCAATCTGACTCTCATCAGTTTGTCCACCTTTTTTTGTCTCTGAGGTGATATTTTGTTTTGCAGATTCGGTTGTTCTTGCATTTTTGGGTTCTCTTCTTCTAGAACATCAATTGTACTTAGATTACCTTCCCTATCTATTTAGCCCCTCTCTACTGGCTTCAAGCTTTGGCTTTTTAATTCTACTTTCTTTGTAATTAATCTCTTTTAATAGTGCAGACTTTACCTACATTTACCACATGCCTCACCATTTACTATCAATGTATTAGTTGTGTATTAATATTTTTGGTCCTTGTTTTTACTTTTAGGACTGTGATAGTTCTGTTCATGTTATTGCATCATTTTATCTTGTTGCAGCTCTCTCTCAACCAACAAAATCCAAACGGTGCTCTTTTAGAAGTAGTGAAGACAGCTTTATTATACGTGGGCCAGATATAGAATCTGAGGCCCGAAATACTTTTGGGGTATACTTTTATTGGTGAGGGAGAGGGGGAGGTGTAAATTAAAATAGGAATTACAAAAGAAATTCAGTTATCCATTTGTGAATTCCTCACATGGGCAACATACAGGATTGCAAAATGCACATAGGATTGCATTTTCAGGTGAAAAGAAAAAGTTCTAGTCAGTAGCTTCCAGCCAGTCTAGACTTCCAGGTGCCTGATGGCTTGGTGGCCACTGTTGGTCCATAGCGGCTAGAAACTGGGGGTGCAGCTTCCTTCCTTCTACAATCTGAGCATTCTTGATTTATTTAACTCATGTTTTCAGTAAAAGGTTAATAATGCAAAATAATTATAAGACATTTTCTCCTCTTCCATTCTTTATGTGTGCGTAAATATATGATTTGGTCAGATGAACAAATGAGAGATAATAGAATCAAATAACTAATTGAAATTTTCAATTTTCCCAGGTCTAAGACACCACAAATAAGTGACTTTTTTCTCTGCTCTTGTGAAAATAAAGAGAAAATAGATAATACTTAAATTACTATGTGGTCCTACCAGTTCTGAGACATCAGTATGAATCAAGATCAGAATTAACCAGGTGTTCAATTGTACGGATCACTAAAAAATCATAGGATGAAAATTGATAAAGGGAACATCCAAAATTGAGTTGAGCCACGAGGGAACTGCAAGTCTATCATGCCTGCTTACTTAGTAACCTGGATTTGAAACCACATATATCACCCCCATTAAACCAGCATCTGGAATTTGGGAACTTTGGAAAAACGACACCAGACTTCTCATAGGAATCAACAAACAAATGTAATTGGACCAGGCTTCAAAGAAGACAACCTATGATGCACTGATACGCAGACATTCCTTCCTTTTGCATGTTTTTCTTTCCCTCTTTAACACATTTTATTATTTTGCCCTAAGAGGCAATTTTGCCCATGTAAACTTTGTATTACCCCTCCACATCAGAGCATTTACACTTCTTGCCTGGTTCTGTGACTTCTGCATGCCATTCTTCGAAGACCTCACGTAAAACTACTTTCACCTTCAGTTTCATTGTTAGGTTGTTTTCAGCACAATCAATAGATCTAAACAACTATTGCCACTGATCCTTCACTGGTAATTCTAATATATGCTTGCAGAATTGTTTTATATATATATTCATATATATACATATATAACCAAATACATTTATGTGTATATATAGAGAGAGATATAGATATATGTATCTTTTACATCACACATATACATGGGGACATACTGGAGATACTCTTATTTTACCTTTTAAAATTTATTAATATGGGAAAATCTTTCATATTAGATAGAAATTTAATTCGATTTTTCAAAGTATGGCATGCCCTGGTGGAGTAGCAGTTGAGTCAATCACCTCCAAAGGAGCGCAAGGCCACATATCCCTGGATTCAAGTCCCAGGTTCAGGAAGAAAACAGCCAGTTTGAACAGCAAAATAAAGATAAAATAAATGCTTCTTCCTCTCTTCCAGTCTGCCTGCCCATTTGCCTTCAGCCTTCACTACTTCCTACACCTTTCCTTAAAAAAAAAAAAGTACCACGATTTAGTTACCCTGCTTTCTGTAGAAAAAGTTACACTCTTTCATGCATATGTAAATAGTGCTGCAATAAACATCTTTGTTCATAGACCAATGTGTGTTTTTATACACATTTTATCTATAGAACAAATTCCTAGAAGGAATCCACAAAATTCTTAATGTGTACATAGATGTGCCCCACCAGGCGCCTTTGTGTATCTTTTGAGTCTAGGCAACTCAAATTTTAGAGGCGGTTTGGGAGTCTCCTTAACTATGCCTGAAAGTCCCTGGAAATTGTGGTTTCTCTCCTTTTTTTCTGATCATTTTAATTGGTTATTTTAAAAAGAAATTATTATTGCACTGGAATCACATAGTTAATGAACTAGGTATAATTTATTAAATCTCCTGAATATTTGGTTCACCCCAGGAGTGAGTACATATGTAGTTTCTGATACACATGAGAACACGTGAGATACTGAGGTCCTACAGGACCACAAAGGTGTTGATTCTCAATACCGCCTCAGTGATCACTGGAAAAACCCATAACTGAAAGTAAGCTAAAGGAGCTTTGTACTTGTTTTCTTCATTGGTCTAACTTTGATTATACTGATCTTTTTGAAACTTTTCAAGACTGTACCACACAGAGTCTTGTCCTATTGGGAACTTTCTGGTATGGGGCTAACTGTAGTTAACTGTATACATTTCTCAGTCTCCATCTGAAACAGTTCAAGGTTCAGACAAATGTTGAGACGTACAACTACATCAAATTAATTGTTCAAGAGCTGTGTCTATTTACTGCAGTCAGCTCGGTGTACATGGTGTGATTCTTCTTTTGCATTCTGCAAAATGGACTGCATTTTCACTTCTGCAGTGGGAGGGTTTTAGTGATGACCCTCTTTTAGAGAGAAGTTCCAAGGCGGAGTGCTGTCTGGGACTCCCCCACTATTTAGAAGCAAGTACTTTGGTTATTTGAGGCATTACTCAAGTCCACTGCTTTACCCCCAGTCTACCCCATTACTTAGAATTATTACATACCCCGAAGCAAGAAATACATTTAGACTTGAAGTACAATTTGCTCTCAATGAGGATTCTGAGTCTGTTTGTTTAAATTCTAATCTAGACCTTGTTATTCCAAACTGTCACCTGGGGCAAGATACTTAACCTTTCTAATCCATAATTTCCTCAACTGTAAATGGCAAGTAAATGATTTAACCTTTTGTCAACAATTCCAAAAGACCCCTTCACACACACACACCCTTTTTTTTGAGTATTATTTTAGATATAAGGAGACAGTTCTCTTTCTATGTTATTTGTTTTTCTTAAAATACCTTTTTTAATTGGAAAAATTAGTGGTGTTGGAAACTAACATTTTTATTTGAGTTTGTGAGAAAACCTTATAGTGTCTAAAATTTATAGTTGTGCTCTTTGTCAAAGCTTGTGGCACATTATTAAAAAATTAGATATGCAGATACGTCCTTGTGCTCAGGTGCCTGAGACACTGGTATGGAAGCAGCATGCATACTGGCCAAGGGCCCGGGTTCCATACCTGGGGGGGCATGAAAAACCAAAATGAACAACTAACTGAATGAAGATGTTTCTTCCTTCCTTTCTTAAGTGTTTCTTCCTCTTTTTCCTTCATTCCTCTTAAAAATATTAAATTTGCTGAGAGATTTCACTGTCTATCAAGTGATTTTCTGACGATAATTTTCTGAAGACAATTCTAGAATTTTTGGAGTTTTTAAAAAATAATTGAGAGTGAGAAATTTATTCAAAAGGTAGAAAATACTGGTGAATTAAAAATGAATAGCTTTTGTTATTGTGGTCAAATATATGTAACGTAAAATTGATTGCTCTAGCCATTTTTAAGTGTACAGTTCAGTGCCACAAAACACATTTATAACCATAACCACCATTTACCTCTAGAACTTTTCATTTTCCTCAACTGAAACTTTCTCCCCATTAAGCAATGACTTCCCACTGTCCCCTCCCCAAGTCCTTGACGAACACCATTCTATTTTACAATGACAGATGATTTTGAGGAGAAAGGATACAGGGTGGTGCTTTCATAACTTGTGACACATTGCATTTCTGTCCTTGGTTTGTGCCGTTTCTAAACTAGCCCACTGAAATTTTAATCCAGCTTCTCTGAGTACTGTCTTAAAGGAGTGCCCAGTTTGACCACAGCACCTGGCTCTGTGGGGCCCAGACAGTACCCAGTAGCTCCCTGGAATGTGCTGCTTGGGACAGAATGTCTGAGAGACTTAGCAATGTTCTCTAAATTCTTTTCTCATTCAGTTTATAAAGGTGGAGGGGCATAGGTAAGAACCAACAAAAAAAAATTTATTCTTTCACCAGGGACAGGGAAGGGAAATCATGCTCTAAAGATCTTCCTGGTGGTTCATATGGGGCAAGGTTGTAAGTTTTTTTGCAAAGGAAAGTGAAGAAAGGGGCAGGGTTTAGGATTCTGACATCTGCAGGCTTTGGAGGGAGAAGGGCAGAGTGTTTCAGGACAATGCCTACTTCCCGTCTTAATTCAGTCTGAACTGGAGCTGTCATGGTGCAAAAGGGTGAAGATTTAATGTCTTTTTCTTCTTGACCCTTGTCTCATCTGTACCTCTGTTTTGTCTGTCTAGTTCCCATAGTTCTTCACATGCACATTCTGGAGCTGAGACAGTCCAGCCACCATCATTTTGTAATCTTTGTTTTCAAATTCCATTGCCCTCTGTAACCTCCCAGTAATGCAACTTGAGCAATTCAGCTGTTTCCTAAAAATAAGCACAACTGACCATATGGTGACTTTAGTTTAAGTATTTTGAGAGAAAGACCAAGTGCTAGGTGATAATAGCAACCCTACCCACTCCTTCTGCTTTTGAGAAATCAGTCCTGGCCTTGATATCCTGTTTTATCCCCTGCTCAGCCTCTGACGCTTCCTTTCAAGTCTAGAATTTCAGGCCAGGCACTCCAACTGGTTTGACACCTGCCTGCCATCACCAGCTCAGTTTCCATCCCACCAGGAATTTACTATTCTGCAACCCAGTGCTGTATCCTCCAGCCCCAATACTGACCTAGTAAAGGCACTGCTAGACCTTGGGTGCTTATCTGTAAATTGAAAAGGGTGAATTAGGTAATCTTAAAGGCATTTGGCAGCTCTGAAATTGCTACCCTCCATTGAAGACAAATAGTGCCCCTGCTATAATGGGCTAGATAAGAATTCTACTCTAAAAATTCTCTCTCATAATACTTAAAAAAATATTTTGATATAAAAACAAAGGCTAAAAGCTTAGGTTTGCTTTGAAAATTCAGCTAATGGTCAGCAAAGAGTTAATGAATTTAGGAGGGAAAAGTTGTTTATACAAAAAATTTCATATATAGAGTGTAATCCTGATAAAATGGAAGGTTCCTAAGTGTCTTTGGATGGACTATGCAGTCTTCGCATAAAATGGTTTTGACTTTCACTCTAGTACAGCCTTAGTCCAGGTGAAGGCATGTAGCTGGTTACTTGATAGGGCTATTTGCGTTTCAAAGCTAATCAGTATTAAATAATCAGTCTGGTAAGAGAAGAGTAAGAGGGTCATTGTGTGTATTTTATTATTGTGTAAACTTGGGAAAACAAGCTGAGAGGCTGAGAGGCACTCAAATTCTAACAGATAAGAAAGTGGCTTGTGTAAAAGCTCTCAATGGGTGAGCTACCCATCTCTGCAGAAAGTGCTGGAGAGTCACATGACTGGTAGGCTTTATAAGGAAGTAAAAACAAAATGTGAAGAGAATAACCGTTCTTATTTTCAAACTATATCGAGGTAAAAGTCTTCCATCTTTAGCCTTCATTTCTTTGTAACTAGATGGTTACTTTTGAAGACCTATAGTAGTGATTAATTCATAATATTACATTAGCCAGAGGTTCTTTCCCCCAGCAAATTAGAGTCTTCAAGAGAAAAGAAAAATGCAGATGCTGCTTCCCTCCCCATATAGCAGATGTAATTGGTTTGGACTGGGCCCTGTCATCAGCAATTTTATAGTTCCCAGACAATTCTCTTTGGTTGGAGGTTGAGAAAGACTATTCTAATTTATATCCTGAGCACATTTCCTTCTCTATAAAAGACCTCATTGACTTCCCTATGTTAGGTTACTGTGGTCCAAATTTTTATTGCACATCTATTGTTTTAAAAAAAAGAGAATAGAGTAATGCCAAAGTATCTGTGTGTGTTTAGTTTTATATATAATACATTTACAGCTGCTTTTTATGAATATGTTATCAATGCTATAAAACATAGAGAAAATGGACACACAAATATGAATAATCATAAACATTTTCTTTCTAGGTCTCGGAGCATCTTTTCATCCACTCCAGGTTGGAAACCAAGGTTCCCCAGGATAAAGTTCACATTTTCTCTACATGGAGTTCAAGGTTTTTTCCAAACAGAAATCTCTCTTTTATCATTATTATATATCCTACCTCTTAGATTGGTAGTTTATTTTGTTTTGCTTCAATGTTTTTTCCTTACTGTCTTAGGTCTGGAAAATAGACTCTGAGATGAAGACTTGCATGTAGAAAGTAGTGAAGGAATTAGGATTGAGCAGAAGATGGAGAACATACCAAATATTCTAGAGCTGGACTGACCTTTTAGAGTTGTCCCACCCTGAGATAAGGGAGTTAGGCCTCATATTCCCATTCCACATGCATCAGTAAGTAGTTATATGTCTGGGACCCCCCTGGGTAACACATCTCCAAAATCATTACCCACCAGTGCTGTCAGCTGTTGGACATGTGAATGCTTCAATCTGAGCGTGACTGGGGATCCTATAACATCCACTGTGTTGGTGCATTCACATTTTAGGACAGGTTCTTCATTATATAGAAATACTTCATCCTCAATCTCTGCACCTAGAAACCTATCATTCCCTGGATGTCCTCCTCAAAATTCTATCACCATCTTGACATTTCTCCTACTCTCCTGCTAGGAGTAGTATCAGGAGACACAGTGACGAGAGAAAAATCTTTGATAATCCAGATACCTGGGCTTGAATATTGAGTTTGTGGGACTTTGTTTGGGAAAGTTACTTAACTTCCATGAGTCTGTCTGAAGTTATTTAGACACACTTTATAGGATTCTCAACAAATGATATGATATTTTCTTTTTAGCTTATATTTTCTTATGTCTAAATTTTTGTAGTTGACTTAAATAAAAAAATAAGAATAATTAGAATGTAGTTATTTTTGTATGTTTATTATCTCTAAAATCCTATCCTTAGTTCTGAGACATTATTCTATTTTTATGAAAAATGGATTATTTTCAGATCTATGAAAATCTGATAACAGACTAAAATATTTTTGTATAACCTCATGGTGGTATAATTTATGTAACAACAGATTTATGAAATAATATTAATTAGAAAAATAAACATTTTTTAGATATGTACATATATGCATGAATTTAAAAATATTATTGGTCATGAAATTTAAAAATACAGATACATGTACTATATCCTAACACAGGCCTAGTGTTAAATATAATATAGCATATATATTGGTACATATATACACTCATACACACACATAAATATATGTGGATATATATATGTAATCATTGAATTTTTTTGTAAAGATCAATTATTTGTTGAGAACCTATAACACCTACAAAAAATATTTTAATATATACTACTAGAGAAACAAAGATAGGTAAAATGGTATTTCCATTCTAAAGGAGCTTAAATCATTTAACTTGTGACAAGCTAAATAATAAATATTTCAAAAAAGATTTTGTTTGAAAAACTTGGAAATGATTTAGATAATTTATGCAGTTGGAACTGATGTTTTGTCACATATCATAGAGTTTCATAGGCCAAGATGATTTAGGGAAATTCTCTCAAAGGATGGCTAGGATTTACATAGTGATCCCTTGATTATAGTGATCTGCTGTAACTTTGTATCTCACATACTGTTTAATCTATAATGTCACTTCAGTTTTTTAAAAAATGCACAAACATTATTTAAATAAAAACTGAGCATATAAATTGGATGGCTGGAGAGGAATAGGGGAGGATTCCAGGCCAACGGCAGAGTCTGAGGGAAACTACAGAAGTGATACTACAGAAACGATGGAAGTGACAGAGTTCAGGACATACTGGGGAGGTCAGAATGAAATCTACTTGGCAGAAGTGGAGTGCTCATAGAGGAATGGAGTTGTCAAGAGGACCTACAACAGAAGGTAGATTGGGGGAGATTTTTGTAGAGCTTAAATAGTACATTTTTAGGTTATACCCTAAAGCAGGGAGAATGCATACAACCTTACTAAGGAGACACATATCTGAGCATGTTACTTCCAAGTCTCGGGATTTACATGGGTTAAGTCCAAATTTCTCCACCGAAACTCCATCTTTAAATTTCTCAAGTTTCTCTTTATTCCTTAATTGCCCTTGTTTTTTTCGTTCCCCTGACATCCCCACATGGTTGCAACACATATTTCATTTCCTTGATTTGGAATCAGTCTTCCCACAGTCTCAAATCTCTCTGTTTAATCTGTAGTTATAGCCTTTGTAAGATTGATTAATGAGGAGATGTGTATCTCATGCACCAAACTGTATGTAGCACAGATGATGTTTTTTACATCTTTGCATATACTTCCTTCAAGCATTCATTACACACTAGTGTTGAGTGATGATTATTTCAAATAATGATTTCTTATTATAAACTAGTGAAAATGCTAAATGTTGTTTCCTCTTACAGACTGACATTAATGCACATTACAAGTAGGTCCAACGTAAAAATCTGCTTAAAGGATGGTAAAAGTCACTGTGAAATAAATTTCTCTGCCTGAAGAATTATTTCTATCTGAATCACAAGGTGTTTTAGGTCTAACTAACACGTTATGTCACATCTCAGAAATATTTGACAGGGGTAAAACAGAATTATGACAGAGGTCATTTGGGAAAAAGTTTTTTCACTGAAAGAACATTTGTACAGCTGGTAATAAACTTGTCATGATTAAATTTCATGACCTTCCTGACTTCATGGCATTAAAGAGAATCATTTTGTTGTTGTTGTTGTTATAGCAACAGATATTAGAAGGAACTGTCACAATGATCAAACTTGATTTTTTGTCGTTTAAGAAGGTCATTTCATCAGCTGTGCTGGTTTCAAGGCTGGACTTTGTTCCTTTGGCTGATAAGAGTTATCAACACTTTACAAGACAGAAACCTCATATGAAAGCCAGCATTTTTATTGTCATTCATAGTTGGTTTCGAATCTCTGCCTGTTTTGTATTTGCACTATATCTTCCTGTCAGGAATAGAAGGAGTCTCTGGACATTGATAAAGCCACCAGACAGAGGCCAGGAAAAACATGAACCTGGGCTATTCATTAATGAATAACTACCAGGGATGAATGAGTAACACAATGAATGCACAATAACCCTCTTGCTTTGAAAATGTTTATTAATCACTCCCAGAAGGTGTGGACTAGACGACTCCGTCATGCTTAACTTTTTTCATCAATTTTGGTAGACATACAACTGCAGAGAAAACGCGCTAGGGATCAACTCCGGAGCACCTACTGAGAATAGTTCCCTTTGGAGTCCAGGAACATGGCCATCCTGTCCACCACAGAAAGCATTCAGTAATGACTCTTGAATAAAGGAATGAATGACTTCATTCAGAATGCCAAAGCAGAAGACAGTTAAAAGCCATTTTTGAAATCAGAGTCATTCCGATAAATATTATTCTGTAGAGTGTGATCCATGAATAAACATGACAATGTCTTCTTAGTTGTCATCTTGGACTCTTAAGAAAATGTACCTTCCCAGGATACAAGAATTTTTAGTGAGTCATATTAGCTATTTTTAATACACAGGCATGTGAGAGAGCTGTTTGATAGAGGGTATGCTCGCCAGGAAATTGGATTAGAGAAAATCTAGGCTCCAACCATATTCTGAAAAGTTGTTAGCTTTTCAGACTAGAACAGAGAGAATACAGATGCAAAACTAGGGCTTAGTTTGAATTGTAATTTAGTGTTGGTGCTGAATTTGGAGGAACTATAAGATATAAAATTAATGGAAAAGTTAATGATGGGCCTTTTTGAAGTGAGAATGATGACAGCTTATGGAATATGCTTAGCTCCTAATCATTATGCATTTTAATACGTAGGTGCTGAAAGGTGGTAGTTAAAAATAAATAGTGGTACATGTTTAAATAGTAGATTTTCTTGTTTTCCATGAATTTCAACCTGATTTCATGAATACGAATTTAATTTTAAAGTAAAGGAATCTCCTACTAAGCAGCAAAGCAGAGAGGCTATATTAATTCTTCTATTTATAAGTAAAGATGTACTCAAGACTGACAAATGATTTGTGGGTTTATTTATGGCATTTATTTGAATATTTGAGGCCTTGTTCCTCCACAGATAACTGAGGTAAGAAATGATAAGTAAATTAGGATAACATTTCACTGATGCAAAACTGTCTCACTTAGCTACCTCAACATACCCAGAACCCTGGTGGCAAACTAGAATAAAACTCAAGTCTCTTTGCATGTAAATCGATGTTACAAGATTCATGTAGTTTGTAATTCAGAACTTTTCAAACATAGGAGGAAAAAAAAAACTCCTCTCAAGTCCTCACTTACTATGTATTTACTTTAATTTTAGATATATTTATAATAAGCTTGGTTATCTGGGCTTATCCAGCCCACAAGAGACTAGAAAAGCACATTGCTGCACATTTCCTTGGCATTAGCAATTACACAAAGGACTTTAACAGCCATTATTAGCTTCTGAGAGCAGACACAGCAATAACATCAAGAAGTGGCAGTTCACTGCCTGGAAACCCCAAGAAGACAGAAGAATTCTAAACAGCAGATAAATAAGCCACAAGAAAACTGTAGACTATAGCCATGATTAGTGGAAAAAGGAAAGGCATGCATCTCTATTTCTAGGAGACCTTGCTACAGTCCAGACTCAGAACCCCAAATGAAAATGGATGTCATTCAGTCTACCTCCCAGTTAGCAGAGGGTTCAGCTTTGTAAGTTCTCCTCCTAGGTATTTGGACCATCTCTGTTATGTATTGCCAGTGATGGGAGTCTCTTCAGTTGATAAGAATTCTATTGATGATGAATTTTATGTGTAAACTTGACTGGGTCATGGTGTTCAGATATTTGCTAAAACATTGTTCTAGAATTTTTTTTTTTTTTAATTCTTTTTTAAAAGGAAAGGTGTGGGCAGGAATGAAGGTGAGCAGAGGCAGGCAGGCAGGAAGTGAGAGGAGGTAGAGGAACTCTATTTTATTTAGTCGTTCATCTTGGTTACTGCCCCCAGCCCTGGGTTCTTGAACTGGGTACTCTGGTTGTATGTGGACTTTAGTATGTGTAATAAACTGTTAGACCACCAGAGTGAACCTGGATGTTTCTGTCCAGGTGTTTTTTGATGAATAAACACGTAAGTTGGTGAACTCTGAATAAAGAGAATTTCCCTCTTTATGTGAGTGATGCTCATGCAAATAAATTGAAGGCCTGAATAGAATAAAAGACTGACTCTCTTGGCAAAAGGGATTTCTGGAGTGGGCAGTTTTTAGACTTCAACTATAGTATCAACTCTTTGAATTTTCTAACTTGCCTGCATAACCTGCAGAGTTTAGACACAGTGGTCTTCATACCATAATTGTGTGAAACAGTTCCTTAGAATAGATGTTTCTTGATTCTATTTCTCTGGAGGACTCTGAATACGGACTCCCTCTTTAAAATAGCATACAAAGCACACTGTGTTACAATAAACTATAATATGTGATCATAGCTTCATGCTACATATTACACAATAGCTATGATTATGTCATTAATTCTTGAAGGAAAATGCTCTTTTAAGCACTATTTATAAGAGCAGTCAATTGGAATGAACCTGAATAGTCATCAGTAGTGAGGCGAATAACGAGTTGATATAAGGACACATTCTTTACAGTAAAATTCATATCATTCAGATGATATTACTGAGGGAGCTATATTTTTGTGATGACATAAAAAGATGTTTGATACATTGCTAGAGAAAAATTGCAAATTGTAGTGAAATGCACATATGATTTCATTGATGTAGAAATAGTTAATATATAGTACCATCTTGCATTAAAGTAATATAAATAAAATAGCTAACACCATGAATGTTGAGAGTTTCTTATGTGCATGCACTATTCAAGGAGACTTGCATATAGTAATTTATTTCATTCCTTCAAATATTTATTTTAAGTTGTGCTAGGTGACAGGCATTCAACAGCAAATGAGGCCAGTTGTTTTCAACCTGGGGTGATTTTGCGCCCCAGGGGATATTTGGCTATGTTTGGAAAAACTTTTTTGTTATCATCAGCGTGTGTATATATACAGAGAGATTGAAGGGGAGAGAAAGAGAGAGAGAGAGAGAGAGAGAGAGAGAGAGAGAGAGAGAGAGAGAGAGAGAGAGAGAGAGAGAGAGAGAGAGAGAGAGAGAGAGAGAGAGAGAGAGAGAGAGAGAGAGAGAGAGAGACATAGAGACAGAGAGAGAGACAGAGACAGAGAGAAAGAGAGAGACGGGGGGGGCGGGGGGTTGCTACTATTATCTAGTGGATAGAAACCAGGGATGCTATTAACCATCTCGTAATGCCCAAGACATTTCCCTACAATAAAGAATTATTCACCTAAAATATAAACAGTGCAGGGTTTGAGAAACCCCGGCTTAGACAAAATTTGCCTTCGTGGAGTTGGCAGGCATACATTTAATCCTCATAATAGGACATGCAGAAGCACTATTATCATCTATATGATAGCTCAAGAACTTGTGCTACAGAAAGGTTAAGCAAAGTCATAAGTGAGGAGCTGGTGGTAAAGTTTCACTTTGTACATATTTTGATCTCTTTGAATTTCTAATAATAAATGTATTTTACTTTTATAAATATTTTTCTAATTGAAATCAGTTTAAGAAGGATTTTCAAATGCTCTATCATCCTCATCACCTGTTTAAAACAATATCCTTAACTTAGCTTTCCAGGTCCCCATGCTCTGGATTATTTATTTCTCCAACTCTCTTTGCTTCCCATCTCAAATAGTCGACATTCCAGTAGGTGAAAGTCTCTTGCAGAAAGGCCTGTACTTTGGTTTGTTCATCATGAACTCAAGCAGGTCTCACACATATTTTGTGAACTAAAGTGAAGTACAAATGTGAGTTTATTGTATATTGAACCAAAATTCTGCTTCCCTATACTAATTTTACCCATTTGTCAGGGCTCTCTCTTTTAGATCTATATAGATTGATATCTAAATTATCTTCATAAGTTAATACTACCAACACTTGCATATATCTCATCTTGTCTAAGTTTTCTCTTTAGAAGGGAAGCTCTCTAATTTGTTTAGTCATCAACCTGGCTGGACCTTTCTTTAAGAACATTTACCATTCTGGTTAACCTCCTAAGCAAGAACAGCTTTTCAAAATGGAGCATGCAGTGTGATATATCAGAATTCAGAGGTGAAATGAGTAGTTAGAAAGCAAGCAATCCCCACTCCTGATTTGTTTTTGCAGTTTATATATGTACGTGGGCTGTCACTGCCTTCACTTTGGCAGTTGTGTCACGTGTCATTGAGTCACAGCTCAGGATGATGGTGAGATGTGATTATCATGGGGCTAGGTCATCAATAAATGACTCATATTTAATCACATTCAGCACACCCTGCTTCAGAAGTCAGGAAAGCATTTAATGTAATTTATCTGTCTGCATGAAATAGAGACATTCTTTTTAAAATTATTGTTTCATAAAGAAGTGCTCACACAACTAGATAAAGCACCACATTCTCAAAAAAATATCCCCAACTCCCCCAAAGATATAGATAGATATTTAATTGTCTAATGAATCAGAATGAACTAAGAGAAATCTTTTAAAAGCAAAGCAAGAATCCTAAAGATTAAAGAGAGGCTGTGTGTGTCACTGATTTCATAGCTTATTTTTAAAATACCCTGGATTTAGAATAGAAAACTTACATGATTTGCCAAAGTTCGCTTAGGAAGATAATGACACAGTCCTAAATCCCAGGTCAAGATCTAAAATACTCAATGTAAAATAAACTTTAAATATTTTACCTCTAAAGTACTGTGCGTTTAGGAGGTGATGTATTTGTGTGAACTAATGGCACTCAGTTGGGTAGTATGTCTCTGAAAACTCTTACTTCTTCACTTGACTATGGAATACTTGGTTTTCCATTTCCTCGAAGAAGCTATTCTTTTTACAAAACATTCTAGAATAAACATTTACTGACTTTTTCTATCAATCTTCTATTTCTGACTTAATCCTTCGCTATACCATCTTTTTGAACACCTTTTGGCATGACACCGAATTTGAAGACTGTAGAGTGCAAGTACTAGCTAATACTTGATGAGTGCTTCAGGTATATCAGCACTCTTTATCACAAAGTTTCACAATAATTACACAAGGAAGAGATGGATACATTTATTTTTAAGATGTTTAAGAAGGTTAGTAATTTTTCAGGATCCCGTAAGTACTAAGTGCCTAAAAGGGAAAACAATGAAAAAATTCACATCAATATTATAAACCTCTGTACCTTGTGGAGAGAATGAAAGAAAGATCTGTTGGTGGATGTATATAAAAACATTCAAGACTCATTTATGGGCTCTGCTAGGAAAAATGGGAGAATTCTGGATTAAAGTGCAAAAGTGAAGTGGATGATGGAACTCAGTTTTCCTTACTAACACTGAATTAGATTGACTTTGAAGTTGGAACTATTCAATTTTTTGACAAACTGATAGGAAAGAGTGAATGGTAAAGAGGGAGGTAGAAAGTCTTTCATATTTTTATTTTCTCATACGCTTACCGTTAAGATTATGGCAGTGTGCCTTGGAGGTCTAGAGGATAAGGTCATTGAACATAACCCATATACATCCTAAAGACCCGGGTTCAAGACTCAGCACTGGGGGGGAACAATTAAGATGATTAACTTAATAAAATAAATCAGTGTTTCTCCCTCTTCTCTCTGCCTGCCTGTCTGCCTACTCACCTTCATTCCTGCCTGCATCTTTCCTTTAGGGGAAAAAAAGAAAAGATTATGGGAAGTTGTCTTTGAGTGGGAAAATATCTATGTGACTGATATAGAATTATAGCTTTGAGATACAAGTTTATGATACTCATGATTCCATAAGATAAAATATGGTGATTTGATTTTTTTGGCCAACTTATGTTTTCCATTAGGGGAGTTTGGATGAATAATATCTACAGGTAATTTCAAAGTTCAAGTCATTAGTTGTCCTTCTTCCAAATTGCCACAATATCCACAGAGCTACTAGCAGGAAACAACTGAGATGAGTTGAAGATTTAACTCCTCTTCCTTTCCAGTTACCTAAATTCATCTCACAAAGGATAAATTAGAAGGAAAAAGATATAGAAAATATCTTCGCAACTTACATATCAACCAATATGCTTTAAAAATAACTAGAAGTTACTATGGTAAATCTATATGGTAAATTATCTATTATGTATGTAATCTGATTACTAATAACAATCCTTATTTTATAGGGTTTCATTTTTCTATTTGTGATACCTATGTGTAAGGGTTACCACCTGTTTAAAACACATGAAAAGCTGATGGCATTTCTACCTTGGTCATCTCCCTGGAGTGTTTTTAGAGTTTCCTAGTATTAATACCCAATTTGAATCTTTTATCATGTTTTCTGGGCCACAAAGTTCAACGTGAAGTGACAAATGGAAATGCATGTGTAAGTGTAAAATCAGAAAACTAACACAAATATTCTGAAGGTTAGTATAAGTCACAAATCATCTTATGATTTGTTATCAGAACTCTGAACTGTAACAGGATAATGATATTTTGAAAGAGTATTTTGTATGTTAAAAAAGTTGAGCAATAGCATAAAATGACTACTATATGAAAGTGAAAGTCGAATAATAAAGCAAAATTTCTATCCTGGATAAAACTGTATTTATTTAAGTCCTGAAACCTAAAGACTCTTTGGAAATGAGTTGATTTGGAGGGAAGATGACAAACTTGGAGCTATTGGTGGGAAAACAAAACAACAGCATAAAACTTCTCTTTTCCCCTTGTTCCTCCACCAATAAATGCTAGTTAACCTCCTGCATTGGCCTTCCTCATTGCTATCCCCAATTTAATTTTTAAATATTCTAAGTTTTTAAGATAAATCCAAGAAAAAATGGGCTTCTTGTTCAGTGTCACAGGACCCTGTACTTCCTCTTCTACACTGTTTCTCAGAGATCAGGCTTACGGAGTCGTAATGATTATCGCCAGTATAAGATTTATACAGATAGAAATTTGCAAGCAGATAAACTGATTTTAGAGTCCAGTTTTGTCTGACTTAGAAATAAATCTCCTGTTTGTATAACCTAGTCCTGCTTACTCAGTCAAGCTATTTTCTGTGTGTATTCCCCTTTGCCTTGCCTTTGGAATCTTTTTTTAAATTTCCCATTATTTCCCACTTTACCAGTTTTGAAGCAGTTCCACCATACACTGATTATGATTGTTTTTCTTTTAGTTCAGTGAATCTTCACTCGTTGTGGCCCCAGGTTTTTTCCCAAATCTGTTGCTTTCTGGATCATTCCTTCTATAAAGAATCACGGTTTCATTAGAATTTACAGGATTTATTGTATGTCCTTACCTTCACAGTGATAATTTGTTCTTAAATGATAATGACTTGAAGGAATGAGAACCTTGATTATTCTCAGTGTGTCCCCTATCTAAGCACCCAACTGACGTCCCCTGTCACATTTCTCTCATCAGAAAAATCAAAGAGTAGGATTACAACAGTTCTTATTCTGGGTGCATGTTAGAAGCATTTGGAGCACTTTAAAAAAATACTCTTGTTTATTTAGCCATACCAGATAAGCTTGAGTTAAGAACTGGGCACTGGCATTTTATTAAAAATTCAACCAAGCTTTGAAACCACTGGATGAATGATTTTCATGGGCCTTCTCAATCTTACAATTTCTTTATTCTTAAGCTTATTAACTTGTACTCCTTCTGCTACCTAATCTTTATATGGCAGTAAAGATAGGAGTTTTATTTACTTTTTTTTTTAAACTTTGCACCTAGTTCCTACTTTGTTTTTAAACATTTTATTGAAGGAACATTGCATTATAACATTATATAGGTTTAAGGTGTGCAGTATCATAAATGAACATTTGTATAAAGTTCATGTCTACCTTTCACCATATAATTTACCCTTTTTATCAGTTTGCCCCCTTCCTTTCCCTTCTTGTTACTATTAATTTGGTCCTATATATTAAAAGTCTATTTCTGTTTGATTTGTTTCTCTATATACCACATGTAAGTGAAATCATATGTGTCTGCCTTTCCTCTGACTTATCTTACTAACCTAATTCCCTCTTGGTCCATTCATATTATTGCAAATGACAGGATTTCATTTCTTTATAGCTGAGTAGTATTTTATTGTTTTTATATAACACATCTTATTTATCTGCTCATTTATCAATGGACACTTAGGTTGCTTCCTGTGCTTGGTTTTTGTAAATAACATCGTAATAAACATGAGGCTGCATATATTTCTTGAAATTATTGTTTTCCAGAAAAATATCCACAAGTTGGATAATAGAATTTTATGTAATTTTTCTTTTCAATCTTTGAGGGATGTCTGTACTGCTTTCCATAATGACTGCACAAATTCACTCTTATCCATAGCCCATGAGGGTTCCCTTGTCTCCATATCCTCACCAGCGCTGTTTCTTTCAGTCTTTTGCATAAGAGCCATTCTCAAAGATGAGAGATACTGTTATTGTTGTTTTGCTTATAACCTATTTTAAACTGCAAGCAATTTAGTCTTAAATTCATTCTAAGTGTCCACATTTTTATTCTCCTCCCCTCCCCTCACTTTTATATTTTTGGCGTTTTGCTGCTTCTAAGGGGGATTTCTTTTTATTTTTTTTGCAAATAACTTTAGTATTTCTTAGAAGGCTGGTTTTGTTGGTGACAAATTTCTTTGACTTTTGTCTGAAAAAGCTCTTTAGAGTGCTTTCAATTCCAAATAATAACAGTAGAGAATAATATTCTTAGTTGGATGCCCTTTTCTTTTAGCTCTTTTAATATATGGTGCCATTCCTTTTGGCTTGTAACATTCCTGCAGAGAAACCCACAGACAGTCTTATGGAGTTTCCCTTGTATATGGCTCATTTTTCTCTAGCTGCTTTTTAGATTCTCTATCTCAGATTTTTGTCATTTTAATAACAGTATCATAGTGTGTGTCTGTTTGGATTTATTTTGTATAGAAAAAGTTATTTTTCATTCAGTTTTCACAGTGGTTTTTCCCACTTTAGGCCTGGAACTTGAACCCAGGGGTATGTGGCCTGAGTCCTCCGGAGGCAATTGACCTAACTGCTGCTCCATCAGGCAGAGACTTCTTAGAACATTTTGAGCTTCTTGTGTCTAGATATCTATTTTCTTTCCAGGTTAGGGAAGTTCTCAGTTATAAGTTCCTCAAATATGGTTTCTATTCCTTTCTTTCTGTTTTCTCCTTCTTGAACAACTTTGTTGGGAATGTTTTTTCTTTCTTTCTTTCTTAAAAGGAAAGGTACAGGAAGTAATGAAGGTAAGTAGGGAAACAGGAAGAAAGGAAGGGAGAAGAGGAGAAAAGCATTACTTATTTTTTATTTAGTTTTTCACATTTGTTGTCCACCCTGGCCCCGGCCTTGAACCCTGGACCTTGGGATATATGTGGGACTGCTCCCAGGGACTGCTTCACTAGACCACCAGTGTGCATCCAGGAATGTTGTTTATCTTTGATATTATCCTGTAAGTCTCATGTTATATTCATTTATTTTAATTCTTTTTCTCTTTGCTGGTCTGCTTGGGTGCATCCATTGCTCTATTTTCTAGCTCACTGACTCAGTGGGAAGCTTTTTCTAGTCTGCTGTTGAACCCCTCTGTTGTGTTTTCTGATTCAGCTGTTGTATCATTTAGCACTGTAATTTCTGTTTGGAACGTTCTCATAGCTTCTCTATATTTGTTGTGGATCTTGCTTTGTTTGTCCACTGTTCTTCAAATTTCAGTGAGCACCATTAAAACTATTACTTTGAAATCTTCAGGAAGTTTATTTCTGTTTCTTTAGGATTTTTCTGTGGGTTTTGTTTGATCCATAATTTGGGATAAATTTCTCTCTCTTCATTTTATTTGAGATTATTATTTGGTGTTTATTTCTGTCTGTTAGACTAAATGGCTCTCTTTGCCTGTTTTGACAAATGGCCTTGTGTTGGGATTTAGGTTGCAGAGCATAGGCCTGGGTGTGGGAATTATAGCTGCTGGGGCCTGGAGGCTGGAGGCTACAAGCAGGCAGGTATGCATAGAGAGTCTCAAGACAGGGAAGGGCACTGGACCACTGGAGACTCTCTTGCAATCCTCTCTGAGAGAGCTGCCTCGGCATTTTCTTTTCAGAAAGCTGTAAAAACTCAGATCTGCACAAAGGCACTGAGGTACCTGTGCCGGTGTTGCAGGCTCTGACTACCAGCCACCTCAGACAAGCGCTGTGCAGGTATCATGAGAATTTTCACTGTAAGAATGAACTGTCCTAGGGCTACCATTGATGGCAGAGCAGTGGGTGCTTTTCCCTCCAAACCTGACTCCAATATGGTGTCTGCCGGTGTCAACGTCACATAGACAAAAAAACAACAGCAAAAAAGAACCTGGGGAAGTTACCCAGCAGGCCTCTTCATTCAGAGCCCATCGTTCTCTTTTATTCCTCCTGCTGGAGTTATTTGTTTTGTATCACTAAATAAAAGTCGATCAGTTAAGTTGGTCTGTACGCACTTTAGTTATCAGTTTGCCCTGCTTTCTGTCTTGTTCTCTGCTCCTCAGAATCCTAGGGAAGGGAAGTCCCTTTCTTTTCCACACCAAGATATATATACACCATTCTGTCCAGTGCATTTCCCAGGTGTTGGGGTTTCTTACATAGGAGTGAGTCCCTGGGACGAGACTGTCACTGAAGCCCTCCTAACCTTGATAATGTTCCTGGTGATACCATGTAGCAGCTTTTCTTACACTTTCTGATGTTTTTATCACCTACCCTGTGGCAATGCTGGATCTCCAATCTTTAGTTCTTTTTTAAAGTTACAGTTTGTATGTAGATGTATTTTTGTTGTGTCTGTGGGGAGGAAGTGAGCTCAGAAAACTTGCTAGGCTGCCATCTTGAGTGAAGCCAGGGTTTTCTTGATTTGACCTATTAATAGCTATGAACATGCAGTCATTGTGTAACATTTTAATTACACAGAGTTGAGAAAAATAAGAGAGAAGAGTTACATCCTAAATGCTGGAACATTTTTCTTAAAAGGGTTCATTTTTAAAAAGTGACTTTTATTGGAAGAATATTACATTAAATTTTATATCAATTTCAGGTGTGCACCATTATAATAAAAAGGATTAGTTTTTATTTCCACATTTTTTTAATGCCCCATGCATGCTCAATGCTAAATGTACAATTAGGATGACTTCCATGGTGACTCTATTGTGGGAAGCAGTCAAAGAGATCAGAGATTCAGAGAAACATGTATGAGCAACCATGTGATCTAAGAGAAGTGTTACCAGTCCCAGACTGAAGTACAGAGGAGACTTCCCTATACTCCTGTGAATACAAATATCTAGGAGAAAGAGGTGGACATTGGAGATGGAGGTGACAGGGAAGATGTAATGTCTTCTGAGAAGTATAAGAAGCTCAATGTAATGTGTGCAATCTGGGATGATGAGGATAGAGAGGTTATGTGGGAGCATATTGTGAGGGGTCTTATGTGAACTTTATCCAAATAATTATCTCTTTTCACTTCCCTAGAGCTTAACAGAATTACTTAAACTCTGTCCTTTTACAAAGACCTTGAAGACATGAATTGGATGTTTTTGGAAATTTAAACTATTGTCTTCCAATAAATTAAAATAATAATAAATTCAGTTGGAAATAAAATAGTACGCATCATGTTCATAACACTTCCTATTTTGGTGAAACTTTTATTCGCTTTGTAAGATTTTTAAAAAATCATCTTCATTCTTCTTTGACTCAGTATCATTGTTACTAGGGCTTATCTTTTCCTCTTAAATTATAATTCATTATTTCCTGTTCCAGTAACTATTTGGCTACATAATTTTTTTCCTCACAGACATCCTTCTTTTAAGTAGAACAAGGGTGTTTTCTTACATATTTCAGCCTAAACTGAATAATCTTCAATCAGGATTTCCGATTTTTCCAAACTTTATAATTTCTTTCCCCTCCCTCTTAGCTTCTTTAGCTGGAATGGAAAGATACCTTCTATGAAACTATTTAACCTTTATTAAGCTCATGGTGATTTCTGCTTTCCTGAAATTTGTGATATTTCATTTGTTTCTAATTTTTTTAATGAAAGTATCCCAAATTATTTTGCTTTATTTTCAGCTTTATTGATTTTGACTAGTTACATGATATAATGATTAGGATGCTGAGTCATATTAGAAATAAAAATCTTAAAAATTAGGAAAATAAAGGAACTCATATATTCAAACATGTCAAAATGGTCCACAAACTTATATGATACCGGTTTTAGATATAACTTATAGATCAGGTGATAGAATTAGCAATCCATAAACATGTCTATGTATAGTCAATGTTTAAAAAAGATGATAATTAAAATTTTGTATGGCTCAATTGACTGGTGTATAAAAGGTTTTTGACAAATAATTCTTTCTTAATTAAAAAACAAGTGAACAAAAGCAAACAAACATATAAATAAAAACCCAAGCCATCAGGTAATAGGAATACATGGAAACATCTTTGACATGGATATTTTATATATGTGTGTGTGTGTGTGTGTGTGTGTGTGCGTGCGCGCGCACACACGTGTATGTGTCTATATACAGTATACCGAAGTCAGCTTCATTGTTGTTAATAGTTTTGATATTTCTTTTGCTTACTGCTATAAGCATTTTAGGGTATTGAAATTGCACTTCAGTCTGTGTACATTTCACACCACACCCACCACCAGAATTCTAGTGCCCTTCACCACCAGCTTGCTTCTTCCTCCCTTTCTTTCCCATTCTTACCTCTCACCCTTTCCTAGCAATCGCAGCCTTGCATCCTGTGAACTTTGTTGAGATTTGCCTCTTTCTTTATATTCCACATGTAAGTGAAACCGTTCTGTACTTTTCTTTTTTCTTTCTGGCTTATTTTGCCTAGCATGATGTCCTCCAGTTCCATCCAGGTTGTGTCAAAGGGCACAGTTTCATCCTTTTTAGCAGCTGCATAGAATTTCTTTGAGTATATTTAACTCAACTTCTTTAAACAGTCATCTGTTGATGGGCATTTAGGTTGTTTCCATGTCTTGGATATTGTGAATTGTGCTGCTATGAACACAGGATGCATATAATTTTTCTCATTAGTGTTTTTGTATTTCCTGAGTATATGCCTAGAAGTGGGACTGCGGATTGAATGGTAGATTGATCTCTCTCTTTTTTTTTTTTTTGAGGCATTTCCATACTGTTTACAGAAGAGGCTGCATTAATTTATATCCCCACCAACAATGTAAGAGTGTATCTTTTTTTCTCTATTCCCTTTCCAAAACTTGTTGCTTCTTGTCTTTTTGATATAGGCCATTCTCACTGGTGTGAGGTAATATCTCACTGTGATTTCTAGTGCATTTCTCTGATGGTGAGTGATGCAGACCATTTTTGCATGTGTCTTTCAGTCATCTGTGTGTCTTCTTTAGATAGGCGCTGTTTCAGTTCTTCTGCCCATTTTTGGAGTGGGTTATCTACTTTATTGATGTTGCAATGCATAAATTCTTTATATACTTTGGAGATTAAGCTCTTGTCTGACGTATATTGTGCAAAAATCTCCAAATTTGTGGGTTGTTTTTTTGTTTTAGTGGTGATTTCTTTCGTTGTACAGAAACTTTTTAGTTTGATGTGATTCCACTTGTTATGACTTACTTGAATTTCCTTGGTTTAGGTCACTTTTCCAAAGACATCTTTGACGTTGATATCATGGAGCATGTTTCCTACATTATTTATGTGTATTTTATTATTTCAGGTTTTATGTCGAGGTCTTTGATCCATTTGGAGTTAAATTTTGTCTGTAGTGCCAAGGAGCAATCTAGTTTCATTTTTTCATGGGTATCTGTCTAATTTTTCCAGGAAGATTTACTGATGAGACTTCTCTTTTCTCCATGCTCTTGGCTCCTTTGCCATAAATTAGCTGCCCATATAGGTGTGGTTCTGTTTCTGGGCTCTCAATTCTATTCCACTGGTTTGTATGTGTCTGTTTTTGTTCCACTCTCACACTGTTTTGATGACAATTGATCTGTAGAACAGTTGAAAGTCACAGAGTGTGATTTCTCTGCTGTTCTTTTTTCTGAGGATAGCATTGGGTTATTTGAAACTTTTTTTTTGTTCCATACAAACCAGTATTATTCGCTCAATTTCTTTGAAAAATGTCCCTGAAATTTTGATGGGAATTGCATTAAGTCTTTATATTGCTTTGGGTAAGATGAACATTTTAACTATGGTAATTCTAATCCTGAACATGGAATATTTTTCCATCTCCTTGTGTCTTATTCTATTTATTTTATTAATGTAGAGGTCTTTCATGTCCTTCGTTAATTTTATTCCCAGTATATAATCTTTTTGGTGCAATTGTGAATGAGATTTCTTAATTTTTTTCCTCTGATTCATTGTTTATATGTAGACATTTCATTGATTTTAGTATATTGATTTTATATCCTGTCACTGTGTTGTATTCATTTATTTTTTTCTAGTAAGCTTTGATGGAGTCTTTAGGATTTTTTAGGTTTAATATGCCAAATATAAATAATGATTTTTTAAATATCTTCTTTTCTGATTTGGATTTCTTTAATGTGTTTTTCTTGCCTTATTGCTCTGACTAGGAATTCCAGAACTAATTTAGATAGCAGTGGTGAAATGGCCATCCTTATCTTGTTCCTTATCTTAGGGGAAAGACTTTCAATTTTTCACCATAGATTAAGATGTTGATGGTGGATTTGAATATATAACTTTTTATATTGAGGTCTGTACATTGTATTCCCAATTTGGTAAGGATTTTTATCATGAATAAATGTTGAATTTTATCAAATGCTTTTTCTGCCCTAATGATATGATGATACAATTTTGGATTTTTCCTTTTTTATGTGGTATATTGTACTGATTGACTTGTATATATGATACTTGGATCTCTGGAAGAAATTCCACTTGTTCATGATGTATAATTTTTTTTTAATGTGCTACTGAATTTGGTTTATATGTCCATATCAGAATCTGTGTGTGTATGTAAACACACATTCATTTCTACGTATTTACATGATTAAAGTAGATCTTACTGACTTCTATGCTTCTGTGTTTCCTAATTTTTTATGAAATATACGTGATTCACTTCCATGATGATGATTATAAAGATTTATACCTCCATCAGCCTTTTTAGTATTTTACCATTCTCTGAATAATGCTTGTGTTATGTTCTCCAGTCTAGTTTGTAACTTTTAACCTTACTCATTTAAAATAAAGCAACAGCTTCTCCCTCTCCCTCACCCTCAGGCAACTACATCTTTACTTGCGTGGGATTTTTTTTTTTTTTTTTTTTTTTTTTTGACTTGAAAGAACCTGAAAAGAGGGTGGGTCAATGTCTTCTTTCAAACTCCAGTGGTATTTGCAGGTAAGAACATTGCTGTTTTGGCTCCTGTTCCAACACAATCACCCTAGGCAATTTTACTGAAACAAGAACTTTTGCTGTGTGTGTATGTGTGTGTGTTTAACATTCCAAGAAGTGAGCTAGTGTGTAAGTTATGCTATCATTCCAAGAAGTTATTGATAAAACAATAAAAGAAGAGTTAGTTTGAACTCCTGGGAATTCGTGTGTACACACTTTCAGACAGATGAATTGAAACCAAGCCAGTATGGACTGCATGGATAGCTGAACTATTTTTCTTGCAGCTTTTCTACATATTTTACAAACTAAACAATGCTTGCAGATACTCTTGCATTTAAACCCAAGTAGGATATTATTTAATATACTCTTTAATGTGCCTGTTGAAAAGGCAGAATAAATGCTATTAGAGTTATAGGGATTGAGAAAGGCATAGTATTTGGGTCAGATGGGCAACTTTTCTAGCCATGTAACTTGATGTTTTAAATGCTAACACATCTTTTAATCAACAAAGAAATTATGGGCTAGCCTAGAAAGACAAGTCACTCAAATATTAGATGTATTATACAGAGTGGTAGACAGAATCTAGCCAATGAAATATTTTAGGAGCATCTGAGTCCTTTGAGGTACTTTCAGTATATAGCAGAACTTACACTATAAAATTAAATAACTTGTCATAAATGTCGGTTCTCTCATGTGTGCAAACTTGGCAGATAATGATGGAATAAGAGTGTCTGTTTTAACATGCATTCTTTTGAATCAGACTGTTCTTAATAATAACCCTAGAAGGCTAATGAATCTCACCTACTTTCCTTATTTGCTAGAAGCACTGAATTAAAATTTTATTTTAATAAAAGTCAAAATAAAGATAGTTATAAACTATTTAAGTTCATTCAGCAATTAAGTAATTGTCCAGATGACTTGGTCCTTAGAGTAGAATTTCTATAGAGGGGACTTTGGATGGTTAATTCCTTTGTTTATGCCTTTTACCTCCACCAAGAAAAATGCTGTTTCCATAAAAATAGCTAGATAGTTTAAGGTTTTTTTTGAAAGCTGAAGAGTACTTATCATTTATGTACTCCCCATTTCCTGCAGAGGAAGGAAGGGATAGAACTGAGTGACAATCTAGACAATGCAAGTGATTTAATGGGCCACAGTGTCTTCCTTTTGTGTTTCCAGCATTTGCCTACTACTAAGGAATCACAGTACAGTACGAAGCATACAAACAGGGCAAAGGGTTCACTACTCAGAGCTTCACTGGAGGAGTTGCCATTATTGGCATCACTGTGGCGGCTGTAAGGAAACTCTAAGGTATTTACTGTGAATGAAAGGAGATGTATGTAGTGATTCTCAGCTCAATTTTGCTATTTCGTTCACATTTTGAGAGTTATTTGAATGGTTTTTAAGATGCTTCTAAGCCTTCTTAGTTTCCACAGTCTCTCTTGCTCTCTAGAACTGGCTAAACTTCTATTATAATTTGTCAAAGTTTTAATGAGAGGAGGAATAGCCAAGAACTAAGAAAATAGGTACAAAATGAAAGAAGGAAAAAACATATATTTTGAATGGGTAAAGTTAGTGTCCCACAAAGGAAACCAAATTGCTCCAGAGTGGAATGAAGTGGATAACAATAGGAATACAATGAGGTGAGCAGTTAAATCTCAGAAAATAAGGCTCTTGAACTCATGATATTTCTAAAATTGAGAGTGATAAACGTATTGATGCTATTGAAGCTAGGAAACTTTAGAAACGGAATTCTGATTCTCCTGGAGTGCGTGTTCTGTCTTTAAAATCTGTCACCGTCTTTTTCACATGGTAAGAGAAGAAGGATGCATCAAAGCTGATAGAAATCCTGTGATATCCTACATCGCAGGAGTCAAGTTAGAGCATGCTGACTCTAGTAGTTCATTTCCAGAAAACTGTGATCTTCCCATAAAACAGCTGGCATTGCCTGAAAGGGAGGTACTGTTGGTAGGTAAGCCAACATCCCAGGGCTGGGACTTGGCTAACATCTCCTGTAACAAACATGCTGCAGATCCACTTTTGTTTGTTTTCCGAGGCAGAAATGATTGCAACACATTTCAGTATCAATGCAAAGACTTTACCTTTAAAATATTAACTTGCTTTCAATAATGTGATGTTCTAAATTGCCAAACTAGATAATATTATCTAACTTCAAAATAAGCCAGTTAAAAACTCAATTGACTAAGGGGTTATTTGGATAAGAGGTAACTTTTATAGAGTGATCAGACTTTGTTGTTGTTTTGGTGTTGAAAGATTTGGGGTGTTGCCAAAGCAAGAAAAAAAATCCATTCTTCTGTGAATATTTTCTTTACTTCCTTTCACCAGGAAGTTCTGATTTAGTGGGACACATGCTCGATTGTCTTTCAGACACTTGAGTACTAACTTAATCTTCCTGAGCTCCAGTTCATTCATTTGTAAAATGAGGATAATAATATTTCCACTGACTATGCACAGTATGACTAAGACGATTACATGAGGCATTGTATGTGAAAACAAATCACCATACTAAAGTGAATACTACAGGGGTCCTCTTTGTTTTTCTTGGAGCAATGCTGGTCCTGGGGTACTGAGATGTCGGGGAGACTCCACTCCAGTTCTGTTTAATTTTCTGTTTCTAAGAGGTTGAGAGGAGAGGATCCTCAATCAGTATGTTCTATTTCTCCATTAATATAACAGAAAGATAATTTTCAGGCTCCTCTTCCCCACCACCATGGAGTAAGACTCCCTTTCTCTAAATGTTAGAGAATCGTATTAACTACGTAGGCTTTTCTTCAATTCTGTTTCTCTAGACCTGTGTTATCCAATCCTGCAGTCACTAGCAATTTGTGGTTATCGAACTCTTGACATACAGCTAGTCAAAACTGAGATGTTTTATAAGTGGAGAGTGCATGCCAGTGCTTAAAGATAATAGTCTACAAGAGACTACAAGAGAAAAAGTAATATATCCTATTAATACTTTACCTTGATTACATATTTTAATGAAAATATTTGAGATAAATTGGGTTAGCTAAAATATACATTTTTATTTGTTTCCCTTGGCCTTTGAAAATGTGGCTACTATAAAATTATATAAGGTTCACTTTGTATTTACATTGGATAGAACTGCTCCAGGCAGTCAGTGGGGAAGGAAAGACTTGAGTGGTCATGGCTTTATTTCCATGTATTTTTCAGTATTCATCTATCCTAATGTATTATCAGTTCTTGGCAATTCTTTTTCCAGGTTTTGGTTAACCAGTTTTTTTTATAGAACACCAAGAAGTCAAAGAAAGATGAATAGGAAGAACTTTCTTAAAATGGCACAAAGTGTTCACTCATTTATTCATTCAATCATACCTACTATTAAAATAGAGAATGGAGAAATTTGGAAATCTCATATTTTGAAATGACAGAACAGGAACAAATGATTTCTCTCTTACGAAATCTGAAAAGAGAGCTATTATGATTAGGCTTTGTATTATTGTGTGTCTAAGTCATTCATTAAAGTCTTATTTTATCAATAGTTATTTGCATGCATTTTCTGTTTTCTTTCTGAAGGTCTTGATACCTTTAAGTCAGGAAATATGTTTTATATATCTTGCTTTGTACCTCACAGGTGCTCAGTAAATGCTGTTGACTATTATGGGTAAAATAAATGATATAATTAGTCTATTGATTTACTTTCCTGACCAAAATAACAATTTGAAACTAAAATGCTATGTAATTGATTTGATGTTAATGACGAAGCTTTTAAAAACCTTGATCATGGCTTAGGATACATTGTGTTTTGCTACCTCTAAAAAATCTTATTTTAAAATCACCTTCAGAAGTACTTCATTTGAGAGTAAATAAATTCTTCCTAGATCAAATTCCTAGCTAATGAAGAAGCACTGTTTCCTAAAATACCAGCTCTGCCCACTTTGCTCATCTCAGCAGCAAAATAAAAATTGTGCCAAGGACAAACTAATAAACTCTGTATGAAAGAAGAACATGACAGTGAGAGAACAATAATCCCATTAACCTGGCAGATCAGCAATGAAACTCAGTGGGGGCGTGGAGCAGCGAGGAGGTGGGGACTTGAAACCGCTCAGCAGTCTCTCAGTCCAGCAAACCCCCAGAGGCCACAGCCTCAACCAGCCTGGAAGGGAGGCCCTGGGGGACAGGCAAAGCCTGGCTGCCGGACTCCAGAGAAGCTGGGGAAGCAGCCAGAGCAGAGTCTGCTCTTTGAGCAAAGATAATGGAGTCCTCTCTGGGGTGGAGAGAATGAAAACACAGAGAGATTTAAAAAACACAACAGACTGAGAGCTGATCAGATTGCTTTATTCCATACCTCAAACTCATCAGGCTTGTTCTCAATTCAAATCACTCTCTATTGAATTACAAGGTCAGAAAAAAAAGTAAAAGGGCATCCTGCTGAGTATTTTTCAAGCTGTGGATGGCAACTCTTTAGTGTGGGAAATCTATTCGGGGTGGTGAAGCTCTGTATTTAAAAAATGAAATAAAATAGAATGGAAAGTAGGAGGATTTGCATAACAAGGGATAAATATGGTTTCATGAAATTTTTATTTTCTGGCTTCATGTGTGTGTTCCTGTGCATGAATGTGTGGGTCCTGTACAAGTGAAATGTATTTCTCATTATAGGCCTCATACTGAAACTCAGTGAACACACACATACAAGTGAAAATCATTCCTAGTAAATGAAGCCTTCAGGAATAAGGATTTCATTTCAGAACTTCTACAACCAGTCTTCAGTCAAGGTGCTCTTCCTGCTTTCTACTCAGTGCACCCCCAACAAAGTCAGTCAGTTTTTCAGGAAATAATTCCAGGATCAGGCATTTCATTCTGATGAGGCTAAAGCTGTTAGTCAGAAACTTTGGGTAACCTCCCTTTAAAGTCCCTAATTAAGGAGAGGGAAAAGAAAAGAAAAAAAAGTAATATCATGCCTCAAGCGCGAGGCTGCCTCTTGGCCACTATTCATCAGCAAGCTCAAGATGGTGGACGCTATGTGAGGCCAATCTGGATGGTGGAGGGAAAATGAAACAGAGCTGTTCAAATGCTTCCTTCCTTCTCCCAGTTCTGCTGCCTGTTTACTTATCTTGCCTTGCTTTATTTCTTGATATTTTAGTTTAAAATTTGCCTTATGATTTGAAAAGCAGACAAGAGTGAATAGAGAAAGGACCAGAGAAGAGAGAACTGTATTAAAGATTCTGACCATACCTTGACCCACTCTAGATAACCACCAGTGACAGTTAATGGCTTGATTTTCATTTCTAAGTTTCCAGGAATTAAAAATAAAATCCACAAACAATTACATGAAAGAAGGGTCATTAAACTTCATTGTTTTCTGTGTCACAGGAAAGACTGAGGAGAGAATTGTGGAGAAAAGAAAAATCCCTAAAAGAAGTCCGAGTGCTGTAACAAAAATAAGCAGATCTCCTACGCAGACCTAAAAGAAAAGGCTACAGGTTTTTTGAAGGTGTGGCCTTTAAAAATACCATTTAAAGATGAGCAAACTCCTTTATCACACCAAGAAATCAAAGTAAACCATCTGAAACACAAACCGTACGAAATCCCGCTGCTCAGATAAAGTATCCAGCGTGACACTGAAACAACACTATCGCTTTCAGAGAGCAGAGGCTGCCTGGCTTAACCTTGAGTAAAACCTTTCCTTGGAGTTCAGTTCAGTGAAACAGACATTCTCTCAGCTGTATCAGAGACATGGAATTTAGCTGTAATTATGGTCTGCTAATCTTAGTCAAACAAACAGCAGCTGTAGTTAAACAGAATCGGCACATTATCATTAGGATGGCAACTTAGTTCTCTCCTGCAGAGCATGGGTCTGGGAAAAAGAAGACTTTTCAAACATTTGCCCACTGTTGCCAGTTTCACCTTTATCTAATCTTTTAGGAGCTCAGTTTCTCCAAATGAAGAAATGTGTGCTATCCTCCCATCTCCCACAGTTGCTGAAAACACAATAAGGCAGTGTTTAAACATGTCATAATTGGGCAGCATAAGTGCAGTGGATAAGTCTGTCTCATTGCACCCTTTCACTCCCTCCCACACTGGGACACTGACAAGGAAGGAAAGCCATCAGATTTTTCCCAGATCTTTCTTTCCTCTCAGTCACCCCAGTCTAAAGTCTTAGGGACTTGCTGTCATAGTTTAGATTCGAAGGAGTAATTCAGATTAAATGATTACTTTCAGACTTTTGATTTTCTAACCCTCAAATGAATCTTTAATGGGAATTTCAAATTAGCTGAAAGGAGGATATTAGAAGTAATTTGAAGGAAAGAGCTCGGCCAGTATTTCTTTGAAATCATACAGCAATACTTTATTTATGAGCCCCTTAATGTGCACTCTTCTTCCTTCTCTCATTCCTTTCCCCTTCCCATCGTTTTGTTTTTTAAAAAGACAATTTTTCGAGAACAGTTTTAGATTTACAACAAAATTGAGAGGAAGATACAGCGATTTCCCTTATATTCTCTGCCTGCACACATGTGTAGCTTCCCTGATTTTGAACATCACACCAAAGGGTGAATCTACACTGACAAATTATTATCAGCCAAAGTTCTCAGTCTACATTAGAACTTATTTTTGGTTTTGCATATTCTATAGGTTTACACAAATATATAATGACATATATTCATTATTAAATATCATACAGAGTATTTTCGTTGCCCTGAAAGTCCCTAGTTCTTTCTATTCATCTTTTTTCCCTGTGCCAACCGCTGGAAATCACTGATCTCATTTTTTGTTTTTTCAAGAATGTCGTAGTATTGTGATTATATAGTGTGTCACTTTTTCAGATTGACTTCTTCCATTGGTAATTTGCATTTAAACTTTCTCCGTTTTTTTTTTTTTTTTTAATGTTTTTGCAGCTCATTTCCTCCTCATACTGAATAATATTCCATTGTCTGTATGGACCACTGTGAATATATTCATTCACTTACTGAAAGACATCTTGGTTGATTCTAAGTTTTGAATTGTGAATAAAGCTTCTATAAACATTTGAGTGTAGGTTTTTGTGTGGATGTAATTTTCAACTCCTTAGGATAAATATTAAAGAGCAATTGCTAAATCGTATAAGGGAATGTTTAGTTTTGTAAGAAACTGCCATATTGTCTTCCAAAGTAGTCATACCATTCGGCATCCTCACAAGCAATGAATGAGAGTTCCTATTGCTCAACATCCTCATCATCATCTGGTGCTGTCAGTGTTCTAGATTTGAGTCATTCTAAAACTTCTGTGGTGATATCTCATTATTTTATTTTGCATTTTTTGATGGCACATGAAGTAGAATATCTCTTCGTATTCAATTTGTTTTCTGTATCTTTTTTTGGTGAGATGTCTACTAAGGTTTTGTTCCATTAAAAAAAAATCCTGTTGCCTACTTTTTATTGTTGAATTTTAAGAACAGTCTATATTTTTAGATAAAAGCTCTTTTTCAGATGCACCTTTTGTAAATATTTCCTTCCAGTCTGTAATTTTCTTCTAGTTATCTTGACAGTGTCTTTTGCAGAGGAACAGACATTTCAGAATTTAATGAAATCAAGCTATCAGTAATTTCTTCCACGGATTATGTTTTTGGTGCAGTATCTAAAAAGTCATCACCCAAGGTTATTTAGGCTTTCTCCTATGTTATATTCTAGATATTTTATAGTTTTGTGTTTTACATTTAGGTCTGTGATTCATTTTGAATTAATTTTTTTGTGAAGGATCTAAGATCTGTTTCCAGATTCATTTTTCGCTCGTGGCTGTCCAGCTGTTCTAACCCCACTTGTTAAGAGGCTGCCTTTGCTTCATTGTATTTCCTTTGCTTGCTTGTCAAAGGTCAGTTGAACACATTCAAGAAGGTCTGTTTCTGGATTTTCTATTTCGTTTCATATTCATCTCAGAAATTCCTTCACCAGCACCACACTCTCTTAATTACTGGAGCTTTACAGTAAATTATCAGTCCTTCGATTTTGTTCTTCTTTAATATTGATTTGGGTATTCTGGTCTTTTGCCTCTCCATGTAAACTTTAGAATCAACTTGTGATATCCATAAAATAACTTTCTGAGACACTGAGATCGTATTTCTCTGTAGTTCAAGTCTGAAGAACTAACATCTTGACATTATTGAACTGGGATTATCTTTCCATATCCATTCTTTAAATTTTTTCAGTAAGTTTTGTAGTTTTTCACATAATAATCCTATACCTCTTTTGTTAGATTTATATCTAAGCATTTCGTTTTTTGAGGGGTGCTAATGTAAATAATATCGTGTTTTATATTTAACATGCCACTTGTTCACTGTTGATTAATAGGTATGCAATTCACTTTGGGATATTAGCCTTGCATGAATGTTCTTTTCTTCTTTGTCAAATATTTCTTAATGTCTCCCACATGCTAGACAGGGTCTAACACGATCCTTCTGCCAGAAGCTCAGAGTTTAGTAAGACATATGAATAAATGCAAAAACTTAAAACGTCTGCCTTCATAAGAGTGTATGAAAGTGATCTTTTTTAAACTGGAACTTGGTGGACCAGGAAAGACTTTTTGGAGAGGCAGGAAGTGAGTCTTAAAGCTGGGATGTGGTGAGCCTTACATGAAATGTAAATTGGAATGATGAAAATACTGACATTTGTTTGGATACAAGATTCATAGATTATGAATGGTAACAATTCCTTTAGATCTGAGTTTTGTTTGTTATACAGTGGCAGAATAATTTTGATTCGCAGAGATGTGTAGTTGCGAATACTGAGTTTAAATATTTTTTATCTGGGAAGCTGGAAGGAGAAACACATATATGATTTCACTCATCTGTTATATATAGAGAAACTAAGTAAAGAAGTAAACTAAGTCAAACAAAAAGAGACTTATAGTTTGTAAAATCAAATTAGACATTACAAGAAGAGAAAGGGAAGGTAGGAAGGTAAGTTTGGTTATAGGGAGCCAATTGTATGGAGAAGGACATTCTGGACTGAGGGTGGTAAGCTTGAAGTATTATATACTGACGTAGATGTACAATAACACATACCTTAAACCTATATAATGTTATGATGCAGAATTCCTTCAATAAAATTGAAAATGTTATTTGAGAATCTCCAGATACAATTGTATAAAAAGAGATGGATGAGAAAGATGACGTGGTTCTTAGTTTTTCACACACACACACTCAGATTCTAGTTTTGGTGACTGTAAGAACGATGGCATCAAGAGCTAAAACTAAATACACCAGAGATTCATTTTAAGAAAAAAAAAAAGAGTTGTTTTGAATATTTTGTGTTTAATATTTTTTATATCAGAATATAGAAAGCTTTTTACAATCATGGAAATAATTGGCTCATGATTGGTTCAACATGAAATAGACATATTTTTAGAATTGCATAACTTCATTTTCTTCAGACCTCCAACTAAGAACTTTTTTGGAACATTTTCAATAATTCATTTAAGAAGTTCGTCACTTTTGGGAATTCATGCAACTACTCAGTTTGAGGATCCAGATTCTGTTGCTTCATCATTTCAGATTGCTTAACTTGACTACACATGTATCTAGATCAATGTCATTTTATATTTAATGAGGTTGGAAAAGTTCCAGGAGATTTGTGTTTTTTCTGATTATGGCACTTGTCTATTCTAGGTCATGTTACCATGCTTCTCCCTCAGTCAGTCTGACTTAGAATGCATTACTTAATGACGGGTTCTTTAACACACAGTTCTTGCTGCTCCCCAGCACATGGCACCATCACTATCCATTTATTCATTAGCTTTGCTATTCATTGGTAGAAACTGATGCCAGGTTATTCCTTAATGTTCGTGGTAAATATGATATTATTTATTTGATAGAGCTACCATAACACAGAACCACAAATTAGGTAATTTAAATAGGAAATTTCATTTGTCATCGTTCTGGAGGATAGAAATCCAAGATCAAGAAGTCTTGGTCATGTTTCCACATGCTACCATTTTCACAAGATGAAGGTGTGATTTCTTCTGAGGTCTCTTTCCTTGGCTTGCAGATGGTCACCGATGAATACCTCTTCCTATAGTACTGTCTTTCTGAGTGGAATTCCTTGCTGTGTCTTTGTGCATTCAAATTTTCTCTTCTAAAAAGGACACCAGTCAAACTGGGGAAGTCACATTAATGACTTCATTTGACTTAAATCACAACTTTAAAGATCTTATCTCCAAATATTGTCACATTCAGTAGAACTGGGTGTGGGTGGGTGGGTCTTTAATATAGGAATTTGAGGGCATGGGTGGGACACAATTAGGTTCACAACAAAGCTTAAATATTTTTCCTAGAGTCTTATGAAAAAGAGAAAAATTTACCTCTATAGATTCAAATCTTCACAATTTCATGATTTCTTCCATTATTATTTGTAGTGTGATGGGACTCAGAACCAGTTTTTTTCCTTCCTCTTGGGAAAAAGGGAGGTAAATCTTCCCTTCTGGAAGGTATCATATATAATGCAATGTTTCTCAGCCTTTTTGCTGCCCCAGCACACAGAAAGGATTCACTCCTCCATAACAAATGAATGACTCACTAACTGAGCTGTGGAATATCTTCTTCCAAATCTGTGACTTTGTCAAAAATCTTATATTCCCTAAATACTGTCCAAGTTGCTGCAGTAGAGAGTCCTATGATAACATGGCTTAAGAGGAGAGTTTATTTCTCTTTCCGTGAGGCCACATAGTGAAACTTAACTGAGCAGAATGGACCCCTTAGTCTTTCCTTAAAATGCATCTTCTGTCTTTGGATACTTTATGACAGTTCTAGCCCTTTACCACCAGATCTGCATCTCAGCCAGCAGGAACAGAAAGAGGAAATAGAAACATTACACCCCTATTTCTTTTAAAGGTAATGTTCAGCATATACGATCACATATATTTCACTGGTAAAATATCATGTAGATATTACATGATTACAAAGGTGGTAGAGAAATGTAACCTATAACTAAATAGCCATGTGTGCAACTAAAACATGAGATTTTGTTATAAAAGGAAGAAAAGAACAATGAATATGGTTGTATGTCTTAGTTTGGGTTCCTACAAAAGCAGAGTTTAAGTAGTACGTGGATATAAGTAGTTCATTTGCATTTACCTCATTATTGGTGATACTGATCCCAGGAAGTAGAAGTGAGGGAGTGGAAAGAGTGAGACAGGAAAGGGGAAAATCAATGAAGGATACACTGTCCAGATGGAAGCCACTATGGAAAATGAAGACCACTTACTCAGCGGATCACTTGCAGAACCACACAGAATGTGTCTCAGAATTGTTCCAGTCTTTACTGGAAGAAGGATAAGAAGGATAAGACATTATCCCCTAAAGTCTATCTGTCATATTTATCAACTTCCCTACACTTTCAGGCTGTTCCCTGATTCGAACTGTGTAAGTTCCAATGGTGTTGGAGTATAAGCCAAGCGACACCACAGCTCCTGCTGGAAGTGGAACACTTGCAACCTGCAACACTTGCAATTGTCCACACTGGTGGCATTTATGTCAGGTGGACCAAGAGGATGTGGTAGAGGGCATCTAAGTATCTGCTCCTGAATAGAACGAAAACTCCTGGCCCTTGTACTAAATATGTTAGCAGTAAATGGCCCTAAATGGTGAGAGAAACACAGGGAAAAGTCTTAAAAATGTTTTGAAAGTTAGTTGAGTTTCAAGAAAATTACAAAAAAACACTCGAATATCCTTTATTAAAGTCACAAATTTGACAATTTACCACATACACTTTATATCTCCCTCTATTTACATTTCACATTACTATTAATTTTTACCTGACCCATGTAAGAGTTGCAAATGCCAGGTCTCTTTCTAAATATTCATGTTTATTTCCTTAGAAAAGAACATTATAGAACCACAGACCACTGAGCACATTCAGAAGTTTAATGCTGTTGCCTTATAGACTGTCTGCGTTCAATTATCAATTATCAAATGATTTATCATCCACCTCCCTCCCACCTTCAATACTCATTTCAGTGTCACCCATTGCATTTAGTTGTCATGTCTCTTTTAGACTTTGCACAATGATGTGTTTTCGACTAAAAGAACATGTCTTGAGGAATGCATTAATAAGTGATTTCCTTGTTGTATAAATGTTATAGAGTGTACTTACATAAACCTAGATAGTGTAGCCTGCTTTGTCCCTAAACTATACATAGGGATCATTGTCACATGTGACCCATCATTGACTGAAATGTCATTATTTGGTGCATGACTGTTATGTATATTGCTACGTAAGATTTACTCCAAAACTTGAATTTAAAATAACAAATACCTATTGTCAGGAATTCAGAAACAGATTATCTAAGTATTCCTTCCTTAAGATATTTCACAAGGCTTCAGTCAAGGCAGGACTATAGTCTCATCTGAAGGCTTGACTGGGGTAAGATCCATACACAAGATGCTTGGTACTATTCAGTTTCTCATGGGTTGTTGGACTGGGGGCCTCAGTTTTTCCTTGCTATTGCTATGCCACATGGATCTCTCCGCAGAACAGTTCATGTTGTGGGTACCTTGCTCATGGCTGCTAGTTCCAGTTAGTGCAATGGAGAGAGTAAAGGACTGAGAAGGAGAGAAGCGGTCTTTTTGTAAACTGATATTGAAAGTAGCATCCATGTTTTTTGCTTCATTCCATTCATTAGAATTGGATCAATAAGGAGAGCCTACAGTTATACTATAAAAGGGACTATAAAAGAACATAAATATCAGGAGGCACGCTCATTTGGGGATATCTTAAAGACTGTACCATGGTCTTCTTTAACCAGGACAATTTTTCTTTGTTTTTCATTACTTTGATGAGCATAGGTCAGTTATTTTGTAGACTATCCTTCCATATGGATTTATCTTATGTTTCCTCATGATTACATTTTTAAAAATACTCATTTTGGTAGAAATATTATGAAATTAATCTGTGTCCTTCTCAGAAAAATCTTATCAGAAGTCCTGTAATACCAGTTTGTCCCATTTTTGGTGATGTAAGTTTGATTACTTGATTCAGATGATGAACACCAAGTACCTAAACAACAAATTTATCATTTTTCTCTTTGTGGTTTCAGATACATTTTTCAGTTCTAAAGCTTCCACTTGGTTTTCAAAAATATCTTTAATTTCTCTGATGATATTTATTCTCCTTTTTTAAAGAATATTTACTTAATTAAACATATTTATAATAACTATGTAAAATCTTTGATAATTCTAACCCTTGAATCACTTTAGGGTTGAGGTTGTTGATTTTTTCCCACTTGAGAATTATTCTGGTCACATTTCTCTGTTTATTCCTAAATCAGGTAATTGTTCGCTGTATCTAAACATTGTGAAGCTTATGTTGCAAAGGATTTGAATTCAGACATATTCATTCAAAAATGTTGATATTTTGTTTTGTAGAAAATAAATTTGATTAGATACAAATTTCGAATTCTGCCTTACCTGTGAAGATTACAAGTTAAAATCTTGGCAGTATAAAATCTTCAAATATATTTTGACTTAAATAAAAGGCAATTCATGAATTTAGAAAGAGGTAATGTAAGAATTGTGTTGCCTCTTTGCGTGAACAAAGCAGTTCTATGACGAATAAAACACTTTTTTTTTTTTTTTGAATCAAGTAACATTTTTCTAGTCTAACATTTCCTAAAGTCTTGGTTCATGGTGGCATTGTTGTCTTAATTTTTTCCACAACACCCTTGGGCCAAAAAAAATACCATTGCATGTATTAAGCTATTAGGTTTAAACAACGTAATGCTTTAACAATCAAGTGGCTCTTTGTCAATGAAATGCATAACCATTAGGTTCATTCTTGAATACATACAATTACTCACATGATGCATGTGTTTACTGGCACTATTCACCTTCACCAATCTTGAAATGGGTAGGCTTTGTCACTCTCCTGTCTTGCTCTAGATTGATTTCCATGTGATTTTTGTTACGGCAACAGCTTGAAAACCCAGTTTTGCAAAGAAAGGAAGGCAGCATGATCTAATGAAACTGCGAATCACTTAGAATTACTAGTGGAGCTTGACAGATGCTGCTGCACTGTCTGCGACAATTTAAAATATCATGTCGGGTCTCCTGAGTTCTCTGAAGCACCTGAGTTATCTCAGGGCACAGTACGGGAACTTCAGTCACAGGTGAAGGAAGATGAAAAGACAAAGTCCATGTGAGGAGCTCAATAATAGTATGGCAAATGATTATGTAATCAACTTATTCCTTAAGGTGGAATACTACAATCAAGATGCAGTGAATATTTTGGAGGTCTAGTTAGTATCAGAATCCTCTTTGTATATTTAGAGAATCTGAACTATGTGATTCTTGGTTGGCAATGATCATCACCCACTATGAATTCAGAATAGACCTGAGACCTAGTATCCAGTCTCCTTTGAGCAAGGGCTGTGATTCTTAGGCTCAGAGATCAAATCACTTATTTCAAGTAAGATGCTATTGATGTAAAGGGTCCAGAACATTGGGGAAATATTTCTGGCTGTGTGTGTTAATGTAAACACTGACAACAAAGGCAATGCTGGGGCTGGTGTCAGTGTTGGCGGCATGGCTGACTGTTGGTCTGATAAACGTTGGCGTCCTTGCTGGGCTGGTTCCATAGTGTGATTTTGGTTCTAGTTTTGGTGATGTAATCTCACTTTTAATTTGCCCTCTCTGAGCATAGTGCTCTGTGGTGGGTTTCCCTAGTATTCCTCAGGATGTGGACAACTAGATATTCTTCTGATTAATTTATTTCTCTTTTTAAAGGAACATGAGCCCCCAAAATCCAATACCAGAAGAAGGCAAGCTTAGAGAGAGCATATTTCACTGACTTCACCAAATGGAACAAGGATCTGAGACAGTATTGAGATATGCTTTCTGAACACTCTAGATACAAAATTAAAACCATTGGAGAATTTCTTGACCCTCAAAGACTGAAAAAGCTATCTAAAATGAAGATTTAGATAATGCAGATATGTTTGGGTGAGGAGAAGACTTGGGAATTTACTACCAAATGCGTTAGGTCCTATTAGGTGTGTTTCAGAATGTCTTATTTATGGTGAGCAGTGTTGAAGGAGGCCATAGAGAGAACATAACTGCTGGTTTACCATTGAACTTGACCCAGGCAATTTGAGGGTCCTTAACCCTTCCCCTTGGAACGTATATTCTGCTTGTTTTCCCTACTTCCAGAAGGTGCTCCAAGGATGCAAAGTGGTGTTCAGATGATATGAACAGTATACAAGGCTGAAACCATTTAAGGACTCTATATAAACTTTTAAGATTTGGTGGGTGGATGAAGAAAACTACTGGTCTTGTGGTTGCCCAAGACAAGTCTTGCTAGTATATTCTATTCCTCATTAAAATTGTCACTTACCAAACTGGAGAGTTCTACCTTTTTCCTCTCCCTGTTTTCCCTGTATAGGAAATAGTTTCAGATTACATCTGGGAAACTCCCGAGGTTGTGACTCAACAAGTCAGGAAGTTTCTAAAGCTCATGTCATTAGAGATTGCGCTCAGAAAATCTGCAGATCCCCCCAGGAAAAGTGGGATGATTCATAGTACAGGGAAGCTAAGCAAGAACAATAAATAGGAATGTCTTGAGATAAATATTAGACTGAGGAGAGGACAAGTTTTAGCAGGGAAAATCAAGATGAACAAGATCTGTTTGGACTATGAACACTTTTGGCAAATCCAGAAGTCATTAAATTTGTATCTCTCACTAGCAGATGCTCCATAATCCACATCTAAAGCATATTAGGAAACTGAATATGTGGCTCAGAAAGCAATAGGAAAGGAGAGTCTACCTACATCAACTTAAGAAACAGATGAGATGTTTGAAACTCACAGAAGCCTGTCTGAAAGAGAAAAGAAACAAAACAGGAAATAAAATCCTAGAAGCACATCCATGATGAAAGAAAAAAATTGTAGCAGAAGAATTGTTCTTTTCTGAATACAGTACAATTTCCTCAAGGTGAAAAGCAGGTCAGGAGACACACCCAGCCAAAGACATGAGTCTTGTTTTGTTTTCTTCAATAGACTAGACTAGGCTGTGCGTTTTAGCCTATGAAGGTGCTATAAAAATAAACAAAATCTATATATTTGAAATTCACGGGTTGTTTTCTAGTAGGTGAAGCAACTTCAGAGATGATTCATTTTATCCTTTGATAAGTGAAATCATGATGTCAAGTACATATGCTATTGTTAAGACACACAGGCTCATGGAACTTTTACATTCTTAGGAAAGGTATATGGTGGGAGTATCTGGCTCAAGAAAGTTTTGAATATTAGGCAACATAATGTATATTACTTATTTAAAATAATTACTGATTATAGTAGTGCTTTTAAAAACACATATCATTTCTCAAAACTCAGTTTTAAAACAATTGCTTAAGTTATTTTAATTATGCTCTACTATTCCTAACCTATCCACCCATCTTTTTGACCTATATGCTTTATGTGAGCTGTCCCATGTGCCTCCTGCCCCACTTTTTAGGAAAAAGTGCAGGCAGGAATGAAGGAGAGTAGGCAGGCAGGCAGGCAAATAGAAGAGGAAAAATATTTATGTTCACTTGTTCACACTGATTGCCTCCCCCTGGCCTGGGACTTGAACCTAGGGGTATGTGGCTTGTTCCTTCGGAGGAAATTTACTTAACTGCTGCTCTACCAGACTGCTCCTCATGCAATTTTGAAATCTAATCCTTGCATACGAATTATTTATCTTTAACATAGAAAGATGGTATCAAGAAGATGAGACTCTTACCTTGTTATAATAGAGGAACATAATATCTTTGCGCTGTTGAAGCTATTGGTTGTGAATTTTATCAAGATTCAATTATTGATCTTATTTTCCATTTTAGAATGGTCAAAGGCAGAAAAGGAAACCAGAAGGTGGAGAAAAGCCTTCTTAACCTAATAGAAGATGTATATTGAGGACATGGGTCAATGAACAATTAGATCTTCCTCCAAGTACTTGACACACAAAGTTTAAGAATCTTCTTAATCCCTTTAACAAGGGATATGGAAGAACTCTTTTTATCTGACAACAAAGCGCATTTCCATGTGTAACTATTTCCTTTTACCTACTCTATGCAATCATCCTCTAAAATTCCTTAAACTTCTCTTTCCATATTATTAGACCTTTTGTCACTTTGTTTTTTTTCTTTTTGGTCCTTTGCTTCTGCTCTTATTTCTTTAACAATATCCTTGTTCCTCTTCCTCTTTAGTGCAGAATTTTCAGTTGTGCTTCCATAGTGTTTAATTCATAGCTCCATAAAAGTTTTGTTATACTAGTTCTGATTCTGTCTTTTATCTTCCCACATATTGAGATTCTTAAGGGCAATACCACATTGCAGGGATACTTAAAGCACTTTCAAAATTCTGAATTGCATCCAATACATTAACATCTATATGGTTGATCTCATCATCTAGAATGTTTTAAGCTTAAATACATATTTATCTTGATTTTTCACTTCTATAACAATGTATTGTGGAAGACATTTTGTTTCATTTATTAAAAGTTGTATTTTTGTTTAAATTTTTATTGAAGTAACATAGACTTATAATATAAAAGCTGTATTTTTGTAGAAAGCATCTAAAATGTTTGTTAACCCTACACCCTTAGTATGTAATCTAGATCTTTCAGTGTGAGGTGACATCTGGAATGGATTAGATTGGTTCAGCAAATGCATTTTTATTGAGTGTCTGCCTGGGAGTCAGGAGCTGTGCTAGGTTTTAGGACTACAGAGATGACTGATATATTATCTCTCCTCTGAGGGAAGTTGCAATCTAGAAGCCTTGCCTGGTACATAATATGGCTCATAATTGTTCATTCCTTTTTTCCTTTATCTCACTGGCCTAGCAGTTATTTAATGATGGGATTTGGATTGGAATAGGTGTTAGGGTCAGCGTTCGTCCTCCCAAGAAAACTCACACACACTTCAGTCCACAATGCAAAAGCAAAAGGAAACTTTATTTCCAGCTAGCTGGGGTCTGAGCCTCCTCCAGCACAGTGGAGTCAGACAAAGACCCCAGGCTTTGTTTCAGCAGGGTTTTTATAACCAAGGTTACAGAGCAAGGGATTAGTTACAATTTCAGACCTTGAAGCATTCACATATTTAGTATCTTTTGGCCCCAGGTTTGGGGTATGTCTTCTCTAAGGAATTTCTAGTTTCAGGGCCAGAAAGAAACGGGGTTCTTATTTCAGGAAGCGTAACTCAGGCCTATAGCTATTGCTGTCCGGAGCCTGTCATGGCGGTGATCCGGCTCCTACATAGGGATACAGGTTTACCTCATAAATTTATTTCGCACATGCTCTTTTAATACAGAGAGGAACCATACCTTGAAAGCTAAAGCTCCCGTCATTCCTTAATAGTGAAAAGGATGATACATACAATTTGAAATTAGCAAGGTCAGATTACAAACAACCCTAGATCAGATGGGAGTTCTGTTGAAAAGTATGTTGTGGGAGTAATTGGCCCAATCCTCTTTTAGCTTGGAAACGACATTTAATATTTCCTTATCTTAGAAGGAAAAAATAATTTCTATTCACTAGCAGAGCAACAAAGTAAACACGGTGATTAATTTTCTTAGTGCAGTTTATTTTGTATGTGTTATGTATAAAAAAACAATTGCTTAAGAAGATTATGCTGTGACTCTCCAAACAAGCCACCCTGTCAGTGGGTTTGGCCTCTAGGAAAAATGCCTACACATTATAAAAATGTACACTGCCAATCTGTTTTGACACTTCCAGCCTGCTCTACTGGTTTGGTTCACTTCACCTCAGTTAGCTGCTTGTCTCTCAATCATTTACACATATCTAAAGCTGTGGCCGCCTGACGGTAAACTGCTGAAAATGAGCAATATAATGATTTGTTTATAAAGATGTACTTAAACACTCAAATAATAAAAATGAGAAAATACTGGACTTTTAAAGCATCAAATATTTGGCTGCTGTTCTTGTGGAGTTTGATTAAATGTGTTATGAGTCTTATATCATTAATAAATGATGGACAGTTACTTATTAAAGTAGGAGAAGGAATTCTTTTTTAAAAATTAATTATTGAGGCAACTTAACCTTACAAAGTAATATCAACTCATATGCACAGTTTTTCCATTCCTCGGATACATGACCACATACCCTGCCCACTGCCAAATTACTAAAAGTTAGGGGAAGGAATTTTTTGTAGAGGAAAAAAGAATCTTCAAAAGCATGGACATAAAAAGGAGTGTTCAGGGATGTCAGGAATGTGTTTGGAATGTGAGATGAGAAAGGAAGCTAGGGTGATTGGGTGTGCTTGCTTGTGAGTAGTGTTTAATGCAATTCTAAAACGTTAGGACTTTGTGTGAAAACCAGGGAGTGTTTTTAGCAGAATAGTGAAAGTCTTGTATTTGTGTTGGCATTGATTGATCTGCCCATTTCACTTCTAGGTCTAGGTACCATTCCTGGATTGTAGTCTCAGCAGTGTAGAGGCCAGACTCACTCTGGAACAACTTGACCCTGAGGACGCTTAGGTGGAGAAGAATCTCTGCAGCCTTAGTGAAAAGAGAAAAAAGACTGTCCTGGAGTTTCAGTAGGGCCCACAAGCTACTGCAGTTTTATATGAAAGAATGAAATGGTCTCACAGGATTTATCTCCACTTGCAATTGCAAGACTTCTGCTTCCATGCGAATGTTATGTATTGAGCACTATGTCAGTGACACTATACACACTTGACTCTTTAGTAGAAAGCCAAAATGTTTTTTGTTTAGAGAATTGAAATCATTATTTGTTACCTATTGCAGACCTACCATATTAAGGGGAGAAGCTGAGGAAACATTGTAGTTGCAGATCCTTGTGTGTAGTGGGGGTATGGTAGACACCCCCATGGCTGCCCCATTCTATTAAAAAGCAGCAATGTACTCTAGGGAGTTGACCTCAGTTCAAGAGTCTTGTCTAAGGAAACAATATTTTCTTGCTGGTAATTTGTTTAGAAGTTGGTATGTGATTCAATTCTAGTCAATGCAATAAGAGGTTTCCTGGAGGTATTTTAAGAAAGTTCTCTCTTCTTTTTGAAAGAACCAGATGAGAAATGAGTCTTTCTAATTCTTCTCTGCTCCTCAGATTTCATGTTCTGCCTGCCAAACGGGACAACTTCTGTGGGCTGTCTCTGCAGGGCATACCTTTGGTAGGTGTGTTGAGTGCTAGGTCCCCACCCTTTCCACTGACTTTGTTTCTTCGGTCCTCTGGACCAGGTTGTCTAGAATGGCCACTATTACCTGAAAGTGAGCAGAGAGCAATAGCTTGACGTGGGAATGGAAGGCAGTCTAGGACTGCTAGGTTAAGTTCAGTAGAAGCTCTGGGCTGAATATAAAGACAGAAAGAACCAAGAACTGATGTCATAGTTAATTAAGTCTTTGAACCAATCACCCTCGAAATCCACCCCCCTTATGATCTTCCAGTTATGATAATTAAATATTTCTATAAGCTAAAATATTTTTCTTTTACTTTAAATATTATTCTGTACTCCTTTTGTACTTCATTGAGCTGTCTCATCCTTTCTTTAGAACCATATGTCCTATTTCTGCTGCCTTCTTCATGAAATCATCTCTTTGAGTCTTAGGCCTTTGTTCTTTACTCATTTAGGAAATTCACATATGACTGATATATCTCTTTTCTACTCAAGCCCAGTCATCAGTCTGGGTAACTTCAAATGTCTTTGAAATGTATCCAGGATTCTAATATCAGGGACAGTGACCTCCTACCTTAATGACTGATTCCTCCCCAGTACTCCACTCTAAGCTTATATTATCTTAAAGTCTACTATATCATTTTCTGCCCACAAAACCCTATCCTCTCATTTCTCTGACTTGTTCAATCTCTTTCTCCCCAATTAAATTTCTTTTTTCAGTATTTTTTACCTCGTTGTCTCCTCCCAACTCTGGCTTTCTTTCTGATTTCCCATTTGTTCTGCCCCTTCTCAGTTCAAATTCCCTTGCTAAACTAGCCCAGGTCTGTGTCTCCATATGACTGTTTTTCTCTTATCTCTGTACAATCACTTCTTGCTCCTCTTTCACATTCTACTAATATTTGATAGTCCTCAGCATTAGAAAAATTGCATCAATATTTCTATAGCTAGTTCTCTGGGTGAGGTAATGCTGGAGAAAAAACACAGCATTAGATTGTATCCATTTGCTATTTTCAATACATTTGAAACTAAGGACCATTCAGAGTTCTTTTCGTTCATATTTTTCTTCAATAGTTACCATTTACAACTTGCAACTATTATTCAAAGCTTATTCAGTTTCTCATTTCCTCATTCTTAGCAGATATCCTGACTTCCTGCTTCACATAGAAAATAAGAAGCTACCAATATAACTTAATTCATATCTTCTTATCTCCCATCTTGCTGCCTCTGTACTCTTCTTTCCAAGTTCTGTTTTTATCTTTAATCAGAATAATTTACTCAATCAGAGTTCTTACTCTGCACAAATACTGTGCTAAGTATTTACAAATATTGTCTCATTTAATCCGCATCCAAATCTTGTGAGGCAGGCAGTGTAGTTAGTGTTGGGTCACAAACCAGCTATAATCTGAAATTGGCCCCTGTACCTGGAGGGCAAGGAGAGACCAAAGAAAGAAGAACATCACTCCATACTGGTAGGTGAGAATTTTCATAACCTCAGGAATTTTTATAGAGGCTTTGTCTTGGGTAGCTACAAGATAAGCAATTTCCTGCTCTTGCTCTCCACCTCTTAAAAGTTTATGTAGAGACTTTATAGGATTTACTGTGTCTTAGCAATGCATTCATCTTAGGGATAAGTTCTTGGATAACCTTTTGAAGACAGGTGAAAGGCAGTTTCCTAGGGATAAGGGTGGGGAGTGGGGTAGTGAGGAGACTCTAAATGTCTCCATCTAATTCTCAGGTAAGCAGGTAGCCACTTTTGATTGCTTTTACCAAAATTCCATCTCTTGTGACCACATGTGTCTTGTGACACAAGCTTCTTTCACAATGCCCTGAGCAGTCAGTAAAGAGGTCTTGATTGTATGGAGGTGGAGTATTTAGTGGCTCTATGACTACATTGAAGGTAGAAGCTGCAGCAGCAATACAAGTACCTGCAAGAGAAAACACAGATTAAGACAATGATTTCCATCATCAGTGACAACTTTTTTCCATAAAGATTTTCCATGATCTGACCCACTGATTTATTAGTCTTCCCAGGTTGGGGGTTGGATAGCTCAGGGCATTACCTTGTATCTTCATGTGATTTAATAAAGATAGCAGATTCATGAAGCAAAAACACAAGCTATTCTCTTTGAATAGTGGCCAAAGATGCCAGTTTGTGAGATAGTATTGTCTTAGGTCATTCTTTTTGAAGGACAGCTTTTTTCATTAGAGATTTTTCAGTGTTCAGTAGGATAGACCCTGTTGGCTATCATTTAGGGTTTACAGAACTAATTTAGCAAGGGCTTCTCTATGTTCTGTAAGTCCTTCCACCCATCGAAGGGGGCAAAGACAGGGTCCAACTGATGATAACAGTGAAAAGAGAATGTGCTCACATGACCTTGAGAAGACAGAGGTTGGTAACTTGAAAAACTTGACCTAGTTCCTTATGCCATACAGATTGGCTGGGAGAGACAGTACAGTCAAGCAAGAGGAAATGAATATGCTAAATCAGGATCCCCACCTCTTTCAATTGTACATATTCCATTATAGGCATATTGCATTTCAACAGGCCCAGCTTGCTCTAGGACAGTAGATTCCAAGTGGAGATTGAGTTGTTTTACCTCACTTAGGAGTATGAAACAATTTACCCCTCTGGTAGAATAACTCATTGCAAAATCCAGTGGATGATGACTTTCCAGGCATGATGGGGGTTTCCATTTTCAGTACACTGTAGTACATTGACCTATGGTGAGAGGTTGGACACTTTCTATGGCAAGTGTCAGGCTGTTTCTTGAGATTTCCATACCTTCATGATATTGGGTACCTTAACAAAAATCCCAGTCTGGCAGATAGGGCAATGGGCTTTACTAGTTCATCTTTCAAAGGTATTAAAATCTGGAACAGTGCTTTAGTCCACCCTATTAGGATGGTTTCTATTTTAATATTTCATTTTCCCATTCTATCAACCATATTACTTTTCAGTGTTCAGAGAGATGGAACTTCCATCAATGCCACGTTCTTTTGCCCAGTCTTGTATATCCAAGTTCTGTTTCTGTCTCAAGGGAAGAAATGCTTCCCACTTAGGGAGAGAGATGCTTTTAGATATTCTTGACTATATTTGTGGATATATTTATGGATATTTTGCTAGGTCTAGAGTTTTAGGCAAAAATTAGATCCATATGTGTTTCCTCTCTGTGTTCACAATCTCAGCACTTGCTTTCTAGGTTCCATTCTCATGGTGATTGGCACACACTGGCTTAGTCTTGGCAGAGTGGGTAGTAGACATTTCCTGAGTGCATTTTATCAAAGTAAGGCATACACTCTTACCAGCTGTTGGCAAGAAATTAGCTGACCTCTTAAAGGGTTAGTATTCAGTTGATAACTCTCAAGTAAATTGTCTGACACTGACCTTTATTTTCCTTTAACTCTCTGTGACTAAACTTTCACCTTACGCTCCTTTTTCAGCTCTCTGATCTCCACTGAGATTAGTAATTCTGCAGATATTTGCCTGCTTGGTCAATGACATCAAGTTAGATTCCCTTTTATTGCAAAACTGTTTTTGTAGTAATCTTTAGTAAGCGCATTGAAATCTTGTTAGAAGAATATTGAAAACACAAAGAATCAGTGAGACATTGCATGAAATGTTTGACCAAAGGAAAAGAAGCAAAGCAGCAACAGAAGGCCAGGAGGAAGACATTACAGCAGATGTCAGATGAGTGAGCTGGGGCTTTGCTATGACACTATCACTATTACTGTAATGGTGAGCAGACTTTGAACTTTTCTATTTTCTTTGTGCCATTTATTTAAAATTCAAAGTCTTGAGCAAAACCATCAAATTGCCTGGAACTGTATCACTTGCTATGTTATGATGACCAGGTTGTAGAGATGAAGACAGGGAGGACAAATCGTTTCCTTCCTATTCCATGATGGGACGTCTCATCTAACCAAGAGCTGCACTTTTGGGTTTCCAGCATCTGATCATATCCTTCTTCCCAAGTTAAGGTGATGAAAAAGATGCTTCTGCCTACAGAAATAACTGAACACAGACTCATGCTCCCCCCATTACCCCATGTAGTGAGAATCCTGATTTACTTCCCTTGGTTGCAAATTCACTGGTTCAGCTTTTCACTTTACTTATTTGGAAAGAGAAATGATTACCATTTTATTTATAACGTAAGTAACTACATTTTGAAATAGTAGCACTTCCATTGCTTCCTAAAATGAATTCAAGGAATTGAGAACCATTGGAACAAACGAGCAACATCACAGTTATTTCAAAATGTGGTAAAGTACCTCTGACCTGATGTCTAACTAATTTTCTTCTGTTTATTTTTTACCAGGTATCTGCCTAGAGAAAAATGGGCACAGTTGGGAGTTCGATGTTGAGGTAAGAACCTTTGCTCTGTTAAAACCATGGATAGCCCAAGGATTGGTAAATTTCTGTAAAAATAAATAATGAAGCACTAGGCCACCAACATACACACACCAGTTCTCTCATTTCCTCTATGACTGACTTTCTTTATGTGTTGACAGTTCCTAAGTTGCTTGAAATCTGATTCCTCAATAGCACAATCATGATGCACAAGATAGAATATGAGGATAAAATATGTCAGAAAAACCTTCTAACCTTCTAAATATGAATACCTGCTTCCTGCCTCCTGCTTCTAGTCAAAAGGGACTGGGAACCCCTGGAAATATTTTTGGAGTAAGTTATTTCCTTCCCACTCTACCATCACCATTAATCACGTGGGATTTGAGTTGGCAGTTTGTTTACTTTCTCTTATTCTCTGGCAACCTCAAGTTAATGACCTTTAATTAAATGTCCTATTTTTCTAGACCCTTCAGACTCTAGACCAGGATAATAATAAGGATTTACAAATTCTTGCTCAGTGGAATTTTCTCTACCACCTTTGTTATCAGTGTTGAAAAACAAAGCCAAATATTTGTTTAACACACGTATTCAACAAGCTTCTTGGGGCTGTAAGCATTGAAATCGCTTACTTTAGTAGCTATTTTTCCCAGGTAGACCTCAGAGGATGTGAAATCTTGTTTCCTTTGAATTTAAGTGGAATAATAATGCTCCATACCAGTTCATAAATATTCAAATATTTACTGATCATAAGACTATACCAGAATTTCAATAATTTATATGAATATTATAAATTAGTATTTCTGACATTCAAGTTGTTTTGTGTCTTATTTATATCCACAATGTGTATTTCCTTTAGCAGATGCGGCTGTCATAGTAATGTGCTGCCCAGATCTTCTGCGAATGTGTAGTCAGTGGATAGTCCCAACTGCTGATGCTTGAATCTCTCATTGCATTTCCCCAAAGACCAAACTTCCCATAAGCTGCTATCAGTCTGTGACTGAACATGGCAGAGGCACTAAGGCGGATCACTTCCTTCAAGAAGCAGATTTCCTCTGCCTGGTGACTTAGGTTTGAGGTCTCACCGTTGGCCAGACAGAAGCATTTTAGAATGATCATGCAGTCAGAGAATCTTACTTACCTAACCTATCTTTATTTCCTCTTTTTCTCACAGTCTGGCATTGTGGTTTGAAGTCTTTCTTCCTCTTCTTTTCATACCTCCCATTTCTTCTTTAGTAGGTATTTCAAATACATCTCATGCATGTTCAATTTTATTTTGGTGTCTACTTTTGGAGGACTGGAACTAATGTCAGTGATGCTGATATTGGTTTAAGAAAACAGTGGCATCAATGTTGACTACTAATGGCCTTCAGTTATCTGAGATAATGAAATCCCTAGTTATTTTTTAAAAACACTTATATTGTGAATTATATCAAGTATATAGGAATGCACATAATAAAATCGTGTAATGCAATGAAATATCATTAAGCGAATGACTATGAAATCACCAGCAATTTCATGAAATAAGACATTCCTAGAACCTAGAAGCGCCTTCAAATACTTCCTCCTCGACATCACTTCCTCTCTCCTACATGAAGGAGACCACTAACTGTTATGGCAATGTTTATTTATAATTTTGCATGTAAGCATTCCTTCACAAACAGTGTATTTTCATTATGTCTTTTTTTTTGCTCTGTATAAATGGAATCATACATTATGTACTTTGTCATCATCTATCACTCATTCTGTTCTCAAGATTCATTTCTGCTTTAGCATGTATTTATAGCTTCTTAAATTTTTATTGCTTTATGCTATTCCATCTCATGCAGTTTTATTTATTCTTTCTCTATTGATTGAAAGTTGAATAACTTCAAAATACAAGTTTTAAAAATCATGCTGTGACCATTCTTAGATCTATTTCTTGGTATATGTGGAATGAATTTGCTTGGTAGATCCTAGTACTTGAATATCTAGTCAGTCATAGCAAATATCTACCTACACTTTAAGAGGATAGTGAGTCGGCTCCCAAAGTGTTTGTGCCAGTTTACACTCCACCAGCAGTGCCTACATATTCCCATTACTCAGCATTCTCACCAGTACTTGGCATTGTCGATCTGCTTTCAAGAGAAATACACAGCCAAAATGGAGAGAAATCATATCTATTTGGGAAAATTGAAAAACAATTTTTTTCCTTTTTTCAATTTATTTTGAAATAATAATGCATTCAAAACAAGTTGCAGATATAATAGAAAGACACCAATGCCATCTTACCTCAAGTGGTAACATCATAAGCAAATAATACATTATCAAATCTAAGAAATTGAAGTTGGCACAATTCATTAGCTAGATTACAGTTCTTAATTTGACTTTACCACTTCTTATAGGTGCTCGCTTTTTCTATATATTTGCATTTAGTTCTACAACTTATCATAGGTTTGCATAACTATCACACCTTAATATGCAGACTTATTCTGTCACTACAATGATAGAACTATTGTAACATTTTATACTGGTAGTATATCTGTCATTGTTAAATGGGAAAAAAATGAAACTTTCAGTATGGTTATTAGAGAAATAATGGAATAATAGTAAATGTGAAGATCAAAGGCATTGATTTTGAGTCAGGGAGATTTGTATTTTCCTCTTATGTAAATGTATCTCTAATGGTATTACCTTGGGAAGATGTGGGAATAAGTGAGGTAATTCACATGAAGTAATCACAAAAATGAGTGCTCTGATAAGAAATCTTAAATATTATTAATCTCATCACTTTTCATGGAGGAGGAGATATTTGGAATAAGTGGAATTATAAAATGAAATAGTGAGTAGGTTTGTGGGAAGGAAGAGAATAACTTCTAGGCAGAAGGAATTTTAGAAGCAAGAGTATTTGTGGGGAGTGAGATACTTTGGCTGAAATATGGAGGAAAAACAAGAGAGGATAATTCTGGAAATTAGAGCTGAGAGAGCTTTGAAATTGGGAGAGAACTTAATAATGGGCAAGGTGTTTTGAGCCATTGTTTCTAGTTTGATACTTGAAGAAAATTATTTTCTTCAAATTTTCCTTTTGTTTCTGCATAGTGACTGCTTACTAATTTTTATTTATTTATTTCCTTTTTATAAAAATCTTTTAAAATTGGAAAAATAGAAAAATGACCACAGATTCTCACTCCCTTCCATCAAGAAATGGAGATTATTTCTCCAACCTTTGGATCTGAATAAGACTTGTGATCTACTCAGGACAAGAGACTGTGGCAGAAGGAACATGGTATAAATTATCTCAAGCTCAAATAGATTGCTATAGAAATAATAAGAGGTAATAAAAATGAGAAAAGAAATTGCCAAAAATCTGCCTGTGCCAGGCTAGGCACTGTGGCTAGATGTGTTCCAGACACCATTTCTGGTTCTCAGGATAACACTAAGGTCAACAGTTTTGTCTTTATTTCCCTGTTTAAGAACTAAAATTTAGAATTCAGCATTGTTTAGATTACTATCATGATGATGAAGATGACATTTATTTTGTGTATAATGATGATACATCTGATATGAGCTCCTTACATTTACTGTGTTATTTAATTTTCTTAACAAGTCATTGAGTTTGTCATATCATACCCATTCTGTATATGACACTGAGTTTTGAAGTTAAGTGGCTTCATCAAGTTACACGTCAGGTATGTAGTTCTAGAATTTTAGCTGGGATATTAAGGACTCAAAAATCTTCTCCCTTTCCACTAGGGCTCTGAAAGCAGATTTCTTATGTTCTGTGCCTGTCAACTGACATTCTTCTATTAAGTACTGACAGCGTAAGCTCCCCCAAGGGTCTGATAAATGCTGTCCCCTTCCAGGAACTGCTAACTTCTCGTTTAAGCAAAGTGCAAAAACAGCTGATGCGGATAAAACCTCTCTCTCCAAGACCTCTCGCATATATGGTTTGTTTTCTGGACTAACATGATTTAAAGGTGGTCTTGCTGGGTCAACTGATGAGTTCCTGGTTACTCTAGTGCTTCAGTGAAACAAGGAAGGTTTAATGGAAAATAGAAACCTTTAATGGTAAATCATTTCCATTTGTTAATTTCATTAAACAATGCCTAATGAGTCAAGACAAGTTGGAAAACTACATTGACAATTGATCAAGATGTCTACTGTTAGTTTTTTTCCTTCTGATACAGCATATTTATTTTTTTCAATTGTAGAATTATAGAGTCCTTGGGATTCAAGAAAGGTAGAGAGAAAAACTTTTGTATGAAGGATATATAGCAGTTTTGGGCACGTTAGCGAAGTTTCTTTGACATGTCTGCATTCAGAGAAGAACCTAAGAACAATATAATTAGGGAGGTAACAGTCCCATTTTTAATTATAGAGTTAGCAACAAAGTGTCAGACAATTTCTTAATTTTTTATTTGTATTCTAAAACACCCAACCTCCTTTTACACTCACCCCTTTAACATGTCTCACGTAAATAGAAAGCATGACTTTTGTTGAGAATTCCCTAAAATAAATGCAATTCCTATTAGCTAATCCTAATAGCAGAGCAATGTAGTTGTGTCTACAGTGCACAAAAACACACTTCTCATCATACTTGAATATATAAACTGAAGAGGAAAGTACTTGGTTAGAGTTGGGAACCACCACTATTAGGCTGTGTTTGGTTGACAAGACTGCTGACCTCTGAAAACAGTTTGTATATCAATAAATTGGGGTTATCTCTTTTAAGAATCTCTATTTTTTTTTAAGCACTAATTTTTATTCTATCTAACTAATATCTATTCTATTCTAATTTTTATTCTATCTCACAGAAATGCAAGATTACATTATAAATGATACTCAAGGGGTCAAGATGCAGAACTTCTGATTATAATCTGCTAATTCATATAAAAAAATTTACCTCCTCTCCCCCTCCCATGTTTCTTATGAGGTTTATAGCTTTTCTCACAGCTTTTCCTACTATTTCTCCTGAGAAGTGTCACCAAGGAGTTGCCATCACCATTGCAATCTTGGTTATTAAATCATTCCTCAAGAGGGCAATCCAGAGAGCCATGGCTAGTCTTTGATTTGACAACGCCATTTGGAAAAGATCTCTGCTAATGGTTTAACAAGGTCCACTCAGCAGTGAAATAGTTCGTGCTCCTGCTCCAGCAGGGCACAGTTCACTTACATCCCAAGGATCCAGCTTTGAGACCTGGGGTCCTAGGGGAATAAACAAGATGAACAATAAAACAAAACAAAAAGCTTCTTCCTTTTTTCTCTTTCTGCCTGTCTGCCTACTCATCTTCATTCCTGCCTGCACCTCTGTGAAAAAGACAAGCAACAACAAACAAAAAACAAAGAGTAGAAACTCTGGATTGATCTGTTTTTTCAAGTCCTGTAATGTGAATTGAAAGGTGGTCTTTCCGGCAATCCCTGGTAGCGTAGTGGTTTGGTCAACTGCTTCTGGCAGAAGTGCTGCCCACATACATCTCAGGGACCCAAGTTCACATCCTTGTCGGTGCAGAAAAATCAAGACATGCAATTAAATAAAGATAAAAAGTTTCTTGCTCTTCTCTCTTCCTGCCTGATCTTTCTTAGGCTAATTTCTTTTTACTTTCTTGTATTCCAAATAAGGAGAAAGAGTTTAATGCCAGGCTCAAATCGTAAGAACAGGGCTGGAGGAAGGGGGGTGTGAAAGACTGAGAAAGATGATGAAACTAACAGAGTGAAAGATGTCTAGGAGGATTGTCACACCCAGCATCTGACTCTTCGCATATTTATTGTCATTACACAAGGAAGTTGTTTACAATCATTATTTACATAGCAGAGGTCACACCCAAAAGATCTTAGCTGTTTGATCTCAGCAGATCACCAAAAACCCCTCCAGCCAAGGTTTTCCTCTCTGGCGGGCACCTGGCATTCCAGGTGTCAAGGTTTGTGTTTCACTGCCAAAGGTATTAATTATCTAGACTAAGCTTTTTCCTTACAGTTTGAAATGTGGTCATATAAAGGAAAACCAGTCAAATATAGTTCAGACTTGACATTTCTTTTAATATTTTTAGTGATGCCAGATAAAAATACATTGCTTTTTTTTTATCAACCTTCTTTCCTTCCTGACTTCAATTTTCCCTTTTTTCTTACTTGTTTGCTTTTTATTTACATCAAAGATATAAGTATATAAAGCTGAAACAATCAAATAATTACGGAAAACAGCAATTCCTTGTTTCTTCTGTCTAATCTCCTCTCTGAGGAGACATTCATCATCTTAGCTGCTGAACTTTGTTATCTACCCTTATGTCTTTAGATAACATGCCTATTTCACCACTTGATGTTTTTAATTTTATGTATCATCTATCAGAGGATAAAGATTTAGTTCTTTTTCCTCCCCAACCTCACCATACCTGTATATTTCACACACTCCTCTTTCCACTATGGTTATATTCTAATTTTGTTTATAGTAATTTTGTAATTTGGATTAGTATTTTAGTGTCACATTATTATAAGAAATATTCACAAATTTACCCTCTAGCAAATTATGATTACTTTTTCTGTCTTGTGTATATATTTTTTTCATATCACAGTGACCATCATCTTCAGTTTGTTTCTATTAGTCATGTCCCCATTTAGAAACATGCTATTCAACACAAAGTCTTTGTCAATTACCTGGAATATTTTAGAAATTACATTGTACTTGAAAATATTTCTTCCAAACTTTTTAGACCTACTCATCTTGAAGCTGGTTTTCTTCTATTTCAGTGCAGAGATGGAATTCTGGATTACATATATTTGTCTTCTGATGGACTCCTGTCAGTCATCCCTTCCTCTCTTCCTCCCTTCCTCCCTTCCTCCTTTCCTTCCATTCTCCCTTCACCCCCTCCCTTTCTCCCTCCCTCCCTCATTTTCTCTCTCTCTTTCCTCTTTTATTTTTCTTTTAAAGAAAGCTGTAGGCAAGAATGAAGGAGAGCAGGAAGGCAGGCAGGCAGGAAGACAGAGAGGAATAATTTTTATTGTTTTTTTTCAGTTGTTTGTTTTGGTTGTTTCTGTGGCCCTGACTCTTAACATGGATCCTTGAGATGTATGTGGACTGTGCCAAGCACTTATCTGCCAAGTCATCAGGGTGTATATGTCAGTCCTTTCTTATGTTTCTCTTCTTTCCCTGCATTCTTAACTCTCCCTTTCTTGAATTAGTTTATCCTATAAATGGTTCTGGATGCTTTCACTTTCTACTCCATATACTTGTATAATTTTTTATTTTTTTAGTGCTATGATCCTATGTCTAGAAGTAAAGATTACACGAGATAATCATGAGGTAGATTCGATTTTTCTTTTAAAAGGAAATGTGCCGGCAGGAACGAAGGTGAGTAGGCAGGCAGGTAAGCAGAAAGGAGGATGAAACATTTATTTTATTTGTATTTAGTTGTTCACACTGGTTGTTTTCCCTTGACCCAGTACTTAAACCCAGGGGTATGTCAGTTGCCTACACTTCTTCAGAGGTGATTGACCTAACTGCTGCTCTGCCAGGGCATACCAACACCTTATTCTTTATAAAATCCCAACATATTCATTTCCTTCTTTATTCACTGTCTGTTTTCTAACCCAACCCCTACCCTGCTTCCAAATGCACAGTCTGGCATTGGTGGATGGGCTCCTGAGAGTTGAAAGTCCTGAAGGACTGCACACAGTCAAACTTCTTTTGTTATGAATATAGCCCAGAGCAACTGGGAGAGATTATTGAAGACTCCACAAAAGCAGTGAGGCTGTTTTCTCTTTCCAAATGTCCTTTGAGAAGGGCATATAATCATTGGATCCTATAGCAGACATCCAATCGTATTTATTAGGGCACAGACCTTCAGTGAATATCTGGTCTTGTAAGAGAATGAGCTGGCATTATGTCTTTAAAAGTCATTGCTTCAGAACATAAGGTACCAGTATTCTCTTTAGGTTCTTAGGCACACTGGGGGCAGATTAAATTTTCTTAAGCCACAATCTCATGATTATAATAAACCATTATGTTTCCGATCTCTCTTTTTAATTATATTTCAATTTTCATGAAAATAATTATATGCTTAGCTTAAAATGTCAAATAGTTTATGATGAATAATAGTAGTAGCTGCTCCAACTTTCCTATCTCATGAAAACTGTACTTTAGAGGCAATACCACATTGGACACTTCAGTTTACTTTTCTTTTTTTAAATAAACAACACACTTTCACTTCACTTTCTTGATTTTCTATTTTAGATGTGATCAAGTTATTTTCTACTACAGAATATTAAGATTTACTATCTTTTGTGTCATTCCACTTTCCCCCAAAGACTCTTCCTGTTTCTCCCCATTCCTAACATATCTAAGTCATAATTTTTGGTTACATCAGCATAGAGTTTGCTTTATTATGACTCTGTCATTGTTTTCAGAAGTGAGTCACATAGTGGTTGGGAGACAGTTCTCTGTGGGTATTTTGTATTTCTGCATGTCATGTGAGCAAGGCACTGACAAATTGTGTTCCAGACAAGCAATTCAAGGAAGTATGTATAGTAAGCAGCCTTGGGTGATAGGGCTAGTATCTCCTTCCAGGAGGGCAGAGGATGAGTTTCTTCACTATTGACTAGGATGGAGATAATATTTCTCTCCAGAACAAAGGTCTTGTGGACTTGCTTTTAGTTCATTATAAAATGTCAAACTCAGTGTTCTTCAGCTATGATTCAAATCCATTGCATCTGCCTGGGCAACTCTGTCACGCCCATGGAATGTGGAGGGCAAACGGAGTCATTGTGACCCTGAGACTTATGCTGCTTGCTATTGGAGCAATAAAATCCTCTGCTTCTGATTTGGGAGTCTGGTCTCTTTTGCTGGCATGGATGAAACTATGCCAGGCTAATTTGTTGTCTTGCAAGTAGGTAAAGTTTCAGACTCTTCCCTGTTCTTTACGATAGTAAGCTCTGACTTAATTGTCTTTCTGTTTTTAAAATGAATTCTCAGACTTAACACTTGCTTTTGCTTTTGTTATGCTAAATTTGAAGCCCCTGATGAAAGCACACCATGGTTTCCATGGTATTCTTGTCAAAGATACTTGACCTGGTCCTGAGACACACTGAGAGGGTCATCATTTAGAAAGGGAAGACTGTGCTCTCAATAACTGAGAGGAACATCAAAGACTGACCACACTGTTTTAGGTTGAAAAGGGCCTGAGGAGGTTTGAGAACTAAATGCAACACATATTTCTTGCAGAATCCAGGGCCAGAAAGGAAAAGAGACAGCTTTGGACAGTTGGAAAATTTGAATGGGAGAATGCTTGTTTTGAAGAACTAGACAATAGATTATTTAGGAGCAATGGGACTTCGTATCTGAATCTTCTATATATCTGTTATCTGATCTATCATCTATCTGATATAAATATGACTGTTCCTGTTCTTTTATGGTTGACATTCATGTGTAGGGTTGTCTTCCAACTGTTGACTTGAGTCTTTATCTTTTGAAAGAAGGTGAATTTTGTGAATGCAGCAGAAGGTTGTGTTATTCGTTTTAATCCAGTTGGCCACTCTGTGTCATTTGATGGGAAAATTCAATTCATTAATATCTAGAGTTATTGCTGATATGTAAGTGTTTATTACTATTTCGTAATTTGTCTTCTCTGTGTTGTTCTAGTCAGTGCTTTTGTTCTTTATCTTCTTAGGTGGGTTGGGTGTAGTTTTGATTTGGTTGGTTTCCCTTTATGTTTTCTTCTTTGGTTTTTCTCTGAAAATGATTTTGAGGTTACCCTGAGGTTACCATTAAGAATTCCATGTTAATTTTCTACTTTTATTTGCAATAGATTAGTCTTGCACTCATTCTATCATTTGCATTTTTCTTCTCCTCTTCTTCCACTTTTCATATTTCTCTGTTTTACTTTTTTTAAGTGAAGTATCTTTACACTTTATAGAGAACCCCATAGTATCTTTTGTAGAGCTGGTTTTGTGGTGATGAATTCTTTTAACTTTTGCTAATCAGAAAAGTGTTTTATCATTACTCCAGTTCTAAATGATAATCTCACAGGGTATAGCATCCTCCGCTGAAAATCCTTTTCTTTTAGCCCTTTGAATATATAGTGCCATTCCCTTCTGGCCTGTAGAATTTCAGCTGAGACATTTGCAACAGTATTTTGGGGACGCCTTTGTTTGTGACTTGTTTTTCTGTAGCTCCTGTTAAGTATCTTTCTTTATGTATTTGACATTTTGATGACAGTGTCTAGGTGCTGATCTGTTTGAGTTTCTTTTACTTGGAACTCTTTGAGTTTCCTGGGTCTGGAGCCTTGCTTTGTTCCTCAGGTTAGGTGAATTCTCAGCTATTATTTCTTCAAGTACAGCTTCTGCCCCTTTCCCTCTCTCTTTCCCTTCTGGGATCCCTATGATGCAAATGTTGTCCCTTTTGATGTTATCCCATAGGTCTCAAATGCTATCTTCGTTTCTTTTCATTCATTTTTTTGTCTTTGCTGGTTTGCTTGAGTGCATTCCTTTGCCCTATCTTCTAGCTCACTGATTCCGTTGGAGGTTTCATCCACCTTACTCTTGAGTTCCTCTACTGAGCGCTTTAGGTCAGTTATTGTGTTCTTCATTTCTTTGATATCTTGCTTAATTTCTTCTCTCTTTTTTGTTGTTCTCTTTTTCTTCTATTGTTTTCTTGATTTCCATTACTATGCTTATCATGATTGCCCTAAATTCATTCTCAGGTAGTTTGAATATGTTTGTTGTATTCGGATTTTCCTCTGAGCTTTTATATTGGATCCATGATTTCATGTATATTTATCTGTGCTTTGTACTATTTGGATTCTGTTTATGTTTCGGTGGGATAGGTTTCCCTGCAGTGATGGCCATGTAGGGTATCAACTTGTCTCAGGTAAGCCTTGAAGTTGGTTTGAACACTGAATTCTTGAGCTTTGTGGCATCACCACTAGTTGTATTTGTTGACGTTCTTTGGTGGACACTGTATTGGGACCTGAGAGATCAGCCTTTGGCATTGGAGTTTGTGTGAACTTTCCCCCTGGCATCCAAACAGTAATGACCATGTTGTTATTGGCCCACAATCAGTAATTAGGCTGCCCTTCTGCCTCTACCCACAGGGTGGTGCTAGTGGGTAGCATTGAGCGTTCATCGCTTCTGGGAGATTCCCCTCTTCTTTTAAGCCTGGAGGTAGGATAGCTGGTGGGCAGGTCCTATAGCTCAGTACAATATGGTGGTGGGATGGGTTGGGCATAGGCAATTCCCCTAACTGCCTTCTAGTTATGGTAGTGTCCAGTATAATTTCTCCACAAAGGACTCCAGCTCAGGCTACCAAAGTGCTGGTCCTTTTTCTGCCCTGTGCCAAGACTGTCTTCCCTGGCTCTGTGTCCCAGCCCAACTGGGTGGACCCTCTGCTGCTTTTAGAGTGACTCTTCAAGAGGACTATTTCTTCCCATGATTCCACCTTCTCCACCATGGCCCTAATCTTGAATCTGTGGTGTAGCACTGAACCCTGATATTTTCACCTACCCTTTGTGGTCCTGGTTTCTATTGTTACTGCCTCTCTGTAGCTGCTGGGCCTGCTTTTCCTCAGTATTTATGTCTGGAAAACATGTGAATTCCTAGTTGCTCTGTGTGGAGGAGGTAAGACTGGTTTCTACCAGGTTGCCATCTTGACCCTGATCCCTATTGTGTATCTATTCCCCATACTCATTGATTAATTGACTCCCCATCTTCCTTAGATCATCTCTGTATGCACATGTGGATGGGCCCCTATTTATTTATTAAAATTATTTTTATTATTTCTTTTGTTTACATTGCTATGTGCTTTTAGGATATTGAATTTGTGCCTCCATTTGTGTGCATTTCCTACCACACCTGCCACCAAAGTTCCAGTGCCCATCACTATCATTATGTTATCTCTTTCATTCACTTATTTTTCATTCACTCATTCATTCTTTCATTCAATCTTTTCTCCCACCCCTTTGGCAACCACAGTCTTGCATCCAGTGAATTTTGTTGTGTTTTGTCAGATTATTCCTTTTGTTTCTTTATATTCCACATATGAATGAGGCCATCATGAATTTCTCTGTTATTTTCTCTCTTATCTTACTACAGTTACCGCCAGGTCCATCAAGTTTTTTGTAAAAGGCAAAATTTCATCTTTTTAAATAGCTACATAGAATTTCATTTATATATATTATAGATATATAGAACTATATCAGTATCTATCTATCCATTTATCTATCTGTCTATAGAAAATAGTTTCTTTAATCCTGTAATCTGTTGACAGGCATTTAGGTTGTTTTCATATCTTGATTGTTATGCCTTGTGATACATGAACATAGGGATATATACATATTTTCCAACTATTGTTTTGTATTCTTTGGATGTATGCCTAGTAGTGAGATTGCTGGATTGAGTGATAGCTCCTTTTAAAAAATAATTTAAAGAGGAAGAAGTCAGGCAGAAATTAAATCAGGTAGGCAGCAGGCAGGAAGGAAGAGAGAGGAGGAAGAAGCATCTTATTTATTTAGTTATTCATTTTAGTTGTTTCGCCTGGTCCCAGGCCATGAAACTGAATTCTTGGGCTGTATGTGGACTGCTCCCAGGTATAGGCTCAACACCCAAGTCACCATATTGGGGGCCTCCATGTTAATTGTTTTGAGGACATTCATACTGTTTTCTAAGAAGGTTATACTAATTGCATTCCCACCATAATGCAAGAGTGTTGCCTTTTCTTCACACTTTTCCCAACACGTCTATAATCTTTTTGATATAGGCCATTCTCACTGGTGTTACATGATATCTCATTATGGTTTTTTATTTGCATTTATCTAATGGTGATTGATACAGACATTCTTTCATGTGCACGTAGACCACCTGCAGACATCTCTAGAAAGTATTCTATGTAGTCCTTCTGCCCATTTTTTGAATAGGTAGTTTGCTTTTTTTGTTGTTGAGGGGTATGAGCTCTTAATACATTTTGGAGGTTATCCTCTTGTCTGATGTACATTGTATGAATGTCTTTTTCCATTAAGTGGGTTCCTTTTCTGTTTTAGTGGTGATTTCTTTTGCCACACAGATTTCTAGTTTGATGTAGTTCTAATTATTTTTACTTTAGCTTCCTTTGCTGTAGGTGTCACATTCCCAAAGATATTTCTGAGGTTGATGTCAGGGATAGGTTTTTCTATATTTTTCTCTATGTATTTCATAGATTCAGTCTTACACATAAGACTTTGATCTATTTTGAGTTATTTCTTTGTGTACGGCATTAATGAGTGATCTAATTTCTCTTTTGCACATGGTTGTGCATTTTTCCCCCATAATCATATGTCGAATAGGCTTTATTTCCTCCACTAAATGCTTTTGATCTCTTTGCCACAGACCAATTGTTCATGTGAGAGTTGTGTTACTTCTGGGCTCTCAATTTTGTTCCACTGGTCTGTGTGTCTGTTTTGCTCTAATACCATGCTGTTTTGATGATAATCATTTTGTAGTATAATTTGAATACAGAAAGTGTGATTCCTCCCTCTCTCTTCTTTTTTTTCTGAGGACATCTTTGACTATTAGAGGTCTTGTGGTTCCATACAAATTTTAGTTTTCTTTGTCTGATTTTCTTGAAAAATGTTCCTGGAACTTTTATAGGAATTGCATTAAATCTGTAATTGTTTTAGGTAAGATGGTCATTTTAGCTATGTTGATTTCTATAGCTGTCTTTTAAAAAAGTTTAGAATACAACCAATGACAATGAGTATATAACAGCACCCCCCACCACCACACACACGGATGGGACAAATAGAATTAGCAATCATACATCTTCGTAAATGTTAATGTTTGGGAAATTTGAATAAAAAGGATGAAGGATAGTCTTTGTTCTCATCTGGAAATTTTTATGTAATTCATTTTAAAATAAATTGAAGAGGGGGCATTAAAAAGCTGATTAAAACCTTACGTTTATGTAAAACTTATCAAAGGCCAGGTTTTACTGTGGAGTGATCAGGTAGGAGTGGGCTATTATTGCAAGACACCTGGCTGCTCATATTTTGAGGGATAGACAGTTTCCTCCATAGGATTTTTTCCTCTCTTTTGACAGAGTGTGAATCTGATGGTCAACGTTTTCAGGACTCAGTGTAGAAGGGGTCTAGAAAGCTCTTCTGAAACTAGGCTTATTAAACATCTCTATCATCACTAGGAAGCCTACTCTCTTCTTGGGTATGTATTCACATGGTTCCATGTGCAGTGTAGTGTGTGGGGATTAAAAAAAATCTCTATTTTTATTTAAATACAATTTTAAGCAAATTCTTCTGTTTTTAACCTATGGGATTAATTCCTCACACAATTGTTATCTTAAGCCCTTTTCAACATGTCCAGAGCCATTTTTTTTTCAATATGCATAGCTTTGGTATGTGAATATAAAAGTTAATTGAGATCCAAAGCTGCTATCCTTACCAAAGATACATGACTATGGAGTAAACTCCAGAGACAAACTCTATCAGAGTAACCTATCTCAAGGCAAGGAAAATGTCCAGACACAAGGTTTTATCATATGAAATCACCGCCTCCTGTGAAGATCCCTTCCTATCTTGATGTCCTAGATTCCCCTTCTCATTCCTCAGCACAGGACAGAAGTTTTTGGTCTGTTCTGTAACCATGTCAAATCTCTAAACATATGTAATTAAATTTTATCATTTCTCCTACTAATCCTGCCTGATGCTAATTTGTTTTTTGTCCAGTCAATAAGAAATATAGAGGGATCAAGGAATTTTCTCTAAGCCCTGACAAGCCTTGTTTGCAAACCCAGTGCCTTTCAGATGCCCCTGGTTTCATCTTTCTTGATGAAAATGCTTTGGGTTTCTGTGGTATGATTCAACTTGTTTCTAGTTATTTTTTCTTTTATAGGTACATTGTAGAGCAGTGAAAGCTGAAACCTAAGTCATTTACACTGCACTATCAGCTTTCCATCTTCCAGTATTTTGTGGCCAAGAATTGTCTGCTGTCATCGCCTCTTCTTTCTCTCTGTTTTTGTGGGATTATACCCTTAATTTTTTGTTGCTTTTATTTTAGTGGGGTTTCAGGAAAAAAATATATATATATACATATATATTTGTTTGTTATCTGTAACAATTAACAGGAAGATCTTTCATTACCTGAGCTTTCTTTTTATTGAAGACTAACTTCCTATGAGTGAGGAAATAGATGTAATATGTAATCATTTGGCACAGACTCTGAACCAAGACTAAAATATCATTACCCATATTAGGAAAAGGATATGTATATTTTTCACTTTTGGATTGCTTTTATTTATGTCTAATTGAAGTTTGGGTAAAATGAGATGAGGAAGGATATTCTACCCTTAGATTATTTTTTATTTGTTTTATTGAGGTAACTTTGATTTATAAAATAAGTTCAAATGTGAAGATTCAATATTCATTACATTTATAACATGCCACACCCACCATAAAATTTCTAACAGTCCTCACCGCTGTCTTCGGGGATACACTACCCTTTGCTCCCATCTCTCAACCTCTTCCTCTTTGATAACCTCAGTTCTGTCATGAATGTCTAACAGTTAGTTTTTATTCTGTCTGTTTATATACTTTGTTTCTTTGTATTTCACATATGAGTGAGAGCATCTGATATTTGTCTTTATCCATCTGATTTATTTCACTCAGCATAACTCCCTCTTTTCCATCCATGTGGTTGCAAATGGCAGTATCTCATCTCTTTTTAAGGTTGAGTAGCATTCAATTACATCTTCACCTATTCATCTGTTGAGGGCAGTTAGATTGTTTCCATTTTTTGACTATTGTAAGTAATGCTGTGATAAATATGGAAGTGCACATATTTCTTCAAATTAGTGTTTTTTGGTAAATATCCAGAAGTGGGATAATGGGATCATGTAGAATTTCCATTCTCAATTGTCTGAGAAATCTCCATATTGTTTTACATAATAATTGTACTAATTTACTCATTCAAAAGTAGTGCAAAAAGGTATCTTTCCCTCTGTATCCTTGACAATACCTGCTTCAAGTCTTTTATATAATAGTCATCTCAATATATTAGATGAGATCTCATTGTTTTGATTTGCATTTCCCAATAACAAGAGATGAGAAACATTTTTTCATGTGCCTGTGGGTCATCTTTTTGTCTCTTTAGAAAAGTGTCTATTCAGCTCTTCTGCCCATTTTTTGATTGGATCATGTTTTTCTGTTGTTGAGTTTTATGAGTTCTTTATATATTTTTGCATCTAAACCCCTTGTCAGATATATGATGTCCAAATATCTTCTTCTATTCAGTAGCATTTCTTTTCATTTTGGTGAGTGGTTTTTTTTGCTGTGCAGAAGCTTTTAAGTTTGCTGTCATCCCATTTATTTATTTTTATCTTTTCTTCTTGCTACTAGTCAAGTCCCCAAAGACCTAAGATTGATGTCCCTTAGAAAATTTTTACAAAACAATTTTCCACAAGCATTTATAGCAAGAAAAGAAACTTTCATTTTATTTCAATACTATGGAGAGAGATAGTGTCCTCTGTTTTAATAATTTCTCTTGAGTACAAATAATAGAGAAATGGTTGTTGTTTAGAAAGGTTTTTAAAATATATATATCTTTAACTTTCATTTTCATCACTAAGAAAAAGGTCATTCAGTCTGCTTCCCAAATTGTGCACTGAGGCAGTTCCGGCAGGCTGTCTTAGAGCTATGCAACATATTTAAAATATCTGGGGGAAATATGAGAATATGTGTTGGCCACCCCATGAACTACTGACTCAAGATAGCTTACAGTTTCAACCTGAGATGTACGGTACATGCTTTTTTAGAAGATAGATTTTTTAAAACTGTATGTCCCATGGTTGCTGTGATTTAAAAAAAGCAGATAGCACATGGAAATTGATATAAAATTAGAAAGTAAGGGTGATATCTAATCTGATTCCAAAGAATGAATGTACTGCTTGTGTTAGGATGTTCTAGGAAAACAGACTCAGTAGGATACCTCTGTCACTCACTTATATCTGTAGATATATAGAGAAGTGTCATTAAAGAGATTGGCTCATGTAATTATGGATTATAAAAAGTCCCATAATCTGTTTGTATGTATGTTGGAGGTTTAGGAAGAGAAGGAGTGCAGTTCCAGACCAAGCCTGAAAGTATGAGAAACAGGGAGAGACAATAGTGTAAGTCCCTTTTGGTGTCTGAAGACTAAGAACCAGTAATGTCGATGTCCAAGGCAGAAGATGGGTATCAGCTCAGGCAGAGAGTAAACTCAGCTTTTTTCCATCTTTTGTTCTATCAGGTTCTCAAATGATTGAATTATGGCCACCTGCGTTTGAGAGGACATTCTTCTTTACTCAGCCCACTAATCAAATGCTAATTTTTTCTAAATACTCCATAGACATACCCAGAAATGATGTTTTGCAGTTTTGGGCAACTGCCATCCTTGTCAAATTAGCACATAAATTAACCATTACAAAGTCCAAGAAGTACATTCGGCCTCATGGTAAGTATAGTCATTTTGAAATGTGTTCAAAATATTTGATAATCTTCTTTTAAGAGATGAAGCCCATTCCTCTTCCCCCTGAGTATAGACTGTACTTAGTAACTAGCTTCGAAAAAATAAATTATGACATAAAAGTGATAGTATGTGATTTGTAAATTTATGTCATAAAAGGCATTGCAGTGTCCTCCTTGTTTTCTCCCTTGAATCACTCACTTTTGGGTAAGCTAGCTGCCATGCTCAAGCGGTGCTGCAAGTGCTCACAACAGTGGGCCTGTTTTCCAAAAAAGAGCAAGAAACTGAGGTCTCCTTCAGTAGTCCTGTGAATAAGCCACCTGGGAAATGGATCCTCTAGCTGCAATCAGAACTCTCTGTGGCTAAAACCCCAGCATCCAGCCTATAATCTGAGAAGAGATCCTGAAGCAGAGCCAGCAGCTAAGCCCCTCCTGGATTCCTGACCCACAGAGACAGTGTGACAATATTTATTTTAAGACTAAATTTTGTGGGAAATTTATTAAGCAATAATAGATAATCAGGAAAGCATGAAATGAAATGTTTTTTCAGTCCATTTAAATGTGTAATTTTTCAAATAGCTATTAAGCTTTAAGAATCTAAATACTTCATAAGCCATTTACGCCTACTACTTAATAAACAGAACTTTGGGGTTACTTATTTTTTTGGCCTAGAACATCATGAAAAACTGAGATACTAACTTTGTCATGCACTGAGAGTCTGGGAATCTCATCATTAAGTTAACGATAATTGCTAAATCTTTTAAAATTCTCTTTAATTACCTTAGACATATATAGTAAATCTTACTTGTTTTTGAAATGGAAAAATTTGTTATTTTTGATACTGAACAATTATATATTTTTTATTACTTCAGTGGAACCATGAAAATGGAAAATGAAAAAAGAATTAACTCCCATTAAGGAAAGTGATCATTGGAGAGTAAATTGACTTATAGTCATTAAACATGAATGAAATTATTGGCTTGCAGATATCACATAAATAAGGACTAATATAAAGTTTGAGAGTAAATCAACTTACACATATATGAGAAGAGTGGAAATACTGGCTGCCCCTATGCAATACACGCCTTCAATGCAGCATTTTGTTTACTGGAAATAAGAAGAGAGGAAGCACCCCCTAGTGGCAGTTGTTGATAAAATTTCATGTCAGAAAAAACAGCATGTTTCTGCCTTAGCTTTATTACAGTGTTTAAAAGATGCCTAATCTGTTTTTCTTCTTTTTTTTCTTTTTTAACTAATTTATTTTTAAAAATTTCAATGATACTATTGACGCTTTTGTTATGACTTGGGATGTGAAAGTTTTCAAAATTCAAACAATACCTGTGACTTTAAGCTAAATGCAGTTCATTGAGCAGCTTTATTGTATGTAGAAAAAAAAATCCTAACCTTTTCATGTTAATATGTTAAAAAAGAAAAGACTCAAAAGCAAACTTTTCTCACTGTGGATTGCATCAGCACTATGCGTGCCACTGGTAAGCATTGGGATGCCCCTTACATTGTGAACTAAATTGGTTGTAATGTAGCATCTTCCAAGTTTCTTGTCCATGCACCAAAGAAATATTTTACACACTTGCTGAACAGTTAACTGTGCAGAGGGATGTGGGATTCAGGAACGTTAACCAGTATGGTGTGGTTCTGAGGTTGATGGGTGAGGTCTGGGGTGCTATGGGAATCTATGCAAAGCATTTTTGTCTGAACCCTGGGGAAGGAGAAATAAGCATGTATAAGCCATGAGTTAGAACTACATGATAAAGTTTCTTTTTTTACTGTCTTGATTTATCCTAGCTTTACAAAGTGAAGCTTTTAATAAACTGTTTCTTAGAATAAAAGTAAGTTGCATTAACAAAAGGGCAACAACTGTGCTTTATGAATTTGCTAATAATGCCACTATTTGTACTTACAATAGGAATATCTATTATATCTGTCTCAGAAAACTGTGACATTATCACTGCTCAAAATGGTGAGTTATTTTTAATTAGGAAATTTCTCCACACTTGACCTTGTTTTCAGAATTGCCACCCATCTGTTTTTCAAGGATGATTAATAATTTATGTCATCTGAACAGAGGACAGATTTAGTCCAAAATAGAGTTAACAAAGGGCCTAATTTTAAAAGTGCAAAATGATCTCAACTCTACTTCAATGTGACTTAAATTAGTTTAAGCTTTCATGAAGTTAAACTTTCATGGCTAAGTGTAGTTGGTTGACACATATAAACTTGACGGAATGTCAGGATGCAACAGCTTGTCATGTAGAATCCTAGTTTTGCTCTGCAAGTGTCTGTCCCTCGCAACAGACTGGCATTGGATTACACCACCTTTCCTGCTTCCAGGGGTATATTCACCTATAGAGATGTTGGTAGAGGAACACTTACAGGGTGATAGGACAGGGGGAATAAGAATCTCTAATGAATATTACATTATTCACTCAACTGATCAAAAACAAGCCTTCGAAGTATTGTGTTAATTTTTCTTAGACAGTGACTAATAGAAAAATAAATTTCAAACATGTAACAAGCAATTTTATGATTATGTATTTATTCCTCATTCTTTCTATGTTCCTTTTTTTTTTTTTTAAAGGAAAGTTGCAGGCAGGAATGAAGGTGGCTAGGCAGACAGGCAGGCAGGAAGAGAGAGGACCAAGAAGCACTTTTTATTTGTTTTATCTGTTAATCTTGGTGGTCCCCTGGCCCCAGGTGGCAAACCTGAGTCCTTGGACTGCATGTGAGGTGGTGGCCCCAGCTGCTCACCACCAGGGTGTGCCAATTCCTAGTCATTTCTTATAATCATGAACTGATTCATAATTATTTAGGGTAGGATGCTTACAAATGTAGCAAATGAGGGACAACTTTGTTCAGGACAGCTTGGACACTATAACTGTGAAATAATAATCTACAAAATTATCACCATTCTATGTGTCCCTTTGGCGGCAATCCAGGCTTACTTACACAGCAGTGGATTTATTGGCCTGTGTCACTGGAGTGAGGAGGAACTGGAAGCAGACACCACTGGCCAGAAAATGAAGCAAGACGATCAATCCCTTTTCCTGCTTCTGTGCCCCCATCCCGTGACTTTCTCTCTGTTGACTAACTGGCCTGCTTTGGTAAGAGTGCATAACCTTTGACCCTTGGGAGATATCCAGATATCCTTCCCGCCTGAGTGCTGTCCACAGACCAGCAGAAGGTTCATCAGTTGTGATCTCATACCTTCTCTGCAGAACCATAATCTGCATATTCAAGGATCCCTAGCTTATTGGGATGCATATCAAAGTTTGGGTGTCTGTATCAGAACTTATGACTAGGGAAAAGGGTTTTAATAATCGGCTGAGCCTGGGTTTCATTGGCATTAAAATGAATATAAAGGAATGGGAGGGTTTCATGTTTGAAATTTGTTTATATTTCCATGAATTACTCATTATCTAGGAAAAGCAAATGCAATACTTCTAAGGTTTGTTTTTGATCAATTGAATGAAAAAACAGTATTCATTTCTAGCTTCCTTTCTTTCCCTGTGGGAGGTCTTCTTGCTTCTTTTTCTCTTTACAGTTTCATTTATTTTGAAAATGTTTCTTCACATACATTCTGGCTGCCACAGTGTTTCTACAAACATAGTTAAAATACTTTCAGCTAGTCTGATAATACAAATGCCTTGAAGACACAGTCAACAGGTACACTCAGTGTCTTAATTGCTTAATGGCAACAAATATGAGTTACATGCACAAGTCAGGTTGCTCAAGTATTTAAATAAATATTTGACTTTCTCGTTAACGCTAGAAAAATATTTTCAGTTTATGATTGAAAAAAATTATATTTGGAAACTTTAATGCTTTTTGAAAGAAAGTGAGGTTCATGTTGGAAGAAAACACCCTGATGAAATGTTGATTTTCTGAAATTGAATGTAATTTGAAAACTGCCATGTAGTGTTTGTACAATATGACTTGTAACGCATTTAAATTCTAGGTGGACAGGGAGCACCCTGGTGGCCTAGCAGTCCATTAAACCTAGAGCAGTCCCATAAGCATCCCGGGTTCGAAATCCAGGATCAGAGGGAAAAACTGATGTGAACAACTAAACGAAAATGAATGAGGAGCTTCCTCTCCTCTCTCTTCCTGCTTTCCCATTGCCTTCATTCCTGCATGCACATTTCCTATGAGGAAAAAGAAATCTACATGGACATAAAGAAATTGCTCGTTTCAAAGTTCCTTCACAGGAATAATGTTTCTTCTGCTGGCTTGTGATGATACTATGAAGTTTTGAAATGAAATAACTTGGTATTATTAAAACATATGATCTCTGGTATCTTTGGAGACTTGACTCTAGCAGGAAGGGAAACACAAACAAATGGGACATCAAACAAAAAGTTTCTGCACAAAGAAAAAGCTATTATCAAAAAAAGACATCCTACTGAATGGAGGAAGATATTTGCATATCATACTTCAGACAAGAGAGTGATATCCAAAATAGATAAAGAGCTCATGAAACTCAACAACAGAAAAACACAATCTATTCAAAATATGGGCAGAAGATCTAAATAGACATCTCTTCAAAGAAGACATACAGATGGCCAACAGGCACATAAAAAGATATTCCTTTTCTCTAGTTATTAGAGTACTTCAAATGAAGAAAACAATAAGATTTTGCCTCATACCTATGAAAAAACTATTATCCAAGAACTGGAAACAATTCTTGATGAGAACTTGTAGAAAAGGGAACCCTTTTACACTGCTGGTGAGAGTGTAAATTGGTGCTACCTTTATGAAAAGCAGTATGAAGTCTCCAAAAAATTGAGAATTGAAATTCCATATGATCATGTTATCCCCACTTCTGAGTTTTTGCTAAAAAAAAACAACCCACAAAAGAACTAATTTGAAGGTATATATACACATCCCGTGTATATTGCAGCATCATTTACAATAGCCAAGAACTGGAAATTAGGTAAGTGCCCACCATCAGATGATAAAGAAAATATGTTTTATATATACACACACACACACACACACACACACACACACACACACACACACACACACACCAGAATACTACACAATCCTAAAAAAGATAAAATTCTGTGACATGGAAGAAACTAGAGGGGATTATGCTAAGGGAAATGAATCAGAAAGAGAAAGAAAAATTTGGGTGATCTCACTTATGTGGAATATAAAGACTCAGAGCAAAGGAATAGAGAAAATAAAAACTAACCCTTGGAAATTGACAAAAGCACTGAGTTTATCAGAGGGCAAGAGGTTGGGGGTAGAAGTAAAAGACAATAGGTATCCAAGATTTTAGAAATGTGGTGGTGGGCCTGATGTGTTATATATTTGATGAAGAGTGAAATGGCTCATCTAAACTTATTTTGTAAATCAACGCTACTGCAATAAAAATAAATGTCCCCCAAAATCATTTTGTTTTTTTTTAAAATAGTCACTTTTAAAACTATTTATAGATATTGATACTATTGGAACAGTAGCAAAAGACTGGAAGACCGATAATAAGCAAAACTTGCTCGCAAATGAAAACACTCTCCTTTACAGAAAGAGATGGCCAATTGTCTGTGATCAGAGGGAACTTCATCACTACCTGTCTTCCTGCTATGGGGAGATTTTGGCTAGAAGGAGCGACATGAATCAGAAGATTCATAGATTTAAGTTGATGCCAGCAGAGATTTGTAGAATCCTTTCATCTGTGACCTTTGATCAGGGCTGGCTTCTTAAATGTGGGACTTCATGGTCTCAGGAGTTCCCCACTCAGACGAGTTGTGCTTCTGTTTGTTTTAATGCTTTTTCGGTCTTGAAATTCTTAACAATTTTTGCACATGAAAACCTGCACAGGGCTCTAAAGTACGCAGCCACAAGTTATGTGGCTGTTCCTCCCTCTGGTGTGGCTAAGCTTGTTTTGTAAGTGGAAGTGGAAACTCCAAACTGTCAACAACCCAAACCACTCCCCTCTTTCCATTCCTGGCATGAGCTTCGCTTCCGGCTTCACCAGGTGTGACCCATTTCACTTTCCAATGTGTGTCTAAAAGGTTACCGGTGTTATCACTCATGAGATATATAGAGAGCAAGAAAACAAATGAACTAAGTTAAACAAAAATCGACCTAAAAAGGAACTAAATCAAACAATAGACTTTTAGTCAAAAAAAAAGACAAGAAAACAAAAAACCAATTAATATTTGCAGGGTGAGAAGGTAGAAGTGGGTGGACAAATGTGATAAAGGAGATTAATTGCATAGTGAAAGAAAAACTGAAATAGTGGTGAACTCAATGTATTACATAAAGATGTGAATTTGCTATGATGCATACCTTAAACCTATATCATGTTATAATGCAATATTCCTTCAATAAAATTATTTTTTTAAAAAAAACAACAACCAGCATTTACCTGCACCCTTACCGCATCCTTTGTCTGGTGGGAGGCAATCCTTCCATCTGGGAGATGGAAGTCTCATCTTGCCCACCTTCTCCAGAACCCTGTTCCATCTGTGATTCACCTCTAGGTCTGCAAACTTTCGTTCTTTCTTCTCTGAAACAAATGAACTTTATGGGCAGGTTTCTGGCTGGGTGCTGTTTCAATAGCATAATTCTAGTGTCCACAGTTTCCAACCATCTGATACAAACCATTCTTTGTTGGGTCAAAAGGTGTGGTCATAGTTATCCTCTGGTATTGGTTAGTACTTGTTCAGGGAATTGACTCTGGAGCCTGCAGTCCTTATTCCAGCTCTGCTAGTCACTACCTGTGTGGCTTCTGGTAAATTCCTCTGTGTGCTTCCCAGTGTGTCTCTTAAGAGCCCTATACCTCTGCAAATAGGATAAGATTAGTATTTACTTCAAAGGATTGTTGGGAGGGAAGAAAATGTGTTTAGAGGTGTGTATGATACATAGTAAGCACTAGTGTTTCTAATTATTACTCTGTCTTCCTTCCGCTGAAGCCAGGCAATAGGGACACCTAGGGGAATGGTAACTGCAGTGGCAGAATTAGCTTTTAGATGGGGTAGTACTAGTGTCTTCTCTCCTTTTCCTCCAACTGCCCTTACACAAGGTGATGTCCACATGCATTCAAATAATGATTATCTCACTGACCACATGTCTAGGTTTTCCAAGAGAGTTCCTCTTTAGATCTGTTTCCTGAAATAATTAACTGTGCCCCTGATATTGTCAAAAATGTCCTGATTTGGTTGACAAAGTATATGTGGAATCGAATTCAAATTTAGTTAATTTAGTTTTAGGTTTAGTTAGAATAGGTTTAGTTAGAATAGATTTCCTATGTCAATTTACTCATTTGATATGAATCAGTAAATACTGGGAATTTGCACACATGGAAAATAAATTATTTTCATGTATGCTGAATATTTCTTTCCTTTTTTATGTTGACAATGAGTTGTTCATGAACATGCTCTCAGAAGAAAATTTCATGAAAATCAGAAATTCATTTTATTTTATTAGTTCTTCACTTGCTAAGTGTTTTAAAACTAACAATGTCATTTCCATGTATGTTAGAAATTTTGATTGATTGCTCCTATTACATTTTACCTTTAATTTATAGATAAAACTTTTTAACTGTAAGAGAGTTACTGAGAGAGGGGTCGTTTAACACACTTTCATGATGTATCAAAATGTGAGCATTAAAAACACATTTTAAATTATATAAAAGTCAGGAAGAAATACCTGTGTATACAGACCACCTAAGACTATGCTGAAAGACGTACTTAGGAAAAGAAAGGAAAAATGTAATTGTATCTTAATGGCTTGGTTCACAAAGCTAAAAACATGATTGGTTTTAGTATGCTTGGAATGTTCAAAACCTAGTTTAGCTATTTTGATACAGATTTTTTTTTTTCTTTTTGGAACGGAAGAGGTAGAGGATTAATGGTTAAGGTTAAATTTGGGTGAGCTCATGATAGAGCTATCGTTTTGAAGACCCAGGCAAACTTCAGTCTTGGAAGTGCAGAAGAGTGACCAGGGCAAGATACATTTATCTGATGCCAGGAAATTACAGGACGTCTTTGTAAATTAGAGAGATACTTTTTGAATGCTTCAGTGGTGAAATTGAAAAGGAAAATATTTCCTTGTGTAGGAGTAGCAGCAGCAATGGTTGTAGTCGGCATTTGTAATGGACTGCTGGTCAACCTTCTTTGCCCTACTCAAGTCACACACAGCCCACCCCTCCATTCACATCCATAGGATGTGGACTCAACTTGTACCAGGCATGGGGCTCGGTGTTTTCTATAAAATATTTCTTTGGATTCTTACAACAGTCTTATGATATAAGCCTATATATAACTCCATTTTACAGATGGGGAAACCTATAGTTGGTCAATGAGGAATACAAATGAGTTTTACTCCGGAGCCCAGGTTTTTAACCAATATGCTAAAATGTACCTCTGACAGTGTCCTAGTGGTTGCCACTTATTGAGTACGTACTATGTGCTTAGTGCTTTAAAATTATTTTTTAATCATCACAGTAGAAATTACTTCAATTTTTTCCAGAAGAAAATTAAGGCTCAGAGTGCCTAGCTTAGTGTTCAGCTGTGTAAATTACCATAATTTCAGTGGTTTAAAATAGCACAAATTTATACACTTATAGCTCTGAAGGTCAGAAGTTCCAAAATCCAGGTTTCAGCAAATATATTCCTCCAATCTCTACTTCCATCATCATAGCTTCATATTTAACTCTGATCTTCCTGCATCCCTCTTATACAGACCCTCGTGGTTACCTGGGGTCCATCTGGCTAATCCAAGACAATATTTCCATCTTGAGATTTTAATTTAAAATCACCTTTACAAAGTCCCTTTGGCCTGTTTAAGGTTCTATGACTAGGGTGTGTACATCTTTGCAGGAAGTGGTCATTACTTATTGTAACCAATTTACTTTAGGTCACAGAGCTTAATTAGAGATAAGATTTAGATGTAAATGTTTTTAGGTTTCAGCTTTATACTATTTCTTCTCTACCACATTAGTAAGGATCCCATCAGTCATTTAAAGAAACATTTATTGAAGTTATAAAAATAGCCAGATACTGTGATAAGTACTGGAGAAATATGAAATTCCTTATGAATTTGAGTCATCTTTGTGCAAGAGACTTATTCAACTATTTTTTCAGTGGGTCAGGAGATGAAAGTTTCATAAATTTAATAATTAATAAGATGAAATAATTCCCAGAATAGATATTTTTAGGTTCCATTTTTTCCTTTTATTTAGGGAGGAAAGGTGCAGGCAGGAATGAAAGTGAGCAGAGGCAGGAAGGCAGGAAAAGAGAGGAGGAAGAAACATTTAAAATTTTTATTTAGTTGTTCATCTTGGTTATTCACGCCATACCCTGGGACACGAATCCTGGACCTTGGGATGTTTGTGGATTGCACTACAACCTCTACTAAGATCTGTTAAATAGAAATCTTTCCTAGACAGAGGACAGATATATTCAAAACTTTTAGTTCTCTTTGTTTTTCTATGTTTATGCTATTTGTTTTCTCTTCTGCTAAAAAAAGCAGTGGTCTTCTCTGAATTTTAGAAGGGATACATATATATCTACTCTACACTTTAGTCAAGTGAGCTGACAGCTCGGAGGGGTTTCAGAGCAGAGAAGGCTGTTTAGCTGGGCCCACAGATCTGCTGTGTGCCTCTTAAGACCCAGTGTCTCCAAATATCCATGACTGATCTGAATAAGGGACAGTATTTACTAGAGAAATGCAATGCTCTCATTCTCCTTGTTCTTAATAGAGAACTGATTTCTGGTCATGACACTGTAGGTGTTCTTAGAACTTACTCTGTCTATTGTTACTGGGTGATATCTAAACCTAAACCAGACGCTTGTGTGATTCAGCAGCCCTTTGACATCAAATTGAAATGGTGTATTTCAGTCCAAGAGAATGAATTAAACTAAATAAGGTGACTCATTCTCCCAATATACTACTCTTACTGCACAGAACATCTCTCAACTCCTGCCTTTCATTGCAGAGGGAAATTCCTTAGGTGAGTTGATTGGAAAGAAAAAGACTAAACCTGTTTATTTTGATATCTATGTACTAACTAGAACTGGATTCTGACCCAATGATCAACTTAGAGATACTCCTAAAGGAGATTGGGGAAGAAAATTCTCTCAGTGGGAAACACTTGGAATACAACATTTCATTGTCTAAAATACCTGGAAGGGAATTGGCAGAGAAAATGTATCCAGAATATTTTCAGATAGTTGTATAGAGTAACACTGAAGGGTTGGTGGCAAACACACTTGACGTAGTAGGTAGATGCATTTTTTGATGTGAGACTATGCCTCATGTATATGTATATGAGATGTATTATTTTGCAGAAGAGGAACTCATTGATCAAGCAGACACAGGGATAATTCCTCTTAGTTACAGCAGTGTTTATTTGCTTAATGGGTTGATTATACAAGGTTGCATAGAGACTATAACCAAGAGTCACATAATATGCATGGTTTCAGCAAAGTACTTTCTCATACCACAGCTGACATGGTATGTCATGGGTGAGTGTCTAATTTGCACCAGTATTAACTAACTCTCAATCTCAGTATAGTCATGTTCTGAGGACCCCAGCCAATCACTTAATGGATTATACTGGACACAGAACATCATATAGGAATGATCATTTATTTTTGGTGAGTTCTATAATATATTTTGTATTTTCATTTGCCTTGTTTAATAATGCTGCTTCTACACTAATATTATCTAGAGACCCACTGAATGTCTTACTGCATTTTTATCTGTTGCTGCTGTACTAAATTATCATAAATCTAGTGATTTATAACAACACATGCTTGTTATCTCAGGGTTTCTGTGAGTCAGAAATCCAGGCATAATAGAGCTCAGCTGGTTCTTCATCTAGAGTCTTCCAACATAAAATCAAGATGTTGACAAGCACTCATTTCTTTCTGGAGCCTAGAAGAGGTACTCTATTTCCAGGTTCATTCAGGTTGTTGTTGGAATTCAGGTCCATCTTACTGTAGGACTAAAGCCTTCATTTCCTTGTTATTATCTGGGATCATTCTAGAAGTTGTCTGTATTTCTTGGCTGTCGCCTTAAAAGCCAACAAAGGCCCCTGGTTCAGATCTCTCTGCCTCTTCTCTCCAATGCATGTCTCTGTTACACAATTTCTGATGATTCTGTTGCCTTCCTTTAGTATACGTAGGGCTCGAGTAGTTATACTGGGCCTCATTAGTCCAGGAAAATCTCCATATTTTAAGGTCAGGTGATCAATAATCTTAATTGTATCTGCAAGACCCTCTTATAGCAGTGCCTGAGTGATTGATCAGTTTCATATGTGCTGGATTGAATAACCAAGGGACAGGAACCTTGGAAGAACATCTTTAGAATTGTGCCTGTGACATTTATTTATTGTTGGGTCATCTCATAAAACATTTGTTTTTCTAATAGGGTAGCTTGAGTGTTAATTTTATTTATCATTTTTTGTTATGGGGCAAACAAACACTTGGTTAATATTTTGGATGTGTCTGTGTGTTTCTGGGTAAGATTAACATTTGAATTTATAGATGGAGTAAAACAGATTGCCCTCCTTAATGTGAGGGAGCCTCATTCAGTCAGATGAAGATTTGAGTAGGAAAAAAGACTGTCTCTCAAGAAAGAAGAAATTCCTTTTGTTTGACGACTTTTTCTTGTATTTGGATTTGAGCTGAAATATTGGTTTCAAACTGCTGGCTTTTGAACTGGAACTATATCATTGACTCTCCTGGGTCTCTAGTTTGTCATCTGCCAACTGCAGATTTTGGGACTTTTTACCTTTAATGAGACAGTTCCTTCTTTTCTCTCTGTCTTTCTCTCTCTCTCTCTCTCTCTCTCTCTCTCTCTCTCTCTCTCTCTCTCTCTCATTATACAAACACATACACATATACACAATAATATATATATATATACATATTACACATACACACAGTGTGTGTCTAGGACATTTTTCTTAGAAGAATGAGAACAAAGTATTGTTACAAACACTAGTATAACAGAAAGATTCTTATTTATACTCTTTATTCTCAGACCTATATATGATACAGACTTGTGAGTCACCTGCATATACATGATATTTGAAACTGGTTGTGCATAAGATTATGGGAAAGAAGAACAAAGAAAAAGGCACAGAGAATTAGACTTAGTAGACTTTTCCCAGAGTTAAAGGTTGGAAAGAAATAGGTACATTTTATCTAAGATATGTATTATAATTATAAATTAATATACTTCTTTTATCAGAACTTCTAAAATAATTGCAAAAATACCTACTGATTTTCAATTGCACTTCATATTTATCCTCACCATTCTAAGATAGGAGATAAGTTGCTAAGTATTGACAGAGAAAGAGAACTAGAGATTTATATAATGCATTTGTTGGGTATTTGGCTATTGGGAAAATCCATTTATTGTTAATTAAACAGTATTTTAAAGGTTGTATAGGAGTTATTGAAAGTCAACTAGCTATTGTTTAAAGATGGAATAACTGAAAATTTCAATTTCCTTGTATAGAAAAGAACACAAATAATTCTTATTCTTCAGGAGGTCTCTCTGCTGTGAAAGCATAATTTCAATATTCAGGAAAAGAAAAAACAGCCCCAAACCTTCTGAAATCAAATTAAGTCAGTAGATGAGGAAACGAAATGAAGATAGAAAAAGAGAACTTTTCAAATCTGTTGGTCATGAAAATGATTTAGAAAATACGATGAATGACATAATTGTATAAATTCATTTGTAAAATTTTACTGACACTACACAAATTTCTCTTATGAAGAAAAATTATGAAAAAATTCAAAACAAAGAAAAAGTTTAAATATTTTTGTTTATTATAATGCAGCAAATGAATGAGAGTTTAAATTGCTGTAAAAGTCAATGTGGTTAGAAGTTATGATGAAACAGCAGTTGTGGCAGGCAGAATAATAGCTTCCCAATATGTGCAGAACCTGATTTTACATGGTAAAAGGGACTTTGTAGGTGTGATTAAAAAGATAGACCACAAAATAGAGATTAACCTGGATCACCTGTGTGTATTCAACCTGATCATATGAATTCATACAAGTTGAGAAACTTTCTGGTTGGGTCAGAGAGAAAAGACAGGAGAAATTTGAAGTGTGGGGAAGGACTGGATCCACCATCGTTGGGTTTGAAGACAGAGGAAAGGGCTGAGAGCCAAGGAATATAGCAACTTCTAGAAATGAGAAACAACTCTCAGTTACTGACATTCAGTAAGAAATGGAGACTTCAGTCCTATTACTACCGCCAGTAACTCAAATGAGCAAGGAAAGGAATCTTCTAGAGACTCTAGAAAGGAACGTAGCCTTTGATTTTGGGCTAGATATGAGAGAGATAACTATATTACATTTGTGTTGTTTTAAACCACTAAATTTGTAGCAATTTGTTAGAGCAGCAATGGAAAATGAATATAGCAAATTTATTTGAAGTATGCATCACCATTCAATATATGACCTTTGGTAAATCTCCTGTGTAGACAAGCTCGTACTAAAGCTGTTTATATACCTTTTACATAGAGCTGGCTTTTAACTTTCAACGATAAACAAAGTCCAATCCAATTTCTATCATTGTTTTGAATTATAGTTTAAAGGAGATAATGTTGGAGCCATTTTTTTTTTCAGTTGTTAATACAAATCATTAGCAATAATAAATCAAATTGCTCCTTTAACTATCATATATCTACCACAATATATTTGTGGAAAGAATTTTCTTACATCAATTTTGCAAAATGATGAGCTAGATGGATACTCTGTTGGTTATAAACACAGATCTGATGATTTTCTTGGCTATGCTAAGATGTCTGACATAAGGTCACTATTTTCTTAACCAAAGAATAAGAATTCAATTTCACTCAGTAATCTTTTCATGCTTACAGTATGGTATTGTGGAATGAGCACGGCTCCTGGAATCAGGAGATTTCAGGTTGAATGCCAGCTTTAACGTATATTGTGTCAAAGTATACTATACTGTTATAAGTTGTTAAGAAGAGGGGAAGTAAGGTGTGAATATGGGTTATATTATCTTCATAGCTTTCGGTAAATCTAAAACTATTCTAAAATAAAAAAGTTTGTTTAAAAAAATCCTTGGAAAAGGGGCTGGTGAACTCACTGGATTTAGATAACCAACTGGAATCAATCAACTGAGGTCAGCATTGATGAGACCAACCTTTAGAACATCAGAACACAGTACCCTCTTTAGTCACAGTCATGCTGGGTGTGTGTGAGCATGTGTATGCTCACAGGGGAGCAATCCAAGACAACAGCAATGGGTAGCTAATATAAAAGATGGCCATTATATTTAACTTTTCTTAGCCACATACCTCCCACGGCTACTTTGGGAATCTGGGATTCTTTCATTTTTCCACTCCAGCTCCCCCTTATCTCTTACACTCATTTAATGACTTGTGCTTTCACCATGCCAATAGTTCTGGTCCCCTCCATGGTATCACTGCCAAGGGAATGTCCATTTTTCCTGAGATCTTTAAAATATTTCTAGAAAAAAACCCAGTAATATTGGGAGAAAAAGATGAGAAACTAAACAAAGTAGAAGAAAGCTAAAGAACATGCGTAGTTTTAGAGTAAAAAGACCAGAAATCCAGAATTCCAGAAAGAAAGAATAAAAGATAAAAATAAAATGGAGGCATGCCCTGGTGGAGGAGTGGTTGAGTCTATTGTCTCCAGCCAAGAGCAGTCCAATATATCCCAGGAGGCTGTGTTTGTGTCCCAGGATGGGAGGGTGGGCAGGGGAATGAGGGACAACTAAAATGAACAAATGGATAAAAATAAGTAAGGTGCACCCTGGTGGAGTAGTGGTTAGGTCAATTGCCTTTGAAAGCTGCAGACCACATATCCCTGGGCAACCAGTGTTAACAACTAAAAGAAAAGTAAAGTGCTTGCTTCTCCTCTCTCTTCCTGCTTGCTTGCGTACTACTGCTTTCATTGCTGCCTGCACCTTCCTTTTAAAAAAATAAATAAAAATAAATTGCTTCTTTCTCTTCTCTTTTCCTTTCTGCCTGCCTACGTACCTTCATTCCTGCCTGCAAATTTTCTATAAAAAATAATCAAATGGAGAACATTGTCAAATAAAAAGTACCAGCTGATTTCCCAGTGCTGAAACTTGAAGCTAAAGACTGCACTGAGTTCTTGGCACAATGTGAAGTCAAATCCCTAGACATTTCACTGTGAATATTCAAATTAGCAAGAATTAAAGAGAACATTACAATTTCTCTTGAGGGAAAAAATGTGATCTAGAGAATAGTGCAAGTCTGGTATTTTGCATCAACAATGACAAAGGTTAGAAGACAGTGAAGAAATAGTATTAAAGTTCTAATGAAACATTCATAAAATACTTCCTGCACTCTTGAAAAGGAGGTTATTTGAAGATGGACTGTATCCAAAGAAGAAAATTATGACAAAAATATTTTGGAACCTTGGCATCTCTGAAACACTGGAGCTAATTTGCCACTTCAACAGCAAAGGGAACCCCAGAATTGCAATTATGCAGGAAGCCTGGATTTCAGCCATCCTAAAACAAGGTAGGAAGAGAAATGGTGATTCACCTGTTATTATTTGTATCTGTTGGTATTGGATGAAAGCAAAATTAGAAAATTGAAGACTGAGACTGTTACAAACACATCATGATGATATTTCTATATTTCTTGGAACTGCAGGAAACCATACATATATTCTCAATACTGTTATTGACTTTCATCATTTACATCAATATACAGATCAAGGATGGAAAAATAATCAGATATAAGTACATTAGCCTCAACATTGCAAAAGATATTAGGAAATGGTAGAAATTACAGGAGGGAAGAACAAAATGATCTAGAAATGAAAACTATGTCATTAGTATCACCTTTAAAAGTGGAAAGAAAAATTATGGATGATGCATGTTTGAGTTTGCCTTGGTATTTGGTCAAAGTATACATGTATCTCATTGCTATAAAATATACTGTCCACAGCTGCTGAAATAAGAAATAGAGATGTTAGATGAATCACTAAAGATACAAAATAAATACTTGAAGCTCAATATAGAGGTATAGCAATCGTTTGGAAGGGGGTTGTTGGGAAGCTAGTTTATCTTTTATTTATAATAAAAGATTAGATTATATTTAAATTTTAAATAGAGTGAAAGCAATTTATAAAAATATGGAAGTAGAAATCAAACAAAATAATATACAGGTGGAATAATTGTCTCTTGGGAATCGACTTATAGGTGGAAAAGATGGAATAGTGTATGTTTTAATTTAATGAAGTGGAAAAAAAATCTTTAAATGGAATGGAGTAGCAAAAATATGTTTGTTGGGGGTGAAATAATTATTTTATTAGATTTTATTATAATTCAACTTAGAGAGGAATCTTTTTTAGAAAACTCTTGATAATTTTCTTTGAAGAGCCAAAATTCTTTTTGGCTTCTAGAAATTGTACATGCTACTTCTATTCATATGGTATTTTACTTTGTCTATTTTATTTTCTGACATTATACAAACGGAATATAACTTTCACTGTAAGTCTGGTTCTCAATAAGAACAATACATTCAAAATAGGAAATTCAAGGAGGGTTTGTTCACAGGGAGACTGCTTACAAAGGTTCAGGAAGGGCAGCAGTAAGGAATGGTGCCTTGGCTAGAGCTTATTGGTTGTCATCACTTCTAGGTCTAATGTAGCGAGTAGAGCAAATGGTTTCTACAACTTGGAAAGAAAAAGTTATACATCATGTCATCATAAATGAAGTATTTGGATGGACAATAAAGTTTAAGATGATCTTGCAAGAAGTGATTTAAGGTAATAAATACTTAGTTTCACTCTTCTGCCTCCATAAACTTTCCTATCAGGAATTGCTGCTGGTAGAAATCAACTAGACAAAAAAGTCATGAGTGTCTTTATATAGGTCAGCGCCCTGGGACAGAGAGAAGGAAAGTGGAAGAGTTAGTTCAATTTTTGTATAGTTCAACCCTTAGATTTTTCCTGCCCTCCCCTTCCATTTCCTCCTTCCCCCTTTCCATTCCTCTTACCCAGTATAAGTTAACTGGTTATGGTTGAACACACAATCGGCATTGTAACTTGGTTAGCCTTTCAATTCATTCCTTCTTGGTTTGCACTGATGCAATCCCTGCGACTTTAGGAAATACATTATTTTCCCCCAATGGTACTATGAAGGACTTTGGTCAGTCACAAATATCCTTAACTGTATGATCACAGTTTAAAATTTTCTCCTCTATGCTTTCTAGGGCCATCAGAAACTATCAAGTGATTCTTTGATCTTAACAACCACTATTATCACTGTAGAAACTAGAAGTCTTATTATAAGTATGTTTATATATTATATATTTATATAGTATATATATATTATTTTTTTTTTCAGGTTACTGCTAGTGAAAAATATTATTACTCATGAAATCAATGCATCCTCTGGATTATTCTTTTCCATTTTCCTCTGAGAAGACTTTATCTGCATTCTTCAAGAATGTCACCTAATTCCAGAATCCTATAGTTCTGTTATCTAGAGAATTTTCTGCTAATTTCTAAACTGTATGCCTTGCCCAGATAATAACTGTGAAATAGGAAATGTTTTGAATGAAGTTCAATAAAGGAAATGAGGAAAAGCTTATTTATAAAGCGATTGCTTCTTGAAGTATAGGGTGTAGGTGGTGTAATAATGTGGGATTTACAAGCAATAGAGTTGTCACTATTCCTAGACTCGAAGGGATAAAGGTTACTGCACTTGAAGTGACAGGGGCTTCTTCCTGGAGAGCATTTAGTCGCGTGAAGCAGGTTTATCAATGCTAGTTTTGGGGAAAGATGCTATGGGAACAAATATCTTGGCTTCACCTTCTTTTCTCCAACCTACCTTCAGGTTTTCCCACTGGCCAGAAGCAACTGGTCATGAGATCTCTTTGGTGTGGTCAATACAGGTCAGCCTTTTGAAGCAGAAAACAAGATGGAGAAGAGTGGAGTGTACCTGGAGGAACAGATAGATGCTACTTTGAGTAAGAACAAATATTTTTAACCCAGGACCCTGGGATGTATGTAGACCAGCTGCTGTTCTACCAGGGCACATCATGTCTTATGCTTTTTTTTTGGTTGTTTTAATGTTGTTGAGTTTTATGAGTTATTTACATATTTTGGATATTAAGTTCTGGTCAGATGCATGATGTGCAAATACCTTTTTCCACTCAGTAGGATGTCTTTCCATTTTGGTGAATGTTCTTTTCATGGTGCAGAAGCCTTTTAATTTGATGTGGTTCTATTTGTTTATTTTTGTTTTTTGTTTCCCTGGCCACTGGAGTCTTGATGTTCCAAAGAGCTCTCTAAAGCTGATGTTTTGGAACAAATTGCCTGTGTTTTTGTCTAGGTATTTTATGGTTTCTGACCTTACATCCAGGTCTCTCATCCATTTTGAATACATTTTTATGTATGGAGTTAGAAAGTCATCTACTTTCATTCTTTTGCATGTGTTTGTCTAGTTTTCCCAACATTGTTTGTTGAAAACACTTTCATTTCTCCATCATATGCTCTTAACTTCTTTGCCATAAATTAACTGACCACATATGTGTCATTTTTTTCTGGGAACTTAATTCCATTCCACTGATACATAAACCTCTTTGTTCCAGTAGCATACAGGATCACTTTGAGTATGCTTAAAGTTCTGGGAGTTTGATACCTCCACTTTTTCCTTTTCTCTCATGATTGCTTTGATCATCCAAGGGTCTTCTGTGATTCTCTCATGTCTTGTGTCTCTTAGAATATATTTTCAAATTTTGAAATATATTCATACTGATTTTTAGAGAATTACTTGAATATGTTCTCAAGATCTCCAGCTTGTATTTTCTGCCATTTTGTTACTCACTTGCGATTTTTATTTTAGCAATATTTTGTGTTTTCATACAATAGTTCTCATTTTCAGATAGTTCATTTGAATGATAGTTTTTGCATATTTAGTTCACAAAATATTATAAATATCTTTTTATTATCTTGAATCTATATTCTTTTAGTGGGAGTCATTTGGTCATCTTTTTGAGTTTTTGTTCTTCTGATAAGCTGGGGAATTCTTTTATCTTATTGTTATAAGTAAATATCTTGATGATCAGTGTTAGGAAATGATAGAGATTTGACTTTTGGTAATTGTATAGATCCCTTATAAATTCTTCTGATATTCTTCTCTCAGAGAACAATGGTTGGCTATGTGGGTGTTCAGTAAACAAAATGGGATGTAGGAAATGAGTTACAGACTGTCAGGCAGATTCTTACCTTACAACAGCTGTGTGTGTGTGTGTGTGTGTGTGTGTGTGTGTGTGTGTGTGTGTGTGCTTGAGAGAATCAAAATTCTGAAATAATTGGTTTGCTAGTTTAATTTTCAAAATTCAGCTATAACTTGGTTGTATTGTTGCCAAGCTGATTTTTAGTTCGCATTTTTCACTATTAATTATTGTAAAGCACCTATTCTAGCACACCCTGCTACAGTAATATTAAGGTTTGTCACTTCCAGCAGAGTGCAGTCCGCATACATCCCAAGGACCTGGGTTCACATTCTGGGGCTGGGGAAACAACAGAGATGAGCTGAAAAAAAATAAAAAATGTTATTTTTTAAAGAATATATTTTGACTATGAACACAGAATAGGCAATATTTTAATAGACATGCACCTCACATTTTTATAATAGAAATTATTTGAAATCATTTAAAGTTCAGAAAAAAGTGCATTAATCTCACTAATGCTTTACTTTTTGGTGCTACATTTGTTCAACTAAAAAATTCTAAACAGTCTTAGAAATTAAAAACTTTAACTGAAATCTATAAGACTATTAGAATATAATATTGAATAAGAATTAGAAATCTTAATTTTAGATATTCAGAACTATTTTTTGATCATCTATTACTTAAATTGAAGTTTGTATAGAGATAGCAAAGTCTAAAAACCTAAAAAAATTTCAGACCGGGAATATTATGGTGCAGTACAGATTTCCTCAAACTGTAGCCCATAGAGCACTGTAGCTTTTAATGTGGAATGTGCTCTACAATTTACAAGAAATTTATGTGCCATAAGATTTGACTTCTAGTGCTTAGTGTCTGGTCACTCTTAAAAGACTCATCAGAGGGCTCACTCTTGTGACTCAGGCAACTAAGATGCTGTTATGTGGACAAAATAAAGTATAAGGACTCATGTTGGCAATGTGGAGCCAGTGTGAAAAACATAAATTAACGAAAAATGCTCCTTTCCTTCCTTCAGTGAAATGATTTTCCCTCCTCTCCTTTTTTTCCTTCAATTTAAAAAAAAATCGTTACAGAACTTGTTATCTTATATTTTATTTCTTTAAATTGTATTGAAAGGACATTTCATATAACACTCCAGGTCTGTCCTTCATTATATAATTGTCCCCTGTTTCCACTCAATTTGTCCATCTTCCTCCCCCTTCCCTTCTAAGCACTAATTTGATTCTATACAGTAAACATCTCTTTTGTTTGATTTGGTTCAATTTTTGGCTTGCATTATCTATATACTACATAGGTGTGAAATTATGCAATGCTTTTCTTCCTTCTTCTGGCTTATCTCAATAAGCATACATGACAATAGTCAAATTTCTGAATGCCTATAAAATGTAGGCAGGGTACTGGGTGAGTAAAGCAGGTGGTGAGTCAGCACAGCTTGGTGAAGACTGTGGTAATGTGGAGAAAACCTATTCAATCCACAGATATTAGTGACTCCCAGGCTCAGCCCATCTCACTACATGGGGACACCATTGTGGTGCTGCTCGATTTTAAACACAGCATACACTCTCCACTGGTGACCTCCCAAGGCTGACCTTCCCTTTCCCCTTCCCTAACCTCCTTTGTTTCTAGCTGAGTTATTTAAGTAGTTGGTTTAAGCCATTTTGGTGAGTTACTCAGTATTACTGTTTTTTTCCTATGTGTACAGAGGCATGCAAGTTATTATTAAACTTCCTTTTGGTGCTTTTTGTCAAAAAAATAGAATGTGGCAAAAAAATGTCAAAAGTTTGAAAAGATGGTGCTAAGCAGCACATCTCTACAAACCAGATTCTCACTATGGATGGGCAATTTATTATAGTTGAACTAGATAGTCTTTAACCAATCTTCAAATACTGACTATTTTTTATTCTATAAAACTAGATACGAATTAAGAATGTTAAGTCAGGGCCACCTATTAATAAATCTGATAGATTGCTGCTGCCTGAATAACATGTTGAGAAACTTTGGAACAGCACAGAAGTTAGTCATCTTCTGTTTTTAAATTATTATTAAGGTATAACAACTCTTTTCAGTTACTGAGAAAGAAAAAAGGGCTTTGAAGACTCCAGCCTTTATATGAGAAAGCTTTTAGGAGACCTGTAAGTAGAGCTTTTATGAAATGTTAATGCACATGTGTGGTAGACGGTTGGGAATCAACAGGATAAATCCCAAGAGGGTTGTAATTCTGGACTAGATTTATGGTATTCACCTCAGTCGCCAAGTGTATTACTAAAAGGATGGTAAAACTTTATGTAAGGATCCAACTATCGGTCACCTGACCTGATCTAGGGAAGAGATAAAAGCTTATATGGATCTTGTGGAAGTCTGCCAATACTTGTCTCCATAATACATGATAAAACTCTGACAGTAAACTTCTCCTGGGAATTTGGTATTAAATTAGAGACAGCAGCTCTCTTTTGCTGCTTTTAGATATCTGGGCATGGCTTTCTAATATACTGCTAATTTAGAAGTCAGAAGATAAAAGTTCTATTTCAATATTTCTCAAGCACCTCATTTTTGTTATCATTGTAACATAGTTCAGAAACATGGAAATATTAATGTGCAATATGCCTCCTTCACTCTGCTGCAACTCTCTTAGGATAACATTACACATGTACTAATTAAAGATCATCTTAGGAAAGATCATCTCACTCTTTGTATATAAGTATTTGTACATTGGTCAGATGTTTTTTGTCTAAAAGCCAGAAAGTCAATCCATTTAACATGTTTAATAGCAATGATTTTATTTTAGTTTTCAAATATCAAGCACTAGAATTATTTTGCATAGATGTGCTATTTTGAAAAAAATGGTCTTTGTAAGATGGAACTTGGTGTGCCCAGGCCCGTGGGAGAAGAAGGTGAGAAGAACAGGAGTGGGAAGAGGGAGAGAGAGGAGGGTGGAAGACTGAATTTGCATAATGTGAATCTTCCTTGAAACCTTTCAAAAATCTTAGATAAAGTCTACTAAACTCACAATACTTAAAAAATTTTTTTAAAGGATAGGTGCAGGTAGAAACGAAGGAAAGCAGGGTCAGGCAGTCAGGAAGAAGGAGGAGGAAGAAGGATCTTATTTTATTTAGTTGCTCATCTTGGTTATTCCTCCGACTCAGGAGGTGAACCGAGGTCCTTGAGAATTAGGTAGATTGTATCCAGCCATCACTTCACCAGGGCACGCAGTTGTAATGTTTAAAATTGTGTGAAATGTACACAACACAAAATTCGGCATTTTAACTATTTTTAGAGTGTAGTACGGAGGCATGAAGTACATTCACATGTTTGTGCAACCATCATAATCAGTCACCTCCAGGTATTTGTCATCAAGCAAGACTGAAAAGTCTGAAATCATTAAACAATAATTTCCCACTTCCCTGGCAAACACCATTCTGCTTTTTGTTTCTATTCATTGATTACTCTAGGAAGTATTGTCATACAATATTTGTTCTTCTGTGAGAAATTCTAATTGAGATTGCTTTTTGTTATGAAAATCAATGAAAGGGATGGATTTCACATGAGGCAAGACATGATAGGAGTCAGAGGATTTTGAAGAGCATGTGGGAGCTTGAGGGCAGAGGTGGCTGGGAATATGATCAGAGGTTAAAACTAGTGCCATAGGCCAGATCTAGCACATGCATGAAATTACTCTAGAAAAGTGCTTTAAAATATTTTGATGATATGACATCATTTAAAATTGGGGATATTTTGATAAATACATCAACTATCTTGACCATCTTATAAAATTGGGCAGTAATGGGCAGGTTTGTCTCCCTAGCTACAATTAGAGAGGCAATATATGCACACTACAACTTTTTTCTTAAATCTATAATGCTTTATTCATTCAACTTAATTTATTCACAGGATAAATGGTATTTATAATACTATGAATATTCATAGTAATTTTGGAATAGATATTTATATCTTCACACATACAGTGACAGATCAAATTTATCTTGAGTTGCAGGGAGGATTCCTATACATCTGACCCAAGAAATATTGATTGAAAGGATAGAGAGTTCTGTGGACATCAACTGAAGTGGATCAATAGGTTTTGTTGAAATTTGAAATGGGAGAAAAGTTAAGTAGCAAAGTAGAACCCTGTTCCAGCTCTTATTTATTTGGGAAAGCATACACTCTACATTTTCTGCGTGATTGTTTTAGTCACCTATGTTTTTTCAAAATTTTTTTCTAACAATGCCTGCCTGTTTAAGTGCTACCAGCCAACTGATTATAGATTCTAAACCATAATTCCATGTTTCAGGAGAGAATCTGGTGACCTGGTTCAGGTCTGCTCAGACATACGTCTGGTTTAGCTGTGGTTGGAGTGGAGAGTTCCAGTCAGCTTTCACTCACTTGAAGGTGACAGTCATGGATGTTTGCTTTATACCATGGAACTCCGGTGACGCTGGTAATGTCCTTGAGTTTGTCCAGGTAGATCAGCTTCTAAAAAGTCAACATCCTTGGAGTCAACACTCCCTTTACAGTGGGGAGTTGGGAGGTGATTACGTCAATTTTCTTGCTTTTAATCCTCTGGTGTGTGATTCTGGGAGGAATACTCTCTATCAAGCAGAACTGAGCCCCTGTATGCACAGTGGCAATTTTGGTAACATATCTTATGCTGGTTCCTCCACAAACCTCCCCACCCCCACCCCGCTCCTTCTCCTCCTCCACCATCTGGCAAGTGCATAGAAGCAGGAAGAGAAAGAAGAAGTAGGATGGCGGAAGCTGAGGTTGAAGTGCTATAGTTCCAACTCAACAAACATGAAGAATTGCCACTGACTACCTGAAGTTAAAAATAGGCAAGGAAGAATTTTCCCTGGAGGTTTCAGTGGGAACATGGCCATCCTGACATTTGGATTTCAGATTTCAAGCCTCCAGAACCATAAGGCAATGGATTTCTGTTATTTTTAAGTCATCTAGTTTTTGGTTCTTTGTTACAGCAGCCCCAGGAAACCAATACATTATTGTTGTAGTTTCTGTTGCCAGATAGTAACATATATGTGTGACCTACTGTCTACTTATGAGGGACATGACTACCCAGAGAAATAGTTATGGACAATTTCTTTAATAAGGGGAGAAGGCTAGAGTGGGATCATGGCATCTAGCACGTAAGTAGAAATGTTTGTAAAAAAGTAAAGTGATTATAACTGAAAAAATAAAATGAACTGATTTAAAGTCTATAAAAAAGTAGCACAAAATTCTGTGTTAATGTTCCTCTCTAGATGAGGTTATATGACAAAATTCTGACAATAAATCCATTGAAATGAATACAATGATAAAGGTATTTTTGATAGAAGAGATACAGGCTGATATTGGTTGGTGGATGTCTGGATAAAGAAGGTATGGCATATATAATAAATGACATGAAGATAAAATGTGCCCTTTGCAACCATCTTCATGCAACTGGAGGGGATCATGTTGAATGAACTTAGTCAAAGAGAAATACAGGATGGTTTCAACCATATGTGGAATATAATGAGAGGAAACAAATGAGCATGCAAATCACAGCAAAATTAACAGGATACAGGACTGTGGTTTCCAGGTGGTTGGGGAAGGGTAGGGAAAGAAATAAGAGGAAAAAAATGGTGGTGAGGAACACTGGAACTTTGTGGTTTGTGGTTGGTGTGGTATGAAATATATCCTGAGATGCAATTTCAGTGTTCTAAAGTGAATATAGCGTTGTGAAAAAAGGAATAAATGAATATTACTAGTAATAAAAAAAGACAAAATTTTAATTGGTCAGAAGTAGGATACAAAAAAAAGAATCAAGCATCTGTAAGCTAATAATAGAAGTTTCCTCAGTCAGTACAATATCTCAGATCTCCTAAGATGCTCGACTTCTTTTTAATATTTAAATCAATGTATTCTCTATGAACCTTAAGATCAAACAAAAGCTCAGCGACAAAGGCATGTTTTGGGAACTTATTGATGTTATGAGTTCTGTAGATGAAGACACGAAGGAAGAAGCCTGAAATGAGTGTTGTAACTTTCTAAAACCAAACAACTTTTTATTATTTCTCCAAGATGCTGTGGATAAGGCACTGTGTATCCATTTTTTTTAAAATTATTCGTTAAAAGTCATCAGCTACAGTCATAGCATCAGAAACAGTAAATATCTTACATAATGATACTGTGTTGTGTACATGAATTATACAGAAACACAAAATTTTGCATTTGATATGCTTAACATCTCATAACTCTACCTGCAGAGTGGAGCAAAATTACGGAAAAAGCAACGTGAATGCGAAGGGAGCAAATAGGAATTTATTATAATAATAGAGATTTCAACTAGAATGGTCATGGAAGAAATGGGGAGAATTAGTGGGTTTGATACATGTTTAAAAGATAAAGTTCATGGGAATCAATGATGAATTGAGTAAGTTAGAGATAGGTGCTGAAAATAACTCAGGATTAGAATTTTCTCAGATGGGCAACGGTAGTGTCTTCCATCGTGATATGGAACACTGGAATGGGGTATTGGAATAGAACATTGGAATGGAATCAGAGTGTTGAATCTGAGGCATATTTTGGTAGACATTTATGTTGGCAGTATGTAGCTCAGAGGAGTGACTTAACTTGGAGATGACAAAGTAAGGCATTTGATTGTGGGTAGTAGTTGAAACTGTAAGTGTGGATAGATTTTACTATGGTGAGACTATAGAGTGAGAAGACAAGTCACCCTAAGGCTGATACTGGGGAGTTTATGGAGCTTTCTGATTGAGAAGAGAAGACTAATTCTGCAATTTAATTGTCAGGCTTGAACAGGTTCATAGACCCAGGGACTCTTGCATGAATGGATGGAGGCTGGTCTGATTGAGAAAGGTCCTTGCTATATAGAAAAAATATATAATCTAAATATCCCTCTTGGCTGTCTCTAGAGCAGTCTGTGATAAGTTTGCAAGATGATTGTGCTTTGTGGAAGAATAAATAATAAGATTTTTCAGGGATTTCTGTACACTGACTTTAAACTGACACTAATTCATGAAGATCTTAGATGACATTATGGCTCACCCATCAGAGGGGGCTTAATAAGTTCAGATGATCAGTGGAATTTTGATTTGTGTCAACTCAAAAGTGTGTCCATGGGTCTCTGAGCCTATCGTGTGATTATTCCTCAGTTCCAAAATGTGTAACTGACATGGTATACTCAGAACATAGCAGAATTTTCATACAAGTCCCCTGACTTCTGGTAAAAAAAAGTTCAGTTTAATTCATCTAAGCTGTCTCTACCTATCAAAATAGTAAATGAATAATATTATCTTATTCCTTGAAGGACTACAAAAATTAATACCATCACTAAAGACTAGAAATATGAAGGGATGGTGATTCTTACCATACATACTCATTCCATTTGCCAATTTGCTCTGTGCAGAAGACAAATGGATGTTGGAGAATGACAATGATTATTTCAAACTTAATCAGCTAGTGATTTCAACTGCAGTTGCTGTCCAATATGTTTTATTGCTAAAACAGATCATTGTGGCACCTACTATTCAGCTATTCAACAATGTGAATGATTATTTCTCTCTATATATTGTTAAAGATCATCGGAAAGAGTAGCTTTCAACTAACAAGGTATCGATACACCTTCATTGGTTTTTTATTTTTCAGTGCCACTTCAGCTCTCCAGCTTTATGTCTTAATCTAATCTGAAGGGATCTTGAGCAACTCTCTATTCCACAGGGCATCCTACTGAATAATTACATTAATGATAGCATGCTGATTGGATAAGGTGATGAGGAGCAGTAATAGCTCATACACTTTTTAAAGATGCAAACATGCCAGAGGGTTGGAGATATATCCCATAGCATTCGGTGATCTGGTCTATAGTAAAATTTCTAGCATATATATCTATATCCATATATATATATATATATATATATATATATATATATACATTAACATACACACATATATGTATAACTGACATATAGCCAGGGATCAAAAGGCCCTTGTTTCTTTTGCCTAGAAAGAGGGATAGATTCCAACTTAGGGAGTAGTTTTTGCATTTTCCCTCTTTAACCATAAAAAGATACAGTTTCTAGTTAGCCTCTTTGAACTTTAGCGTTAATAGATATTCAGATATGCTCTTATGACCCATTCAAAGTGATTTTAAAGATCCCAGTATTGAAAGTTTCCAAGAAAAAGAGAAGGCCCTATAAGAAATCCAGGCTACTCTGAAAGATGTCCTGTCACTCAAGAAAATACAGGATATATTCTGGTGTTGAGTGTCATTGGTAGATAGAAAATACTGTATGGGATCTTTGGTAGGAGCATATTGGTAAATCATAGCAGAAAGACCTTTAGAATTTTGAAGCCAAACTATACTATCCTCTATAGATAGCTTTTCTTTTTGAGACACAGTTCGACTAACGTCCATAAGTTACCATAGAACCTGGATTTCCCATAGTAAAGTTGGTGCTTATGGGTATCTGACCAAATTGATGTTGAGAAGCTCAGATTGCATGATTACTTGATGGCCTATGAGCAAGCTGCTTCTCAAAAGGAAACAAGCATACAACTCAGTGCTCGCAGTAATACTCATGAAACAGAAGTTGTACATACTGAGACTGGGCTTAAGCAGGTACTGAAGGCAAAGCAATTTGCATATACAAGTGACTCAGCTGGCCATGGTCACACTTCTCTTACATTGTCCCTCCCCTCTCAACCTGAACAGATGATTTAATGGGAATTTTCCCATTACTAGTTAGCTGAAGAAAACAGTTCTTCATGTTATGCTGATACCACCAAAATGTGGATGGCAGCCGCACTTTGAGGTGGCTCTGAATATCACTAGAGAAGGAAGATTTTTTTCCCAATTGGCAGATTTGAAGAAGTTCTGTGGACCTTATTCCTTTTGCCTAGAAAGAGAGATGGCTGGAGATACAGATATATATTATAGAAAGCTAAACTATTTGAATTGATAGGGTTAGGGACTTGGGAGAAACATGATTGAAAAAAAATCAATGAAACAGAGTTTGGTGGGGAGCATATTAATACATTTCTCAGGATAAGAACAGCATGTTTATATTTGTGCCTCATGTGAATGATCAACAAAGAACAATTTCAGCAGAAAAAAATTGTAACTATATTTGGATATGATGACCTGTCCTTTGGGAACAAGTAAGTCTCTTAAAACAAATACCCCTGTTGTTCCAATAGCTCATGGACAAATTAACCATGATTACACAAATGGAGATTATATATGGGCTAAGCAACATGGGTTTCCGCTTACTAAGGTCCATCTGGTTACAGATACAATTGAGTGTCCAGCCTGCCAACAGCTGAAAAAATTTCTAGAGGCACAGAGAATATGGAATGGGTACTAGAAGAAGGCAATTGTAAACAATAACTTATTAATCATTTTTCCTTCCCCCTTTACCATTTTTTTACTATTAATATAAATTATCATAGTAGTAGTTACTCTTGTGTCTCATTATTTAAGTTACCAAATTTCAAAATGGAATACATCAAGAAGCACACAAAAATGCCACTTTAAGATAAATATATCTTTTACAGAAAGGAATATTATATCTTTTACATTAAGAAATAATGTGCTGTGGCTGTATGAGAGACAGTTGAAGCAGAAGGCTAATTTTTCTGCCTTTATTTGCAAGGATAGTATTGTTAAAAGGGGTAGCTACTGATGCCAAGTTGACCAAATTTACTATGGTGAATTTGAACAGTGTTAGCTAGGATGGGTCTGTATTTTCTTCCCTGCATAGGTCTGGATTAGCCACAGCAAACATTTTACATGAGATTTTGAAGGTGGAAGGGAAGTAGAACCATATTCCTTTTTCGCATGGAAGGTCAGTGCAGTGCCTCCAGGAGTTGTCACCGCTCATGATGGGTGTTGTAATTGAATGATTGTCTCATTTTTGCTCTCATGGACATAAACCAGCTACAAAGATTGTGAAGCTCTACCAGATCTCCAACCTCATTTTCTTCATTTTCTGAGCTAGACCTATCCAAGAAACAGAACCCGAGCCATCTGTAAACAAATAAAACTGCTCCCACAATCACATAAGATCAAGTCCTGCTGCGGCCCGCATGGCTGGTTGAAAGGGTCCCTGAGAGGGGACTACAGGAGCCAAAAGAGAGACAGACAACTTTTATCTAGAAAAATGGGGGCCAGGTGGAACACTTCTCTCCTCTCAGAGACATTGACCCCGAGTCTGGCTCCTTAACTTAATTTGTAGGTCTGGATTACAAGTGAGGTAACGGAATAAAACAAAGAAAGACTTGTAGGCATAGGCTGTTCCCTCCTATTGGAAACAGTTGAAGGTATAGCAACTTTGAAGGTCAAGGCTCAATTTGTAGTTTGCTGTTTAACTACTTCTTGCTCTGCTGACTGTGAGAAATTCTGCCTTGGGAAACTTTGGAGAAGTGAGCAGAAAACAGTATGCTCTCTACAAAGTCCCTATAATAAAGCTCAAACTCTGTACTTTTCCTTGTGGTCTTTTTGTCTCCTTGGTCCCTGACTATAGCGTGTCCTGAAAAACAAATAAAGCAAAACAATTTCAAACACTGGCCAAAGATTTACTGAAATAAAGAGCATAGAGTAGATAAAGAAGGTAGACAGATAAAGAAGGAAGTGAAGAAATAGAAGAGATGTTGGGTTAAAGGAAGTGGACTTTTTAATCAACTAGAGATCACAGTGAAGGAGAAAAAGGGAGTATCAAATATGCAAATTTGCACTGGAATGATTAAGGTGGAGAACACTTCTTTACTATTAATTTCCTGGCAGGAATTGTCCAAAATAACTCAATAAAATATGCGAAAAGGCATTTGGAGGAACTTTTTATTAAGAATGGATTGAGGATATTGGAAAGTGTTGCATTAATTTGTTGACAACAGAATAAGACAGCGGAATTTGGTGCACCCTGGTGTCCTAGTGGATAAGGCCACAGGACATAGTTCACATAAGCTCTGGAAGTGGGTGGGGCAGGGTGAATGGTAGATGGGGGAGGTGAGGACAGCTAAGACAACTAAAGAAAATAAATGAAATGCTTCTAAAAACAGTGCTTGACACATAGTTGGCTTTCAATAAAATTTTGTTCAATAAATGCCTGAGTGGACCTATATCTATTTCACTGACTGAATATTTAGAAGATTCAATTTACCTTGATATGAAAATTTAGGTCCCAAATGCAATATGATCATCAGAAAAGGTATTTTTGGCTCTTAACTTTTCTCTGACCAGCAGGTATGATGTAACAATATATATTGACTGCAAAATGAGATTTTTGTCTGTGACTAAAGGTTTGAAATTAAAAGGAAAATTGCTGCTTAAAAATAATATACAAGTGTGGCTTGGTAGACTAGTGGTTAGGCCCACCATCTCTGTCTGAGTGCAGTCCATGTATATCCCAAGGACCCAAGTTTGGGGTCCTGGGGCCAGGGGTAGGGTGGAAGATCCAAGATGAACAACTACATGAAAATAAAGATGCTTCTTTCTCTTCGCTTTTCCTGCCTGCCTGCCTACTCGCCTTCATTCCCACCTGTACCTTTCTTGAAAAAAAAAAAAAAAGTATACAAATAGAACATCTTATGGCTATTTTTTTTAAATTGTCATTTAAAAAAAAAGTCTTTTCTTAGGGCTTACAGTTTAATGGAGGTTAAGGGGAATAAAAAAGCCCTACTGGTTTGCGAAGAAATACTAGACAATATGAAAGTATTTATGAGAGATACTGAGGTGGTAGCTGGTTGGGGAGAAACTAGGAGAATGAGTTTAAAGGATGAATAGAAATAAGCTAGGATACCTACATTTTTGCATAGATGATTTTGGACAGGCTGGATTGACTGGATGATAAAACAGTCTGTAAAGTAAAGCCTGGGATTTTTGTGCTGCGAGGGAAGAGAATATGAGACCATCAGTGACAATAAAGAGGGTAGGATATTGGTGTTATGGTCAAATGGCAGGAAACTTAAGTGGTTTTGCTTTGTTATAAACAAAAACAATGGAGAAGGAATGGCATGCAAATGGGACAGAAAAAAATGAAGAGCTTGCTGACCCCACCGCCCAATATGGAATATGCAGCTTCCGTATTAAAGGTGGGATAGAAGTAATGGTCTTAGGAGAGTGGGGGTTTTCATTCAAATTATAGAAATGAAGAGAACTTTCATTACAGAGGCACAGAGTGTTCAAATAGTTACAGAGCTTGCAGAGAAGATAGGGTTAAACTCCTACCAGGAAAGAAGGGAAAAAAATAGGTTATGGTTACTAGCAAAAGCCAACTTTTTATATTCTTACAGAAAAGATTGCACAAGAAAGTTCTAGCCCAGTGGTTCTCATTTGGAGTTGATTTTTCCTATCAGGGACATGTGGTGTCTATTGTTGCAAAATATTTTTGGTTGTCACTGCTGAGTAGAGTGGGTGGCGTGGAATGCGTTTGAATTGTTACTGGCTTCTAGTATGTAGGGTTCAGGGATGCTTCTATACATCCCAGATTAGGACCTCAAAGATCTTTTCGGCTAACATTTCCGCAAGTTTGAGAAGCTGTCACAGATTGAAACAGAAGTTGTTAAGTTACTAGTTTTATAATATATCACATAGGAGTTCTCCAATAATTTTTTGTGTCAATTATACAATTTGAAAGATGATTTAAAATTTTCTGCCATTTAGATTTTATTTCTAGAGTGAAAATAAAACAAATGTATAGACATATATATGGTAAAATAAACACCAGTCCTCGTATCTAGAGTCTATAAATACAGTCATCTTTAATCTGAAGCATGAATGCTCCTGGAGTTCACAAGGATATGGTCAGACTCAGTCATGGAGTCTAGAGGGTATGTCATCAGAATAGGGTCAGGACACAGATCTTTGCATCTTCCAACTTCCATTTCTGAAATGAGTCTGCCTGAGAATCATTGTGTGGTTTTTCATGTCTCTTTTACAGCTTCCTTTTCATAATCTTCTTTCTTTCAATTTACACAAGAAAGATATACCTCTGGCCTTTAAACTATCATATTTTAGAGTGTAATAGTTTAAGAACCTCTGAACACACCATTAATGAGATTGCTTGAGAATGTATTCCTCCGGAGAGAGAGCAAAGCAAAATATTTTCATATGAAATACTGAGAATAGTGATCGTGACGTATTTAACTTAGGACCCAAACCTAAAACAAAGCCTTTGCTTTGCCTATTTGTCTTTCTGCCTGTTAAAAAACAATTTAGATGTGAGAAGATTTTCACCTGAAAGCATATTAATACTTGAGTCAAAAATTAAATAGAATTTTTTGTTTTAGGTTTATCCATTATAAAATTCAATCACTTTATTTAAATGCAGGGAGGTGACCAAGGACAGACAGGCACTCAATGACAGAGTAGGGGTTGGTCCCCAGGGTCTGGGATGGTGTCCTGGTCTGGAAGAACAACAGAGGTGTATGACTAAGTAAAAATAAAGTACTTCTTTCACCTCACTCCTCCTGCCTGCCTGCTCGCCTTCATGCATCACTGTACCTTTCCTATAAAAGAAAAAAAAAAGGACAGAGAGAACATAGTATTACTCGTATCTAAAGAAACAACCAAAACTATTGCATATTTTATGCTGACTTCCCTATTCTCTTTTCTAGCAATTGTTCTCTGGGTACCCAAGTGAACGAGCAATCATTGTATTTCTTCTTAATCAAGAATTGTTTGGGAATGAAGATTTTTAGAACTCTGGAGAAAAAAAAATCAGTTTTTATACAAGTGCCCTTGAAGGTTTTCCTTTGATTAAAATCTACTATATTTAACATCTCAATTTCAATTGTTTAATTTCATATTGATTTTACTTAAGCTTAATTTACCTAACCTAAAATTTACTTAATTTACTTAGCCAATCGTATATGTGATGATTTTTAGTAAATTTATAGAGATTTTCCACAAAGTTCACAATTCAGCATGTCAATTACCTCAAAATTTCCTTGTGCTCTTCCAGAGTCAAGCTCTACTCCCCTTACAAACTCCAGGTGACCTTTGTTCTGCTTATGTTCTATAGAGTTTTGCCTTTTTGTGGGCACTTGAAATAAAACAAATGGGATCACACAAATTCCACTAGTCTGTTGTCTGGTTTCTCTCATTTAGCGTAACATTTTTGAGGCTTGTTCTTTTAAAATTTTTAATAAGTTCCCATTTTTTCACCTTTTAAATTAACAAAGATCTTTAACAAAGAAAACTAAATGCAGGTATGGTACCTTGAAAACAATGCTTATATACTGCAGATAGAAATACAGATTTGTGTAGTCAAATCTGCCAGTAGTATTGAGATAAATTACCTAACCATTAATATCCTTTGATCCAGTAATTCTAGTTTTTTTTATTTTATACTAAGAAAGCAACTCCAAATGCCGAAAAGTCTTTGTTATGGTATTATTTATTTCTGAGAATTAGAAATGACCTATAAGTCTAGAAGTAGAAGTGAAATTAAATTAGTTCTAGCACACCAATTTAAAAGAGTAATGATCATTACAAATATTGTGAAAATGAAAAATGAATTTGAAAAAAGCAAAAAAGGTGAAACTGTGTACACTGTAACTTTAACTTTATATAGAAAATTATGTTAAATAATTAGAAAGAGACAAAATCAATTTGGTATTTGGATGATAAATATGGTGCATGAAACATTACTGTTTTCTATTAACTTAGAGTTTATCATTTTAAAAAATGATTGTTTTCCTTAAAGGAAAGGTACAGGCAGGAGGAAAGAGGAGGAAGCATTTGTTTTATTTTTATTTAATTGTTCTTTTTGGTTGTTCCCTCAATTCAGATCATGAACTCAAGTCCTTGGGATGTATGTGAAGTATTCCCTACGTACTTTACTGCTAAGCCACCAGGGCATACCTAAAATAATTTTTTTACTGGAGCAATATTGCATTACAGTATTATAAACATTTCAGGTGTGGCCCATAATAAATCAACATCTGTATCTACTATAACAAGTTCATCACTAAAAGTCCTGTTCACCATATCATTGATTCCTTTTACCCAATTTACCTCCCCTCTTTTTTCTTTCCTTATGGTAACCACTACTTTGGTTGCAGGCTGAAACTGTTTTTGTATTATTCAGTTCATCTGTTTGATTTTTCTGTAGACACATATGGGTGAAATCATAGAGCATTTGTCTTCATCTTATTTCACAATGTCCTTTAATTTTCTCCATTTGTTGCCTTCTGTTTCCATAGGTTTCTATAGCGCTCTTGCTCGTTTACTTAGTTCATATCCTGAATCCTTGTTAGTCTCTTATTTAAAGCTTTAATTGCTGTCTTATGCTTATTAATTTTAATTTTGATCTCATTCACTTATTTTTATGCTTGCGTGTGTCTTTAAGCAGCTTTTCTGCGTTCTCTTGAATATCTTAGAGTTATCCTTCTGAGAATTATGTATGTCTTTGAGTTTATTATTGCTAGTTTGACTTCTTTATCTGGAAAGTGTTTTGTCTCCTTGTGGTGCCATAATACCTTGAAGTATTAGGTGATCTCGTATTGTTTTTCTCTTTTGTCGTCTAATTTTCAATTTGGATCATTTTCACAGGTACTTATTCCAATTAATGGCAGTTGTGCATCAACTGTGTGAGGAAGAGCCTGGGAGGGGAACTGTTGCTATTGTATACACACTGGAGATCCTGGTTTGTATGTGTTGCATTGGGGTTAACCTTCTCTGCTGTTCCAGAACTGAGACTTGGCGGTCTGTCTGCTTTTGCTGCATTTGATGGATTAAGCATGGATTCCTAGGGTGTTTAGTCAAGAGCACTTTCTCTGTTGTTCTCCTTGCCTCTGTGGAACAATCCAGCTCCTCTGTTTTGAGCTTCTGCTGGGTCAGTGGTTGTGCCGCTCTGTCACACTGTCACACTGACTCCTGGGTCTCCTCAATGTCCTTCTACTGCAGTCTGTGCTCAAGGAGATACTTAATCGTCACCTCATGCTCTGAAATGTCCTCAGAGGTGTTCTGCTCCTGGCTGATTGCTAACTATTTCACTTGAGAGCAAAGCAAGGAAGGTCTTCTGTTTCCATCTTGGTCAAATATCTAGTTTCTTTTTCTTTTTCTAGCTTAAGTTTGGTTGTTGATTTGAGATTTTCTTAGTTTTTACAATGTGTTTATATCTATAATTTCGCCTAGTGATACTATTTCTCCTTTGTTACATGAGGTGCTTTTTTTTTAATACTGTGCTTTTATTTTCTAATTTTCCTTTTGATTTATTCTTTAACTGATTAAGACTGTTGTTAAATTTTCACAGATATTCTAGTTAACCCTTTGTGATGTCTAACTTTATCCTTTTGTGGTTGGAGAAAATACGTCCCCCCAATTTTGTTTTTAAAAATATTTTTATTGAAGTAATATTGCTTCATAACGTTTAAGGCTATAAGTGTACAGTACTTTATAGGCTTCATGTCAATATCTGTATATATAATACATTATTCACTAAAAGTCTAAATCCATCTTTCAGCCCGTAACTGATCCTCTTCACCTGATTTCTGTGCTCTTCTCCCCCCTTCTCTTCTGGTAACTACTAATTTGAATTTGTAGTATAAAAATTTGTTTGTTTTTGTTTTATTTAATTCATTTGTCTTGTTTATGTATTTAAATATCAGTGAAAGAATATGGTGTTCGTTTTTGTCTGTCCAATTTATCTCACTAAGCACACTATGCACTAGGTCTATCCATGTTGCTGCAAATGGCAGGATTTCACCATTTTTAAAAATATTTGAACATATAGATATAATATATTTATATACATAATATATTTTTAAAAATATATCTCTATCCAATCATGAGAAGAAACTTTCTATGGCAAGTCTCTTTTTAAATTTACTGGAAGTTAACTTGTGGCCTAACATATGATCTGTCCTAGAGAATGCTCCTCCACATGCACTTGAGAAGATTGTGTATTCAGCTGTAATTCTATATAGTGTTTTGCATATGTTTGTTATATCCAGCTGGTCTAAAATGTCCAAGTTCTCTATTTCCTCAGTTATCTTCTATTTTGTTCTATTATCCAGATTATTAAAGTCTCCAAATATTATTGTAGAATGTCTGTGTCTCCCTTCATATATGTTGAAGTTCTGTTATTGGATGTATAAATGCTTATGCTTATTCAACCTAGGTGCATCAAAACTTTTATTAATATTTGATGTCTTTGTCTCTTTTAAACTTACTTGATTTAAAGTATATTTTGTTGGTTATTAGCAAAGACATTCTTGCTACATTTTGGTTAATATTTTTCAGAATTATCTGTTCCCATTCCTTAATTTTCTGTCTGTATCTTTTTATGTAAAGTGAACCTCTTGTAGAAAGCATATAATTGAATTTCATGTTTTTATCCATTCTGTCTGTCTCTTGCTTTTGATTAGTGAGTTTAATTAGTTTACATTTAAAGTAATTATCTATATTTAGAAAACTACTTCTGTCATTTTTTTTGTTTTATATATACTTTATAGATTTTTTTTTGTCTCATATCTCTCATTACTAATTTCTTTTGCTTTTTGGTTGTTATTTTATAGTGAAAAAATTTGATATCATTATTTCTTTTTGTGTATATTCTATAGCTCTTTTTTTATAGTTAAAAATGTGGATTACATTTAACATCCTAAACACTGCAATTTGAATTTATACCAACTTTCTTAACTTCAATAGCATGCAAAAACTCTGTTTCTATACAACTGTATCCGCATCCCTTTTCAGTTATTATTGACACAAAAGTACAACTTCAATACATAAAATAATAATTAATCTTTGGTTTTTGACACACAGTTTATAGTTTCCTAAATTATGTAGAAAACAAAAAGTGGATTTAAACCAAAGTCATAATAATGCTAGCTTTGAGATTAGTTACTTCAAATGTACTAGTCTCACAAGCCATGTAGGAAACAAAAGAGTAATTTTCAAAATGAAGTCTCAATATCATTAGCTTTTATAATAGCCCACATATTTATTTTACTGAGATCTTTATTTCTTCACCCAACTTCAAGTTACTGTCTAGTGTCCTTCCATATTTATCATCTCAGGAATTGTTTTAGAATTTCTTGGGGAAGATTTAATGGTAACAAACTTTCTCGTTTTTTGCTTATCTGGGAATGTCTTAATTCTTAATTTTTGAAAGTAGAGTTTTACTGGATATTATTTGACTTTTATTCCCTTTGTTATTTGAATATATCCTTTCACTGTCTTCTAACTTCCAAAGCTTTGAATGAAAAATCTGCAAGTAGATACACCCTGGGTGGGCAACTGTTAGGCAATCTCCTCCAAAGAAGGAAGGCACATATTCCTGGGTTCCAGTGTGGGCTGATGGGGAATCAGCCATAGTGAACAACTAAAATAAAGATAAAATAAAATGAAGATGCTTCTTCTGTCTTCCTCCTCCTACCTGCTTGCCCGCTTGCCTCCATTCTTGCCTGCACCCTTCCTTCAACACTTTTTTCCCCTCAAAATAAAAGGAAATCTGCAAGCAATTTTAGCAAGAATCCCTCATACACAGTAAGTTGCTTTTCTCTTTCCAGATTCTTTCTTGGTTTTGGATTTTGACACTGTTTATAATACATCAGAATGTGGGTCTTTTTGAGTTGATCATACTTGGAGATTTTTGAAACTCTTGTATGTTTATATTCATATATTTCATCATGTTGGGAAGTTTCTGGCCATTATTTCTTCAGATAATCTCTTTAGCATATTCTTTTTCCTTTATATCTTCTGTGACTTCCGCGATGTGTATGTTGATCTGTTGGATGATGTTCCACAGGTCCCTTAGGTTTTGTTCACTATTATTCAATCTTTTTTCTTTTTGTTCTTTAGTCTCAATAATTTTAGTTGTTTTTATATTCAAGGTCAGTTAAATATTCTTTCTTTTGCCTATTCAAATTTGGCTTTGACTCTCTAGTAATTTCTAAATTAAAAAAAATTTATTTTTCACCTTCAGAATTTATTTAATTTCTTTTTGTGATTTCTGTCACACTATTAAAATCCTTATTTTGTTTATAAATTGATTTATTGATTTTCTCTACACCTTCCTTTCGATTTTTGAGCATTTTTAAGACTGTTCCTTAAAATCTTTGTCTAGTAGAACTGACTGGGCATCTGATCTTTCTGCAGGATAATTTCTGTTTTCTTTCCCCCTTTGAATGAGATATGCTCCTTCCCACCCTTTGTTAATGCTTTGTGATTTTTTAAATTTATAACTTGCATTTGAATCTAATATTCATAAACTATGGAAATCAGATTATTATCCTGACCTAGGGCATTCTATTTCTTATTTTCTTAGTTTTTAATTTAAATTAAAATTTTTTATTGTAGGATGTCTCTCTGTTGGAAATTAACCTAAGGTTGAAACTTAAAGTCTTCTTAGTAGTTTTTTGAATCTGTGTCTTTCCCTAAATATATTTGATGCTTTTCTAAATCCTTATTTATATGTAGTGACTTTTGAATATCTTGTCCTTAAATATCTAGATCTCAAAAGAGGGGAAAAGATAAAGAGGGGAGAAAGGGAATGACATTGGCCCTTTAAGGCCTCTGGAAGTTTAAGCTAGAAAGGGAGGGGCTTTCAACAGCATCTTAGGGGTGCAGTATTGACTAGCTCTGTGCCTGCTCATCCCACTCCCACCAGAAGTAGCAATAATAAACAGAGAAATAATGGCCAATATTTGTAGGACAGAGTCCTTAATTTCAACCTAATTTTCTCAAGCTCCTCTAAGAAGTTGCCATGTTGCTAGGGGTAGGAAAAGAGTAGTTGCTACTGGACTAAAAGCTGAAATTGATTGAAATTTACCATAACTGACTTTCCAACCCTTGTCCTGGAAGTTGCAAGACTTCCATACTCTTCAGAGCTCCAAAATGGTTGCATCACACGTGTTCTGCCAGTATAATTGTATAGGCCAGGGATGGATTCTTGGTGCTTCTTACTCTGAAGTCTTCCAGATATCTTAAACAATGAAGTTTTATAATGCTTTTTAAATGTAATCTTGTTTATTTTAAAGCTATTAAGAGAAGAAATGAAAACATTTGTTTATATTTTCTTCAATAAATTCTAACTCTCGCCTTTTTGGGTACTTTTTTATATGGGATTAAGTTATTTCAGCTGAAGGACTTTGTTGTATGTCATGTCTACTATTTGTTTAATGGTTTTTATTCTTAAATCTGGGAACATTTCTTTCAATTTCACTTTTTTATAAAGGTGAGCAGAGACAAACAGGCAGAGGGAGAGAAGAAGAAGCATATTTATTAATTCAGTTTTTCATCCTGGCTGCCCCCCTCCCCACTCCTCCCTGATTCCCCACCCGGCCCTACCTGGGTTACAAATTCAGTGGACTTCATTTGGTAAACTTAACTGCTAAGCCACCAGGGGATGACTCAATTTAATTTTTGAGGATTATTTTTCTAGATATAAAAGCCATGTTTGTTAACGTTTTGTTTTAGTATTCTTAATATGGTATTTCACTGCTTTTTTACTTTTTTTCTCTTATGAAAAGTTAGCAGTTAGTTTTATTATTGCTCCTATGCACACAGAGATGAATTTCTCTCGCTGATTTAAAATTTTCCTCTGCTTGACTTTGGCATTCAAGTGTTTGACTAAGTATGGATCACTTTTAAAAAATTAATATTTTTGAGGTAACCTTGATTTACAAAATAATACAGGATGATATATGTAGGTTCACCTTTCACCAAATACATGACAGCATAGCCTGCCCACTAACAAATTACAGAAAATCCTTCACGAGTGTCCATTAGACCCCTCTATCCCTTATTTCCACCCCCACTGCTTTCCCCAATGGTAACCTCAGTTTTACTGTCACTATCTGAGGGTTTTTTCCTTTGTTTTGTTTCTTTATATTCCACATATGAGTGAGATCATCTTATATTTCTTTCTCCTTCTGATTTATTTCACTTGACATAATTCCCTCTAATTCCATTCATGTTATCACAAATGACAGAATTTCATCTTCTATAGGACTGTGTAGTATTCCAGTACATGTAACTATACCACATCTTCTTTGTCCAGTCATTTGAAAATGGGCACTTAGGTAGTTTCTAATTATTTTTTATTGTAGATAATGCTGCTAAAACAAGGGGGAGCATTTATCTCTGTGAATGAATGTTTTTGTGTTTTTCAGGTAAATACCCCAAAGCAGGATAACAGGATCATATAGAATTTCCATTCTTATTTTTTTGAGGAAACTCTATACAGCTTTCCATAAAGATTGTACCAATTTATGCTCTTAACAACAGTGCAAAAGTATTCACTCTTCTCTACATCCTTGCCTACATTTGTTGCTTCCAGTCTTTTGGATGGTGGCCAGTCATACAGGTTTAAGGTGATATTTTATTATTGCTTTGATTTGTATTTCTCTAATAACAAATGAAGAACATCTTTTCATAAGTGTTGACCATCTATCTGTCTTATTGGAGAAACGGCTATCTTACACTTCTGCCTATTTTTGGATTGGATTGTTTGTTTTTCTGCTGCTGAGTTTTGTGAATTCTTTATATATTTTAGATATTAAGCTCTTTTCATATGTATAATGTACAGATATCTTCTCCCAATTAATCAGTAGGTTGTATTTTTGTTTTGGTGATAGTATCTTTTGCTGTGCAGAAGCTTTTTAGTTTGATAGTCACATTTGTTTATTTTTGTTTTTGTTCCACTTGTCACTGAAGCTGAGTCCCTGAAAACCTGTCTAAGGCTGATGTCATGTAGCATATTGTTTATGTTTTCTTCTAAATATTTTATGGTTTCTGGTCTTACATTGAAGTCTACCATCCATTTTGCATTAATATTTGTATGACTTTAGAGAGTGGTCTAGATTCATTTTGTTGCATGTGGCTGTTCATTTCTCAACACCATTTATTGTAAAGAGCATTCTTTTCCCTATTGTAGGCTCTTGGTTCCTTTGTAAGTTAACTCACCATATATGTGCGAATCTATTTCTGGTTATTCAATTCTAATATATTCATCTGTGTCTCTGTTTATATTCCAATACCTTACAGTTTTGATTACTATCACTTTATAATATACTTGAATATCTGAGATGGATTATTATGATTATTTTTAAACAGGATAACATCTTTTATTTCAGAAGACTGTCAATACACTAGAGTGATGCAAAAATAATAATACAAGTGTGATATTTCATGGCAAGTTTAGGGGGCAAGGTTAGGACTGTAATATGCAAGTTATCTAGGGGTAAATACTGTAGCTGCAAGTGGCAGGTGAATATTCTTGGGGTAAATATGAAATGGGTTAAAGTTATGTCTTCAGAGTTCATCCTCTAATATTCAGTAATCCTTTCATTTCGACTGGAGTCCTATGAAGCTGAACCTATTGTGACCTCACTTCTGAGGAATGTGGGTCACTCGGAAGAGTACCTGAGGAATAAAGTCGGCTGGGAGGTCTCACTATTCCCAAGAGTCAAAAGACTTGAGTTTTGGATGAAGAATTTACACACCCTATTAGGTAACTTCCCTCTTGGTTTCTCTGTCCCATCTCCACACAGCTAGGCATCCAGAATATTTATTCATCTCCTACAACCTCTCTGGGACCTGTACTGGGTTTGCCCAAACCATTCGCGGCATCTGAATGACTTGGTCCAGATTTTTTGTTCATACTGTTTGAGGTTCATTAAACTTCTTTTATGTGCATGTTAAGGTTTTTAATTAAAATTATAAACCTTTCATTATTTTGCATATTTTTTCTGACTTGTTGAACCTCCAATTATATGTATATATATATACACATATATATATATATTAATCTACTTGTTCCACAGGTGTTTCAATTAGTTTTTTCTTCATTTTAAACCCCCATTCTTCAGATTATACCATTTTGTGTCTATTTTTGGATTTTACTGATTATCTTTTCTGCCGTCTCATTCCTGGTATTAAAGTAACTTTAATCTTTCAGTTCAGTTATAATTTTCAACTCCACAGTTTCTATTTGGTTTGTTTTTTTATAATTTCAGTTTTTAAGTTGAGACTCTATTTGATAATTTGTTTTTCTGTAATTCTTTAAACATGTTTTCTTTTGTCTTTGGACATATTTGCAATTTCTGCTTTAAATTCTTTGTTAAGTAACCAACATCTGGGCACTTTTAGAGACATTTTCTGTTGATTGCTTCTGTCCTTCTCTTTGTATGGTTTGCTGTTTTCCTGTTTCCTTACATGTCTTAGTTTTCAAATTTTTGTTGATAACTAAGCATTTCATTTAGTTTTACTGACATTTTAAATTCTCCAGTTGGGTACTAATTAATTCTTCAGATCATGTCTGGTCACTACAGATTATAACAGAGACCATGACAGCCCAGAAGGAATAGACACCAACAATGTCATTGAGAACACCTAGAATCAGATTGTTGATAACTTGGATGATATAAATGTAAAAGTGTCTCTTCTTTGGGGCATATATGACAGGGTTTTGAGAAGGCTTCAGCTATTCAGTAGAGAGCTATTACTCCTTGTTTTAAAGATCCAAAAGGTGATTCTGGCACTTGTAGATTATATGGCAGTAACATGGCATGCTTGCAGCAGTAGACCTAATTTTGAAAGAAAATGCAGTAACTGTAGGCTGAAGCACCACGTATTATTTTTGATATGCCTGGAAGAGTGCTTGATATATTAAACAGAAAATATCTTTCTCCACAATGAATGAAAATATTTGCTTTGTATAAAGCAGATGAAATTCTAATACAAGTATTCAGATTGTGTTCCTTTCTGTCACAATGCCAACTGATATGTTGGAAGTGACCAAAAAAATCATGAGTCAGTTCAAATTCTGGTGATAAAGGAAGATACTCTTGAAGGAATTAGATTTATATTGATGTTGAAAGAGAGGAGTGGAAGTCGTATATACTTTGAGACTTGTATGAAACACCAGATATGCAGGCCATTATTTACTCAATACGAGGTACAAAGTGGACTGACTCACTGACAAATTACACTCCAAGGACTTCACAGTTTCTGATGTGAAACAAAAGGAAAGAGGTATTATCCTCAGAAAATGCTGATCTGTAAATCAGGGTCAAGATGTGTTCTGGTCACTACCGACTAGCTGACTCATGGGATAGGATTGAAGTGCATCAAGTATCATTGGTTGTAAAATCTGATCTACCTATCAATTGTGGAAATTCTATACACAATTGGCAAAGGGTTGATTTGGGAAGAAAGTTGTGGTTCTAAATATTTTACTGAAGAAAGCAAGAGGATACTTTATGACACAGAATTTCTACAATACTACAATGGAGAAAATGTCAGTGAATGTGACAGTCCTTATTTAATTCCTGGGGTGAATTTTGTACGTAGTACTCACTGTTGCTGAATAAGCAATCACAACACGCATTGCAACAGTCTTTTTTTTTTTTTTAACTAGACTTTTTTTTTTAATGAAAACATGGTAAGTTTACATATAATTGTGAATTACATTGGGGCACTAACTATGAAGGGGTTGAGTACTCTAAAATGTACCCTGGGAAAGAGAACTGAGTACTGAAGGAAGGAACATACTGAAGAGATGGAACTTCTCCCTAAGGTTGGGACTGATGTCATCTGGAGAAGGTGTAGTTGTCCATTGGTGGTGAAAAAACTCATTGCGTTCTCTTGGAAAGTACTCAGAAGCTGGCAGGCAAGAAAGGGACACTTCCAGTGGGTTGTTGATGAGTTGTATTGATGAGCAAAGACTGGGAGCAAGAAACTACGCAAGAGGTTTTAATTTGACCAAGGCTGGCAGATGATACCCACTATAGTGTATAGCTGTCTTGTTGTTTTTCTGTGGAATTTCTTTATGCTTTAGAGAGCATCCTTTAATAATTTTTACAAAGCTGATTTTGTGGTGATAAACTCCTTTAACTTTTGCTTGTTAGAAAAGGTTTTCATCATTCCTTCAGATCTGAATGATAATCTTGATAGATACAATATCCTAGGTTTAAACTCTTTTTCTTTCATCACTTTGAATATATTATGCCATTCCCTTCTGATTTGTAGAGTTTCATTTGAGAAGTCCATTTGACAATCTTATGGGGACTCCTCTATATGTGACACATTTTTCTCTGGCTACTTTTAATAGTCTTTCTTTATCTTTTTTTTTTTTTTGACATTTTTATGATGATGTGTTTAGGTGTATTTCTATTAGGAACTCTTTGAGCTTCCTGGAGCTGGAGGCTTGCTTCATTCTTCAATTCGGGAGAAGTTCTCATCTATTATTTCTTCAAATATGGTTTCTGCCCCCTTTTCTCTGTCTTCCACTGGGACCTCTATGATGGGAATGTTGTTCCTTTTGATATTATCACAGAGCTCTTGAACACTATCTTTGGTTCTTTGAATTTTTTTTTAATCTCTTTGCTGCTTTGCTTGATTGAGTTCCTCTGTCTTATCTTCCTGATCACTGATTCTATTGGAAGCTTCATCCAACCTGTAGTTGAGTCCCTCTATTGAGTTCTTTAATTCAGCCATTGTGTCTCTTACCTGTTCGATGTATTGTTTTAATTTTTCTTTTTGCTTCTTGACATTCTCATTTACTACTTCTACTGATTTCTGGATGCCCATGAGTATATTAGTCACTGTTATCCTAAATTCCTCATTAGGTAATTTACATACATTTGCTGTATTCATATTGTCCCAGGGGTTTTTGATTGGATCATCAATCCACTTATATTTCTCTGTGCCTTTGTTCTATCTGGCATTCTGTTTATATTTCTGAGGGTTTGGTTTCCTGGCTTTGTGTAGTTTGACTTGCCCAGGATTGGCAATCATGCAACAGTTTTGCCTCTACCCACAAGGTGGCGCTAGCAGGTAGCATTGAGGCTTGGGACTGCCTTCTCGCTGTAATCCAGGGGGTGGGGCATCTGATGGGCAGGATTTCTGGTAAACTGATTTGTGGTGGGCAAGATTTCTGCTCGATGGACCCCAGGCTCTGGTGCAAAATGCTTGTGGGAAGGATTTGAGCTCTTTGGCTGATTTTTGGTTATGGTTGTGCCCAGCGCTGTTTCACCACATGGGGTCCACCTCAACTCCCAGTGCACTGGCTCTACTTTCACCCCCTCACAAGTTGGCCCTCTGTGACTCTGTGTCTCTGTGTCTCAGCCCCACTGGACTTGCCTTTCAATGCCTCAGCAGCTGGTCCCAAAATCTAAAAAATATGTGTATAAATAAAGGGCTAATATTTCTTATGTCTTGTATTTGTATTTATTTTTGTATGCTTTACTTAACTCTAAGTTGGAGGATATTGGAATAGGAAATTAAATCGAAAAAAATCTTAAAATTTTCTAGAGAAGAGAATGAATATTATGATGTGTTTTTCTGTTCTTTTTCCTGCTTACGTTCTATTAGTGTAAAGTAAACAGGGTAAGCCACTAATGGTTGTGCAGAGTATTTGAAACCAAGTTTTGAGGCATCCAAAGAGCTGATTTGACAGACAGGTGTAGGTTATATACATAGCAATCATTTAGAAGAAAATTTTGACACTTTATACTTATAAAGGTAAATAAAATAGAATTACCCCTAGTTTGGTAGCTTCAGGAGTGTGTGTGGTGGTGCAAAATGAATATTATGAAAATAAAGGATGATTTCTATTTTTAGAAAATCATGATCAAATTTATCTTCTATGTGAATTTAGGGGAAGAAAGCACATTAATTTAAGTAAATAAAAGCCTGAAGAAGTCTATCTAGGTGAAAAAGAATCTTTCCCACTAAAACAATGGAATTTAAAATTAAGCTATCTCGAAGTAAGTTGTAGTTATAATCATTTCCACTAAGGTGTGCTAGATCTCCAAATATTATTCATGCTCTCCTTGTGTTACCAAATGCACTGCACTAAATTCAACAATGTTCACTGCTTTTCTAGGGGGCTGCCAAGTCCTTTGCCACACAGGAGGTTTTTAAACTGGAACAATGAACTGCACACATATTCAGCTAACACACAAAAGAGGACAAGAGATCATTTAAAAATTTTAAATGAGGACAAGTAATTGTAATTTGAATTGGTGAATTTTATAAACAGACTTGGATATTGACTTTGATTTTGTAGAATAATTTGGTTTGTCAGAAATTCTAGAAGGTTAATCTGATAGAAGGGAGTTTTTCAGGCAGTTTTTCTTCTAATTAAACTCTTTAATGCCCTGTTGTTGTTTATAACTAGTGTTACAAGTGTAAGTTATCTCTTGCTTTAAGAGCACATCAATCTGACTCTATCATTATTTGTGACGATTTAAATCCCTATTGGCTTCTGAGATCATCTAGTGAAATTCGAAAAACAGTGAACAAAATAGAACGGTTCTAAATAAGTACTTTGGACAGAAAGTGACACAGATTTAGAACCATAACAAAACCTTTTTGTGGTTAGAAGGAAAAATTAGTTCCTTTTTTTGCAGTATTGAACTTAATTTTTTTTCAAGCTTTAAAGTTACCAATGAGAAATTTATCTTTTAAAAGCTTTTTGTTAAAGAATCTTCTATATAGTTGGTAATTTAATGGAAGACTGAAAATCTTGTTTGAAAGTTTAGTTTTCCCATAAAACAAATATAGTTTCTATACAGAGGGCTGTCATTTATATGTTTTAGTGTGAAGCACTTTTATATATGCTAAGAACTTTAGTCATATAATTCTGCTTGGAATATGCTTTAGAGCTCCTTTATTTTACCATGGTTTCAATTAAAAAGACAATTTGTACTTCCCTACAACTAAACCAAGATTATAGCTAGCTTAAGCATATGTCAGTTTATATAATTTGGTTTCATAATTTTTATTATATTGACATTGTTGTGATCATCATTTTAATAATTAAAAACGGTCATTTCTAAAACAAAACTTAGACTTTCAGATACTATAGCAGTTATGCCTAAATTATTGGCAAAGTAATTTGTGTAGCCAAAAAATATCTTGTATTCAATAATTATCTGGTTATCTATTGATAACTGTTTTAGATTTTTTATAAATTGCTGAAATAAAAGCTTTCCACCAAAGTGGATAATTCTTCATAGATAAAAATCTACGGTTATTAGTGCCTGGTGGAGTAGTAGTTTGGTCAGCCGTTTTTCGCCAGCATAGTCCACATACAGGCCAAAGACCTGGATTGTGTCCTGGGTGTGGGAGAACAACAAAGATGTACAGTTAAGTAAAAATAAAGTACTGCTTCCTCCTCTCTCTTCCTGCGTGCCTCTACTCACTGTCATTCCTGCCTGTACCTTTCCTTTAAAAATAAATAAGTAGATAAATAATTTAAAAAAAACACAAAAAACATAATCCCATAGTTTACCTCATTCTAAAATATTATCAGATCAATTTCATATTATTTAAACTATTATTTTTGGCTATGAAAAGAATACTTTTTGATACATTTTCAAAATAATGATAGAGTACATAATGAATTAAGCGATTTTTCAAATATAGAAATGAGTTTCTGAAAAATTTCATTTGAATATTAGGGAAAATAATATCTTGTTATTCTAATGCCTTATCTGGCTATTAAATTAAGAAATAGTACCAATGTGATGTGACATCTGCACTTTTGCTGATATACATTATTTAAATAATAGTTGAATAATCAGTAAACAATTCAAGATGCAAAGTTTTCACAATGTCAGCCTAGAAACCTTTCATTTGTGAGATCTATTGAACTGATTTATTGAAACAATTATCTCTATAATTGTTTCCTGCTAAACAATGTTGATTAAATAACATTTCCTAAAACTTTTGAGAAGAGAATAATAATCATTAAACCTCTTTTGAATATATCTAGAGGTAGAGGGGAGTAGTATATTGCCCAGAATAGAGGTTTTGGGAAATTTTTCGGTAGCACAAAAATAAAAACAATTAGAGCTGTTTATACCAGGTGTAAACTATAACTTGTTTAAAATGTTTTATAAAAACAAAGAGGAATGAACATTAAATAGCACAGCTAAAAGTTAATGGGAGAAAATTAGGATTGCATAGAAAGATATCTAAATATACTAATTTTTGTTTAAATGATACCAAGGGCACAGCTTCTTTATTCAGTCATCTGTTGACAGGTTTAGTTTGTTTCTATGTCTGGTTATTGTGAATTGTGCTGCTATAAACAGAGGGGTGCAGACATTTTTTCTGATTAGTGTCTTTGTCTTGGGAGAGGCATTTCAGAAGCCAAACACACCAGGAGGACTCCAAAGAAGACAGGAAAAGAACAAAGACTGATCCTTTTTCATAATTTTATAAAGACCACTTCTGAATTATGTTTTCTTCAAGTAGGGGAGGAATGATATTGTATATTTTATATCTTAATTATAGAAGGAGGAATGCTTAAAAGAGAGCATTCTCAACTGTGAATAGGTGGGATTGGGTGTTGGTGACAAAGGGGACCAATCTTGAAGGACAAAAGTGATGCCAGTATTATGCAAATAGTTTAATTTCGCAGAAAGCAAGATAGGTTATACAAATCAGAACCAGAGAAAATCTAAATTATCATAGGAATTCAGGAATGGAAAAATATAGACTTAGGATCAGAAAAATTAATAAAACTGTTTTGTATATTGGACTCTGTATTTCTTGGCATTCAGAGCAAATTATTTTTGTCATCCACAGAGAGAAATTATATCAGTTTTTTCAAGAGGAACAAATAATTGCCTTTCACTGTGTTCTAGAAGGATTTTATTAAGAGTTTATCACTTTGCATTAAGTTTTCTGTTCTCAGTTTTTCTTTCAAAATGCAAATACCCCAAAAGAATTATACTACTTTTAAATCATAATATTAAAAATTATAAATAATTTTCTTGCAGCCCATTGTAGGAGGATAGACTTAATTTTGCCAAAAATGAGTCATGGAATCAGCAAAGAATGGTATGATATTCAGATTTCCCTTCCTCAGATTTTATTTGTTCTAATTCTATGAGTTTTAAGTTTACTTACATTGGAAATGAAATAGAAATGTGATTATCTGTATAGGAAATTATATTTTCCATATAAATATTCTCTATTTCTATTTTAGTATTACATAATACATGCAAATATTATGATGATATTAAATGATAACTAAATTACAATTTTAGACATTAGGCATATTGGAACATCTTTATGGTTGAGGGCTTACTCCATTTGATCTATAACATTAGTAGACAAGTAAAGACTATGGATAACTTTTCAGAAAATACTTTCTAACTAGATCATGTTCTCTCTTAGCTGAATCAGGGAAAATACTTTTTAAGGGCAGAGGTATCCACAGAGAAGTTTCCAATTTGTCCTTTCCCTGATGTCAGGTGATTAGAGCAGTCTGTGTTTATTAAGGGATGGGCTATACTATACCAACTGTGAGTAATCCTTAGTTCTTGTAATGAGTACTCAGCTTTTGACATTGACAGGACACATCTTTATTTTTTTTTCCATTTTTGTTCCCTCATATTCTTAAAAGTGTTGCTTTTCCACTACATTGAGTTTTTAATCATTAGAGTCAAAGAAAGAATCTCATCACACAATATTTTTTCATGTTTTTGGTTTTCTCCATATTACTTTTTTGTTTTTCTTAATAATTAATATGTAAACAAAAATTAAATTGCATTTAAAGAGTCTACAACTTTACAACTTAATAGTAAATTAAAGAGTGGGACAAAGCTAATGAGTTCTGACCACCAAACCCACGAGTTTAAACAGAATCCATGTTAATTTTTAGCTATAAATACTTCTTTTATGATTGCCTTAAAGAAGCATTTTTTTGAAATTTTTATTCAGTTGTTTACACTGGTGGTTCCCCCTCCCCACCCTCGCCAGACCGGGGACTCGAACCCAGTGTTATGAGACTTGGATTACTTTGGAGGTGATTTATCTAACTGCTGTTCTACTGTGGTCTGCCTATGATTAATTTTTGACATTAGGGCTATGTGATGCATATATACATATGTGTGTGTGTGCATCCATGTGTACGTATATATATTGTGTGCGTATACACACACACATACACACATATATATCAAGGAAAATGAGAGATGTATTTTTTATATTTCTTTTTTCTGAAGTGGGTTTCAAATGGTTAAATATAGAACTTTTTGTTTTTGTTTCTTTTACTGTGCTCTCAAGAGACAAAATTATTAGATCCTTCATAAGATGCATAAGACCTCTCTCTTGAAAGACTTTTTTTTTACCCTCTTCACTTAAAGATGAGCTTTCCTTTAAAAAAAGCGAAAAAAATTAAACTGAAGTAACACTGCATTATAACATTATATAAGTGTAAGTTATGCATAATTATAAACCTACATCTATATATGCTAGAAGAAGATGGGGTTTCTTATTTTAATTGGTGCGTGGGGAAATACTTGCCATTGTAAAAAATATTCTCTATTTCACTATTGAAGAGCATAATATTTAGCTTTCCTCTGTTTCCCGCTTCACCTTCTGGAGTATGAGATGTTTCATCTAGGGCACAGCAGCATGGGTCTTCTAATATTTTACTGGATTTAATATGTATTAAATTTATTTAATATGTATTATTTTTTCTAGCTATCATTCTGTGAGCCTGAGAAACACAGACCCAGTGTCTCAAACCAAGGATAAAAACTAAATATGTACACCAAATATTTACACCAAATATTTAAGCTCCTCAGAATATTTTTGCAAAATAATTTCAAAAATAAGAGAAAGGGAGAGCTAGTACTGAATGTGTGGGATGGAAAGATCTAGAAGTTTTCGACATGAGGAGAAATGGGATGCCAATATGATAATTCTCCTTGAAAGTGCTGCTTGTTTTCTTTCTTCACATTTTAATCATTAGAGTCAAAGAAAGAATTTCATCTCATAATATTTTCATGTGTTTAAAGGAGAAACTAAAATTGCCTGGCTTTCTTAGTTGAGTGTATTTCATTACATAGATCAGTTAGTCAAAAATTATCAGTATGTAATTAATGTAGCTAGTGTTGTAATATTACCTTTTCCTCTTTTTTTAAAGCAAAATATTTTCCACTGATATCTTTTTTTTCCAATTATAACAACAGAGTTTTCTTCTTCTTACAAAGTTCTAAGCATAGATACATAGCCTTTCTAATACTTTAATATAAATACGAAGTTAAATGTAATATTTTAACACAAAGCAACTATGTCAACTTTAACCTCTTAGGGTTAATAAATACTTATTTATGATTATAGCATTCAAAGTCAATTTAAAAAATCATCTATTTTTATTTTTTTCAGTGGAAGATGAATTCTTTTAGTATGTTTTGGTAACTGCATGTATATTTTAAAATTATTTTCATTTTCGTTTATTTCTTTTTTTCTAAATGGTAAAATCATCTTTTAAGTTTTGTGAGTTTTATAGAAAATATACCACCTCAAATTTTTCCTGTGCAGATTTGAATTATACATTTGGTCCTCAGTGCATTCTCAACTGGAAAAGAGAAAACTCACACAGACAAATATACAAGAAAGAAAAGGCTACATTTCTCTCAAGACTACAAAGATTTTCTATCAGATTATAAAAACTTAAAGCTTGAATTTATTGAACAGAGGATGGAAGACAATGGTTATGCTGAAATTGTCACAAATTTTTATTTAAAACTTTACCACATATTTCATGTGGCATTTATAGAGGAAACTATCATTCTTACTGTATGAAGTCATGAATATTATTTTGCAGAGTGCTTTAGAGAGAATCCTGGTTTGAATTCTGAATTAATGCAGAAAAACTAAGGAGATCAACATAAAACAGTCTTATATTTATTCAGGTTTATTTAGAAAAATGTATCATTCATTTGAGGTAATATTTATATAGCACAAGCAGTCAAAAGAAATTTTCTTTTCTGTAGGCTCTTTATAAAATTGTTTACTAAGAGACAACTATTAAAACTATTTACAAGCTCTGTTTACTTGTAACTTTTTTTCTTATCGACCCACTTCTCAACAATTGTTAGCACTCCAGAGAAGGGCAAAAAGTATTTTAATTTAGATTACTATAGACAATACATTTATAGAAGTAAGTAGTGTATTCTTTAATTCTTCATAGTGTGCCATTATGGCCAGAATTTTTTTTCAAGAACTTAGAAAGCTGATGCTACACAATTCCACCATGTAAATGGTACTATACTCTTTTACTAGTTATGTGACAGATAGAAGAAAATGTTATTAATGATGTTAAGACTTCAGTGAACTATTTTAAATACATGAAATGAATGTATAAGTCCAAAGACTTAAATGTAATGAAAGTACAGGCTGTACACATCACTAAAGTGTGTGTCATATTGTTTGAAAACAGAGAGTCTAAAAAGTCAGGTGAAACTATATTTTTATGTGCAACATGTTTGTTTTATGCGAAATCTTTAAGGCCTCAAAATTACAGAGCACAGTCACTAAAATGGGGTCATTGTTGAAGGACCTCTTGCAGATGTGTACTTAAAAGTATTAAAGTTGTATGTATTAATCAATAAAGGATTTTGCTGTAGAAAACAAAATGTTGAATCTATAATTTCATACATTGGTCTTACATGCAGGAGATTCATTTAGGGTTTTTCTTTTTTAATTAAAGGTGCATGAAGGAATGAAAGAATACAGAGGCAGGCAGAAAGAGAGCAGAAGAAACATTTATTTATTTAAAATTTTTTTATTCAGTTGTTTACATTGATTGCTACCTCTGGACCCAGGACGAGGACCCAGGATGAGAACCTGTGCCTTTGATATATGTACTATTTATTCTGCACTCATTCAGAGGCAGTGGCCCTAACACCTGCTTCACCAGGGTATGCATCATTTATTTTTGATAGAATGTCATGCTGTCTATTTAGTTTAGATATTTAGAAGTGTTAAATAGGTTAATCATTTAAAATTCAGCAAGGCAGCCTAATTTTGACTTGCTTAAATTTACTCTATAGACTTCAAAAACTGTTTTTATTACTTTTATATACACAACCAGGCAAATCAAGTAAACCAAATGGTGCCTTTTAAAAACTACTTTAATGATTAGCTAAGATCCATTGATAATTAGTTGAGTGTACAAACGTAACAATACATGCCCTTACTTGTACAACAATTACTAACATGAAAATGGAGACTTGCAAATTTGCGAAATAATGCTTTTCTTTAAGATGAAATTCCAACTCTTTTTTAGTGGGGAGGGGAAATAACTTACTTGGGTTCCTTGTCTATAAATAGCACAGAAGTAATTTTCTGACTGAATTAAAACAAGTCCTTACAAATGAGCTTTCAGCTAATTAAAGTTAATGCATGTTCAAATAAGAATAACATGTATTTCTTAACCAATATTTTCTTTTGAGAGTATTTTATTTCTTCATACTTCTGTGATTCCTAGATTGGTCTCATAGTACGCAACATAAAATTCATATATAAAAATTCCCTATTGACACTTAAGATATAATGGAGATAATTTGCTTTAAAAGTAATTCTTCACTCTATGAAAATATTCACACTGGATTTACTTTGAAAATAGAATACACTTGTTATTATACACACACACACACACATTAACTCATACACTTTTAAAATTAGAAGTCATTTCCAAGACCATTTAGGCAGAGTTTTACCAACTTTAATGTATATACACAATACCTGAAGATATTTTCATAACGTAGAAATATTTCTGTACTTTGGCATGGGGTTGAGAACTTGCATTTCTAATATGCAGGTGCTACTAATTCAAGCACTATCTTTGAGTTACAGGGGTCTAAAGCATCTTTCTAAACAGTGCTTCTTAAGAGTGATTCGATCATTATAAAGTTCTTTAGTGACATCAAGATACACAGAGCATGACTGGAATAGGAGATTATTTTGAATATTAATATTTCTTTCAAAAGATGCAGCAAAAGGAAACCAACTCTATTTATAACTGAATTTAAACTGAATTAGTTTTTGTGGACTTGGTTCACTTCTGTCTTTTAAAACAAATTTGTCCTGATTTCATATACTTGGTTAAGACATTTAAAATTTCTAGGTTTAGTTTTCTCATCTGTGAAATTAAGGTGTGGAATAAAAGGCTGAGACTGCTGTAGCTGTGCAAAAATACTTGTTGTATGAATAAATAACTTTGTTTTATATTTTGTGATTTTATAAATCAAGGCTGAGGCATTCTCCTTGAAATAAGTGAAGTGTAGGTCTAGATATAGTAGAAAAAAGCAACCAGTTGTATTTGGGTTTAAAAAACTTAGGCCAAGTTTAAAGACAATAGGTGATGAGAAAAAATTTGGATAAGAATATATTAAAATTGCATTTTCAAGTAATAATACTCTCTCAGAATTCAATCTCCAAACTTCTGAGGAGAGGCCCACATATTGATTTTTTTCTTAACTGGCTTGTCTCAGGAAAAATACATAAATCTCTTGCATGGTCTGCTTGAAGGATGGTTATTTAAAGCTGAAAAATTCCCTTTATTTCAATTACTCTTTCTTGGTTAATTCACAAAGCACAAAGGAAGACTCTCAAACCCATTAAATATCCTGCTTCTCTACCCCTCACCATCTATATATTCTTATATTTGGTTTTCTTATTTTCTCAGAGCTACTTACATGTCTTAGATAAGATTTTTTATATGCGGTGTGGTTACAGACTAAACAGTACTAAACTGTAAAGTCATACTCATGATAAAAATAAGGCAACTTTTTGAAAAAATAACATCCAGGATGCATGTTCACATAACCATAACTAAAAATAAATTGTTCTTTCTTTCCATATGAATTCTTTATCTCTGTACCTTCCACAAGGGTTCACAAGGTATTTCTGAATTATTTAATTGAAGAAGTTCTGAGGAAAAATTGTCTGTCTGACTTTTTTTGTACATACATTTTCATGGTTAACAGAGTTAGGTAAAAGTTTAAGGAAGGTAAAATAACCAAAATGCCCGATAATAATACAACATGCTTGCTCTAGTCTTTTCTAGCTGGCTAGAGATGAGTTAGGGATTATGGGTGTGTCATCTTCAGTGGATTTAATATAGCAAGTAGAGAAGAGGACGTGGAAAGTTTTTCTTCTGTTTAGTAAATAAGAACTTGAATTTAAGAAAAATAATTTTTAAAGGGAAATCTTGCTTTAAATGAAAATCCAGATAGTATGAGCGTGTATGACCATGCTAATTATAAAAAAGTGACTACTTTTCTTCTTTTATTAAATGGTCATCTTTTGAGTTCACCTCCCATGCACACCCACCAAGAACCTTCTCATGTTCTGGATACTTCGACTACCCTTCTTGGCCCCAGTTTTTTAATTAGTATTTTGCAATATTGCTTTTGCATTTTCTCAATTTCAATAATATTTATCTTCATATTCTACACAAAATGAAGTAACATTTGAGAAGACAAAAAATAGTCAAGCAATTTCAAAGAAGAAAATATAGTGCATTTATAAAGACAAATGGAAGTTTGCTGGTTGTGTGTGAAGGTCTCCCCAAGATATCCAGAGAAAGGCTCCCAGAATGTGTACTTCTGTGGATAATTTCAAGTTAAGATCAACCAAAACTCTGAAAGCTCAAGAGTAACATTTCCCCATTTCTTTAACTACTTGAAAGAATGAAAATTTGGGGAATCACCTACACTTAGGGTTATCTTCAGAAACAACTTATTGAAGAAATTACCCTCTCATCATGTGGGTCTCACATCTCTCTCCTTGAAGCCCCAGGAACTTACTCCATTCCTTAGCTCAGGATAACTATCCATATGTTGTCTTATTTATTTCAGAATTTATAGTCATGTGGATTGTCCATACATAATGAATTTGTTCTTTTTTCTTATTAATCTGTTTAATGTTAAATTGATTGCTCAGCTAACTAGAGAAGAACCCAAAGGGGAAGGGAAAGATTTCCATTCCACCCTGACCTGTGCCTAATAGTAAGATTTTGTATTGCCTACCACTCTCATGAAAGTAAAATGGTACAAAAAATTAGAAACAGCAATTTCCTTGCTCATCTCAAGTGAAGAGCTTTTTGAAATGCAAAGGAAAAGATTCTGAGTGTCTGCTTTCACACCTTCCAAATCTTTGATGCCCGCCTGAGAAAGGTGATTTTCTTTCTGGGATAGAAGTAATAGCATTATGGTAATGGCTTAAAAAAGTTCAGAGAATAATTTTAGCCCAATTGGTCTACTTACAATGTCAGCTTTAGGATAGCTTAAGTTGGAGATTGCCTATATGAAGTGATTTTAAGGGATTTTTCCTCTGTGTATCTCCTCAATCAAGAGTCATGATCTTTATAAACTTATTCCTATGGGTTTTTCTTTTTCCGGTGGCTTTGATTGATCAGTGCAAATGATTTTCACAACAGTAATAGCTGTGGATCTGACTCAATTTTTTCCAACTTTTATGGAATAGTGAATGACTCAATCTAATGAATAGGGCAGAATTCTAGTGGACACTAGACTGAGAGAAGGAGGTTTCCTGCTCTAAGACCAGTGATTTCTATTTGGAAGTGATAGATACAAAAGTGTAGTACTAATGGCAAAAGGAGGCATCACTTCTGGAGATATTTGCAAATCCTTGCCTATGTATAGAAGAGGGTAAATCTTTCCATGCCTTTTGCCAAATGTAGCTTAGTAATAACGTGCATACTTTTTGTACTCATGGGGAAACCCACTAAAACTGAGTAACCCCCCAAATAGCTCATGACCACTTTAAATATCTTTATCTAAAGGCAAAAGTCTTTGGAAAGGGGTAATGTCACCATTGGAGGTCAGCAGGAAGTCATGGTTATGCAGATTTTAGATGCTGCTTTCCTTGTTGGTAAGGGTTAAAGAGAGTAGGTCATTACAGTGAGACACCTTTAAAATGGGAGATTTTGCTTTACATATGTAAATATCTCTTACAAAAGGGTAACCTTTACCCAGCCTTCAGAACCTTTCCTGTGAAAAAGTTCTTAGGCCGGAAAATCTTAATTCCTGTCTTGATGAGTGAAAAAATTCAAAAATGCCAGAGAAAAGTAAAGTCAAGGAAAAATTTCATAGGCAACAGGGAAGTTGTGGGGTAGTGTGAAAACATAACCCCTGTCCCACCCTTGAACGTGGGCTCAGCACCTAACCAACTGATCATGGACCTGAATGTAACAAGATACATTTTCTGAAATTATAATTGCTTCTGCCGGGACTGACTCTTCCCCAAATGTTCTCATCTGAAATTCTGCTGTCCTTGTCTTTTTGGTTTTTCTTCATTCTTGCTCATTTGCCTGTTTTTGCCCACTCACTGCCCTCCCATTGCTGATAAAAAAAATCCTTCTCCCTATGGATGGTATGGTAGCTTTCCAGAAGCATGCCTGACCACCATCCTGTCAAGAGTACAATGAAGGCCATGTCCTTGTTGTCTGTGTCTTCTTGTGATTTCCTAAGAATATCTACTAGGCAGGACATTACTCTGCCAGAACACGAACACCTGTATTAACAAAAGTATTTTTGGGAGAGGTCCGAACAGGCTGCCTCACTTACTCGAGATGTAGAGAAGTGCACATATCTTAACCTGGGGCAGATTTTTATCCCCTCTCCTTATCTCAGGGACCTAGCTCATGGACTGTTTCAAGATTATCCCTGTCAGATAATTTGCATAACTCTCAATAGTTTCAGGGTCCCCCTTCCTTTGTAGTTTCTTTCTGCTTCTTATCCATCTAGTTATTTTGTGCCAAAGATGCCATTGGCACATGCCATCACCATTTTGTCAGCTATTCGTACATCCTCACTTCATGTGTACCTAAAAAAGACGTAGATTTTATTTCCCTATATATACACTAAGGAAGAAACTCAATTCAGATATGTTCAGTGATTTCATTTTTATAGGTATATTACTGCTTAAAACTTGAAGAGATTCAAAATGTAATTATTCATTTGGAAATTAATTAATTCTGGTAGCTCTTATTAGGAGTAGCATGCTCTGTATTCCCAAGATTAGTAACACCAAGTGATTTTGGAAATAAATCATTTCCAAATTCTCTGTGGCATTTGATAGAGTTGATCACAGTAATCATAATGAGAATATCTTCTCTTCCATTTTCGTTGATATTATCTTGGTTCTTTAACTATCTCTGCATATTAATTTTTTGTTTATTTCTTTGCTGTCTTTTGCTGTGTCTTTTTCTCCTTCCCATGATATGGGAAATTTGTTTCTTTATACCACTACCCTCTGTATACAATTTGCTTTCAACTGTTGCTAATTCTCACCATTCAAGTTTTCAGCAGCATTTTATTGCTTCATAAAAATCACTCTCAGTTCTATATAGCCTTATCCCGGACTCTGCTACAAAGCTCTAGCCTCACATTTCCAGGTTATTTCTAGACATCATTATTTTATTATTTACATGTTCCACAATTTTCTTATACTAAAACTTTCTCAAACCAAATTTATTGCTCTCTTCTACAAAACAACTTCTTGTTCCTAAATTTTTAATTTTTTCCTAAGTTTGTTGGAGTTCTTAATTTCTGTTTCATCTATGGGAATACATTTTTAGGTTCAAGATGGAGACACTCCTGTCTGGGGTGCCATGTTAGCAAACAAAAATTTAGATACTTTTGTGTTTTTGTAGGTGATCTGCTTGACCATAAATGCAGTATATCGAACAAGCCAATCTTCAAATAATCTCTTACCCCCCAAAAGGTTCACTATGTGACCTTAGCCAATCACTTAGTCTCTTTTTGTCACTTTTATTCTTTAATCTTTGTCTTACCGATAGACAATATAAAAGAGAAACAGAGCCACCCCAAGTCTGGGTAGAAACTGAACAGAGGAAGGAGGCTACAATTTAGGATTGACCCCAGGTACTTGCAGGTACTCCTGCATGCTTGGACATGTCCAAACATGTTCCCCAAGAAGAAAAGAAACTTGCACCAATCACTCACTGCTTGACACCTTTTCACCAATCAAAACTGCACTGACAGTAAACCTCATTTGCATAAGTGAAGCTGAGTGTGGATTAGCCATTGTTTTTTTGTCCACATAAGTCTACCCTTACTGGGGCATTCCAGCATACAACTTGAGCGCTTCTTGGGCCTGTGTCTTCCCTGGCTCTAGTTCAAAGCCCTGGTTAAGCACTTTCCTTTGCTGAAACACTTACTTAAGTTGTAACATTTGCTTTTGCTGTAACTGGACCAGGTTTAGGCTTCAGTTTCTCCAACTGTATTAGAAAAGTTTCTTGTCTTCTGTTCAATTTTGAGTTCTCCAAAAGGAGATAGTCCATTTCATGAAGTATGGAAATTTTATTTTTGCCACCTAAATTGTCTTCTTTAATCATTTTTTAAAACAAATCAGACATCTCCTTTCTTTCCACTTTTAAATTCTCCCGAGGAGTTGTAGAATGTGCCATGCCATAATGTCTCTTTTGCATAAGGATTATTTTTATGCCAAAAATAATATAATTATGTACATCTACTTCAGGCTTACTCTTTTTTCCCACACCTTCACTTCACACATGAGCAAAAACAGACAGTTCTCTTTAGGGAAAAGCTCTCAGACAGATTAGAATTTACCCCTTTTAAAGGAAAATTTGCATTTATAAGAAAAAATTCCATTTACAATGGTATCTCTCTTTCAAAATATTTATCAATAGAGAGGTTCTGGACTTAAATCTACATAATGGTCTTATGCTTGTGTATTATGATTTTTATCTGCCATGGATGTATGACATATATGGAAGGTAGGCCTCCCCCAAATGTTCATATAGAACTCCCCAAGATGTGCCACTTCGACATGTAGATGTATCAGTAGAAAGTGTTCTTGAAGCCCTCACTTAAAGAATGAAATAAAGACTTAAAATGTCATTGATTTGAAGGGGAAGAGAAAGCTTATTGCAAAAGCCACTGGTCTTGAGAGATCTCCTAGTAAAATACCCACATTCTGGACAGGGCATCAGGTGTAGTTAAAGATTCTGGGAGGAGGGAATGGGGTACTTACAAGGTGGAGTTATGCTAATATTTTCTGGAAATAGGTGGAGAATTATGGGGAAAGGGTACCTCCTCTTTGCATCATTTAGGGCCAATGTTGGATCTGTCATGGCATGGAGAAGCGTGAATGTTAGCATGATAATGACATTGTAATGAGGAAGGGTCACTGTAAAGGGTTTCTGCACAGACACTATAAATTGGTTCAAGCTAGATCAGAATCAGACCCCATTTTGAGGAATTTCTTAACTGTGAGAATTAACTGCAAGTCAGTGTCACTAATTGCTCATTCAGGTTCAGACCATGATGGCTTCATCCTGGGCTATTCTGGAAAATAACTGGTGAGTGGAAAATGATGGTTCTGCTTTTGCTTAGCCCCATCCTGCCCTGGTTTTCCTGTGGGCCTTGGCTGTTGCCTCTAACAGATTATTTTGAACTAGGGCCAAATCAAGGCCCTGTAGCGTCAAGAAAAACTTTTACCATTCCCTTAATTACCTAGAAGAATGAAAATTGGGGGTATTACATATATTTATGGTTATCTCAAGAATAACCCTTTTATCTAAGAAACCTACCTATATGGCAAGAAAAACATGTGACTGCAGAGAATCTGGTCCATGTGAGTCCCGTTTCTTTCTCCTTGAAGTTCTGGGTCTCTATACCTTTCCTTGGTTCAGAATAAATACTCTCATTTGTCCCCATTAACTTTAAAATTTACATCCATGTAGATTCTCTCTCTCTATATATAATTACATTTTAAATTTTTCTTACAAATATCTCAATATTAATTTGATTGTTTAACCAGCTTGAGAAGAGCCAGAAGAATAGAAGGAAATTTCTTCTCTGACCCTACATATAGATGTTATTAAACTTGTTTGCATTTTTTCTTGTTGATCTACTTTTATTTCAAGGGGGTCTTAGCCAAGAACAATAAAGGGGAGAGGGAAAATTATTTTCCTTCCTTACACTGCCTACCACTGTTTTAGCTCACAATTTAATACTCCTTTACCATTTGAGTTCAAGTGCTCTTCTAAGATCTACTTGTACCCTTGATTTACCCACATCAAGGGGATTTTGAACCCATGTAGCAAGAGTTGTGACTGGGCACATATCTTAAGCTTACTACATGCTCAGTAGTTATTTATTATTTTATTGTGAGCTCCATATTATAGAAATAATACAAAATAAAATATAAAAATAATACGCAAACTTGATCATTTAAAAAAACACCATAACATGACAAATATTTTGCTGGTTTAATTTTGAAAAAAAAATCTTGGCTAGTTAATGTGAATTCAGGTTTTCACTGGAATTTCTTTAAATTATTTGCCTATAGTGTGACAAATGCTGTCTCACCAGATCGACTTTAATAGTTTGAACGTTTCTTTGGATTTTAGACTTACAGATTAAGTGTACGTAAATGGAAAAGGATGATTCTGTCTTGAGTTGATAGGATTAAGAAACAACCCAGGTGAGTAAACTTTTGTGGCTGCATTCACTTAAAATGTAAAGGGTAGACTCTTATGTAACTAACGCTAGACACAAAGACCAATTTTAAGTATTGAAGAGGGATTTAAACTGCTACATAGCACTTTGCTTATGCAGTCAGAAAAAATTCACTTTTATTTCAAAAAAAGAATTGAAAATTGGCATTAACTTTAAAGCAACCAATAAAACTAGTGTGATCTAGTACAATGATCAAGTATCTTTATTCTCCATGTTAATAAAAAAAACATCTGACAGAACTGGGATGGAAAAAGATGGATGATAAGGCCCTTGAGTGCTACAATTGCCGAGTCTTGGTCTTCTTAATATTCTGGTCAATGCTAGCAGCTGACTGTAACTTACTGTCAGCCCCTGCCTTCCCAGTATTGAGCCTCTAAAGTAAGAATTTCAGCCTCTTCAGGGCCAGTGTTATTCAGTTTTGGAGCCAATATTATACAAGGCAGGCTAAACGATCTAGCTCAAAACATCAATTACTTAAGATGGGTCTGTTTCGTGTTATCTTTTTATCTTCCTTCTCCAGTTTTCACTTTTGTTCCTCTCTGGCTTAGTTTCTATATATTAATAAGTAAAAATTTTTTTTTCTGACTCTGGGTCAAATGGAGATTGAGAGTAAGATCGTTTAGAGAAAAATAGGACACTACGTTATTTTTCACAAATAATATGTTTATACCAATTCAATACTTCTCTAAATAGCAAAGTTGCCTTGCTCTTCTGTCTGTCATCACCTGTCCCTGGTAGAGCACCCACTCTTCGTCAAGGCAAATATACGTTCTCTCTAAGCACTGCAGGAGCAAATGAGCAACAGAACTGGAGAAAATCATTAACTCATTAGATTTCTTCCAACGTAAACTCATTAGTTCTTTACTTGGACCCTTAACAATGCCCCACATGTCTGCTATATTTTGCTGGCCAACTCTCTACTATTGCATTTCAAAACTTCTGTTCTCTTTAAACTTTTGCTTACAACTTTATTACATTTCTTCACAACATATGTAGAAGCCATTCGATGCATGTCCTCAACTTTTCATCACATCTATGCATTTGTATGTGCATTGATGCGCTAGCATTTATATTATCTTCAGTCCTCCTCTAACGAATTACCTTTTTTCATAGTTAAGGTCTAGTCCATTACCTCCTGTTTTCTAAATCATTAGAATTCTGTATTATTCAGGGTTCCCCAGAGAAATAGAACATAAACTTATATATATAAAGATTTATTATGAGAAATTGACTCATGAAACAAGGGAGGCCGAACAGTTCTATGCTCTGCCATCTGCCAGCTGGAGACCCCCCAAAATTGTTAGTGGTATAAGTTTTAGTTTGAATCCTAAGACCGGAGAATCAGGGGACTGATGATGTAAATCCTTGTCCAAGCAGAAGACTGATGTCCCAACTCAATTAGACAGGCAGGCTGCATGGGAACAAGCTTCTCTTTGTTTTTTGTTTTATTCAGGTCCTCATGGAATTGGATGGAACCCACCTACCTGAGGGAAGGCAATTTACTGAGTTCACCAATTCAAATGTTAATGCCATCTGGAAACACCCTCACAGATGCATCCAGGAGTAATGTTTAATTTGGGCACCCTGTGACCAATTAAATTTCTAAATAAAATTAACCATTACATCCCCTCAGGAAATTTATTTAGCGTGTCTTCCTTTTCCAAATTATTCAATTCTGTCCTCTCTTCATGATCCTTCCCATTTACATTTAAATGTGTTTAAATGGCTGTCATTTTAAAACAGCAATGGCAAAAATCCAAAAACCTATATTGACTTTAATTTCCAATCTAAATAAAGTTCTATTTCTATGCTCTTTTCTGAAGCCCAAATACCTTGAGAGAGTTGGTATTTACTGTGTTGGATTCCTTACCACCTACTCATTTTAAAGATGCTTCCACTTAGCACTTGCACCCATTTGCTCCAGTAAAAGCTTCCTACTTAATAGGAGCCATAATCTTCAAATAAATCCAGTGGTCTTCATTCGGTTTGACTTCTCAGCAGTATTTAACACTTTGATACTTTGACCATTCCCTTCCTTTCCTAATAATGTATTTTATTATTATTTTCATCGTGTATTAAGGATAAAGATATTCTGAATGTGCAAAATGGATTAAAAGGAAGGTAATTTTCACAGGTCCATAGTCCCACTCTTCAGGGTAATTTACTTTAGGTTTTGAAGTTCTTAGTGATTGCCATCACACTTTTAAATAGAGCTTACATCTTTATTCTTTGCATAGTCACTATGAACAATGGTATTGATTTTAAGCTATCAAAGATGAGAAATTTATCTTATGTATCCATATTCCTTGTCTCTCTACCCATTTTCTTATTATTTGATAGCAGAATGTTGAATGGAAACTTCTCTTTGACCCAAAACTCAGATGTTTCTCTAAGGAAGGGACATGAGGTGAAGAGAGAAGTTTTGAATTAGATATGAGTTAGAAGTTTTGATTTAGACTCTGGTGTATGTTTTCAACTTGAAAGCTCATTATTATAAAAATCAGGCTTGTCCCTTTAGCTGACAGTGACCAGATAGCTAAAGGATCTGCTCAGATGTTCCTAAGGGAAGAGAAATCTTAACAGAGCATAGTTGAAGGTAATTTTTTAAATACAAAATCATTCCTGTTTGATTCTGACAGGTTTAACTCCTTTAGCTTATTAATTTTGTATTATTTTGGTTTTTCTATTGGCAACATTTACAGTTTTACGTTCTAAATATAAATTGATGATCATTCTTTCATTCAGCAAGAGTAAACTAATACTCTTGCATGCTTCCCATAAGACTTCACTTTCCAAATTTCTGTCAGCTAGTTGTAGTTAATATTTTTATTACAGTAACTTTGATTTTACACATTAAAATAAACTTATATGTGAAGTAGTTTCCCCATATGTGCAGTTTTGCTACTCTTAAGATGTATGTCAGCATACCCTTCTACCACATCACCAAGTGGTCTTCACTATTGTCTAGTGGGCTCAGCCCCCACTAGCTCCTCACCTGCCCCTCTGCCCACCCCTGTTCCATTTCCTGTTGGTAACCTTAGTTCTATTGCAAGTGTCAGAGGGCTGGTTTTGTTTCATCTGTTTCTTTGTTTTTTTATATTCACATTCCACCTATGAGTGCTGTCATTGATATCTATCTTTCTTCTCTTGAATTATTTCACTTAACATAATCCCATTTAGATCCATCCATGTTGATTCAAATGAAAGAATTTCATCTCTTCTAAGGGCTGTTAATATTCCACTCTGTATATATACCACGTTTTCATTATCCATTCTTCTGACGTTGTACACTTAGTAGCTTCCAGTTTTTAGCTATTGTGAATAGAGCTGCAATAAACATGGAGGTCTATAAATCGCTGTGAATGCTTTTATATCTTTTGTATAAACACCCAGAAGTGGGATAGAGGGATCATATGGAATTTCCATATTCAACCTTTGGAGGAGTCTCCACACTATTTTCCAAAGGGGTTGCACCAATTTGCTCTCCCACCAATAGTGTAAAAGTGTTCCCTTTATTCCACATCCTCTTCAACATTTGTTGTTGCTGGACTTTTGGATAATAGACAGTTTCTCAGGTGTAAGGTGAGACTGTATTGTTTAGATTTGTATTTCCCTGATTGCCAGCCAGTAGGAACAGCTTTTCAGGAACCCGTTGGACATCTGTATATCCTCTTCACAAAAATGTCTCTCCAATTCTTCTTCCCATTTTTTGATTGCATTAGCTGTTTTTTTGTTATTGAGTTTTATGTGTTCTTCATATATTTTGTATAATAAGCTCTTATCAGAAATACAGAATACAAATATCTTCTCCCAGTTAAGTTGGCTGTCTTTTTGTTTTGGTGATGTCAGTTACGGTTTTATTGTCAAAGTATAAAGTTGAGATTATATTATGCAAATAAAATTATTTTAGACTCTTTATAAAATGATTTTAAATGCTGGAAGAAAAGAGTGCTTGTAATGCTCTGAAATATAAATACTAATGTACTATAAAATCAAGTAGTATAATTGACTTTACAGCAAATAAGCAGGGTATCAAATACAGCTGCTTATTTGAACAGATGACATTTAAGTTGAAATCTGAATGAATGAGAGGACAAAGAATATCTGAGGCAGATGAAAAAGATTATGCAAAGCCCTAAGACAGCAAAAGAGAGAAGGCAAGTGTGGTCCAAGTATAGTGCACAAAAAACTAGTGTGACTGAGATTAGAAGCAGGCAAATCCATAGAGCTTTGTAAGTCTTAGAAAGAATTTGGATTTTCTCCCAAGTATGATGAGAAGCCATTGGGGGATTTTCAGAAGGCAAAAGAGGAAATCTGATTTGTGTTTTAGGATGATTGTCCCATTGCAGTATGAAGAATAAATTGTTGTGGGGTCAGAGTAGAAGAAGAAGTATCAGTGATAATGTTATTGTACTCGTCCAGGAGAAACATGATGTGGCTTTGATCAGCTCTGATGGTAGAGATGGAACAAAGTGGACCCAATGATATTACTCGGTCAACATGAATGTGTTTTTCTTTTTTTAATTTTTAAGTTGCTCCCCCAAAAGTTTTTACTAACTTACACTACTCATCTGGTATATGTGAGTATGCAATAGTGCTGTAAAGCTAGACATTGTCTTAGAGAGCCACATACTTTTTATATAAGACAGGAACAAGATCTACTGATCTTATATGCATCAATCCAAGATGACAAGTACCTTTCTTAGGAAGAAACTCTAGGTGTCTGCCAAATTTTATTCACTATACTATTTTCCAAGCATTTCTATCAGTTCTGTGCTTGTTCTTGTGTTTGACATTCCTCTGAAACACATTCTAATGTTATAGATGCATGTGTATATATTATACTTCTTCTTTTAGATTATCAGCATTGAGGGCTCCAGAATGTGGCAACCTATGTTATAGTACACGGCAAGACTGGTGCTTAATCCTGCACAGTGTAAGAAGCTAACATCAAAATGTAAGACATTTATTGGGAGAAGATATATACACAATATGCATCTGACAAGGGCTTACTATCCAAAACATAAAGAACTCATAAAAGTCAATGAAAGAAAAACAACCCAATCAAAAATATGAAGAATTAAATAGATATTTCTCAAAAGATGATATACAGATCGTCAACAGGCACATGGAAAGATGTTTCTCCTCCCTTTTGTTATTAGGGAAATACAAATCGACACAACAGTGAGAGTTCACTCACACCTTTGAGAATGGCTGGAAATGAGTGGTGACAAGAATTTGGAAAAGAAGATAACTCTTTTGCACTGTTAATAGGAGTGTAAATTGGTGAAACTTTTATGTAAAACAGTCTGGGGAATCTTAAAAAAATTGATAATGGAAACCCCATACGACCCCATCATCTTAATTCTAGCTATTTACCCCCAAACACAAAAACACTAATTCACAAAGGTATAAGCACCCCCATGTGTAATGCAGTATTATTTACAATAGCTAAGAACAGGAAACTACCTAAAGAGTCATCATCAAAAGAATGTTTAAAGAAGATATGGTATATTCAAAAAAGGGAATACTACATAGCCTATAAAAGATGAAGACCTGTTATTTGCCACAACCTGGCTAGAATTAGAAGAGATTATAATAAGTGAAACAGGTCAGAAGGAGAAAGATAAATAGCGGGTGATCTCATGCATGTGTAGAATATAAAGAAACAAAGAAAAGGGACAGATAAAACCAATCTTTGGACATGGACAATAAAACTGAGTTTATCAGCAAGAAATGGGGTGGAGGGGTGGTGATGGAGGTATAATGGGCAATGAATGATGTCAGACTTTTTAAAATTTGGTAGCAGGTGTGGTGCGTTATAATGTATCTGATGAATGGGGACCCTGCTTACATAACCTTGTATTATTTTGTAAATCATAGTTAACTCAATTAAAAAATAATAAAAAGACTGGTACTTAAGAATTGTTTATGATCACATGAGCACACCACTGAAAAAAATTTCACATGTATCAATTCATTACTGCACATGACACTCTTATAAAGTCAGGGCTATTACTATAACTTTTTCAGATGAGGAAATGGAGGAAAGATTAAATAAATGACATAGGCAGGGTTTGAACCCAGGTAATTCGTATAGTTCCTGTTTTTAACTGCTATGCTTTATTAATACTCTATAAAGTTGATATTATTAAAATATTAAGAGCACATGTATTAATATACATTATTTATCAGACACTATACTAAATACAGATGGCATAATAAGGAAAGCATAGGTTATATCATAGACTTTAAAACATCTGTCCCAGTGTAGAGTTGCTTTTCTTTGAATAAAGAAAAAAAAAAACCTCACTTTTGAACAATTGTAATGACTTTGTTTAATTATCATTTGTGAATTCATAGATAAGTCAACATTATGATGTACACTAGTATGCATTTTATTACATAATTATTCTATCAGTAAATATTTTTTATTATCTGGGTAATTTTTTAAAGAAAATAATTTTGTTTTAACATTTTTGAAGGATGAATTTTCTTTCAAATACATAAGCTATTAATTTAGTTTTCTTTTTAGCATTCCGTATTCAAACTTTCAATCATATTTGATGACCTGAGTTAATGGGACATCGTTCTCATTTTCAATTTAGTGGGACAGAGTGATTTCTATTCAACAAATCCTCTAATAAACATATGCAGCAGGTTTACTAACTATATATTTTTATAGCTATAACTATGGAAACACAATTTCTGCATATTGATAGAACTATAATATTGACTGCATAGTGGAGGTGTCATTTTAAAAATACTTAAAGGAATTTTTTTCAGTTATGTGTCAGACAAATTCAATCTTTTCTTCCACAAACTTTTTCTGTGACACAACAGATGATTATGCAAAATCATTTGTGTAAGTGAATTGCTCACTGATATTATCAGCCAAAATTGTAGGTTGAGGTCAAGTGATGTCAAGTCATTATTTAAAGAAACAAAGAAAAAGGGAAAAAGACAAATTATAGAGGAGAAATGTAATACATTTTGGCAACATAAGTGGGAAGGTCAGTAAAGGACATGAAACTAGAGTGATGTCATTATAATTGGTTTCAGTACAGCAGAAGTGGTAGATTGGCAGTGAGCCAAAAAGGCACTTTGATGTTGTTTGTTTATGTGTTGCTATTTTAGCCATCCACATTCAGAAGTGGAGATTACAGTAGATAATTTTATAGTGGATGATTGAATACTATGTTTACTGCATTATTTTAAACTTTGTTTCTAAAATGCAATGGCTAGATCTTATTTAAAGCTTTCATTTTTAAGATATGTTTTCTCTAAGCATGCAGATCTGTAGAACCCTTTACAATCTAAAGATGTTAAACTGCTGCAGAGAAAAAAGGGTGTTTTCTTTTTTCAGTTTCTCATTAACTTTCATTACTCACTCCTCACCCCACCCTGACCCAGATCATGGTCACCTAAATAGCTTTTACCCTATTTCCATATATATTTAGCAACTGATGCATTCCTATTGGTTAGAGACTTTAGGTGAAATTTTTGTTTCATGCATATATAATAAAGCAAACCTCTCTAATAGAAATATAATGCAAGCCATAAATATAGCCATGTTATTTTATTTCTGTTTTTCTTTCTGAGTTCCCCATTAACTAGGGCTTTATTTGCTTAAAACCTAAACACTGTCAGTTTGAGAAGAACTCCACTGTGATGTATAGATCTTGCCATGTAAATTCCAGAGGTTTTTTTTTTTATTGTTGGTAAAATTGTAGCCAAGAAACAGAATAGATATGAGACACATACACACACGCACACACACAGACACACACACACACACACACACACACACACACAAACATGAACGATTGGAGAATGAAGTAAGAAATCAGGAGTGATTTGTTTTGGCTCTTGCTATTTCTTTTTTAAGTTTCTTTAAGATTACAGCAGGATAAAAGAATCATTGGCTCTGAGTCTCTTGGAGATAACAAGTGATGAATTAAAAAAAATTAGCACCTGTAAACAAGTCAGGTAATCCCATTCCCTGACCTGATCCCCTGGTAAAAAAAGTACTTTTGTTGTAATTCAGAATTTGTCTTTATCTCCTATCGACCCTAGCAGTGGCAGTATAAACTCATGATTTGTTTTGGACATTCATACTTATGTATATAAATATATTAACTTATTGATGGCAATGGATTTTTTTTAAGTCCAGGTAGAGAAAGAAACAGTCATTTTAACCAAAATCCTTCTACATATTTTGATTATACTTAGACTTGCTATCATTTAGCAAAAAGCAAACTTTCCTAGTGTTGATCTAAAATCTTTTACTTTAACTGCGGTATACATTTTGTTAAAAATAAAAAGAGATAAAGCAATTAACAACCCAGTGATAATTTGACACGGCTTTCATAGGGAAACAGAAATAAAGGAGGGTCTGTGGCAAAGATAAGACCAATATATAAAAAGGCAAATTCAACATTCAGTTGTTTTCTTTTTCTTTCTATTTTTAAAGGAAAGGAGCAGGTAGGAAGGCAGGCAGGCAGGAAGAGAGGAGGAAGAAGCATTTATTGATTTATTTTATTAATTGTTCATCTTGGTGGTTTCCTTGGCCCAAGGTCTGATCCCTGGGCCCTTGGGATACATATGGATTATGTCCAGTGTCTTCATTTACTAGACTTTCAGGGTGCACCACAGTGGTTATCTTAAAACAAAAAGACAAAATATTATTTAAAAGAAAAGAAAAAGTTTTCAAAAATTCATGAGTCAAACCATAATCAAAACTATGTTTTATTTAGGTAGGTTTTCTCTCTCTCTCTCTCTCTCTCAAATCTCTCCCAAAACCATCATCACTTTGAATCCTCCCCAGATTGGGTTTCATCTTCATTCCTAGATTTCTCAGGTGGAGTGTTTGCAGTTATTTTCTTTCCTGGGGGATCTCTGGCTCATCATCATCTATGGTATCTCTTTGAAGCGGTGGGGAGACCCACTTTCCCTTTGCCTTTCACTGGACTTGGAAAGCCTGAATCTCTTCCATAATCTTCATCTTCATCAGACATGTTTGCTGTCAAAACAGTACCCAGTCAAGAAGCCAAATACCAGGACCTTCCCCACCATGCATTCAGTATCCCCGTCCCAGCCCCCAACTTTGGTCAATATGAGTGCTGCTGCCAAACCCTGAATTGCTGGTTTTTCAAACTCTGCGTGACACCCCCTCTTCAGAATGGATCCCACTTGTTATTTTAAACTTCAAGTAGTTACATCAAGGTAAAGTTAAAATTAATTGAATAAGGTATTCTCTTTCACGCAATACATCCAAAAATAATTAGTATGCAATAAAAAAACTCAATGCTGCAATTGGTCTTGAGTATACAATTGATACTTAAGGTTTTTTACTCCTTTTCTATTCACTCAAGATTCTCGGCATCCTCAATTAACACTTTTGCTGAGCTAGAGGATAACACTTTTGAGTATCTGGAGGCTAATTCAGACTGTGTCTTTTCATGACATGCAACAGCCTACCTACCTATTGTTAAATCTGTACAGTGGCAGCCATTTATTCTTTGCCACTGATGCGCTTATGGCCAAAGGCCACGCCCACAACCTGGGATCAGTGGAGGGTTCTGGTGAATATCTATTTCAACATAGCGTGAAAGATAGAGGAAAGATTTATTGACTAGTTCCATGTCCCTGTTGCATCCATTCTGAATTGGTAGTCTTGAATGACTTCAGGTTCCTGAATAAGAACTATGACCTTGAACTATCTGGTTATTCTCGTTCTCCAATATATGGATACCTGAGTAATCGTTGTGACCAAGTTACTACTATATAATGTGGCTTTGGTATTGCATAGAGATCGCTCCTGGATTCTTCAGTTACAGACTTCTTCAGTGATTGAAGGCACAGATGGAACACTGGGGCAGATAATAAGAACGTGTATTGTCTCGAAAGGCAGAAATTTTTATATTGTCTTGGAGTAAGAGAGAGAATGCTGGTCTTTAAGAAGGAGAAATGTATGGCTTCTTAAGGACCAAAAGGGTCAAGAGAATCTGGGAGCTCAAGATTTTTGAGTGCTAAGATCTAGACATTCCCATTCCGGGTTTACTAATCCAGATCCTGTTCTTGGCATTGCGGAGTAGTCTATTTTAGAATGTAAGCTTCTCTGGAGTTCTGTTAATGTTATAATTCAGTTCTGGAAAAGAACTTCAGCTTTCTTTGCCTTTATACTACAATAGAGAAGGGATTCTTTTTTGTTGTCAAGAAATACCTCCAACTTTCACACTTTATCTTAAATTGGTGATTAAGTATCACCAGCTTTTCATTGTTTTTCTCAAATGAATTAGTAGCTCTTAGTAATGGCCATTTTCACCCTTGTCCTTAAAATTACTACCTCCCCCAGATCTCTCAAATGCTTGAGATGTTGCGGTGGCAATTGCTTTCTTTTCCCATCTGCTTCACTGCAGGTGAACATCTTAACCATTGCATTGCTATATGTAGTATGCCCGGGGATATTTGAACTCCACCTATCATCTGCATGGAGTACAATGCATCAGCTTCTAAATTGCATTTGAAAATCACTTCTTAGGACCACTCCTGACTTCTTACCACTTTAGGTCAGTATGCCTGGAAACATACTTTGAGATGGAGACTGGTATGTAGGGGTTTTATTGGTGAATACATTCAAGAATTGGATATAAAGAATGGGATTAGGCAGAGAGAGAGAGAGAGAGATTAAAATTGCCTTAAATTAAATTATAATAAAGAATCTCTGGAGTTTAGAGGCTCTTAAGAATTATCCCTAATTAAAGCCTGGAAGTGATCCTTTTACCCCCACTCTCTAACAACTAATCAGTTATTGGATGTGGACTGCCCCTGAAGGAGTGGAGGATAACCTTGGGTTACTTGGCTCTCAGATTCCAGGAGACAAATTTAGCTATCAGCAACTGATACTCCTGGAAGCTAGTGTGTGATTGCCTTGGTTTAGAGGGTGTTTGTCCATGGCACACCCCAGACTCACCCCGTTAGATCCCAGAAACAGAGTGATAAGGTTCTATGTAAAACATTTGAGGCTACAGAAAAACACTCTCTGCCCTTGTTCTCAAGGCAGAGAGCAGGTAACTGCTTGTGGAGGCGACATCTGGAAAGTAAGTCCCAGACTTTGTGTCTTGTACTCTCCTCCCTAACTTGGATGGTAAGAGTAAAATTCTCTAATGATTACTAAAATTCTTTTCTAATCACAGGGGAAGTTATGTTTCTTCCGACTGGCACTTTTATGACCCAAAGGCACTCTCCTATTACAGTAATCGAGGACTTACATAGTTCATGGTAAACAGGTGGACAATCACTGATGTATTTCTGTCAACAAATGGTGAAAATATCTCAGGGGAGACTAAGTATTCAAACATATGTGCAAAATTCATGGTAGGGGTATCAGTCAGTAAAGAGAAATCTAGGTGGTGCACCCCACTGAGTATTAAAAACATTTGTACAAATGCCTTAGTCAAAAACACAGCATAGAATGTTTACAGAAATAAGTCTTGCATGCCAATTAGATGATTCATGCAGACATATCTCTCTGGACAATTTTGACTATAAGTTTAAAGAAAAATTAGATCATGAGACATTAGATCAAATATAAGACCAACTATTTCCATTTATTGTGAAATGAATAATGCCTCCTCATTTTGTGGTATATTTAAGTGCAATCATGTGTCATAAAGCTTGGTCATTTATATAACTTAAGTACAGTTTCTTTTAGGCATTAAGCCATGTCAGCCATCAAATTTTGAAATTTCTGATATGTTTTACTGCTAGTGAGAAATTTCAATGCTATAAACATCATTATTTGATATAAAATTTTTGTACCAAGGTGTTCAATTTTTGCCCACATTGGTGTCTTGTGCCCTTTTTTCCTGCCTCATTTATGGAGTGCAAATGAGTGTAATATGGAGTGCAAAAAAAAATTCATCACAGATGAATGCATAATTAATTATAATACAAATAGACACTGTTCTGTTTGTAACTTTTTATTAGAATGAGGATATGAATACTAAAGAGTCATGAATTTAAACCCAGTTAGAGATATTTCTTTTCATAAAATGTCAATTTATATAGCTGATTATACTTTTTAATGCTGCATAAATATATTTGATATTATTCAAATATGAATAAGAAATAGTTTTATATAAGTTCCTAGGATGTTTAGACACTGTCTCCTGTAGCCAGTATTATGCAAGGGCCCAAGTCATTGACAACACAACACACTTACAGATTTAGGATTTTTCTCTTTTTCCTTTTCTTCTTTCCTTCCTTCCCTCCCTTCCATCCTTATTTTATTGCCTCTAGAGAACATACTGTAATGGCCTCTTTTCTGTCCTTATTATGCTTTTTTTCCTCTGAAGAATTTGACAGTGTTAATTGTTTTCTCTTTGGAATTATTTACTCCTCTCTTTGTTTTTCTACAGTGCTCATCTTTGGATTCCTTGTTTATTCTAGTAATTTCTCACTCTCTATCCTTTAAATATGGGTGTTAGCTACTATTCTTTTTCTTCTCTCTCAGTGTTATTCTTCACTTTCTACCTTTGCTGTTTCATCCACTTTTGTGGCTCCAAAATGGCCACTATATAAACGACTTCTAACTCTGTCCTTAGACACAGTGGGCCAGCTATGGACATTCCATAGGCTTCTCACATTCTTCCTCAACTGAATCACTATGTACATGGTGAAGTTCAGTTTGAACACAATCTTTAAAGGAGAAATATAAATTTACATTTTATAGTATCTTGTCTACCATCCCCACAGATGGCATATTTATTTAGAAAAAGATATTTAAAAAAATTTCTCCCCAAATCAGAATTTATGGCCAGGGTATATACCCTAAGAAAATGAGTGAAGTCTTCAATTATTCATTTATTAAATATAGTATTAAATTTACTAATTATGTGGAGTAATATTTTTATATATTCTAGTGACAAGAGTCGCTTGAAGTTTTAGAGATATATGAATTTCTCTGATTAAAACAATGGGTCTAATAATATGGAAATTTCTGCTTTTACAAATACCTCCAGAAGATTACCATGATCAAGGAAATTGGAGAAACACCAATTTGAAACAGATTTTTCAGTTTCCTGTGCAGATTTTAAATCATCACTACTGATTCCAGAATGACCCACTAAAAAGATACATTCAATCATTTTAAAAAAGAAAACTTTCCAAATAATTGATTTAGTAGATTCTCTTTGGAAGTATCACAAATACCTCTTTTTCCCAATGATTCTTGAAAGATGCTGTTTCTTGTTTTCATTTCTGGTCCATTTTGTCTAGATCATTTTTCCTTAGAGGGTCCATTTTTCTAAAGCAAATCGTGGTAGGTTAGACAGCTGTAGGAAAAATTAATGGCAGCTAGAAGAGGAAGTTCTACCTAAAGTATAGGATTTAAATACTAGGTCCCCTTTAAGAAGAAAAGACCTCGTTGCTGGGAAAAATCCCATAATTTTCACAGGTATCTCATGAATTATTAATCTATCTCATGTGATCACTTCCTAGCAATTCCAAAAAAATACCAGTTTCTAGACTCCTGCACATGATTCCATTTTGGTATATGCCCATCTGTTCTTCGCACACGTGTACTTTCACTTTGCCAACATCTTTCTTTTACTTCAACTCTTTCTCTGACTGTCCTTGAATTCTTTTGCAGGGAAGTCAAGAACCTGGTTTCTGGGTGGAAGTTCCTCTTTCTCAGGGACCTCCCTGTGTTCTAGTCTGACACAAAATAATTTTAAAAAATTGGTTTCTTATAAAAGAATATCACATTAAATAAGCTTCACCTGTTTTTGTCTGGATCCCCTTTAAACTGAAACTTATAAAGAAGTTAGGGTGCTTTGAGTAGACTCAATATTTTGAGCTTTCCACCTTAAGTTTAATATTGATTATGCCATGCATATAATTCCCTTTAGTGTCCTGGTCAAGATCATAGTTTCTTCTTCCAAGGACATTATCTTATAAATAAACTTGATGTAGGGAATGGAAAATAAAAGTCCGTTTCATTCTCCTGCCTGAGTTTGCAATGGACCTTGTGCCAGAGGATCAGGTTGTGAGGGTCAGGGCTCTTCCCTTTGGCATGAAGGCCCTGACTGGGCTGAGGGCCTAGAAGCTCTTGGTCAAAGTCCAGTATAGCACCTCCTTGCACTAGTCCTGCATGTCTTGGGGTGTCAAGTTCTGACAAAGGGTATAACTGATCACTTTGTCTCAGATCGTGGCTCTGGAATGATGCAACTCCTCTTGCCTATGGCTTTAGGCAGGCAGGAGGGTAGGTGGGTGTGAGGATAGGTGGTTGTGAGGGTGACTAGTCCTAGTAGGAGGTGCATGGCTTCAGGAAGCCCACTGACTCCGTGGGCAGTATGCTCTGCACCTCCCTGCTGTGGTCTGTGTGTTTTCTGTCCATGCCCACATTATTCTTTCTCCAGTCCTGGAAGCTAATGGCTCCCTAGTGACTGTCATGGTTCCTGTTAGTTGCCTCTGGAATCAGGTGGACTCTGTGGTGGGGGCAGAGAGGGCATTGAGAAATCACTTGATTCTTACGGTCACCCACAGAGGACAAACTACATTAGAGTGTTGTTTTGTCAGCCACCCTCATTTCCACTGTGTTTCACTGGGTGCCTGTGAGTCTCTTACCTAGACCTCTAAGAGGAGTCACTTTCTAGTGATTGCCTTGGGACTGCCATGCCTGAGGGACACTAGCCTTGCCCCTGAAGAGGGCCAGAGATTCTGTATTACATCTCATTTTTTCTCATTTATTAAGATTAGATATTGATCTCTATCTATCCATCTACCACCTAGATATCTACATCTATACATGTATACATATACAGATATATGTATATGTTCTCAATTTCAGTCTTTTTTTTTTTTTTTTTTTGCAATTTCTTGGTCTTTCAAACTTTTCACGCACTTCAAGATTTCTCTTCTTCTCTTCCTCCTTCCTAAACGTTATCTGGTTGCAAAAGGAAGAATTTATGTCCTTATGGTGTTGAGGGATGAGCATTTGTGCCATGACTCTTGTTCACGCATCCTCAGTGTGGTCCAGCCCACCTCATTGGCCTTTGGCATCAGTTTCTGTGTTTTGAAGGATAGATTGACTTGCCTGGTCTACCAAGTGACCTGCCCCGATCCCTACTGAGATGTAAATTGTCCCAATATATTTTTTAAGAAACATTTATCTATTTTTTATTTAGCTGTTTATCTTAGTTGTCCCCAACGAGTCTTGAACCTGGGTCCTCGGCATGTATGTGGATCATGTCGGTGGCTTTATCCACTAGGTCACCGGGGTGCACCCCAATGTGTTCTTAAAGTGTGTTCTTTTGAGGGATTCTTTCTTCCCCACTGCCTCTAAAATTCCTAGCCTCTGCTGCACTTGTCCTACAGTGTCATATTTACCTTGGATGACTGCCCTCAACCTCTCTGCTACAACCTCTTCTCCTTCACTAATTACTGTTTTACAACACTCGTACAATGATGGATATTGCACCACTCCACTGAGTTTCTTTAACTAGTTGAAGATTCTCCAGGCTACTAGACTCTGGGAAGAATCTGCTGTAAAATGTTTAGGTCACTCCTTTCCCTTTATCCAACATACCTAAATGTGTTTCTATCATCTCCCCCCAGACCCCCAGGTCTCTTGATTCTAGAATACTTCAGTCTTAGTGCATCATTTGGGGTCTTGGAGGAAGCAGAGATGACAAATTAAAATCAGGCAATTTCAAGAGAGTTTAATAGAGGGACTATTTCCTAAGGCATGGAGAAACCACAAGGGACAGTTTAGAACTCAGGCTAAAAATAACAGGATAGTCAGAAGTTGTAGGTTTTGGTGGATGCAGAAGGAAAGAGAAAGTATAATTGTGTATACATTGTATATACATACTTATGTATACACAATTGAATACTACACAGACCTTAGAAAAGATGAAGTCCTGTTATGCGAATCAACATGGATGAAAATAGAGGGGTATGCTAAGTGAAAAAGAAGAAGAAAGATGAATAATGATGATCTCATTCATAAGCAAAGAGTGAAAGACAAAGCAAAATGACAGACTAAACAAAACCATCCTTTGGACATTTGCAATTGAACTGAGGTTACTAGTAGGGAATAGGGTGGAAGATGGGGGCAAGTGGTGGTGGGGGCCAATGGACAATGGTGAAGAACTCAGTAATTTGGTGTTGGGCAGGGTGTATTAACATATTGGAGGAATGGAAAATTCATACATATGGGTTTATTTTATTTTGTAAATCAGTTACCTCAATAAATATTTAATAAAAAATAAATTACAAGAGAGAGGGATAGTAAATACCCTAACTAACTTTTTTCCTATAATCTTTTCTGGATACTCTTCATTGGCTGAATTCAATAAGAAATCAGAAGGAGTGAAACCTGTTGATCTAGACAATCCAGTCATACAATCTAGCTTATCTGAGCCACAGAAGAGATATAGAATAGATCTGAAGGGGCAAGTGGAAGGTGTCCAAAGACTGCCTCCTGGCATGAGTCAGATCCTTTTTATCAGTCCCGAATCCATCTTTCATATTGTTATTCAAGCTATGTTTCTAAAGCATGCAAGCGAAAAAAATGTTATCTTTGCTTATTTTTTTGTTGTTGTTGTTGATTACTTTTCAATAATAGGATGGAGGCTATATGCCTTCCCAAGACATATGACACTTGTTATGATCTGGGACCGATCATCATGGGTTCTATTTTTTCTTTTGCCAAACCTCTCTATGTACTAATATCTTACTTTAAAAAATGATTTAGACTTTGTGTAATTTCCTAAAGATATTGGATTATTTTGGGTCTTTTTTGTCCATTTATATTTTTGCCAGAATGCTCAATTTACCACCTTTCACTATTAGTTTCCTATACATTCCTCAAGACTCCAAATACTATCTCCTTGGTGGTATTTCCCCCACCTTTCACTATTAGTTTCCTATACATTCCTCGAGACTCCAAATATTATCTCCTTGGTGGTATTTCCCCCAGTTTTTCTTCACTTGAGTTAGCGGCTTTTTTCTCAGTGCATCTCTAGAGCATCAGCATGCTTTTGTTGTATTCACCATTGATTTATTTTGTAATTGCATCAGATGAGCATTTAACTTACACAAATTCAACTGCAACTATTTGCTACTGAGAGGAATCACTTAAAAGCTGTGGTGAAAATGTAGGCTTCAGAATGTCTGATGTATTAGAATTCTAAACACAGTATCTATATATACTTAAATAGAGTTTTAAATTATATTGTGGATTTTCTCTTTTCCATCTTTGACAAAGAAAAGAAATGTAACCTAACGTTGCTGGGCAGATGGATGATGATGACTTCCCAAAAGTAGTATAGAAATAAATATTGTACTAAAAATAATCAGAAACATTGATTAGACAAGAGGTATAGAAAAAGATAAAAAAAAAGTCTCCACAGGTGAAGTTATTTAAGAAATAGGAAAAACTCTACAATTGGTAGTTTCATATATATACTAAAAAATTTCTGCTTATAAAACTTGTGCTATAACTTCTGAATATAATCTCTAATGAAATAGATGCTTTGAATTATTGAATATATAGTACATTTATACACACATTACAGAATAAAGTTGTATATATGAAACTTGCATAATTATTTTATAGAAAACAGGGTTTTAGAAGATTTTGTAGTATACAATTTTGACTTACGCTATGATTTTAGAATGAACAAATATAGCATATAAGTTTATATGTTAGTCTCCACTTTTTTCTCTATCTTTTAATCTCCCAGCTTCACCAAATTCACAATTCTCACAAGAGAATTGTCTATTGTTGAGGACACATATCAGAATTTTGAAGTGCAAGCTTTCCCAAATATTCCATATATCATGAAACCTGATGTATACTCTTGGAGAGTAGGGGAGTGATCACAGAAATCATTGACTATAAAGAGACCTATTAGTGAGGGGAGAGTTATTTTACATGTAAATTGTACATTTAAGAAAGAAAAGGTAAAGTCACTACAAAGGATCTTTTGACTATGGGAAGTCTATAGTTTGTCCTTTGTCATTCATTTCCCCTGCACCAATTGTGGTACCTAGCACAGAAGAAACATTCAATAAGTATTTATTAATGGTCTTTAATTTCCTTTTATACTGGGGGAACAAACCTGAAGTGAGAAGGTTAATTTTATGTATCCGCTTGATTGGCTAAGGGATGTCCAAATTGCTGGTAAAACATTTATTTCTGGGTATATCTGTAAGGCTGTCTCTGGAAAGATTCGCATTTGAATTTGTAAACTAGGTAAAGATCCATCATACTAACGTGAAGATCTAATGAATTGGGAACCTGACTTGAATAAAGAGGAAAAGCCAATTCTTTTCTTCCTCGAGCTAGAATTTCTGCATTATCCTGAAGTAGACCACACGGTGGAACTTAAATGACTGCTCCCACCCCTAGTCTTGGATGGTGTAGTATCATCTGCTTGCTTGTAGCTTGCAGAGGGCAGGATGTGACTTATTGGTTCTTTGTCTCTGGAGAACTTTGACTCCAGTTTGTTTAGTAGAACATGTTCTCTAAATGGAGCTGGTGACTTTTGGAACCCTTCTCTGGGCAATGATTAACCTTGCTTAAAGAATCTGGCTGCTTAGTCAGTCCTGTATAAACAAGGATAATCATTGAAGAAGGATTAAATAAGAGGAGTAGAGTTTCTTCAGAATCTTGCTTAAAAATTACCTTCTATTTTTTCTGTCTTAGGCAGCATTTATCTATTTCCAGTTGAAAAAAAAAAGCCTTTAAAAATTTTTCCTCTTTTGCTCTGGCTGACTTTCTGGAATGAAGGGTAAACTGCTTCTGTACATTCTATTCCATTTTTAGACACAAGCATACAATGTAATTCTAATATCAATGTTAGGGAGCTAGCTAGACATGAACATTGGATGCGGGACCCAACTAAGAGAGGATTTTCTTCTTTTTTTTTTTTTTTATTAAGGAACACCTGCTGGATATGAGTTCTGAGTCAATTAAGTCCTCTTAAGACTAGAGACATATTTTAAGCTCTGGGACCTTCCCAAATACTGAATCAAATAGACATGAGGGTTCCAAGTACCTTGAATCTTTTGTGGTTGCTCCAGCCAACCAAAAACTTGGGAGTCAGACACAGTGGTCAGAGAGTCCAGTCTCAGGCCAGTTTGGTAGGAACTAGATGGGGACACATGCAGAAAGAGCAAAACACTGTCCTTAGATAATCTTCCTCTCATTATAACGTCATTAAATAAAATTATCATTGTGGTTCCCAGTGGGTTTTGCTTAGGTGGTAATGGGAAGGAACAGCCTCAGTAAGTTTGGTTATATAACTCTACCTGTCAATCAGCATAAAAAACAGAATCTGCCCCAGGACTAAGGGACCACAAGAGGAAAATAGAGATTTCAAGAAGAATGCATAGGCTGCTGAACACACTTGGGGCGGCCTACACTCCCCTCTGAGATTGTGTTATCTCTTTTACACCCACTTGGTTTCAGCCCATCCTCCTTTCTAAGAAGGTATATTCTTTTTAATAAACCTGCACTGCTTTTGCTTGCAATAAGTCTTCTTTTGCAGTAAAACTTTTTTTGTGTATCTGTGCCTCCCTTGAGTCCTTATCTTATCAATCAAGTAACACCAATACTAACTTGAAATGTGGGAAAGAGAAGGTTAGGAAAGGCAAGCAGAACACCTATTTTAAAAATAATTTCAAACAATGTCTTTAAATTTTGGGGGGAGAAGATATTTACATGTTTACATGTTTCTACTTACAATATCCATCACATCTAATAAGATACCATTTGAATCTGCCTTCTAGAAAGTAGAAACCCTGGAGCACAATCATTATTACACTATTGTATAATCTTTGCAAAAAACATTCATTTGACGTCATGTCACATAACAGATGTGGCTATCTCATTTCAAAAACAGCTATTCAATCAAATTTCAATAGAAAGTTAATTCAGTGATAGATTGAACTGATGAAGTATGCAATGTGTATTTTCCAATAGCAGCAGAAAGAAAAAGAATTAAAAATGAGTTACCAGGTGTGCCCTAGTGGAATAGTAGTTAGGTCTGTCACCTTAGGCGATCTCAGTTCACATACATCCCAAAGATCCAGCTTCACATCCCAGGGCTGGGGCGAACAGCTAAATAAGATTAAACAGTGTTTCTTTATCCTCTCTTTTCCTACCCGTCTGTGTCTGTTCTCCTTCATTCCTGCCTGCATCTTTTATTTTTAATAAATTAATTATTAGAATAAAAATAAAAGTGAACTATTGTTTGGGACAGGGTAGCTCTAATATCCTCTGGATGACCAAGATGTTTCATTTCTCAAAAACTGTATATTATAGGATGCATAGATACCTTATAAATTGCTACTCCACAGAACACTGTTCACAGACTGCTAATCATTGTAAGAAAAAAAAAAAAGAGGGGCATGTATGTGTAAATATGCACTATGAAACTCCAAAACTGCACACAGGATGCATCACTTCCTTTATTTCCTCTCAACCCACTAGTGAACATTTTCTGATACTCCAGAATGACCAATACTTAAACTTAATTACGAATAGTGAAGAAACAATTCTTACAAAATGTTCCTTAGAATGATGTAATCGATCCCCAGTATTACAAGGAATATATTCTTTGAATTTATCAAACTACTGTCATTCCAAAAAATATAAATAAAAAAGAAATATATTGCTAAGTATTTTTGTGTATCTATTCATTAAATGAAAATTAGGTCTTTACCTGTTAAGATGTGCATAAAGACTAGGAAGTCACTAAGAAAATAATCTATTAAGGTTTAGTTTGTGCAGGCTTCCAAAAAGAGCTAGATGCATTTTTTTAGAAGTATAATAAAATGCGAATGCTTTCTTTCAACTTCGGTAAGCACTTTTTTAGTCTCTACCATGTTATTTATTACAGCATTATTGGGGTTGGGTGTTACCCTGTGAAGAGCCTGTTTTCAATAAGAATTTTAATGTTCCGTCGAATTCACAAGACACCCAGTCATATTGTTCTTGCTGCTTTGTAGAGAAAAGCAAACAAAAGTATTCCTAGAGATTTTTACTTTTTGTGAAAGAGTGACTGATCTGCAGAAGAGTGGTATACAGCAAACATCAAGGTCTGTGTAACATTTAGGACACTGCAGTAGAGCTGAAGAAGAATCAGAGGGAAAAAATAAAGAAGTTCACAGTTGTGAAAAAGTTGCATTCAGTTTACTTAAATGTCAAACAGTGAATCCCACTCCCAAAAAACAAGCCCTAAATGCTCAATGATAGGGAACTGGTTAAATGTTTTAAATCATAAACGGGAAATAAACTACTAAGCTACAACTACTCATTAAAATGAATGAGGTAGATATTTTTGCACTAAAGAAAATATTCTATTAGGAAAAAAATGAAAAAGGAAAAGTAAAATAAAAACTGAAAGACATAGAACGAAGTATTAACTTTGTTCCTCATTTTTTCCTTTAAAAAGATATAGAAAAATGTATAGACCCAGAAAATTTCTGGGAAGATATGTAAGAAATGTTAATGATAGTAATCTGTGAAAAATGAGATGGGGGTTGGAATAAAACTACCAACCAATATATAAATGTTTCTTATGGTATAAAAGCCATCTAGACTTTGACAAAGTCAATTTTACATGATTGAGCTGGGTATCAGGAACAGGCTTTTTTTTGTATACACTGGATGCCCATTTTCATAAACATGGTGATTATTCCTAGGAGAGGTCACTGGAAGCAGTAGAAAATGTATGGACTCTGGAGTCAGTTATATTCCTACTAGAACATGTTTGAATCTTGACTTTTATTAGCAATAATTAAATGGCTTACTCAACTGTAAAATGAAAATAACAATTCCTATCTCTGGATTATTATGAAAGATGTATCTAGCACAATGCCTATTATTATGATTTCTGTGTCATAGATTACCTTTTGTTTTTGGCTATTTAAAATTTCATTGATTACATCAAGCTCATACAGTATGACAAATTTCTTTTTTAGTATCTAAAATTTAGGATTGTACATAGTAAATACTGAACTCAATGCAACATTTTCTCTAGATTTTTTTCTCTAAGTGAACAATGAATGTATTACATTTGCTATACTTTGTCCCTGGATTAAGCCTTTACGTCCAGAAATATCCTTTGATAGCTAATCATCCCAGGACAATTGTCCTTTTTTTTTTTCCCTTCCTTCTTCTTTCTTCCTTGTTAACATTTATTTCTATGAATCTGTAATATTATATATCCAGAATATAATATGAATGTTATCACGGAAAGTCTTGCTTCCAGGTTCTTGTGTTCTTGGGGAGATGCTTTGCCCCAAGACTCTCGCAACATGTCAAAGTCTCACTAAGACTCAGGGAAGCTAAAGCAAGAAGGGAAGCTGTATTTGCAAAGGGAGAGTATATTCTCAAGGATGCAGAGTGGGTTGTTCTCAAAGGAGCAGACAGGTGTAGTAAAGAAATATTATGTCCTTAAGAGGAGGATTGGTTGAACTCAGGCAGATAGACCAGCACAGGAGTATTTCTGGGGGTTTATCTTCCCTAATGTCCTCCCTTAGACATTCTCTTGGGGCAGATTTTGGTCCTGTTGTTCATGTTGATTGACAGGTAGAGCTATATAACCAAACTCTGACTGTTGATGTTCTTTCCCATGATTGCCTAAGTGAAACCCACAGGATGGCGGGGGGCAAAATTTTATTATAATTATGATATAATAAGCTGCGTTCACCGAAATATGAGTTTGGTCTCCTGCGCACCTGCATTATAGACCAGTTAGAACTCCTCTGCTCCTTGCCAGGCAAGATAACCACAAGCCCCATGCTAATCTTTTGCCCAATTTTTGTGGTGTCTGTGATCTTAAGATGTCTTTCTTAAAATCAGTGCCATTTGCACTGATGTCTTTTCTCTTCTCTCCCCCTTTCCTTGTTTCCCCTTACTCCCTTGTGTCTAACTGCTACCTATCATAGAAACATGCTTTCATATGAGATTTCTCCCCTGAGAAACTCTTTCTGTGAGAATAACTTGTTCCTGAGATACATTTTTATTACATTTTTACATTCTAGAAAAATCATCCTGAATATCTTGAAAATAACGTTTTCCAAGAACACGTTCATGGTTTCCTTTGTTTTTTCCCCCATGTACTTCCATTTCACAATCTGAGAATGAATTTTCTGTTTTAGCTATTTAACTATGAATCTTATAACATAGGATGCATGTGAGGGTTACTTTTTAATTTTTTTTTTTAATTACAACAACTTATTATACACATTAAAATAAATAAATACGTATAGATTACCACTCCTCATATATATTTCAACAATCCTACCCTCTACTAAATAACCAAGTGTTCTTCACCATAGTCTAGTGGGCACTGCCACCACTTGCCCCCCACTCCGCTCCGCGTCCCATTCCTTACTGGTAACCTCAGTTCTATTGCAAGTATCCAAGGTTTGGTTTTGTTTCATCTATAGCTTTGTTTTGTCTATTCACATTCCACCATTGAGTGAGGGTATTCGGTATCTATCTTTCTTTTTTTGACTTATTTCACTTAACGTAATCTCCTCTAGATTGATCCATGTTTATTCAAATGATAGAATTTCATCTCTTCTAAGGGCTGTGTAGTATTCCAGTATATATGTACCACATCTTCTTTATCCATTCATCTCATGTTGGGCACTTAGGCAGGTTCCAGTTCTTAGCTATTGTGAATAGGGCTGCAGTAAACATGGAGGTACATAAATCTCTGCAAATAAAAGTGTTTTTGTATTTTTTGGATAAATACTCAGAAGCGGGATGGCAGGATCGTATGGATTTCCATCTTTAGCATTTTGAGGAATTGACACACTATATTTCATAAGAGTTGTATCAATTTGTACTCCTACCAATAGTGTAAAAGTGTTTTCTTTTCTCCACATCCTCTCCAACATCTGTTGTTTCCAGACTTTTGGATAACAGTTTCTCAGGTGTAAGGTGATAGCTCATTGTTGTTTTGATTTGCATTTCACTGATAGCTAGCAAATAATAACACCTTTTCAAGGACATACTGGTCATCTGCATATCCTCTTCACAAAAATATCTCTCCAATTCCTCTTTCCATTTTTTTAATTGGATTGCATATTTTTCTGTTATGCGAGGGTTAGTTTTATGTATTAAATTGACTGAGTTATAGTGTCTATCTTGTGTGTTTTTGCATGTGTGTGTGTGCCCACTGGTTCTGATAATGGGGTGAAATCCTGACTAATCCTTAATAACCAGAAGTAGTCTGCTGTAACAAATACCTAAAATTGGAAGTGACTTTGGTATTTGTTAATGAGTAGAGGTTAGAAAAAAATTGAGGTACATGAGAGTGAAAGCCCAGATTTCTTTGAAGTCTAGACTATTGGTAAAAATATGAGAATTGAAAGGTAATTCTGATGAGGTTTCAGAAGGAAATGAGGGGTATGCTATTAGAAATGGGAAGAAAGGCAGTCCTTATTATAAAGAGGAAGAAAATTTAGCTGAATTGTGTTCTATTATAGTAGTTTTTATAATTGACAGACTTGGAAACAATGTAATTTCCAAACTGAAGAAATCTTAGTCACACATCCAATTTCCTGGCTGATAAGTTTTAAAGATACTACTTGAAGTACACTTCAAGAGGAAAAAGATAAATTGAAGAAGTAATTCTTAAGCAGATATCAATGACTCTTGATGAATTGCAAGGATTTTGGTCTAGCCATGTCACAAATGATGTCAAAGTCAGGAAATTCAGCTTTTAGGAGAGCATGTTTTGAGACAAGTTTTGGTTGAAACACCTTTGAAGAGATTAGTTATCTGACTCCTGGAATCGATCAACCAGTTTAGCAGAAACCAGGAAAAGATGAGTCTATTGAGGACTCTTTCATCTAATTGTGTGGACTCCCATGAATTACACATAAGACCGACACTTTTTTTTAGAATTTTCTGCAAAAACACTACCAGCTTTCACTGAAATGGACAGAGATTGGACAAAATGAAAGAATGTCGTTAGACTCCCAAAATTCTATTGCGTGATAAACTACTTAGCAGCAAACATATGCTTTTCTTCAAGAAAAATGGATAATGACTCTGAAAACAGTTCTAGAAATGACGAGAGGGGGATGACAAAATCTACTGACTCAGAAATCTCAAACTTGTCTGGGACCAGTGATCTTTTAGATTTTGCATTTTCTCCCTTTTGGAATTAAAGTACTTATCCTATATGTGTCTGAATTTTGTGTTTTGAAAGCAGGTAAGTTGCTTTCTAGTTTTACAGGCCCATAGTGATAAAAGATAAAATTAATAATTTTAGTTTATAATAACTATTAACTCATAATAATACACTAAATACGATATATTATATTATTAATTTATAAGTTAGTTTTATTAAACAATGTATAAACCAAGCTGCATCCCATCTAGCAAGGAAAAAGACACTGCAAGGGGTTGCTTAAAATATGTTTTTATATCACAAAGAAGATGGGATAAGGTTATCAGCATAAGAAAATAAAGATTATTTCTGGCATAACCACTTTCCTCAAAGGAAGGCCTGGGGTAGGGGGGCAGACTTAGTAGTTAAATACCATTCTTTAAAAAGATATTTCTAAATCCAAATCCATGGTCTCTCTGAGTAGATCCTTTTTAATTAAATTACATTTAATTTAATTTTTAAGTAAAAGTACAGGCAGGAATGGAAGCAAGTAGATATGCAGTCAGGAAGAGACTTTATTTTATTTAGGTGCTCATCTTAGTTGTTCTGTGTGGCCTGCCCCCCTCGCTGCCCTCACCAATGGAACCAGGGACCTTAGGATGTGTTTGTATTATATCTGGTGTCTGGTATCCTAGGCCATCAGTGCATGCCTGTTTGAACATAGGGCCTTTGCAGATATAGCTAAGGACCTTGGGATGAAAGTTTTTCTGGATTTAGAGTGGACCTTATCTCTTATGACTAGTGCTCTTATAAGAGAAAGGAGAGAAAAATTTGAGATTCACAGTGACACAGAATAACATTGAGAGGGTAAATTCCTGTGACTATGAAGGCAAAAACTGGAACATATTTCTACAAGTCAAGGAATGTCAAGGACTCTGACAGCTACCAGAAACTAAGAGAGAGGCATGAAACAAATTCTCCCTCAGGATCTTTAGAAGGAGTCAATTTAGCTGCCACCTTGATTTCTGACCTCCAAAATTGTGAGAGAATAAATTTCTGTTCTTCTAAGTCACCTAGTTTGTGGTAGTTTGTTCTGCAACCCCAGAAAACAATGTTTATTAAAAAAGAAAAGACAAATGTTCATCTTTTTCTCCCAAGGTATATATTATTATATTTTTGAGTTTTACGTTTCAAGTAGATTAAGCTTTATTTTAGCAATAGTGCTATACATTCCATATGAGAAGAAATATAAGATATTAAAGAATTGTGTATGAGTAAATAATCAGAGGATCTGCAAAACCAAGTCAAATACCTTGGTAATCCTTTTCTTTACTTATGAACTACTGAATTCTGCTTCTGATAAATTATGCCTTGCTTTAGAAATGCCTTTTTCTAAAGTAGATTTTGTCATTGAGCTAAAAAATTTTATTGTGCTTAATATCTCCTATAATACCGATAAATTATGCTATAATACCCTATAATGTTTATAATTAACACAAAATTTCACCAACAGTTTCTGAAAAGTGCTTATTTTGCCAAAGAGTATATGCTTGTAAAAGTATTTTAGACAATAAGAATCACAAAGGTTTGCAACTGAAAGGATCCTCAGAGATCATGTAATCCACTGATTCCTAACATTTTCTCCACTGGAGCAAATGTCAAGACTTATTATGTTCCTACTTCAGAACACTCTCATCAGAACACTCTGATTTAATACATGACAGAGTTTTGCAGGAAGTAAGCATATGCATTAAAAAAAAAAAAAGCTCCAACTAACTTTATCTTTTTTTTCTTTTAGACACAAATGCAGATATTTTTGGACACTGGTGGATTCTAGAATCTAAGAAACCATTCCTTTCAAATGTGTAATTGATAAGTTATTATGGGAAAAACAAATAATGCATAAATAAAATCACTAAGAAATTTTCAGTTAAGAAAAGTATAATTTATGATAATTAAAATAGTTTATAGTCACCAAATTATTAAAGGTATATAAAGGCTATTATATAAGATGCAGTAACCTATGTGTTACGATTAGTTTCAACTTTGTTGCCTGAAATTCTACATAATATTTTCCACCTTCAAAGCAAGTGGAAGTGAGAGTTACTGATTTTGATGTTATAACGGAAATACCTTAGAATAGCTGTACATTTTAAAAATACAATTATCTATAAATCTTGATGATTTATTAGTAGATTGATCTACTTCTGATGTGTTGCCCAGTTGCTTATGATATAACAGTGAGTCATGACATTGGGGTTTTGAGTTGTTGCATCAATTCAGCTCTGGTATTTTTTTTTTAAATTTCAGGTCTGTGTTTTTCTAGAGAGTGAAACAGATCTTAAGAATGACTTATTTAAAACTTCCTAATTTATTAATAACAACTGAAATTAAGGAAGGGAGGAAATCCATATAGATAGTACATACTATGGACCTGATATTGTTCTAGTCACTATTTATACATTTCCCCAACTTGTCAATAAAGATGATAATATTTTCATTGTACAGAGGAGATAACAGATTTTCAGAGCATTTAACAGTTTTTGAATAATATAGAAATAAGTCTCCTACCATGGAGTTAACACAGGTCTAAATTACTATTCTGCTGTGCTTAAAGACAGACTTCATATCTCAACTTTAGTCATCTTATAAATCATGTTAAATTTTATCTTGAATGCAAAAATTGTAAAAAAGCCAAAAATGTGCACCATTCTGGTATATTTGAGATGTTTTTCTATATACATATTTCATTTGTCTCCATAATTGGTTATATATTTTGTAGATTATCTTCAGAGCAAAATAGCACTTCCCTATATGTTTGGGTCAACTAATAATTGCTTGAAAAAAGATTTGGATAGTTCAAAATGTTCAAATATTCTTGCTATGAAACCAGATTAGCAAAATCACTGAGAATGTCTGATCATATCTCCAAAGATGCCTAGTTGACAACTGTTTTTTTTCTTTAATAAAATAGTTGAACTTAATTGTTAAAATATTTTGGCACTAAGATTCTGAGTTCAGCTACCATAGATCATATTAATTATAGCTAAAATATTTCGAATGATCAAAACTAAATAGAATTTGTATTATTTTCCCTTCAGAATTAAACTATAAAGAATTAACTATAAACTATAAGCATGAAGTGACTAGTTTTTTGTTGTCAGGAAGGAAGAAATAAATGGTTATTGATATTTTTTCTATATGTCACACTGTAGCTACCTCAAATTCTTTGTGAATTTCTCTAACTAGAAGGGAGAAAGGAGAAAATGTATGGTAAATATGCTCACACAGTGATTTGATAGTCCAATAGAGTGATTTCAAGAACACTTGGAGGTGTGAAGGAAGCAAGATTTGGAGAGGGAGAATTGAACTGGGATGCAATTTCAACCAAGATTTTGACTTTCCTGTGGGAAGCTATGTAATTGTTTAAGGATTTCTAATTGAGACAAAGAGATTGGGGCTTGGTACCAATGCATTTTTTATTGGATACAGTCTTCCCCTAGGGCTAAATGGCTTTGTTTGGTCAAAAACAATTCTTGGAGAGGGACTCTTACGATGCTAGCAATCAACACTTTTGGGTGCTTGGGAAACGAATGTTGGGTGTTGAATCAAATCTGGTAGTAACACAGCATTATCTACTAGAGCCCATGAGGAATAATTTCCTGAGACATGTGAACATTGTCTTTTAAAGAAATCACTAATATAAACTCCTGCTGGAGATAATCAGTTATTCTCCTCTAGAGTGAGAGCCTTACCTAAATGTTGTTGGATCTACTGGCTGGCAAGCTATTTGGAATTTCTTGGGTCACTGTCCTAGGTAAATTCTTCCCAACTTTCCTTATAGGATTTTGACTGGTATTACTTAACATGGAAGATACCTGGAAATGACTGCTGTTCACCTATGTGACAATCCTTGTCAATGTCTGTTTCTGTGTACTCCTGAATTTTCTGTTACTTGGTCTGGGACATGTAAATGGAGAAATTAGTAGGGTATGAAAGGGATTTTGTCATGTGCCCCTTCAATGAAAACAGTTTGGTTTTCATCCATGGACAAAGGTCCCTTTGTGGAAGTTATGTAATCTAGTATCTTATACCAAGAGAAGAGCCTTACCCACTTGTTTGGTGGGTAGTAGATATGTAGACCTTGTTCCCAGGTGAAATGACCTATGAACTGACTTCTGTCCCTCTTCACTGTGGTGTGTGAGCTCCAAGAAATTACTTTTGTGTAGTCATCCATGGAAAAGAATCTACTTTATGTCCTTTGCGTGACCCGCAATAATTTTTGAGCGTAAATTCTGTAATCCCTATGTTTTCTGCCAAAATTTAACTGTCTTGAAAATTTCTTGTCATGCTTCTGTTATGTAATACAAAAATAATTATTTTATTTTGTTTCTCTTTTTTCTTCTTCTTTGTGATCTTACCATTCTCCTTTTATGTCCACCTTTTTCTTCTCCTTTTAGCCATAACCTTAACTTTATGCATCATCCTTTTGCATAATCTCTTCTTCACTTTTTCTTATTTTGTTTTATTTCTTTTTGATCTTTTTCTTCATTTAGCATGCATCATATAGGACACAGTGCTGTGTATTGTAAGGTATAAGAAATGGTACATTTTATTGTCTTCATCCAATTCATGCTCTTGAAAGGCAATATTTCTTACCAATAGGACTTAATGAAGTATTTATAGATGTTGATTAACGATGCAAAGATGAAACGTATATAATGCTATAAAACAATGTTCAATAAAAATTATAGTTAAAACAATTTAAGCAAGCCAAAAGAATATTTCTAACATTTTAACAAAGACAACAGATAGACTATATGATTTTGACTAATGAGAGACACTAACTAGAAAAATAACATCACTTATATATATAAAATGTGCTTATAACTTAAATTCATTAAAGAAAATCTGATTTATGACACTTTTTCTTTGATATTCTGTGGACTGGCTAATATTCAATTCCACTAGAAGTTGGGCTGGTACATTTCTGTCAAATCTATTTTGTATTTTGCCCATTCATATGTCACCTGAGAATATTATGATTCACATATTATCTAGAAATCCTTTATTTCTATTTTCTAATATAGCAGGTTGTCAAGAAGTGTGATGACTCTGAGACTTTACTCTGCTTGCAAGGTAAGAAGCTAGCCTATCAGAAGATGTAAGGCTCTAGGATCAGAGTCAAAGTGCATTACTCATAGAAATAGCAATGGATAGAGAATTGCCGGTATCCAATCTCAGAACCATTTCTGTGAGATTAGGTTAAATTTATTTAGATGGGGAGGGCTACATTAATCTGAATCTTACAGGAAGAAAAGTTTTAGTGACTATTATTTATAGGCAGCTTCCTGAAAAGACCATTGAAATAATATGTTGATAAAACCAAGTGAAGTTCATTACTCTCCAATAAGAGATACACAGTCTTGACAGACTCATAGTAGTATTTTGGAAATGGAGAGATAAAGGGTAGGCATTTATTAGAATGTACTGTGTGATTTTAGTGAGTCTTTCAATGATAGAGGGTTATTGGACTTGAGAACTCCTTATGGTGTAATAATTTAGGATTAGTGAACACAACGAAGTGAAGGCTTTGAATAGTCTTGATATTAGTCATTTGATAAGCAAATAATTTATCCTTTTAAGTTATGTATTATACACAGGAGGAGCCATTTACTTTGAAAAGCAATCTATTGCTTGAAAGAAGAATAAATAAGTAGTTGATTACCTGGAAAAGTAAATTTCCATGATGCTATGCCTTTATTTTACAAAGCAAGAGTGTTAGGCATATGTGGCACAATAAAAAATATGTCTGAAGCCATGTAGAGAACGGAATGGTCCCAAGTCTTTCTGGGTGCTCTGAACAGTGGTGTTATTCACAGAATTCCTGCTGCCACCATAAAGGACACCTGGAAGGATAACAAGTCCAAAGGAAACAATATAAGAAGCTAGTCCAATTTGTTCGAATTCAAAATATGCAAGCTTCTTCTGGACAAGGGAGAGAGGGCTCCCAAGACTGATTTCATATTTAGTTGTCTCCAGTCTAAGATGGCATTCAAGTACAGTCCCTGCTTCACTTCTAAGAGAAGCAAAGTGACATTAGTGGGGATCCCCAAGACATAGTGGTGAGGCTGAGGCATCCAAGCAACTCAGGAAACATCAGGGACTGCACTAAAGAGATGTGAAGAATTAGACAAATTATTGTAATCGGAGGTGATTAGACAGGGACATGTGCCTGTAGTGTCACAGTGTCAGGGGCTGTGACTGCAGACATAGTGGGTAGAACAGATAATAAGGTAGCAAATTCAGCCTTGAGTTCTGGAGATGGAGCAAAATTTGTTTGTTGGTACACTCTTGACTTAAACCCAAGGAGGAAAGGTAGAGGTTAGGATCTCAGTCCCCTAAAGTGGTCTTAAATCTGACAGGAACACAAAGGAAAAAAATGTACTCTTCATCCCCAACACTTTGGGATCCCTATGTGAGCAGTGAAGAGCATAAACTCTACAGAAGGCAGTCTGCCAATATCCAGATCTCCCATCTCAAAAAGTAGGGTTGACTCCAGTGCTAAACATATGACAAAGACTTTGCCCTTGCAACCCATGGCAATGGCAACCCCTTATTCCATGGACCTCTTCAGTACTCATACTCCACCCCTGACTCAGTTAGAAATTCTTTCCACAGAGCACTATAAGGGTCAAAAATACAAAATGAAACCAGAATACTATCTGCTGCTAAAACAAAAGATAAGCAATATACCTTCAAGGTCCTCATTAGAGACCACAAGATGTTCTGAGACTTAAAGTTATTATGAAACCACAAGGAGACAACACTTCAGGAGAAACCAAATTTGAAAATATGAATGAGTATATATTCTTAGAAATAAAGTTTAAAATAGCAATCATAAAGAGATTCAAAGAGAGAAAAATAATTCAAAGAATTGCTGGATCACATAGCAAAACAAGCAAAGAAATGCAAGGTAAGTCAGATAACCAAGTTAAAGAAATATGAGGAGATAGAACCTAAGTCAGTGGACTCAAAAACACAATTAATGAGCAAAAGGCAAATCTTAAAGCTTTAAATAAGAAACTAATATTCAGGATGTGAAGAACACAGTAAATGAGACCAAGGATACCTTAGAAAGCTATGGAAGCAGGATTGATCAAATGGAAGAACAGATTAATGACCTGGAGGATAAAAATGAACCAAGTGAAAGAAGAGGGAAATTAAATGTAAAGCGAGTGAATACTCCAAGAACTATCCAACCCCATTAGGAGAGGCAGCATAAGAATAATGGATTTCTCAGAAGGCAAAAAGTATAGAAAGGAGCAGAGAATTTATTTGAATAAATAATAGCTGAAAACTTTCCAAACCTCAGGAAGGAACTGAATAGACACACCAATGAAGCCAAGGGAATGTCTTGTTATTTAAATGAAAAAAGACCCACACCAAGATATGTAAGAGCAAAACTAGCAAAGCTCCAAGACAAAGAAATATTGTTAAAGATTACAAGGGACAAAAAGCAAGTAACATTTAAAGGTACATTTGCATCAATCTATTGTCAGACTTCTTAACAGAAACTTTACAGCTGGGAGAGAGGTAAATAACATATCAAAACACTCCAAGATAAAAAAAAAAACAACTACCAGCCATGAATATCACATGCAAAAAAACCTAATTTCAGATATGAGGGAGATGTAAAGATTTTCCTTGACAAAAGTTGAAGAATTTTATTACTATGAAAGCTTTCGGACAAGAAAAGATGCTCTTCTCTTGAAATTCAAAAGTCAAAGAAACACTAAACAAGGTGATAAATAGATGGACTAACACCAATTAAAGGCACAGAGTGACTGAATAGATTAAAAAAACAAATTCCAACTATGCTGCTTACAAGAAACTCACCTATGCTATAGAAACAAACATAGACTTAAATTGAGGGATGAAGAGTAGTACTCAAAGCTAATTAAAAACTTAAGAAGACAGGAATTGTTGTGTTTATTTCAGATAAAATAGACTTCCAGTCAAAAAAAAGTAACCTAAGAAAAAGATGGGTCATTATATAATTATAAATGGAGCTATATAACAAGAATATATATAAATATTTATGCCCAACATAGGAGCTCCCAAATATATCCAACAAATACTAACATACCTAAAGACAGATATTAACAGCAACACAATAATAGTAGGAGACTTTAATGATCCTCTCATAGTATTAAACAGATCATCAGATAGAAAATCAACAAGGAAATAATGATCTTAAATGACAAATTAGAAGAGAAGGGTATAATATATATCTACAGAGCATTTTACTAAGAAACAACAGGCTACACATTCTTTTCAAATGCTCAGGGCACATTCTCAAGGAATGACCATATATTGGGACAAATACTGTCTCAATAAATTTATGAAGATTGAAATCATTTCTAACATCTTTTGGATTACAATGGCATAAAACTTGAAATTAATAAGAAGATGGAAGAGTGGAAAACCACAAAGAATAAACAGGTTACTAAAAACTATTGTGTCAGATGAAATAAAAAATGAAATAAAAATACTTAGAGTTACATAAAAATAAAAACATGATATTAGAATGTATGGGATGCAACAAAAGTGGTACAAAAAGGGAAATTTATAGCAATATAGGCCTGATCCAGGAAACAACAATAATAAAAAATAAAAAAAAAACTAAGCCTCCACCTAAAGCAAATATAAAAAGTAGAAAAAATTAAACCAGAAGTCAGTGGACGAAAGAATAACAAAATTTAAAGCAGATATAGACACAATGGAGTTTAAAAAGAATATTAGAAAAAAAATCAATGAAATAAAGAGCCGCTTTTTTGAAAAGATAAACAAAATGATTAGCCAGACTCACAAAAAAAGAGGCGAGAAAGAAAACACAAATAAATAAAATAATACACAAAAGAAGAGAAAAAACAGCAGATACCACAGAAATATAGAGAATTTTAAGTATTATGATCATCTATATGGTGAAAATTTGGGTAACAGAATACATGTGAAGCATTTTAGAAACATTCAACATTCCAAGACAAAAACCAGGAAGAAATGGAAAACCTGAATAGATCAGGCACAAAAAAATGGAAATTGAAACAGCAATAAAAAATGTTCTAAAAAAATGAATTCCTGACCATATGGTTTCACTAGTGAAATGTACCAGTCAAAGATAATTTGGTACCGATCTTTATCAACCTTTCCAAAAATTTGAAGAAGACAAACTTCCAAACACTGTTTATGATGCCAACAGTACTCTGACTCTAAAATCAGATAAGTACATCTCCAAAATAGAAAATTATCTCTTAATATTGATGCAATAATTCTCAACAAGACTAGCAAACCAAATTCAGTATCTCATTAAAATAATTACACACCACAGTCAGGTATGATTCATTCCAGTGAAACAAGGATGACTATAAATAGGTAAATTAGAAGACATGATAAACCACATCAACCAAAGGAAGGACAAAAATCATATAATCATCTCAATAAATACAGATAAAGCATTCAATAAGAGCAACACCTATTATGTTAAAACCACCCCAAAATAGGTATAGAGGGAATGTGCCTCTTTATGACAAACCCATAGCCAATGTCATACTCGGTGGGGAAATCTGAAAGATATTTCCTCTAAAATCAGGAATAATGCAAAGATATACTGTTTTTTCACTCTTATTTAATATAGCATTGGAAGTCCTGAACATGAAACATTACCCAAAATGTGGTGTGGTCTGGTGACTGTGGCACTAAACTGGTGACTGGGGTGTACATCAAATAAATACTAAGGATCTAGGTATGTGACTGGAGAAATAACCAAAAGTAAATAAACAAATAAATAGAAGTGCTACCTTCTTTCTCCCTTCCTTCCAAAAATGCTTCTTTCTTTTCACATTTCCTTCTTAAAAAAAAGAGTATCTAAATTATAAAAGCAGACATAATTATATTACTTTTAGAAGACATGATAATGTACAGAGAACCTCAAAAAATCCAGTAAAAATTTCTAGAAAAAATAAATGAATACAGTAATAGGACAGACTATAAAACTGATACACCAAATAATGAAAGAAAAGAAAGAAAAGTAAAAAAGTCCCATTTTTAATTTCACCAAAAATGATGAAATACCTTGGAAATATTTAATGGAAGAAGTGAAATACCTGTACTCTGGAAAGTACTAGTTATTGTTAAAAGAAATAGAAGACACAAAGTAATGGAAAGATGCTCCATGATCATGGATTGGAAGAATTAACGTTGTTAAATTGCCATATTGCCTAAAGTAATAAATAGATTTGGTGTAATCTTCATCAAAATCTGAGACATTATTTACAGAAGTAGAGCATAAAATCATAAAAATTTATTTGGCTCTAATAAACATTTCAAATAGCCAAGACAATCCTGAGAGAAAAGAACAAAAATGAAGGTGTCATACTCCCTGACTTAAATTTTGTTACAACATAACAGTAATCAAATCAGTATGGTATTGAAGTAAAAACTGACACAGAGACCAATGAAAGAGAATTGAGAGAGCAGAAGTAAACCCACACACCTATGAACAACTGATTTATAACAAAGGGGCCAACAGTGCAGGGTAAGGACGTTCTCTTTAGTGAAAGGTGTTGGAAGAACAGAATGGCCGTGTGCAAGAGATTGAAACTACAGCACTATCTAACACCACATGTAAAAATTAAAAATGCATTAAATATTTAGATATAAATCCTGAAACCATAAGATACATAGAAGAAAACACAGGTAAAACAGTCCTTGACACTGGTCTAAAAGATGTCTCTTAGAACTTGACTTCAATGTCAAGGAAATAAAATCCAAAATATGCAAATGTGGATACATCAAATAAAAAACTTCTGCATAGCAAAACAAAAACACAAATAAAAAACAAAAAACAAGGAAAAAACTTCTTATCATAAAGATTTTCAACAGAGCATTAGTTAAAAAATGTTTTTGCTGGCCTACCCTTGTGGCCTAGTCCATGGCTTCCCGTTGAGCACAGTCCACATACATCCCAAGGGTCTGGTTTTATGACCCGGGCCAAGGGGATCAACCAAGATGAGCAATCAAATAAAATAAATAAAATGCTTCTTCCTCCTCTCATACTGCTTGCTTGCATGTTTTCATTCTTGCCTACACCTTTACTTTAAAATAAAAAAGTATTGTCTAGATTTTGCTCTGTGTTCCTGTACACAGGAACTCTTGTTTTATAAAAACTTCTTGAAATCTGTGATAAGAGTATACAGTATGCTAGTGAAATGATTATGGTCAGCTTCTAGATAGTTTCAGTATGGAAACTTGTCACTCAAAAATCCAACTCTATGATTGGAAGTTTGTAACTTTGGACACACCTGTCCTCCATGTAGGACAAAGGCAGCATATTGGGTTCAGTACTGTGGCCAATATATAATCAATTACATCTCTGGAAAGAAACCTCAGTAAAAACTCTGGGCAATGAAACTGTGGCGCTTTCTGGTGATGAACACACAGATGTGCCAGAAGGGTGACATGCTAATCCATGGAAATTGGCACAGAAACACTTTGTTTTAGTCTAAGTCTGTGCCATGAGTATCTTTATTTGTTGGTCTTCTTATATGTATACTTTACAATAAAATTGTACTTATGAAAGTATAACACTATCCTGAGTTCTGTGTGTTGTTCTGGTAAATTGTCATTGAACTGAGGGGGATTGCAGAGAACTTCTGGTTGGTGCAGGTGGCCTGGGGACACCGACATTTGTACCTGGCTTCTAAATTGATAGAAAGTTGTTTTTCTTTTTATATTTTCTTTTAAATAGGAAGGCAGGAAGGAATGAAGGAAGGTAGGAAGAAAGGTAAAGGAGGAAGAAGCATTTTTATTTATTTGTTCATTTAGGTTGTTCACCCTGACCCTAGGTCACAAACCCAGGTCCTTGAGTTTTCCAGTCACTGACTTAGTGCCCGAGCCACAAGGGTGCAGAATGAGAAGAGTTTTGTGGAAGACTGAGCCCTAAATTGTAGTCTGATGCCAACTTTTATCATAATTGCATATGATTTGGTGTTAGATTATGTGTATTGGAAACAGAATAGTATACTATTATGAATGATTAAATGAATTATTCTACTTGTGTAAAGTGGGAGGAAAGTTTCAGCTGCCTTGGGTAGATATAGAAATCAGGAACTGAAAATATATTGTTAATGAACATAGGAAAAATAAAAGAGAAATGCACATTTTCTTTTTTATAGTTTTCTCTGAAAATCATTAAAATCATATTAAAATAGGATACTTTTCAAATTCAGAAATATGTTGTATTTTTTTTGTGGTTTTGCTTCTCTGTTTTAATCTTTATGATTACAGAAGTTTTTATTAGTGTAAAGCTTAAGCAATTTTTTAAAAACAAAGGCTGTGTTCTAAGTATAACAGAACATTTTATGACTGGTGTAATTTTCTAAAGTATTCTGATGCTTAAATGAAGGAAGGAAGACGTAAGAATTAAAGATGTATAGTCAAAACTCTTAGCAGGTACTGGCAGCAGCTTCAATCACCGAGGAAATTTTACTCCTCTTTACACCTGCAGCTATATAAAGCGGTGATTCCCCAGATTATTGAGATGAAATAAGTAAAGCTGATGGAGGTAAAATGTTCAAATTACATATCTTGCTGCTGAAAATATATAAGTAACATTTCAGATTTTTTCTATTTTATTTTTGTTTCTATAGAAAAGAGAGCTATTACAGAAAGCAAGAATAGAAAATAAACATAACCAGTTTCTGCTTCTGTCTCATCTCATAAAATTTATAGAAATGAAAGAACATTTCATACTTGTCGTTAGCTCAAAAAACTCTCAGAAAAGGTAGTAAAAGGCATCTGTCTTTATTGACTACTGTAAATATGTATCTCTATTGTTTGTGAAAATGGCTTGAAATGGAGATCTAAGTTGTTTTCCAGACTAGGACAGGGCTTATAAATAACCTCTCTACTGTTGCCAGAATTATTCATTTGTATCAAAGAAAATCTTCCCCAGAGAATGCTGCCATGACTTCATAGTGCGCTGCTCCCCATTACAAGAGCTCACCCAGCTGAGTTTATGCACATGAATTGGAAAAGAAATATCAGAAAACATAAAATGATTAGATGAAAGTTAGTAACTTTAGAAAAGTGTGTAATATATGAAACATGTGCACCATGTTTTAGCATCAATTGTGGATTTTCACCTGATTAAATTATTATATTAGTGGTGTAAAATGATTTTTCTCATTATCACATTTATTATAGATTTATTATCTGGCATTTTTCTCCAAAGAGGTTTCTTTCCACCTCCCTCTTTTTAACTTTTCTTTCTCTTTGTAAGGTAAAACATATATTAAAAAAAACCCCTCAGTGTAATATATTACTATCAGTATATATTTTGGTTTTAAAATTTTTTCCCAGTTTGTGTTCCAATCATGCTAACAACTTTACTGGAATAAAATCTGTTGGCTTTGTTGACTTGTTTATTCAGGTTCTTCACCAGGTATGGGAAGTTTTCAGCTATTATTTCTTTGAATAAGTTCTCTGGTCCTCTCTCTCCCCATCTCTTCTGTCTGGAAACCTATTATTTTATGTTGCTTTTTCTAATAGAGTCAGGTAGCTTTTAGGGCATTTATTCACATTTAAAACATTTAATTTCCCTCTCTTAAACTTCCACCAGGTTAATTTCTACATTTCTATATTCCAACACATGAATTTTGCTTCTATGGTTTTTTAACAGTGCTCTTGATTTTATTTTGTGTTCTCCAAATCCTTAATATCTGTTAGTTTTTCTACTTCAAACTTTAATTTCTGCCTTCTGCTTTTAAATTTTGCTTTTAAAGTCATTGACTTGTCTTGTAATTCCTTGAACTATTTTACTGAGGTTACTTGAATTTTTTTATTACATCTTTGAATCTTTATTCATTAAAAATATATGATCTATGTCTTTGAATTTGTCTTCTGTGTGTTGTTCACTTCTTTTGATATCAGAATGCCTTGGATCCTCAGATTATCCTAAAGAGTCTTTTTTATTCTCCTCTGAAAGCTGGAACTGAGTTGGTTATCTTTTATTAACAGGTAGCACTATGATGTTATTTTATTTTTTGAGACTTGTAGGCTTTTGTAGCAAAGAGCACTTGCTGAATCATCTAGATAAAGGTTTACCCAGAGTGAGTTAGACTCAGGATGGCAGTTAGTTATCACTGTGGGATGCTGTGGAAGACGTGGTTTATGTGGGTAGCATCAGTGTCAACCATCCTTACTGGGATCCCAGACCTGGCTCTTTGCAGATTATTTGCCATTCTGTTGATATATTGCATGAGAAATCATGTATACTTTGGGGTTTGGGAGAAGTTGTGCAGTACAAAGCACTATCTCTGTTATCCTCCTTGCCAGGGTCCCAGAGAATGCAAAGACCAGAGTCCTGGCCTCAGCTCCTAGTCTTAGCTTCTTGAAATCCAAACATTGTTTCACCGTACACTCTTCTATTCTCCCTTCCCCCAGTCATCCTATCTCCATATTTTCCAGGCTGCAGCAGTCATTGTAGCTTCACGTCTCTCTTCATCTACCTTCCATCAAAATGATATGTAGATTTCTGTGCACCATCTTTCCAACACAGTTCACTGATGTGCTCTGAAGGTCTGGACTACTTTAGCCTCACTGTCATGCTGTGTGGCCCCATTTCTGGTGTCATTTTAGTTGAAAAATGTTAATTGCTTCTCTTAGACGTGAAGCAAGAGAAAATCCTCTAGCTTATCTCATTATATCCTTTTTAAAGTAAAGTCTTTCATAATTTGTTATTCTTGCTACACTTTATTTTTCACTCATAAATTTTTAGTACTTATGGTTTGTATTTTTAGCAAAATATATTTATAATGATCTTATACATTGTTTTTCCAGTTTTTCAAATTTTATCTGTTAGCTTCCTATTGAAAGCAAAGATATGTTATTGTATTTTGATTTGCATTTCCCTTGGGTAAAGCAATGAAGATAATACTTTCAGCAATACAGAAGAAAAAGCATAAAACAATAAATAGACATATAAACAGGGGTACTTAGATACATAAAGCAAATATTAGTAGGCCTAAAGGGAGACATTGACAGCTACATCGTGATACTAGGCAACTTGATCACCCCCACTTAAAGCAATGTGCAGATCATCCATAGAAAATTAACAAGAATATAATGACTTAAATGAAAGTTCGATTAGATAAATGATATTTACAGAACATTTCAGCTCGAAAGACAGGATATCCATGTTTCTCAAGTAAACATGGAACATTTAAAAAGATAGACCATATATGGAACACAAAGCAAGTACCAACATATTTACAAAGATTGCAATCCTAGCAAGCATTGTTCAGATCAAAATTGTATGAAATAATAAACTAATCTAAAGAAGAAATAGGAAAACTCCAACTGATACGTGAGGGTTAAACAGCAATATTGTGTCAATGGAGAAATCAAAAAGAAAATTTTTAAATAACTGGAGACAAATGAAAATTAAAACTTGACATATAAATCTTAGGATGCAGCAAAAGTTGGAAATTTATAACAATAAGGTCTATCTCATTAAAATAAAATATTAAATTAAAAATATCTAAACTTATAGCTTAAATTACAAAAATAAAGAAAAAGAAAAATTCAACAGTAAAATTAGATGGGAAAAAAAACAGAGAGAAAAAGATAATAAAAAGGATCAGTGAAACCAAGAGATGATTCCTTGAAAAAAGAAACACCTTAGATAATTGTTTAACTAGGTTCACAAAAAAAGAGAAAAAATAAAATTACAAACAATTGGAAGTTACAGCAGATACTCCAGAAATACACATCACCATAAGAAAGCATTAGAAACCACAACACAGAAATAAATTGGAGAATGGGAAGAAATGGACACAGTTTTAGAAAAATACGATGTCCAAATAGTGAAAGTAAAAAATCTTAGATGATTGAACATGAGTAAGGAACTTAAAATAGTAATCAAAAGCCTCCCAAAAAACAAAAGGTTAGGACAAGAATATTTCACTAGGGAATACTTTCAAATCTTCATAGAAGAATGAATACTTTTCCTTTTCAACACTGCATTATAACATTGTGTGTTTCAGGTTTGACATCATGAACATTATGTTCATCAATAAAAGTCAGTTTTACCTTTTGCCATACAATTGACACTTTTACCCATTTACCCACTCTCCTTCCTCTTCTTTATAGAATTTTATAGTTTGAAGTTCTACTTCAGTTCATTGTTTTGTTTCTATATGTACTACATATAAATAAAATTACAAATAAAATTACAAATAAAATCATACAGTGTTTGTTTTTCTGTCTGACTTATTTCACTAATCATTACACCCTCTAGACTTATGCATGTTTTTGCAAATGGCAAAATTTCAACTTTTTTATAGGTGAGAAAGTATTCCATTGTGTACATATGCCACATCATCTTTTTCCACTTATTCGTTATTGAGCACTTAGGTTTTTTTCTATCTCTTGGCTATTGTGAATGACATTGCAATGGTCATGCAGTTTCTTTAAATTAGTGTCTAAACTTATTTTGTGAAGTCAATATTATCTTGATTCCAAAGCTAGACGATTTCACAGAAAAACTGTAGACAATATTTTTGATAATCAAAGATGCAAAAATCCTCAATAAAATACCAGCAAACCAAATCCAACAATTGATTAAAAGACTCATACACCCTGATCAAGTGGAATTTATTCCAGAAAGTAAATATGATTTAGCATGGGCACCTGAATAAATGTGATATCTCATATCCACAAAAAGAACAAAATCATATGATCATCTCAATAGATGCAAAAAAAGTATTTGACAAGATTCAACATCCATTTATGATAAAAACTGTTAAAAATGCATGTAGAAGGAAATCCCTTCAACATAAGGGCCAAATATTTGAAAAAAACACAGCCAACATTATGTCAATAAGGAGTAACAAATCTTTCCCTGTAAGATATGGACTAAGACAAGGAAATCTTTTCTCACCACTCTTATTTAACGTGCTACTGGAAGTCTTTACCAGAACAATTATGTAAGAAAAGAAAATAAAAATATCAAAATTTAAAAGAGGAAGTAGAGTTACCACTATTTGTAAATAATAGTGATCTTAGGTGCATCTAAGATTCCAGTAAGACACTATTACAAATAATAAACATATATACTGAAATATACTATAAGCTTAACTTACAAAAACCCAATATGTTACTATATACAAATAATAAACTAGCAGAAAGATAAATCAGGTAAACAATCTTCTTTAAAATCACATCAAAAATTATTATATACATAGGCATATACTGGTGGCTCAGGTGTTTTGTCTGTGGCTACTATAACAAGGACCAAAGTTCACAACCCTGGTAGGGGGAGGACAATTAAAGTGAACAACTAAATAAATAAATTCTTATATCTCCTCTGTCTTCCTTTCTGACTGCCTATTTACTAGCCTTCATTCCTGCCTGCTTCTTTTGTAAAAATATACATACCTAGGAAAAAGCATACCCAAGAACATGAAAGACATGCATAAACTTTATAACATTGTTCAAGAAATAGAAGATACAAATAAATGAAAATTATATATTCATGCATTTGAAGAATTAACATATTTAAAATGACAGATTACTCAAAACAATATACAGATTTGTTGCAATACTATCAACATTCTGATGGCATTCTTCACAGAAATAGAACAAAAAGTAGAACAAAAATTATATAATTTATTTGGAACTACCAAAGAATTTGTGTAGTCAAAACTTTTTTCAGGAAAAAGAAAAAAACTAGAGTTATGCTCTCTGACTTTGAACTACTCTATAAAGCAGTATAATAACGGACACATAAATCAACGGAATAAACAGAGAGCTCAGAAATAAGTCCCCACATATATGAACAGCTATTTTATGATAAAGGAGCAGTCAAGAGCACAAAAGAGCAAGAAATGTCTTTTCAAAAATTGTGTTGGAAAAATTCGACAGTTACTTGCAAAATAATGAAACCAGATTACTCGCTAAAACCATGCACACAGATTAATTCAAAATGGGTAAAAACTTGAATTAAAGACTTGAACAATTAAATAGATAGAAGAAAACTTGAGAGATGTGCTCCTTGACATTTGTCTTAGAAATATATTTGAAGATTTGACTTCAATGGCAAGGAAAACAAAAACAAAAATAAACAAATGGGACTACACCAATATAAAAACTTTGGCACAGTGCAAGAAATCATAATAAAATAAATTCTATAGAATGGGAAGATATATTTGCAAATTGCATATCTAACAAGAATTTAATATTTAAAATATATAAAGAACACATAAAAGTCAACAACAAAATAACCAATTAAAATGAGCAAAGGATCTTAATCATCACTTCTCTAGAGAATGTGTAAAGTAGATAGCCGATAGGAATAGAAAATATGCTCATCATCTTTTATTATTAGAGGAAACAAATTAAGACATTGAGATATTCCCCTCACACTTGTGAAAATGATTACTATCTGAATGGTAAGAAACAATGTGTTACAGAGAATGTGGAGAGATGGCAATCCTGTTGCAGCCTTTATGGAAAGCAGAGCAGGAAGTCCTAAAAAAATTAAAATTAGAAACCACACAATTCAATTTCGCTACTTCTGGGTATTTACTTGAGAAATACAAGACACAAATTCAAAGAGGTGTATGCATCCCATATTCATTGCATCGTTAGGACTCCAGATGTCTTCATCTATAACTGAAAGTTTGCACCTTCTAATAAACATCTCCCCATTTCTCCCACACCTCTAGACCCTGGAAACAATCATTCTAACCTCTTCTTATTTTATTTTAGATGCCATATATAAGTGAGGCATTATTTGCCTTTCTCTGACATTTCCTTTAATATAATTTCCTTAAGACTCATCTATTTTGTTACAAATAGAATTTATTTCTGTTTTAAGGTAGAATAATGTTAAATTGTATAAATACAGAACATTTTTCTTATCCATTCACCTATTAGTGAGAACTGAGATTGTTTCCATATCTTGCTTATTGTCAATAATGTTGCAACCAACACTGGAATAAACACTGGGGTGCAGGTATCTCTTTGAGATAGTGATTTTATTTTCTTTGGATATATATTCAGAAGGGATTGATGAATCAGATTTTTTAAAAAAAATTTTCTGAGGAAATTCCATACTATTTTCCATAAAGGCTGTACCACTTTACATTTCCATCAACAGTCATAAGTGTTTTCTTTTTTCCATATCCCCACCAAAACTTGTTGATTTTTTATTTTGAAATAACTGTCCTAATGGGTATGAGGTGATCTTATTGTGGTTTTGATTTTCATTTCTTTGATGCTAACACACAAATAAATAGGACAGGAGGAATCTTTTAGTTGTGAAATATATGTTATGAGATTGATTATGGTGCTGATTTCATAGGTGGATACCTATCTTCAAACTCATCAAGTTGTGTACATTGAATGTGCACAGATTTTTGTATTTCAATAAAACTACAATAAAATTTTTTTATTATTGTAGCTTTCATAAATATTGCAATTAGATCCATGTACTCAATCTACCATATTGAAACAAAGTCAATGTTACTATTAACAATTAGCATTATTCTAAATGTTCCCAGGATAATGAGATTTCCTCAAACTGTAGAATTGTATAATCTCCAATAACCTGGAAATAAGAAAAATCACCGTCATCAAAATCAGGTTTCTCATTTTCTTGAGAACCTAATTCTTGCATTTTTCTGGAACAGAAACACAATTTAGGGAGTGATTATTTGGGAGCTTTCTTACCATTATCATTTGGAAGAAGGTTTGGCTTAAGGAGTTCTGTATGTATTCAAGAGCTTAGAAATATACAGAAAATATGAAAAAGAATACATAGCTTTTAGTTCTTTAAGCATTCATAATTCTTCTATTGGTTCAAATGCCTGCTCAATCAACTTAACCCACTTTGTTTTAGGACATACACACTAAGTATTATGTAGTTGATTCCTGACAATGAACATTCTAGTATGAACTTGAAATGCTCCCTCTCTTTGTGAATTAGTTTCTATGGAATTTTTCACTTCAAAACATGACATATCCATTGGTGCTAACCTGGATAAAATGTTCTCATCATTATTTTTTAGTGTTATTTATATTTTCCAGTACCGGTTTAATCAAGTTTGCTGAATTTTGGCACTCTTTGGAGGAAAAGTCTAAAGAATGGAAATTAGTAATGTATTACAGTTCTCCATTTAAATATACTTTTTCTTGCATCTGACGCAACAGCAATCTCATAAATAAGAATGCTCATAAAGGTTAGAGAAATTAGAATGGTGGAAATTTCCAACTCTTAACAGTTGTATCAGTTAGTAATTTAGTTTTGATTCCTCTTGTATAAAAGTTCTCAAACTTTTCTTTGAAGCAAGCTTTCATTTGGGAAGTTCAGACATGCATCAATGAGTCTTGATGGGTTTTCTATTTTGTCATCTGGCAGCAGTTTGTCTATTTTCATTGAAATAATGTTGGCATTAAAAAAAAATCCATTGTGGATATTTTCGTTATGTGTTGCCAGATCCTTTCAAATTCTCTGATAATGCATGCTCACTGTGTAGACAATTATTTTCACTAATTTTTACTCTAATTCAGGGGACTTAACCTCTTTTGTTAAGTCACTATTGGGAGAAATAACTCCTTTATTCTTTGTAAGTCTACTTTAGGAAAAAGGGCATTTTATTTCTCCTTTTAATTAAAAAATACACTGTCCTTTTCAAAACAAATCTGAATCTAATGTTTATCCTGAAAAGAAAAAGGGCCACATGTAAACTTTCTAAAACTATGCTTAGATACAAAAAACAAATAGCTTTTTTAAAAAGCACTTATTCCATAAAGCTTTGTGAGTGTAAGAGCGATTAAACCATCAGAACAAATTAAAAAATAAATGTGGGGGTGGAGCTATTTTTTGAAGCACGGCCATGAGTTTCCTGGCTCAGCTAGCGGAGATGTCAAACAATAAACTGAAATAAATGAACACTGAAACTAAATAAAAACCATAACTTACTCACGCCGGGTATGTTTTAAGTTTGGGAGAAAGAGTTGTTGCGTCGTCTGACAAGTTTCTGTTGTTCAGTTTTGATTATTAAATCAGAGGTAATATATTGACACATACCCTGATGTATATATTGTTTTTCGAAGTAATTCTCTCTAAATATTGGAAATTCTCGGCTACTTTCCAGTTTAAGGAGAGGTTAGCCAAAGAGTACAGGTTTATTAAGACCACCCAACATATCAGACTCCACCTCTCTCTGAATTTGTGCCACTGTAAAATCAAATGGATAAAATGTAAAGGGTGGAAGATGGAGTAGAAAGTAAATGAGGGAGAGGAAGCAAAAAAGGAGACAAAAGAAAATGCCACTTTTCATTCAGTGAAGTTAAATTCTCCTTTCTTTCTTTTTTTCTGAATGAATATAAAAGCATAAAGCAACTATATCAGTTGCTTCTTCACACAGTTTTTTTGTTTGCTGCTTTTAGCCAGATATACACTTTGTGATTTTTCATAATATTTATCTGTTGCAAAGTGTGATGGGTATTTTGAGTCTTTCTCAGATTTTAGTTTAAAGCAAATACAATGTTTTGAGTATATCCTAGATGACTAGTCTAGTTCCAGTTTAGCTCTGGATTTGTACTATATGATTTTTTATGCCAGGCAACTATAGAAATTCAATCTTTGACATCTTAAAGTTTTATGGAAAATTCTCACTCAATGAGTCTTTTCATTTGGAGAATTTTTTTAGAGAAGAAGCAATTTATTTATTTGCTTATTTGTTTTGGGTTGTTTCCCTTGACTCTGTATAGTGAACCCACGTCCTTGGACTTGACATGGCCTATGTCCCAGCTGCAGGTTTGGTGCCTGAGCTACCATGGTACACCTGTTCTAAATATTTCGGGGGGGTGAAGATGCTGGGTTCTCCTGAGATTTAGGTGAATAACTATGCTTTAAAAGATTCTCACAGATGCTTATTAGAATGGTCACGTGTTTAAGTACTTTTGTTAAAACATTTCTAACTGTCCTTCCGAAGTTGTATCATTCCCTTTCTTGCTAGTTTCCTCAATTTTTCAAAGTTAAGTGCAAATTTTCTGAACAAACATGTGAACAATTTCATGTGATGTGTAGGAATACACAATTTTTTTTTTAGCCACGAAATGGACATGAAATAAAGAAATGCATAGCTTTACTTACAGAGCATTAAAAATATTCCAGAAGATCAAGGCAGATCAAATTAAGAGAAATAGACCAAAGGAAGCAGTCAAATAAAAGTAAGTGTGAAGAAAGTGCAATGGAACATCAAAAAGAAAAGAATGGTAAAGGAAAGACAAACATGAAGTGTGACGATATGGACAAAATAACTGGACAACTATTTACTCTGGAGAGGGATGAGTAAATGCTGTAAGACTTATGACAAGAAGAAAAAGATTAAACATAAAGACTATGTCCTGCACATGGTTCTTTCATAAATCTGTGTGTGTGTGTTCCTAGGCTTTTATACTGAAATGTGCATAGAACTGATTTATTCACTCCTTCAACTATTGCTCACTTTATATAAATATTCCCCTAGTGGATTAAACATTTCTGGAAACAATTATGTTTCTTAGAAGTAACTCAGTAGTTCCCAATTAAGATGCTATGAAAAATGTTGCCAGTCTTAAAAGTCAGACATTTTCTATTATATTGAAGGATCCTTAAAGTTCTCATGAAGAAACCACTGTCCATGACCTGTGGTTGTGGAAATGTCTACATGTATACATCTAAATATCTATCTACTTATCTATCAAAATATATGTTTTTCTAAAATATTATCACCTTTATTTTTTAGAATAATTTTAGGTTTACGGAAAAATTGAGCAGGAAGTACAATGAGTTCCCATATTCCCCCTTACTCTCACACCTAGTTTTCCCTATTTTGTAAGATTTTTTTTTAAAGAAAACATAGAAAGTTTACATATAATTGTGAATTACATCAGGGCACTAACTATAAAAGGGTTGAGTGAACTAAAATGTACCCTGGGAATGAGACCTAAGTATTGAAGGAAGGAACATGTTGAAGACGGAAACTTTCTCTAAAGCTGGGATTCTTGTCATCTGGAGAAGGTATAGTTGTTGTCCATTCGGGGTGAAGAAAGTCGCTGTGTTTTCTCGGGTCAAGACTAGTGCACAGAAAGTACACAGAAGCTGGTAAGCAAGAAAGGGACACTTCCAGCAGGTTGTTGGTGAGTTGTACTGATGAACAAGGACTGAAAGCCAGAAACTATGCTGGAGGTTTTAATTTGACCAAGGCTGACAGACAGCACTCACTATGGTGTATGTGCTGTCTTACTGTTTTTCTGTGTGGTTTCTTTATGCTTTATAGAGCAGCCTTTAATAATTTTTGCAAAGCTGGTTTTGTGGTGATAAACTCCTTTAAACTTTTGCTTGTCAGAAAAGGTTTTTATCATTCCTTCAGGTCTCATGTTTTAAGATGTTCATGTTCTGTTATAAATGTAAACATACAAATGCTGCCCTAAAATACCCTTCATACATTCATTTTTCAACATCCTGAAATTAAGAGAAAAAAAATTGAGAAAATTATGTTCTTTTGAGCAAAACTGGTTTGAATTAGAACATTCTACAGACAATAAACATTTCAAGTCTCTGTTTCTCAAAATTAAAAGAAAGAAAAATCCACTACTTTGAAGATCTAGCACTTTAAAATGTGCATCTTACAAGGCATTTGAGTTCATGATTTTAAACCTCGATTCATTGACAATGCAAATTATTTGTCAGCATTTGGAAGTCAAACAGGGTGAGAGGGGAGAGCCTTTACATATTCCAGGTTTAATATCTAAGCACCAGATGGAAATAATTCTACAATGAAAGAAAGAAATCTGTTAGGATATTTTGGAGATCTGTTCAGTTCAGCAGCACATCACTGTTTATGAAGGCCAATTTCTCAGAGGACTTATTTGAATTGCAGATATTGAAGTAGTAGACTAATTTAACCCAGAAAATGCTGAAATTTTGAGTAAAATTTTAATAGTTACTATGTCAGAATAATTCCCATTTTTTCTTTCAGAAATGACTACTGTATACCAGAACAAAGAAATTTGAGACAGATAAACATGCAAGGAAGGAGTGATTTTTATGTAAAACTGAAATAATAGTGTTTCACTGCTAATATTATCTGCACCTATGACCATTTTAAGGGAATGGTAAAATTGCCTTTATTTAACTTTTTTTAACATTTATTTTTGTTATGAAAGTCTTTTATCTAAGACAGTTTATAGCATTTAATATTGAAGGATACAAAACAAATAACAACAATTAAAGTAGCCTATGGATTTTTTGAAGTGTGATTTTTAGCTGACTGAGAGAAACAAAGGGTAATAAAATGTGCTTGGAAATAATGAACAGTTGAGTTTTGACAATGAAAGACGGGAGAGCTAGTGAGATATGAAGTAATAAATCTCAGAAGGGGCCTCTTTCATATTTATACCTGTTTTTTTGGCAAAACTGTCAAAATTTGCAGCCATATGACAGCAAAATTATGCATTACATGGTGAATTATAGATTTTGGATGAAATCCAACTCAAATACTTTCTTAAGAACTTGACATCATAAACAATAACACATTACTTTTCCAAACTGTTTTGTTTAAAATACAAAAATCCCAAATACATCTCTTATAAAAGATGCTCAGAATGTCAATCCTCTTCCCCCACTGCTAGATTTGTCTCTCATGAAAAGTTGTGAGTGCTTATTGCTATTTTATGTTGCCATCTATATACAATATACTAAAAATCTGAAATAAAAGATTGTGGAGCAAATGGAAAACAGGCAGTGAGTGAAAGTTGTTCATCCATTTTGCTTGGAGAGAATAGGGGAAGTCTTTATGGTAAGTGAAGAATATTCAGTCTTCAACCCTCTAAGTTGGTTCCATCCTTGCTGCTAAATATTTGGACTTTTTGATCAGAGAGGTGGAAAGATAGCAAGGGGACATGGGAAAGAATCTAAGAGCTGCTAAAAGGAACAGATGGGATTAATGGGGAAGGAGTTCTATTTTCCCGACTCGTCGAGTTTTTGGTTTCTAGGCAAAGTACATTATTCAGTGACCCTTGATGTCTTGTATAGTCATGTCTGAGACAGTTAAACTACTTTCATAGTATTAAGTCAAGGGAATGATCTGAAACTAACTAGAATAGAACATAGATTTCACAGCACTAAGCCTGATTCTGAGCAATTTTTTGGGTCAAAGGAGTAATTTATACATTCCCATTTGGATTCTACCTCTAGGTTGCACGGTTTGCATTATTTAAAAAGATGGACAAAGTTCTCAATTTTCAATCAGTCTGAAGAGGTGGAACTAAAACTTTCAAAAGACAACTGATCCATGAATCAAGAAGCCTTCATTCAAGTCCTACCTGTACAATGAACTCTAGGAGATAATCACATCTGTTTGCTCCTTAGTACTGAACTTTTCTAGCTCATGTACTAAGGAGGCTGACTTAAATGATTTCTAAGGTCTCTTGAGACTCTGAATATTTGCTGTTCCCTTGTGTACTTTATCCTGCAGGTGGAAACCCCTGTGTTTCCTTTTTATATCGAGTGTAATAAACATGAAATAAAGAGCTGGCAAAGACCTGTGACTATTTGAATGTGCTTCTCCACTTAACACTCTTATCTCTGTTTGCTGTTCTGTAGGCTTCTAGAAATTTATACTTTACAAATTTAACATTTGGAGAGCATTTATTGGAGGATTCAGTTTATACCACTTGACCAGTTGATTGAGTCAATTTGTGAATATACTCAGACCTTCTGGAATCATGGTGATACATTTATGAGGCATATTATAGAAGTATTTGAAGGTGAGGGACTTTGCTAAAGCTGATAATGTGTGGTGTTAAATAGTAAGGTAGGGACAGAGACGCTGGGCCAATAATGGAGGGAATTTTTTGTTGTTATAAATTGAAAGCTACTTGCTTATGTTGCCTGGAGACATGTGAGTTGAGAAAGTTAGCTGTTTAATTTTGGTTTCACATTAAAGTAATAGGGGTTGTTTTTCCCTAGTACCCAGTTTCTTTTATATTAATAAGATACAGACCTACACAATCTTTCGGTGTTAAGACATAGAATTAAGCAAATTTTCTCTCGTTCTGAGGGATCTTTTTCTCACTTTTTAATGATGTCCTCTGAAGCACAAAATGTTTTTATTTTAATGAAGTAAAATTGTTTTTTTGCTTGTGCTTTTAGTGTCATTTATAGGAAACCACTGCTTAACACAAGGTCACAAATATGTATTCCTATGTTTACTACTAAGAGTTTCAGTTCCAACATTTAATTTTATGATTCACTTTGAGCAAATGTTTATATGTAGTATGAGGTATAGATTCAACTTCTTTCTTCTAAATGTAGATATTCAATTGGTTCAGCACTACTATTTAATTTAATTTCTTATATTTTAATATCTCAGTATTTATTTATTTTTAATATAGATTTCATTAAAGAATATTGCATTATAAAAATTTATTTTTAATTGTAGTAATTATTCCACACATTAAAATAATTTTCTGTGTATAGGTTCCCCATTTCTTACATGTATTTCAACACACCATGCCCTCCACCAAATCACCAAGTGTTCTTCCCCATTGTCCAGTGGGCTCCATCACCACTTGCCCCCACCCGCCCCATTTACTTTTTTGGTAACCTCGAGTCCATTGCAAATGTTTCAGGGTTGGTTACGTTTTGTCTATTCCCTTTTTTTTTTTAATCTGTTCCACTCATTCCATCTATGAGTGAGGTCACCTGGTATCTGTCCTTCTTCTTTTGACTAGTTTCACTTAGCGTAATTCCCTCTATTTCCATCCATGTTGATTCAAATGACAAGGTTTCATCTCTTCTAAGGGCCGTGTAGTATTCTGTTGTATATATGTACCATGTCTTCATTATCCATTCATCTGATGTTGGGCACTTAGGTAATTTCCAGTTCTTAGCTATTGTGAATAGGGCTACCATAAACATGGGAATGCATAGATCTCTGTGGATGGGTGCTTTTGTATCTTTTAGATAGATCCCAGATGTGGAATGATGGGATTATATGGGATTTTCATCTTCAGTTTTTTGAGGAATCTCCAAACTGCTTTCCATAGGGTTGCACCAATTTACACTCCCACCAACGGTACAAAAGTGTTCCCTTTTCTCCATGTCCTCACGAGCATTTGCTCTTTCCAGACTTTTAGATAATAGACAGTATTTCAGGTGTAAGGTGATATCTCATTGTTTTAATTTGTGTTTCCCTGATGGTCAGCGAGCAGCCAACAAGTATAATTTCATGTGCCTAATTTCCACCTATATATCCTCTTCAGAAAAGTGTCTCTTCAATTCCTCCTTCCATTTTTGATAGGATTGCCTGTTCTTCTGTTGTTTCGTGAGTTCTTTGTTTATTTAAATATTAAGCCTTTGTCAGAAATATCAAATGCATAGCTTCTTCCAGTTAGGAGGTTTCCTTGCGGTTTTGGTGATTTTTTTTTTTTTTTTTTTTTTTTTTTTTTTTTTTTTTTTTTTTTTTTTTTTTTTTTATTGTGAAGAAGCTTCTTAGTTTGATGTAGTCCCAGTTGTTTCTTTTTCTTTTTGTTTCCCTTGATGGTGGAGTTGAGTCCCTGAAAGCTTTTCTATGACTGATGTCATAGCAAGTCTTTCCTATGTTGTCTTCTAAGAGCTTTATGGTTTCTGGTCTTATGTCCAAGTCTCTAATGCATTTTGTGTTAATTTTTGTGAATGGTGTTAGAGAGTAGTCTAACTTCATTCTTTTGTATGTGACTGTCCAATATTTCAAACACCATTTGTTGAAGAGAATGCTTTTGGCTCCTTTGTCTTAGATTAACTGTATGTGAGTGGGTCAGTTTCTGGTGATTCAGTTCTATTTCACTTATTTGTGGATCTGTTATTATTCCAGTACTATACTGTTTTCGTCACTATTGCTTTGTAATATAGTTCATAGTCTAGAAGAGTAATCCCTCCAGAGTCACTCTTTTTTATAATGATTACTTTGACTATTTGGGGTCTTTTGTTTTTCTATACAAATTTTAAGATCTTTTGTTCTATGTCCTGGAAATTAGCCCATGGAATTTTAAGGGGGATAGCATTAAACTTACATATTGCTTTGGATAAGATGGCTAGCTTATTGATTATATTGATCCTTCCCATCCATGAACAGGAGATGTCTTTCCATTTCTTTGTGTTTTCCTCTATTTGTTTTCAGAAGGATTTGTAGTTTTCAGAGCATCATAATTTTACTTCCTTTGTTAGGTATATGCTTATTTTAAATGGTGTGATTTTTGTGATTTTGTTTTCTTCCAGCGTGTTGTTTGCATATAAAAATGCAACAGATTTTTGTGCATTAATTTTGTAGCCTGCCTCTTTACTATATTCATTGATGAGTTCTAGAAGATTTTTGATAGAGTTTTTGGGATTTTCAATATATGTAATCATGTAATCTGCAAAGAATTGGAGTTTTACTTTCTCCTTTCCAATCTGGATTCCTTTTATTTTCTTTTCATTCCTAATTGCTCTGGTTAAGACCACAAGTACAATGTTAAATAGCAGTGGTGAGAATGGACAAACTTGCCTTGTTTCTGAACTAAGGGGAAATGAATTCAATTTTTTGACATTGATTATGATGTTGGCTGTGAGTTTTTCATATATGGCCTTTATTATGTTGAGGTACGGGCCTTCTATTCCCATTTTATGGAGGTTTTTTTAAATCATAAATGGGTGTTGGATTTTGTCAAAAGTTTTCTCTGCATCTATTGATATGATCATGTGGTTTTTCTTTGCTCTTGCTGATATGGTGTATGACATTAATAGATTTACGTTTGCTGAACCATGCTTTCATCTCTGGGATGAATTCCTCTTGGTCATGATGCATGATCTTTTTGATGCTTTGTTGAATTCAGTTTGCTAATTTTTTGTTGAGAATTTTTGTATCTATGCTCATCAGAGATGCTGGTCTGTTCTTTTCTTTCTTGGTGACATCTTTGTCAGTTTTTGGTATTAGTGTAATGTTAGCCGCATAAAAAGTACTTTGAAGAGTTCCCTGTTCTTCAGTATTTGGGAAGAGCTTGAAGGAATAGGTGTTAATTCTTCTCTGAATGTTTGGTAGAACTCATTGGAGAAGCCATCTGGTACTGGGATTTTATTTTGTTGAGGCCCTTAATTATTTCTTCAATTTCTTTGCTTGTGGTTATTCTGTACAGGTTTTCTAATTCTTCTGGGCTCAGTCTTGGTAGACTCTACTTTTCTAGAAATCTGTCCATGTCCTCAAGTTTGTCCATTTTTTTGGTGTAGAGCTATTCACAGTAGTCCCTTATGATGTTGTGAATTCTGTGTTATCTGTTGTAAATTCACCCTTTTCTTATGATTCCAGTTATGAGTTTTCTCCATTTTTTTTGTGAGTCTAGACAGTGGCTTGTCAATTTGTTTATATTTTCAAAGAACTAACTTTTGGTTTTATTGATCTTCTGGATTGTCTTTTTGCTTTCTATTTCTTATTGAATTTTGAATATTTCCATTCTGCTGATTTTTGACTTTGTTTTTCTTTCTCTAGTTGTCTTAAATGTAGAGTTACCTTGCTTATTTGCAATTTTTCTTTTTTCTTGAGATAAGCCTGGATTGTGATGAACTTTCCCCTTAGTACAGCTTTTGCTGTCTTCCATAGATTCTTGTAGCTCGTGTTCTCATTCTCATTTGTCTGTAAGTAATTTTTAAGTTCCTCTTTGATTTCTTCTTTTACCTGAATACTTCAGGAGCATATTGTTACATTTCCAATTAGTTTGGGGTCTTCCAACTTTCTTTTTGTGGTTGATTTTCAGTTTTGGATCATTGTGGTCAGAGAAGATGCTTGATATGACTTCAATCTTTGTAATTTGTTGACAGATGATTTGTGTTCCAGCATATGGTCTATCTTTGAGAATTTTCCATGAACGCTCGAGAAAAAAGTGAAATCTGTAGTCAGAGGAAGTGATCGGTATATGTCTATTAGACTTATCTGTTCTAGATGGTCATTTAAAGTTGTTGTTTCCCTGATAATTTTCAGCCTGATTGATATGTCCGTTGTTGGAAGTGGGGTTTAGAAGTCCCCCATTGTTATTGTGTTGCTGTCAATGTCTCTTTTTAGGTCTAATAATACTTGCTTGAAATATTTTAATGCTCCTTCATTTGGTGCATTATATTAATGAGCATTATGTCTTCCTGCTGAATTGATCCTTTAATCATTATTTATAATCATTATATAGTGTCCATCTCTGTTTTTTGTTATGCTTTTTAGATGGAAGTCTGTTTTATCTGAGTATAGCCGTTCCTGCTCTTTTGTTGTTTCCATTTTGACTGCAGCCATTGACTTAGAGTCTTTGCTTATCTTTTGGAACAAGGTGGACTTCCTGAATGCAGCCAAAAGTTGGGTTATTATTTTTAATCCATTCAACCATTCTGTGTTGTTTGACTGGTGAGTTAAGTCCATTAATGTTTAGGGTGATTACTGATATATAGCTGCTTAGTGTCATTTTATAATTTGACTTTTGTATGTTGATCGAGATGATGACTTTGTTCTCTTTCTCTTTTTGGGTCAGATGGATGCAGTTATGTTTTGATTGATTTTGCCTTTTATTTTCTTCGTTGCTTTCTCCCTGAGGATATATTTTGAGGTTGTCTTGAAGTTAGCATTCACAGTTTTGTTTACTACCTAATTTTATTTGAAAGCATATTAGTCTTCCACTCATTCTAACTATTCGCATTTTTGTTCTCTTCTCTTCCTCCCCACTTTTAACACTTGACATCTTACTGTTTTTCTGTGTGGTTCCTTTACACTTTTTAGAGAATCCTTTAATATTTTTTTTCAAGGCTGTTTTTGTGGTGATAAACTCCTTTAACTTTTGCTTGTCAGAAAAGGATTTTTATCATTCCTTCAGTTCTAAATGATAATATTGCTGAATATAGTATCCTAAGTTGGAACTCCTTTTCTTTCAGCACTTTGAATATATTATGCCATTCCCTTCTGACATATAGAGTTTCATTTGAGAAGTCCACTGACAATATTAGGGGATTCCTCTGTATGTGACATGTTTTTCTCTGGTTGCTTTTAATAGTCTTTATCTTTTTTTTGACATTTTGATGATGATGTGTCTAGATGTATTTCTGTTTGGGTTTCTTATATTAGCAACTCTTTGAGCTTCCTGGATCTGGAGGCTTTCTTCATTCTTCAAATTGGGGAGGTTCTCATCTATTATTTCTTCAAATATGGTTTCTGTTCCCTTTTCTCTCTCTTTCTCTGGGAATGTTGTTCCTTTTGATGTTATCCTAAAGGTCTCAAATGCTGCCTTCAGTTCTTTGAATTTTTCTTGATCTCTTTTTTGGTTTTCTTGATTGAGTTCCTCTGTCCTATCTTCCAGATCGCTGATTCTATTGGAAGCTTCATCCATGCTATTGTTGAGTCCCTCAACTTAATTCTTTATTTCAGCCACCTTATTTCCTACTTGTTTGATGTCTTGTTTTAATTCTTCTCTTTGCTTTTTGACATTCTTATTTACTGATTTCTGGATTCCCATGAGTACGTTAATCATCGTTACCCTAAATTCCTCATTAGGTAATTTACATACATTTGCTGTACTCAGATTTTCCTCTGGGTTTTTGATTGGATCCATCACTTCATGTATGTTTGTCTGTACCTTTGTTCTATTCAGCATTCTGAGGGTTTGGTTTCCCTGTCATAATGTATGTTTTGACTTGCCCAGGATTGGCAATAGGCTGCAATTTCACCTCTACCTACAAGGTGGCGCTAGTGTGTAGCACTGACTGTAACTGCCTTCTCACTGTAATCCTGGGGTGGGTATCCCATGGGCAGGATACGTGGTGGGCAGGATATCTACACCCTGGAACCCAGGTTCTGGCTTGAAATGGTGTGGGAAGGGTTCGAGCTTGGAATTTCTTTGGCTAATTTCTGGTTATGGTTGCTCCCAGTGCAATTTCACCACACGGGCTCCAGTTCAGCTCCTGTGCTGGTTCTCTCAAGTTGGCCCTCTGTGTCTCTGTGTCTCAGCCCCACTGGACCTGCCTCTTGCTGCATCTGCAGTTGGTCCAGAAATCCCTAGCCTCTGTCCCACCGCATCCCCAGAGACTCTGAACCTCTGTCCCAAATTGAAATCCACAGCTTAGCTGAGATTCCCCACTGGGCACCCTAACCCACCATTAGTCATCAGCCGTTCCATCTCCAGATGAAGTGCCAGTTGTTTCTTGGTGTTTGTCTCAGGAAAATAAGCAATTTTTTGTTTCTTTTCAGTGTCTGTAGGGAGTGAGTTGAAAGTGCTTGCCTATTGAGTCACCATCCAGAAGTCGATCTCAGAATATTGCATTTTAACAATAACTTGCTTGGATGTACACATCACAACAAATTTTCATTTTTATATAGCACAATAGGTTTACCATTATTTCCATTTTTTTCCCCCTTCATTTTACCATTAATCTCCTTTACCTCATTTATACCCACCCCTTCCCCATCTCTTTGGTACCCTTTAATTTTACTTATTTTCCCCACCGCTATGAGTTTATTGTTTGGTCTCTCTTTTTAAGTCTAGTATTGTTCATTTTGTAATTCAGTTTTTTCTTTCTCTGTACACATCATATGGTATCTGTCTTTCTCTTTCTGATTTATCTTGATAAGCATAATTCTCTTGAAATCCATCTATGTTGTTGCAAATTGCAGGATTACTTCCTTTTCGATGACCTCATGCTATTTCATTGTGTACATATACTACATCTCCTTTATCCTTTTACCTGTTGATGGGCATTTAGGTATTTTACAGCTCTTGGCTAGTGTGAATAATGCTGCAGTGGACATGGGGGCGCATGTATCTCTGTGAACAAGTGCTGCTGTATTTTTAAGGTAGATAACCAGTAGGAAAATAAATGGATCATATGGAATTTCCATTCTCAATTCTTTGAGAAATCTCCATACTCCATTCCAGAGAGGTTGCACCTTTTTTCACTCCCACCAACAGTGAATTAGATCTCCCTTTCCTCTACATCTTCTCCAGCACTTGTTTTATCTTTTTTTCTTGATTATGGCCATTCTCAAAGGTGTGAGGTGATATCTTATTTTTTTTTCATACACCCTGCTCTCCACCAAATCACCCAGGTTTCCTAAACATTGTCCAGTGGGCTCTGCCACCATTGTTGTTTTAATTTGCATTTCTCTAATGATAAGAGAAATGGAACATCTTTTCATGAACCTGTTGGTATATTATTCTTCGAGAGATATCCATTAAGATCATCAGCCCATTTTTTTAATGGGATTGCTTGTTTTTTTTTTTGTCCAATTATATGAGTTCTTTGTATATTTTAGATATTCAACCCTTGTCAGAGGTGTGGTAAGCAAAATAATATTTCCCATTCAGTAGGATGCCTTTTTGTTTTGATGTGAATTTCTTTTGCTCTATAGAAGTTTTTTAGCTTGGTGTAACCCCTTTTGTTTATTTTGGACTTGATTTGCCTTGCCATGGGAGTTGAGCTCCCAAAGATATCTCTTAGGCTTATGTCTAATAATATTTTTCTTTCCTTTTGTTCTATGTATTTCATGTTTTCTGTCCTTACATATAAGTATTTAATCCATTTTGAGTCAATTTTTGTGTATGGTGTTAGGTAGAGGTCTAGTTTTAATCTTTTGCATGTGGCTGTCTATTTCTTCTAGTACCATTTATTGAAGGGACTATCTTTGTCCCATTCTAAGTTTTTGGCAAAAATTAGATATCCATATATTTATGGGTTTATTTTGGGCTTTGAATTCTGTTCCATTGATTTATATTTCTGTTTTTATTCCAGTAATATACTATTTTAATTATTATTATGTGGTAGAGTTTGAAGTCAGGAAGTATCGTTCCTCCATTGTTGATTTTTTTCCCTGAGGATTGTTTTTTCTTTCCTTGATTGTTTGCAGTTCCAAATCAATTTGTGAATTTTTGTTCTGTGTCTGTGAAGAATGTCTTTGGAATTTTGATAAGGATAGCATTGAATCTGTATATTCCTTGGGCAGTATGGCTATTTTGATTATGTCAATTCTTCCATATGAGTGTGGAGTATCTTTCCATTTCTTTTTGTCCTCTTTTATTTCTTTTAGCAATGTCTTATGATAGTATAGTTTCTTCACTTAGGTTAAGTTTACTCCATGGTATTTATTTTTTTGAAATATAATTGTAAATGGTATTGTTTTCTTGAGTATCTGTCTGTATTTCATTGTTAGCATATAGAATTATGGCAAAATTTTAATATCAATTTTGTAGTCTGCCACTTTACTGTATTTGTTTATTATTTCTAGTAGCTTTTTACCTGAGTCTTTGGGGCCAACGTCAGCTCACACCATCTTTTTCCTCAGTTTAATGTTTAAAAATACTGCTCTTTATCCATTGAATAGCTTTGGCACTCTTGTGAAAACCAATTGACTATAAATGCAAGTGTATTTCTATATTCACAATTCTATTCCATTGAAATATGTTTATTGTTGTGCCAGTACTACACAGTACCACTCAAACATTGTAGTTAACTTTTGAAATAGTAATTGTCAGTCTTGTAAATTTGTCTTTTATTTAGAGATTGTTTTGGCTATTCAGGCTCCTTTGCAGCCATGTGAATTTTAATATTATCTTGTCAGTTTCTGAAAAATGTACAGCTGATGTTTTGATGGAAATTGCATTGAATCTGTGATCAATTTAGAGAGTATTGCTGAATATTGTTTTTCAATTCATGAATATTTGACACTTTTCAATTTATTTATGTATTCTTTAATTTCTTTCAGTGATTTTTAAAGATTTTCAATATGTAAGTGTCATACTTTTTTGTTAAATTTATTTCTTTTTATTTTTTGTTACAATTTTAAATAAGATTGTTTTCTCAATTTCCTTTACAGATTATGCATTGCTAGTATATGGTAATATAATTGATTTTTAATATATTGAGCTTGTATCCAGCAATCTTCTACACTTGTTATTTTTGATAGTTTTTTTTTAGTGTACATGTGTATGCCTTAAGATTTTCTAAATACACGATAATATCATGGTAATTTATTTCTTCCATTTCACTCTGAATGCCTTTTCTTTTTTTCTTGTGTAATTATCATATCTAGAACCTCTAGTACAATGTATGATAGAAGTGTGAGAGTGGATATCCTTATGCTCCTTATCTTAGATGGAAAGCATTTTTTTAAAATAATTAACTGTTATATAATGTTATCTGTTAGCATTTGGCACACTATTTAGTTAAGGAAACTCCTTTCTGTTCCTAGTTTGTTCAGTGTTATTATTAGGAAAATGTACTAATCATGTCAGTGCTATCCCTTTCATTTTTTGAGATGATCATGTACATTTTCTGTGATGTATTTCATTTATTTCTGTTTATTATATTAATGAAGTGCTGTACATTAATTTTCATATGTTGAACTAACTTTTCTCTCAAGCGATAAATCTCACTTGATCATGACTGTATAATCCTTTTTTATGTTACTGGATTGCTTTACTAGTATTTTGTTGAAGATTTTGTAGTTATAGTTATATGGGACATAATTTTGCTGCACTTTCTTTGGTTTTGGTATGTTAAGATCGTCAAATAAAATGAATTGGTAGTGTTCCCTTGTGTACCATTTTTGAAAGAGTTTATGAAAAAATAATATAAATTCTTCCTAAAAGCTTTAATGAGTAAAGCTACCTGAGCCCACCTTTTCTTTGTGAGACTTTTTTATTATTAACTCAATCTTTTTACTTGTTATAGATTTATTGTGATTTATGATTATTACAGTCAGTTTTTATAGTTTACCTGGCCAGGAATTTATTAATTTCATCGGGATTTTCCAATTTCTTATTATACAGTTTAGCATTTCCGTCTTAAATACCTATAAATTTGGAAAGGAAGCTGTTGCCCTTATTCCTGATTTTAGTAACACGAATCTTCTTTCTTTTTTTTTTCTGTCTAGCTAAAGGTTTGTTAGTGTTTTGATGTTATAAAAAAAACAAATTGGTCTTGTTGATTTTTATTGTTTTTTCTATTATCTATTTTATTATTTTCCCTCTAATTTTATTTCATTCCTTCCACTTGCTATGATTTCTAGTTTCTTAAGGTACCTTAAAATAGGATCCCTCAATGATCCCCAAATAAGTGGCTAATGTGGTCACAGAAGTAACATGTCACCTAGGGAAGCACTGCACTCTTCAGATCAAAAGAATGGGAACAATGTGGGCTTCAATTACTGAATTAAAATGCAAATTTTTACAATAATGTGTTATCATTGCCTGTTAACTTCCCTGTGGCCCCAGTCAGATCAAATGGCAATGGTGAAAATAATGTGCTATCTATACTTGTTGATCTATAATGATGCACACCTCAAACCTATATGATGTTATGAGGCACCATTCCTACAATGAACTTAATTTACAAGAAAATCTGCCAATAGGGATATCTTTCCATTACTCACCCATTGTAATAGCCTCAGTATCTAACCCTGTGCTTATCCTAGAGTAAATATTCAATAAATATTTGTTGAATGAGAGAATAAAAAGATGAAAAATAAAAAAATACTAACCTCATCAATTGTTCTCATCTCTGACCAATACAAGAGAAGTTAGTGGGCTGTGATTCTGGTTTAGTTTGCCTTCAAGAGTCCATATTAACTTTATATTCTCAAAAACATTGTTAATTCAATAAAATGGGAGATAATTTTGCAAACATTAAAATAGTATTATTTATTTGGTGTGTTAAATACTTGTCCACAATGATGCATTTACATAAGGTTGTTTCTGAAGTTTGTGTATTGTGTGAAACAGAATGCATTAATTGAGCATAGAAATAAGATTGCTGACAATTTAATTTACTTATGGAAGTAAGATACCTTTCAGGAATTATCAGAATCTCTGAGGCACCTGTTTCCTTTCAAACTACTATTAATAAAAATGGATAATTTATTATATAAGGTGTGCTCACAAAAACATTATGTAAAATATATTCATGTTAAAATACTAAAAATAGTTGGCAAGTAGAAGGTGCTTAAAAGTAATATACTTATTGGATAAATTAATCTGCTAAGTGAAAAGTTGCATCACTTTGTTGTTTTAATTTTTGTTTTTTAAAAAGTAAGTGTATATTTATAATTGTTATAGCTTCAGAATTATTAGTCTTTCTTCATTAAAATATGGTCTTTCTCTCTAGTTTCACTTTTTCTCATAAAGTGTATTTTCTTATATTAAATAGCCTTTCAACTCTCTTTTTGTCTGCAATTTGCATGGTAAATATTATTTCATCCTTTACTTTCAATTTATTTGTCTCACAATCCAAAGTATGTCTTTTGTAGACCCCAGATAGTTGGACTGTTTTTCTTTTTATTGAGTTTGCCAATCTCTGTCTTTTGATTAGAATATTTAATCCATTTTCATTTAATGTCATAACTGATACAGTGAGATTTATATGTACAATCTTGTAATTTTTTCTTTGTTATATTTTATTTTGTTTTATTTTATTTTTTTAAAATAGACCTTTTTAAAAAGTATTATCATGTTTATTTTTTTGTTTCTCTTACTATGTTTTTTGAGTTACTTTATTAATTAGTAGCTTTGGTGATTGCACTTAATAACTCAAAAACCTGTAGCTTGGATTAATATTAACATGATCTCAATATTAGACAAAAGTTTTGCTCTTTTATGACTCCTTTTCTTTATTCCCTTTTTATGCATCCCTTGCAGATATTATGGATTTGGTCCTATTGCTGTCAATAAAAAGAATATCACAATAAAGCAAATCATGTGTGTTTATTTGGCTTTTCAGTACATATGAAGGTTTATATTTCACTGTAGTTTATTAAGTGTACAACAGCATTATGTCTAAAAAAGCAGTGTATATACTTTAATAAAATACTTTAAAAATCTGTTGTATAGTGTAGTCATCTTCATCAATGATCTTCATTAGATTTCTGGTTTACTTGCTGTAGTTTCTTCATCAAAACTTGCTGCTTCATCTTGCACTTTTATATAGAGATAGCTTCTTTTCTTAATCTCATGAAGCAAACTCAGCTAGCTTCAAACATTTCTTCTGTAGTTTCCTTACTTCTCTTATAGAATTGAAGAACTGAAGAGAGTTAAGACCTTACTCTGAATCAGGCTTTGGCTTAAGGGAATGTTGTGGTTTGATCTATATAACTTCCAAAGTTTTTTATATTAGCAACAATTTTTTTTTTTTAATCACTTGCATATTCACAAGAGTAGTACTTTCAATTTCCTTCAAGAAACTTGCCTTAACATTCACAACTGGGCTAACTGGTCAAGGGGTATAGATTTCAGCCTGTCTCATCTTTCAACATAACTTCCACAATAAGCTTAATAATTTTGTGATTTTAATCTAAAGTGAGATGAAATTCTTTCACTTGAGCATTTAGAGGCTATTGTAAAGTTATCGATTGGTCTAACTTCCTGCATCTCAGAGGACAGGAAGGCCACAGACGAGGAAGAGAGTCTAGGGAATGGCTGCTCAGTGGAGCAGTCAGGACACATTCAACATTTATCAATTAAAGTTCTCTCTTTGATGTGGGCATAGTTTGTGGTGATTGATGCAATTAAATAGCAAGATCCACAATCATCACCTTAACAAACACAATAACAAAAAAGTTTGAAATATTGATAAGTTTGCTAAAATATAATATAGACATAAAATGAGAACATGCTATTGGAAAAATGATGCTGATAGATTTGCTTAACTCTGGGTTGCCACAATTCTTTGATTTGCTTAACTCTGGATTGCCACTCACAGTATCTGTGAAGTGTACTAAAACAAAGTACACTAAAAGCAATATGCATATATTGTCATAACAATTAAAAAATATATTGTAGAAATTAAGTGCTTAGAAATAGTTTTAAACTTGACTTCCTCACCTAGAAAAAAAGGTAAAATAGTTCTGATCTCAAAGTGTTATTAGTAGTAAATGTCACAACTCATGTGATACTGACACAGCACAATCCTTACTCTGGATTCAACAAAAATATTTTATGAAGTTGGTGTGGTATGGATCGCTTTTTAATATATGTTAAGTGAAGTGTCATTTATTTGCGAAATTTTTTAAATACCAAAGGGAAGTCGCTTCTCAATGGAGTCTTTGTCCACAGTTTCACATTGTTATTGAGATCTTTGTAGTTTTTGCGTGTTGATTGCAGACTAACCTCCTAGAATAGAATAGAGAAAGGTTTTCTGTCTTTTTTGTCTACAGTCTTCTTTTGGTTTCTTTAAACTTGTTTTAAGCACTGCTAATACTCGGTTCATCAGTTCTTCCACAATAGACATAGTCCTTGGACTTTTTCCTTTCCTGGTTTTTTCTTCTATATTGATAATTTAAAATATATTCTATAAACATGAAGTTTAAGTTAGTCATTATAAATACGGTTTAAACAGGGACAATTAAAGGGTGTTGGTGTGATTTTTTGTGGCCACTCAATCCCATTTATAACTATAAACAGTGTTTGTTTCATTCTGTAACTCTTCAAACTCCACTGTTTGTTCTATTTCTAATCCTACTTTATTTCAGCGGTTTAAAAAATTCCACAAGGACCTCAAAGAATATTGAAAATATGTTTTGAGAACCTTGAGAGAAAGTCATATACTAGACATCCATATTAAATTAGAGAATACATGTTTCATTGTGATATAAAATTAGTCACTCTTCCCTGCAGACGTACTTATATTAATCTTGGTTGAACATCACTACTTTTCTCTCTCATGAGCTTTTTAGACACATAACATATTTCCACTTTTTAGTTACGGAAAGTTACACTGAAAAATCCCTGATTCTCTCCCATTTACAATGGAAAAGTTATTTATATTCAGTTATGTATGAGAAGTCAAAGCTCACAGTTTTTCACCTACAAGTGGAATTTCACATCCTACCTTTTACCTCCCTTTCTTTGAGTTTATAAGAATCCCAGAAATTCAGTCAATATTGATGTATCTACCCACTTGGTACTGCCAACTTTCAGAGACAGCAGTGTTCTTACATTTTATGAAAATGAAAGCAGATGATACTAACATCATATACATCCAGAAAATAGTGAAGGAAGTCTATATTTTAGTTTTATGATTTTTCCCCTCTGCTAGATTCCAAAATCATTAAAACCAGAGTTTATCTTTGAGTCTCCAGAAATTAGACATCTAAAATAATCTTTAAAAATTATTGCTGACTAAAGCAAGAATGAAAGACTGTAAATGAAAAGCATAAAACCAGGGACACATAATAAAAATATACCATAACAGTAAAAATTGACTAAGAATAAGGGAAGGAATTTGAGACACAGTCTTTTAATTACCCTTGCTTGATTAAATAGAGGCAGTGTGGTATAAGAAAAAGAATACAGTCTTTGTTTTTAAAAGTCTTTAAATGTTAGGTTTTTCTTTTTTAGCTATTTGAATGTGGACATAGCTACACACTCAGTAAAGGGTTGTAATCATAAGTAGAAAGAAATAATGACCATTTTCTAGACAAGTACTCACAGTCCAAGCAAACAAATTAACCAAATCAAGCAATATAGACTTACAGTCTATAGGACCAAATTAGTAGTTACCTGAGGGAACGAGGGAATGAAGTTTGGTAAATTGGGTAAAAAGGGTTAATTATGTGGTGAAGGATAGAACTGGAGTGGTGTGAACTTCACGTACTATATACAGATGTTGATTTACAATGATACATAACTTAAACTGATGCAATGTTATAGTGCAATGTTCTTTAAATGAAATTTAAAATAAAAAATCCCACGTAATAAAATTTTAAATTTTATTCATAGTGTGCACTTAAATTATTCTGTGTCATAATAGACCACTTTTTTCCCCATAATTGCAAGACAAATATTTCAAGTGAATATAGAGCTTTGATGTTAGCATATGAGTACAGAGCTTGGTGGCATTAGACACTAGATGAAACTAAGCACACATATATGAATACATAAATACACACACATATATCATCTATAAGGTAAGATTCCTAATAAATGTAGCTTCAGGAATAGTTCATTAGAAAGATCATCCTACTCTAAATTTGTTAACAGAGACCATACTTTTGTGACATGATCCATACAAACAGAAATAAAACTCAGTAGTACAATATTATGTGCCTGGCTCTACTTTTCTGGTTTGCTTACTCTGGTTACTCTCACCTTGACTTAATAGTTATATATATATTTTATATATATATTTATATACCATTAAAGGTAATTGATCATATTTATAGGATTTCTTTAATTTGTGACTTTTTAAAGATGGCAAAAGAAATTATATATTATATGGTGGAAAAAACCTAATTCTAAACAACTATAATGAAGCCTTAGATTTCTGATAAAAGTTTATGATTTGTTTTGAGAGACATGAAACTTCATGCATTATATATATGTTGATTTATAGTGATGCCTACTTTCAATTTGTCTGATACTATGATACAATGTTATTTCAATAAAATTTTAGAAAGCAATAAACATGAAAAATAAAATAGCAACTGAAAATAAAGAGATTAATACCATTTTCTAAAATTTGATTCTAGTCTTATTTGTTACCTGTTCTTTTTATTCTCTTGATTCTCTTGTGCTTTCTCAAGTGTTCCTGCTCTACTCCTTTCTCTAATGTGATGCCACCTTTGTGTGTCTTGGTTCGCTTCTTGAGTTTTTACTAAGGTTCCTACTGAAAGTACAGATTTTATCACCTTTGTGAATGGTTAGAGATGATTGTTTTTAATCTCTAAGGTTCTTAAATTTTTTTCTATTTTATGCATTAACAAAGTGAATTTCTTTCTTTTACTCAGATGACATTGTCTTTTTCTCTGCCCTTGTGAATGTGGTCTATTAATGTGCTGAATTTTCTGCTGTACTGCACTTGAGAGAGATTTTTTAACACTGATAGAGAAAATATCTTCCTTATTGGGAGTCCAAGATGCAAAAACATTTTCTTCCTTTTTCTCAAAATTACTTCTTTTTTCTTTTTCTTTTTTTTAACACCATTACACATATTTTATCTTAAATACAGCAGATCAGGGGATGCTACTTTGAAAATGTTTCCTAAATCTGCATGTGAAAGCTATCCTCACACTGAATACACCACCATAATTCAGATTAATCTGCATTGTAAACAACCCCCAAATATCAATGGCTTAATATAATAAATGCTACATGTCCATTATTATTGACTAGAGGCTCTGTTCGTTCTAATCACCTAGACATATAGTGGGACAGAGACTTCACTTTACTATTTGCTTTTATCATAACCATTAGGAAGGAAACATAGCAAATTGAACATAAACATGCAATTTCTGCTCCAAAGTATGTTGTGCCATTTCTAGCCATATTTCATTGGTCAAAACCAGTCAGCTGACCATACCTCATGTCAATGTGCAAAGAAGTAGGATCTGCCATGTTTCCAGAAGTAGGATGAATTAGACAGCACAAATTGCATCTTTATAGCAGATAAAAAGTGTAAAGTCTAGTGCAGGTAAGGACCATATTCAAGGTCATCCAATATTATTAACTCAGCATCAGTGACAGACAATCTTGAATGAGGAAATTCTTCATTCTTCTTGATTTGAATAGGTCTGATAAAGGATAAAGTCCACAGAATCTCATAAATGGTGAGTGAAGGAGAACAAAAGCAACCTAAAACAATGGTATAATTAAACAATGATTTAAGAATGCAGTAATGCATGTATTCAAATAGCATGCCATTAACTGTGGCTTGCTGGGAAACAAAGCAGTAGATTAATTTTCTTATGCACAATATCCAAAGATGGGTAAATATTTCTAAGTAAAACTTTGAACTTTCATAGCACCCAAACTGAGACATCAAGATATAGTACATGCTACAAAAAACAGAAGATGACAGAATTTTTTTTTAGCATTTTATTTTATTTTTATTTAGTTGTTCACATTGGTCATTCTCTCAACTTCACACCCACACCCCTGACTCCAGAGCAAGGACCCTGGTCCTTGGGATGTATGTGGACTCCACTCCTTTGGAGGTGGCAGACCTAACTTCTACTCTACCAGTGTGCACCACATTTTATTTATTTTTATCTAGTTGTTAATCTTGATTGAACAAGATGCAAATCTGGGTCCTTGGGATGTATGTGGACTGTGTTTTCAGCCAGAGGCAGCGGAACTAACAACTGCTCCAGACCATGCCAAAGAATCATTTTTATATGAATTCTGAACATGGAATGACTTTTGATTTTGTCTCTTCCCTCCATGGCCCAGCAAGTCACTTATAGTAACCGTGAACCATGTCATGTCTTCTCACAATTTAAAAGTATCACAATTTAGAGAAATCCTCTTTAATATGTTGCCAAAGGCATATATTTTTCACAACAATCAGGTATTAGAAAATATAATATGAAGTGAGTATAACTATTAAAATGCTCTCCTGCTGCTTATTCTATAGTCAAAATGAAAAATTAGTATTTTTTTTGTCACTTTTAATGGTCTCTGGATGCTTTCCAAACTATTCCTTTTGTTTTTGATACTCACCGAGGATGATGAATTGGATTAGACGTGCTAAAGCAGAAATGCTTACTTTTCCAAAGGAGCCTCATGTTTCCCTCAATATTGGATGTGACATTCTTGGCTGGTAATATATTCAGGTGGAATCGAATTCAAACTTGAAATGTGTTTACCTTTACATTTATTATGCAAGTTTTAAAGAAGTCTGGCAACCACGGTGCATTTTTACTTCACTAAGATGAAAAAGTACATTGCCCTGTAATGTTACCTCTACTGCTTGATTTGAAATCACACCTTTTGGATCAGTTTATCTTATGTTCATATTATCAGTGGATCTTTCTTCAAAATAGCCTTTTAAATTTTGCTAGGTATGAAGTCTTTCTAATTTACTGATTACTATTTTTATATGAACCTAAGTGTTTAATTTCAAAGTTTTTATAAAAACTAGAGATTTCTAATGGAACAAAGATTAGAGTGGAAGCATTTAAAGTTGTAACATACTCAGCCATATCATTTGAATCACATTTACTAATGTTTGTAGTGCTCTGACAACTTGCTGATCTTCCTAGCAAACGAAATGAACAGTATTTATTACCATACATTCTAGTTTAGGGAAGAAAGATTAAGGGGTCAAGTTTCCTTTTGCTGAAAGTTTCTGTGCTCATTATGCTATCTTATCTTTTTTTTTTTTTTTTTTTTTTAAGACAGGTGCTGGTCCAATGATGTCAAGCAGAGGTAGCCAGGCAGGAACAAAGAGAAGAAAGAAGCACTTCATTTGCTTTATTTTAGGTTTTTATCTCAGTTGTTCCTCCTAGTTCGGGGCCATGAACCCTTTGGATGTATGTGGACTATGTCTGCTGAAGACTGCTGACCAAACTGCTACTCCATCAGGACTTGCCTCTTTATGCTATTCTAAAATGCTCTTTTATTTCTGATCAAGCAAACTTTATAATAGTTATTTCTAAAATTATTTCAGTTATTCTATTTCTGAGTTCCCAGCATCCATTTTCTTTGTTCTTTCAAGAGCAGTTTTGAACTCTCTTTTAGGGGACTATATCGCTGCAATACCAATGATCTTAAAACATAGTGACTTAAAACCACAATACTTTATTACTCGTGATTCTGTGGATCAGGAATTCAAGCAGAGCAGACTGGGGTTGGCTTGTCTTGGCTTCATCGGGGCTTGGCTGGGATGACTCACCACTGGCTGAGGTTCTAGGAACCTGCACTCTCATATCTGGAAACTTGATGGTAAATATTGGCAGAGTATCTTGGTTCTTTTCCAAATACCTTGCCTCTTTTCATGTGATTTTTCCATCATTTAGCAGTCTTGTCTGAGTTTCTTTCTATGCAAGGTGAATTGTGAAGTACGAAAGCAAAAGTTCCAAGACCCTTTGAGAGATAAGCCTATACTTCCACAGGCCACTTCCATCAAATTCTACCTGTCAAATAAGTCACAGGGATATCCTAGACTCAAGAAGAGTAGAAATAGATTCTACTCAATGGGAGGAGTTACATAGTCATTGCAAAAGAATATAAGGGAAAGGATGGGGTTGTAGTCATTTTGGAAATCAATATAACACAAGTACAGATGAATGAGTTAAAGTTCCCTTTTCTTTTTTTAAGAGGGAAGAAGCAGGCAGGAAGGAAGGTAATTAGGCAGGCAGGCAGGAAGAGAGAGAAATAGCAAATATTTATTTATTTAGTTGCTGATTTTCGTTGTTTTCTCTGACCCCGGAGTCGTGAACCCAGATCTTGGGCTGTCCTTGGACTCTATGTAGCTGCAGACAATGTAGGGTGAGCCATGATTTATGTTTAGAGGACCACTACTATATGCTCTTTTGCCCAAACGCTAAACTAACATTTTATTGGCCGAATATCTCTATCTTTGTATTTCTGTTTGGGAGCTATTGAATGTCTCCTGTCTCAGTAAATTGAACAGTCCACCATTGTCTTTCAATTCTTCAGTAGTGACTTGGAGTGTGCCTTACAAAATGGGTGAGTCTGGGGATCTTAGCATTCTTCAAACAGATCTTGAATACTGACTGTGGTTTAGCACAGTTCCAGGGATTAGATATGCAAATAAAGATGAATAAAAAATGTTTTTTATCCCATATTTGACGTATTGGTCATACTTTTTGCTCTCTTTTTTTGATTTTATGCATCTGCAACCTTGTCATGGTGTCAGATGGGGTGGAGTACGTTTCCCTATTCCTGTGAGTTTTTTTTTTTTTGTTTGTTTATGTGACTTGCTTTTGCTAAAAGGACTTTAGCAGATATAACAAAAGGTATAACAAAAATGTGTTTGGACAGGGGGGCTTTGTTTATTTCTTCTCAATCACTACGAATTGATACTGGACCTTAGAAGTAATATAGACCTAAGCAACTTGCTGTGCCCAAGTGAACCAGAACTTGAAGCTGATTTGGTCAGTACAACCAGTTTAGATCAGCCAAAGCCTGAACCACCAGCTGTGATTTAAACCATCTCTCCATTAGAAACTTGGTTATTGTTTTATGCCTTTGAGATTTTGTTTGTTTTCTATACCCAGATGGTGCTTGCAAGGATAATAGCAGGCAATTGTGCTCTAAGAGCAGTAAATACAGCAATAGCGATCTCTATAGAATACCTACCCCATTTTTTCTGGGTATGTCCAGATTTTAGTGGAGCATGAGGAATATGTTCTAGATTTAGTGGAGGGCAAGGTATGCTGACATATATATGAAAAATGGGGAAGCTGCACATATGAGTTTATTTTGATTTGTAAAACAAAGTTATTGCTATAAAATACTAAAACAAATGAGGAAAAAGGTGACACAAGTTGGATTTTAAAGAATAAAATAAGGGATATTTAAGAGTTTACTAAGAAGCAAATCTTGCAAGTCTAAATGCAATGTGAGCAAAGGCATACGGGTAAGCAGCAAAATGGTGTGAATAGTAAAAGTAATTCATTGTTCTTGGCGGTGTAGTAAGTGGGATAGTCCTGATTTACTAAGAGACACACTCTGACATTGACCTCTCGATGTATTCTAAGATATTTCTAGTCTGACAGTAACTAAGACTTATTTGAAATTTGTTACTCTGGCAAAATATTTTAGATTATGCATGCTATTAAAATTAATATGAACAGTTTCACTGTTTCTGTTAAATAATGAAATTATAATTCAAAGATTCTAATTGCACAGTCAAAAAGGTACAAATAATAATTGTAGACATGACTTAAAAGAGTAAAATGGTCAACTGAAAGCAAACAAAAGATAATATTACATTGCCTTGTATTTTATATAAAAAATTACAGGGAGTCTTCCTTTTAAATAGTAGCTGATTAAAGAGTTTGTGAATAAATCATATTAAATATAACTATAGAATTTTTCAGCAAGATACAGTTTTTAGAACTATGGGTAGTGTGTTTGTTTCATAAGACAATGCATTTTCAAAGGCCAGTGTTTATGAATAACTATAACTCAGCAGGTAATTCTTATTTTAATGTGAATTTTATAACTGAAAGGGCCTTTTATCTTTATTTACTGTTATTTAGACCCTAGTAAATTTTCTGTCCCTACTCTGTATTACTTAAGAGAACTTGGGTAAGTTTTGAATCCTGCTGTATCCTCATCAGTAAAATGGGGAAACGATATTTTACTGTATCTGAAGTGCTTGTGGTGATTAAATGATATCTTACAATATGTATTGTGACATATGACAAGTCCCCAATAAATATTAGTCACTGTTTTCATAATGGCATAATCATTACTGTTGGTACCTAATTATGTAGTTGAAACAAGAGTCCTGGAGGGTAAGAGAACTTTGACAAAGTTGTGTGCTTAGGCACACCCTGGAAGGAGCACAGTCCACATACATTCCATGGATCTAGGTTTGTGTACTGGGTCCAGGTTTGGGTGCTGTGGGGGAGGGGAGACAATCAATATGAATAACTGCATAAAAATAAAATTAAAATGTTTCTTAAAAAATTATGTATGCTTAAAAATTTAAGAACTTGAAATATATTTTAGTCAGTGATTCCTTCTGCCAGAGCTTTTCCCTGAACATGGCTGCCCCTCCTATCAGCATTTTAAGAAGTGCATGATGTAAGTGAAGAGTGATTCTGGAAATTATTGCACTTGTCGAATTTCCTTTAAACAGAAATAACAGGGATTACTAAATGTAAATATCAAAAATTTGGGTAATTTTATTCAAATATATTAATTCAAATAATTGAATTAGGAGTCAGCTTTTCTTTTTGGGAATTTTTCATTTATAACAAGCAATTTCGCTTGTATTTTCAAAGCTTTTGGTCAAATTCCAACAAAAGTAGTGGAAAATTTTCACACAAAGCTGTTGAACCATTTACCAAAGTTAAACGAAAAAGGCTGCTATTTAATTTAGAGAACATTACTGTTGGCACTTTCAGTTTCATCTGAACGACTTCACATAGCTATACTTTAGTTTCATTATAAAGGTAAAACTAACAAAGCTTAACATTAAATCTTATAAAATACATAATTTGATTTAATGTTATTAGAAGCCATTGCAAAGTAGGGAATATGAAGCTAACTTAACTGCTTTTATGCTGAATAAAACATCAGCCCTTAAACCATTCACCTACATACTCCCAGCTGGACCTGTTGAAACTCACTTTTATTCATTAGCTCAGTCACTCCGTGGGTATGCCATATTAAGGACACATATGTTTCTTATTAGTAATAATGAATTAATGGTGAATGTGTGGTAATATGATAGCAAAATTCAGTAAAAATTCTATTGAACTTAATTCTGTGGGATATGGAGATAACCCACAAAGGAGTACTCTGATCTACAGTGAAGAATAATTTGCCTACTGCTCTGGTTTGCAATTAATGAAAAGTCCTCGGGAAATCCCAATTTCTGATTAAAGAGACTTGATTATGATTAATGTATCCAAATTAACTGCCAAAAAGGAAGCTAACTCATAATTATCTACATTGTTCCTCCAATTTTAAATTCCTAAGGCTACTTATATCTGTGCCCTTTCTTTAATTCTTAAAGATGTATATTTGGTTTTTAACTTTTGATTGGCAAGACAACAATTTTCCCCTGTTCCTGCAAGGAGAAAATATTCATGATTTTATGAATTTTTTTCCTCCTCTCCTTATTCTGTAAAAATAGTATCATTGTGTTTCCAGAAAATTGTCATAAATCCAAGATATCAACTTCCAGTGTACTTAGTGCAGTCTTTACCATTGCATGGTGCTGCCTTTGCATGGCCCTTGGTTGAGGTTTGCAACAACATATATTTACGGTAAATATGGCATGAAGAGCTAGTGTTTTTTATTTTTCAATCTAGTTTCCAAAGTTTAAAAGTAAATAAATAAGTAAATTCTAGAAATTTAAATTTTTGTAGCATTATAAGTTTTTGTATTTCAGGTCATCTGGAAAAATGTTTGTGGACAATTTACCCAATGCTGTTTTAATTTGGAAGGCAATATTTCTGCTAGAATGAAGTCATATACGTGTTTTAAAAATTACTTGAAATTAATTTAATGGAAGGACTATTGTATCATATATTATTTAAGCTTAAAATGTGCATTATTGTAAATCAGCATCTGTATATAATACACTAAACTTACTACCTACAGTCCAGTTCTACCTTCACTCAATAATTGACCTCTTTTATTTAAGTTGCTCATTCCCCTCCCCAATATATGTATTTAAAAGAAACAAAAGGTTGTAATAATTTTAAGCTATAGTAATTAGAGTAAGAGTTAGTCAAAATAATATTTACTTCTTCAAATAATTCAGTTGGCTTATTTGATATTTTCTGCTACATGAATTTCCTTCAGTTACTTTGTATTAATATATGTTGTGCGTTACCCAGAACTAGAGTAGAATATTTTAAGAGAAACAGAAATAAAATGCAGCAAAATTCATTATCTAGCACAAAGCACAAGCACTTTAACAATTTTGTATTTGTCACATATACTTTTGTATTTAAAAATGCATGCATATATACTTCACTTTAAAATTATACTTTTAATTTATAGACTACATTTAAAAATTTAATAATATGTATTGGATATTTCATAGCAGTGAATATATATCTACTTATTAGTGGCTGCACATTATTCTGTGGAATGAAAGTACAATTATTTAGACTGATTAAACTGTCTTTGCAAGAGTTAGCAGAATTGTAAAGAACATCAATGACTAAATCTTCATATAATTAAGCAATCATTTCCTTAGAAGATGTTTACAAAATTTAATCTCTAGGTCACAGACGAAATTTTGAAATAGTTATATGCATATTGCTTTAGAAAAAAAGTGCTCCAATCTGTACTGTGAACTGTAGTTTATGAGTCTTCATTTTGGAGTTTTCTTCCTTTTTTTCCTCCCTTTCTCAGCCCCAGCTCTGGAACCCAGGTCTTTGAGTTTTACATGGCTGGCACCTCAGTGCATCAAAGTTTTATTTATTAATTAATTTAATTTAATTTTTTTGCCAATCACAACCCTGGGTCTCAATCTCCGGTCCACATTTTCATAGCCTGTGCATTATAGGCGACTGAGCCATAGAGTGGGACTAGTCTTGATTTTTAAAATAACTTTAAACAGCTTGTATTGAGATAACAATTGCATAGCATAAAATTTTCCTGTTTAATTTCTAAAATTAAATATTATTTTATAAAATTACAGAATTATGCAACCACGTCTATATTCTAATTTTAGAGTATGCTTATTTCCACCCAAAGTAGACTTGCATTTATTTTCAGTCATCTGCATTCCAAGTCTAACCAACTACCTGACATTAAAGCAATGTATTAATCTCTGTTGCTTTCTTCTTTAAAAAACTTCTTAATTTATTTTTGGTTTACATTGCTATGTGATTTTCAGGATATTGAATCTTCACTTTAGTCTGTGTGCTTATCAGTGCTCATCTGCCACCAGAGTTCTGGTACCTGTAACCACCATTATATTAACTCCTATTCCATTGTTCCCTTCCTAATCCTATTCCTCTGGTAACCGTAATCCTGCATCCTGTGAACTTTGCTGTGTATTGTCATTTCGTTGCTTTGCTCCTTGATATTCCTTGATAATGCGTGAAACAATCCTGACTTATTTTTCTTTCTGGGTTACTTGGCTTAGCATAATCACCTCCAGTTCCATCCAGGTTGTTGTAAAAAGTACCATTTTATCTTTTTTAATAGCTGAATAAAACTCCAACTTTAAATGATTTTTATACCCCTTTCTCCCTCTCCTTACTTTTGGGGATATTCATTATCCTTCTTTGGTCATCTCAGGGCATCTTATAGTTTTCACTTTTCATTTCCTTAATTTATTCTTTCTCTTCTTGTATGAAACTATCTTTGTATTCAATTTGTGAGATTCAGTCTTTTGCCAGACTATGCCTGTTTATGGAAATTTCCATGTTTGTCTTTAGTTCATTGATTTTTTTAAAAAATACTTAATAGTTCCATTTGAGCTTTCTTTATAGCCTTAATCTCTTTGGTAATGCAGTCCTTATAATCTATAACATCTTTTCTGAAGTGTTGTATTTTTCATTTGGATAGTTAATTATTTGTCTTGCAGGTCATTCAGTTTTTCATTACTACTGCTCTGAATTTTTTGTTAGGTTATCACATTCAGTATGTTTAGATTTATTCTCTTGGGAGATCCTGGCTTCTTTTTCCTTTGAGACATTTCTGTTTTGCTTTTAGGGGATTAAGTTTTAGCATGACTTGACTTCTCTATCCTGTTTTTGGAACTGTGCCTTCAGATTTTTCTTTATTTTTTGTTTATTTGGGTGTAATGGAGGGAGGGAAAGGAATCTGAAAGACAAGCTAACTGTTCTTAGTCTTGGTGGAGGAAAAATCCCTTCATTACCAGGGTCTCCTCTGCTTCCTTACCTCTTTGTCCCGTGGGTCAGACGCCAGGCTTTCTTTTGTGTCCTGAGGTCTATCTCTATCCACAGTTCTAAGCTCCTGTTCAATTTTGTGTGTGTATGTGAGTGTGTGTGTGTGCGTGTATGTGTTTGTGTAGTGTTTTAGCACTGTTCCTTCCCTGGTTATTTTGTCAATTTCAGTAATCAGTAATTCTGGGACTGATCTCAGAGTCCTCATTCTGTGTAGGATTTTATTCCCTCTTACAGAGTACGTTGGTGTTTTCTAGGTCTGAAAAGATACCCTGATGTGTCTTTTTTCAGCTCACATACCTGTAAGTATGTTAGATCTCCTACCTATTCTGTGATCCTGGTCCTCCATCACTGTAGTTATGGCAGTTGTGGGTGGTACAGCAGGCTGTGGGTATGGTGGAGGCCCACAGACGGGTGTAGTGGCTCAGAGGAATGCAGTAACTGGGTGTGTATGTGGACATGTTCAGGGACACACACGGCTTCCATGTTTCCAGGAATGCTGCATTCCAGTTTCTGCAGTATCCAGCATTGCTAGTGCATGGTTGCTAGAGGACTGAGGGAGTAATTGCTATCTTGCTGTTGCTGCATGGCAGTGATTGTTCTACTAACTGCCTGTGTGTCTGAGCCTCTTCCTGTTGCCCTGTTCCCTACCTTCCAAGCTACTTACTCCCCCCAATATTAGCAGCTCTACCAGTTCCTACTACAGCTCCAGAATTCACCCAGATCTCTCTCTTCAATGTTTACCTCTGCTTTCACCCTCAGGATAGCTGACTGGACAAAAATCTATGTTCTTTGACGGAAGGTCCCTGTGAACTCTCAGTGAATATAGTTGATTTCTGGATGGTCTTAGAGGGAAATTTTGGACAATATGTTATTTGGCCAAGTTGTGATGCCACTCCTTGTGTCTTTATTTCTTTTAAGAAGAAAAAAAGAAGAGGAAGAAGCACTTTTATTTATTTATTTTAATTGTTTCCCCCAGTTGGTTCACTAACCCAGGACCTTTGGCTTTACATGGTCTACACCCCAGCCACCAGCTAAGTGCCTGAGTTACCAGGTAAACCAAGTCTATTTCCTAATAGCCTCACTAATAATAGAATTATTTTGAGTACTGGAAAATATAAAATTTTGACATCTGAAATTTTTTTTTTTATAGAAATCTAGCAGGCAGCAAAGAAGGCTAGTAGGCAGTCAGGTAGGCAGAGGAGGAAGAGGCATTCTGTTATTTTTATTCAGTTGTTCACATTGGTTCTTCCCTCTAGACCAGGGATGTTTATGGACTGTGCTCCTTTGAAGATGGCTATTCTAACCACTACTCCATTTAGACATGCCTCACTGCTTTAATTATTATTCAGTTGGCAACAGTTTAAAAGGTGTATTGATCATTTATATTTCTTCTGTAAATTACTTTTAATGTTCTTTGATTTTATTTTCATTGGTGTCTATCATTTTCTTTCCATTTTGCAAGTGATTTTACTTTCCTCCTATCTTTTGATTTATAATGATGAAAACCTGAAAATCATGCAATGTTCTTTCTACAAATTTTTAAAAATATGGATAAAATATAAAGATTGTATTTTTTAAGTTTGCTATTTATTTTTAACCTGGATTTCTATTGTTTCTACCATTAATATTTGAAAATGTTAACTTAAATCTACAATTGATTCCCAGTTATTTTCAAATAAGATATCCTACATCTATTTCCAAATTCAGATTTATCTGCTTCTTTTCAAAACTTTATCTGAATTATAATGCAACTTGCAAATGTAAGTAGTCAGAAAGATGACACCCTTCAGAGGCCTGAAGAAGTGTTACAAGTGAGAAAATATATAGGACAAAGGTATCATTCCTTTGTAATTCTATGACTTTTATCAAGCAAATTTAGTCAGTTGATGAAAACTATGAACTTAAACATAAACTCTAATCATGTAACTAGAGAAACTCAAAATATTATGTCATTTCAGTTAGAAGCTCTGTCAACAGAAAATGATCATTGCAGTGGAAATTGCGTAGTATGTAGGCAGTATGGCATACCACATAGGAGCATTAGATGAAGAAATGAATAGAAGTAGATAAAAGCATTGTATTTTATTCCTAGAAGATTCACCCATTCCCTGAAGTGAACTTGAGTAAAAAGATAACAACAATTACCAAAGTAATAAATTAAATCTACTATAGTTATAATGTTTTTAATAGTTCATAAACCTTATATTAATTTCAGAAAACGTATCCAATATCTTAGTGAATGATTTTATCTTCATCAGTCCTGAATTCAAGAATGCCTCTGAAATTTGTTGCATTGTAAATACTAAGGATGACACATCTGCAATTAGAACCTGAATTTTTGTGCTTAGAGTTTGCTCAATCATAAGAAGCACCAGTTACAGAAAGTGGACTTCATTACACTCGTGTGTGGGTGTGCTGTAGGTGGCATAAGCACAGAATTAAGTGCATCAGGAAGAATTATAAACAGTATTTTTTGCATGATTATCCATGTATTTATTTTGCAAATTGTAATTTTGATGATTAGGATATCCCTGAAATACTGATGACTGTCAGAAACAGCTAATGTATGCGCTTATATATGTGATTGTCACTCAATAAGACAATTTCCATTTTGTACTCAATATCACCATTGTTTCTAAAATTCATAAATCAATCTAGTATTGATAATGATGTCTAAAAAATAGATAGCTATAAATAAATCCCTCTACCACTAGAATTAATGAGATGATGATGAATAATGGTAAATTTCAAAGTTTACTTAGTAATGCATTCACTGAATCTGTGTTACACTGGTTCCAAATAAGAAATACCTGCTCAGGGTAGTCACCTATTACTCCCTTGTTTTCTGGTTGTTTTGTTTGAAGGAAAATGTTAATAAATGAACATCTGGATCTTCATTGCTATATTTCTGTTTCTTTTAATAATGTATTATAGCATTTATTGTACAGGTCTTTTACCTTCTTTGTTAAGTATATTCTATTGTATTCACTTCTTTTTTCAGTGTAAATTGGATAGTTTCTTTTATTTCATTCTCCTTTATCATATACTTATATATAAAAATCAACAGATATTTGTATATTAATTATGCATCCTGCTACTTTACTGTGGTCATTAATTAATTCTAGTAAATCTTTTGCTGTTGTTGAAATCTTTAGAATTTTCTACATATCTTATCATGTCTTCTGCAATTAGTGATAGTTTCACTTCTTCCTTTTCAATTTGGATTTCTTTTTATTTTGTGTCTTACCCAAGTGCTCACGACCAATACATGTTAAATAAGAGTAAGTAGTCTTGTTTCATTCCTGATCTTAAAGGAAATGCTTTGTATTCACCATTAAGCATGATGTTGACTATCATATATTGCCTTTATTATGTTAAGGTATATTTTTATCCCTATTTTTGTAGAGTTTTACTTAGAAATGAGTGCTAAATTTAGTCAAATGCTTTTTCTCTGCATCTATGAATGTGATCATATGAATTTTCTCTTTGCTCTTGTTGATGTGGTGTATCATTAATAGATTTGCATTTGTTGAGCTACTCTTTAATTTCTGGAATAAATCCCACTTGGTCATGATAGATGATCCTTTTATTGTATTATTAGGTTGATTTACTAATATTTTGCTGGAGTTTTGCATGTATGTTTATCAGAGATATAGGTCTGCAATTTTCCTACTTAGTGATGTCCTTATCTACTTTTGGTATCTTTGCAATGTTGGCCTCGTAGAAAGTTTTACAAAGTGTTTCTTGTTCTTCCAATTCTTAGAAGAGTTTTAGAAGAATAGGTATTAATTATTCTCTGAATGTTTGTTGAAACAAACTAGTGAAGCCTTCTGGTCCTGGGCTTTAATTTTTGGGGAGAATTTTGATTACTTCTTCTCTTTCCTGACTTGTGATAAGTCTGTTCAAGTTTTCAAGTTTTTCCTGACTTGGCAGGCATGTGTTTCTAAAAATATATTTATGTCCTCTAGGTTTTCCAATTTATTAGTGTATAGTTGGTAGTAGTAGATTCTTATGGTGCTTTATATTTCTGAGATAGTTGTTGTAACATCTATACTTTCATTTGATTCTAGTTATTAGAACTTTCTTTCCTTTTTCTTATTGAGTCTAGCCAAAAGTTTGGTAATTTTAGTTTTTGAAAGAATCAGATTTTGGTTTCATTGATCTTCTGAATTGTCTTTTTGATTTATTTCATTTACTTTTGCTCAAATGGTTTTTATTTCCTTCTTTCTACTTACCTTTGGATTTAATTGTTCCTCTTTTTCTAGTTGCTTTATTTGTAGAATTAGATTGTTTATTTCTGATTTTCTTTTTCCTTAAGGTAGCCCTTGAGTGAGATAAATTTCCTTCTTATATAGCTTTTGCTGCATCCCGATCATTTCAGTTGTGTGTATCTTCATTATCATTTATCTCCAGTACTTTTGAAGTTCTCCTCTGATCTTCTCTTTTATCCAAGAGTCTTTCAGAAACATAATGTTTAACCTCTAGATATTTTTCAATTTCCTTTTTTATTATGGTTGGTTTCCAGTTTTATACTATTGTGATCAGAGAAGATGCTTGGTATGACTTCAACATTTGCTTACTTGTTGAGACTTTTCCCCTCAATATATGATCTTTATTGAGAATTTTTCATGAAGACTTGAGAAAAATGTAAATCTGCATTTGTTGTGTGAAGTGTTTGGTATGTCCATCAAACCCATCTGTTCATATTTGCCATTTCAAGTTGTCGTTTCCCTCTTAATTGATGTTTGATTGGTCTGACCAAGGTTTTAAGTTGGCTTTTGCAGTCTTTTACTATTACTGTCTTGCTATTGATGTCTGGGTTTTGTTTTTTAATTTTTTTTTTCTTTTCTGCTTTGGTTGGATGCATTCCACTGCCTTATCTTCTAACTCACTGATTCTATTGGAGGATGTTTCCAGTCTATTGTTGAGCACCTCTGTTGTGTTTTCTGCTCTGCTACTGTGTTCTTTAGCTTCATGACTTATTTTTTGAATTGCCTCATATTTTCTCTTTGTTTTATTTTTCTTTTTGTTCTGCCATTGTTTTCTAGATTTCACTAAGTATCATTAAAACTTTTGCTTTAGAGTCTTCATCAGGTAGTTTACTGAATTCTTCCTCTGGGAATCTGTCTTGGTCCATTATTTGGATTACATTTCTTTTGTCTCTTTGTTTTCTTTTGTATTTTGTGTTTATTGCTATGGATTTGGTTTTCCTGATGTAAAGGTCTTGTGTTAAGTTGTCAATTTGCAGAGTATACATCTGGGTGTTTGGAATGCTCATCTTTAGCTTTGTGATCTCAGGATTTCTAAATATTGGTGAAGTTCTAGAGCTAGCCTTTTGCTGAGATTTGAAAGTTGTGGAGTTGAAGTGGGGAACACAAAATTGCTCCAGAGTAGCTACGTGAACACCAAAGCGGAAAGAGTTGTGGACCTGGTGTGCCAGCAGGCAGCAGTTACAACAGAGGCAATAGCTCAGAATCAAAAGTTGCTCATATCAAAGAACCATGTCCTGTGAAAGTTTCTCAGTCCTCCAGTGGAAATGTAGTCCACGCTTGAGGTGGAAAACAAGCTCTACAACCTGGTGTGGAAACTCTAGGGAATACCAACCAGAAACAAGGCAGTTTAGCAATAGCCCAAGGTTTATAGAAACTGTTATTTCATTGGAGCCTCTCTGACGACTTCCATGAAAGTGCCAGAATACATAATACTCCATGCCAGAAACAACTCAACTGTCATAAAAGTGCTGTGGAAAGGCAACTTTGAGCAGCAACAGTTTCCCCAAAGTGGGTTAATGGTGGAGGCCTGGTGTTTAGCTCACGCAGGAAATATTAGAAATTGAAAAGATGGTCAGAGATGACCCTCATGGAAAAGGAGAGAGAAACGAGATTGAAAAACAAATGAAGAAGGCTTGCAACAGTATCAAGTACCATGAGAACAAAGATAAGAATAATAGGTATCCTGGAAAAAGAGGAGAGGGAGAAAGGACCACAAAATTCATTTAAAGAAGTAATAGAAGAGAACATCTTTTATGACATCTGGACATAAAAAGCAATCGTGGAGATCCACGAAGCCAAAAGAACATCAGATTTCCTAAATGTTAAAAGGCTGAGTCCAAGACACATTACAGTAAAACTTGTAAATCCAATGATAAATAAAAACTTCTCAAGTTTTTTATAGAACAGAGAAATATAACTTGCAAAAGTAAAACGTTCAAAATACTAGAATACTATAACTACTAACTAAGAATGCTCTAACTTGCAAAATTATCATTTAAATGTGATGGAGAAATGAACACAAATAAATTGATTTTTTTATCACCACATCTGTCAATGAAGAAATATCAAATGGAATTCTACAACAGAGAAAACAAAAAATAAAGTGCCACCAAATCATCAGAATGGTGATAAACAGTAAAACAAATTATATGACAGGAGCAATAAGAGAGAGCAAAAAATACTTCAGGGGTAAATAAAAGACACGGAGTGTTTATGGATAGATAAATATGATATGGTATTAACTTATAAAAGACTATCATAATGATAAAGTCAGAGTCAATTTACATTGTAACCACAAAACCCAATACTAGGTATGCTCTGGTGATCCACTGAATATGTTCACCAGCTCTGGTTAGCACGGATCATGTACATACAAGGGTCTCTGGTTCACATCATGGGGCTGGATGGAAGAGGTGAGGGCAGCGAGGGTGAACAACTAAATAAAATAAATAAAGATGCTTCTTCCTCCTCTCCCTTTCTTCCTGCCTGCTCACCTTCATTCCTGCCTGCATCTCTCCTTAAAATAATCCTAAGGAGATGCATAGCTGGGAAGAATACAAAGCTGAAAAAATTGACACTGAAAAGCATCCAGAGAATATAGCAAATAGCAACAGCAAAAGGGAAAGGAAGCAAGACAGAGAAAACAAGAGACATGGTACACCCTGGTGGAGTAGTAGTTAGATAAGTCACCTCCTAAGGAGAAAGGCAAATATACCCAAAGAGAAGTCCCAGGATGGAGGGGAAGTAAGCGGTGTGAACAACTAAGTAAAAATAAAGATACTTCTTCCTTCTCTTTATTCTTGCCTGCCTGCCTACTCACCTTCATTCCTGCCTGCACCTTTCCTTAAAAATACAAAAACAAAAAACAAAACACTACAAAAGACATAACAGAACTATAAAGGAGCATGATATACTATTACAAACACCTTTATGTCAACAAATTTGTGAATTTTGAAGAAAGACAGACATAACTTGAAAAGTAAATCACAAACATTGAAATTGAAATGGTAATCAAGTCTCCCAAATTATAGGAGCCTGGGAACATATGGCTTCCTTAACAAATTCTACTATTCAAAGAAGAGCTAATTCCTAATCTACTTAAGCTTCCACAAAAATTCTCAAATACATTCTGTGAGGCTAATTGACTCTATCCTGAGGCCAAAATTTGACAAAAGCACCAATAAAAAAAATTGCAGGCTGATATCACTGATGAACACAGGTGTAAAAATCCTCAACAAAATCCTGGCAAACTGAATTCAGCAGTACATTAAAAATTTCACACTACAATCAAGTGGAATTTATTCCAGGGATGACAAAATGATTCAACATATGATAATCAATCAATGTAATGCAATACATGAATAAAGGGGAAAACGAAAACTGCATGATCATATTCATTGATGCAAAAAAGGCATTTGATAAGATTCAGCACTCATTCATAATAATCCCCTTGCCTAAACAGGAATATAATGCTCATATAGCAACATAATAAAAGTAGTATTTGGTAATCCAACAGCCAACATTATACTCACTGGTGAAAAGTTGAAAGCCTTTCCCCTAAAGTATGAAATAAGACAAGGATATGCATTCTCGCCACTGCTATTCAGTAGTTCTGGAAGTCTTGGCCAGAGCAATAAGGTAAGAAAAAGACATTAAAGAAATCCAAGTTGGAAAAAAAGAAACAAAATTATTATTTGAACATCACATCATATCTAGAAAATACTAAAGACTTCACTAAAAATCTTTTAGAAGCAATAAATGAATGAATTTGGCTAAAGTGGTAGGATATAAAGTCAACACACAAAAATCTGTTACATTCCTATATGCAAATAATGGAGTAGAGGAAAATGAAATTATGAAAGAAACACTATTCGAAATAACACCAAAAAAGGTAAAATATTTGGGAATAAAGTTAACAAAGCAGGTGAACATTTTCTACAAAGACAATGGCAAAGCCTTTACAAAAGAAATGGAAGACACAAGAAAATGAAAGAAAATTCCATGCTCAATGACTGAAAGAATTAACAGAAATAATGGCCATCCTAACCAAAGCAATATACAGATTTTATGCAATTTCCATGGAAAGGTTAACTAGGGATATTCTTCAAGGAAATTGAATAAATAATACTGACATTTGTATGAAATCATAAAAGGCAGGCTCCAATAACCAAAGTTATCCTGAAGAGAATGAATATGAATGGAGAAATCACACTCCCTAACTTTAAATATACTACAGAGCAATCATTATAAAAAAAATATGATATTGTGACAAAAAGACATACACAGAACACTGCAATAAAATTCAAAACCCAGAAATAAAACAATACCTATATAGAAAGTTAATCTACTACAAAGGAGTCAAGAACATATAATACAGAAAGGAGAATCTATCCAATGTATGTTGGTGGGAAATTTGGACAGATACTTGCAAAAAAAATGAAACTAAATTACTCATTAGCACCATAGAGAAAAACTTAAAATGGACTCAAGATATGGATATAAATTCTGTAACCAAATATATAGAGGTAAATGTAGGAAAAATTCTCCATGACATCAACTTCAAAAGATGTCTTTAGGGAAGAGAATCTATGGGAAAAGAAATTTAAAGTAGACCTAAACATTTGGGAGTATGTCAAACTAAAAAGATTCTGCACTGTGAAAGAAACCATCACTAAAACAAAAAGCAACCTAGGAAATGGAAGAAGATATTTGCACAGCATACACCATACAGAGTTTAACATCCAAAATTTATAAAGGGCTCTTACAGCTCAGAAACACACACAAAAACTCACTCAATAAATAGGCAGAATTGAATAGACACTTATATAGAGAAGACACAGACACATGAAAAAAAGTTTTACATCACTCATCATCAGATAAATGCAAATTATAACTACAATGAGATATCATGTCATACCATTAAGAAAATCCTAGATGAAAAACAAAGTAGAAAACAACAAATACTGGATTGTGGAGAAAAAAGAACCCTCCTACACTGTTGATTGGAATGTAAATTAGTGAAACCTCATTGGAAAACAGTTGGAGATTTCTCAATTAAATAAAAATGGATCTACCATTTAATCTAGCAATCCCAGTTCTGAGCATATACCAAGAAAATGTAAAAATTCTATTCAGAAAAAATACCTGCACCATTATATTCATAGCAGCATAGTTAACAATAGCCAAGACATGGAAATAAACTTAATGTCCATCAACAGATGACTAGATAAAGAAGCCCTGGTACAGATATTCAATGGAATTCTATGCAGATAGAAAAAAAAAAAAAAGGTGAAATTTTGCCCTTTGGGAAATACTGGATGGCACTGGAGAGAATCATATTAAGCGAAATAAGCCAGAAAGATAGATAGGAGTGCAAGATGGTTTCACTCATATCTGGAATATAAAGAAATGAAACAAGCAAATCAACAAAATTTATAGGATGCAAGACTGTAGCCACCAGGCAGTGGGAGGGAGGAGGAAAGTAGGTGGCAACAAACTGATGGTAAAGGATGGGTGTGGTATGAAATACATATAGACTGAGATTTTATTTCAATGTCCTAAAATGCATATAACAATGCAAGCAAAAGAAATAATAAAATTACTTTAAAAAGTAAAGGAAGCCCCAAAACCCTATAATCTGTCAAAAAAGAAGGAAAGTTTCTAGAGGATTTGCTTTAAGTTGAATTTGCTTACATTTCTAGTTCTGTTTTAATTTATAGGTTAAAAAATAGAAATGTTTTCCAAGGAGATTTTTACCAGAAAGTAAATTGTCCATATAAAAGATTATTAGTATTAACACTAGTCATAACACAGGTAATAGTACTTTTATCTACCATCTGACTGTCTATATGTGCATTTATTTTCCCATTCCCCATTCCTCAGTTCTGGACTTATGGTAAGACTTAAGGTAGATTGGTGTAAGAAGTCAATTTTGCCTATAATTCACAGATACACTTAAGTAAAAGTAGACATTTATTATATAGTTTTATGTTTGGATCTTATTTTCCTCTCAATGACTTGTGGTACTTGGTGAATTTTTATTGAGTTCCATAGCATTTTGAATTGCAGTTTTACATAATTCATTTGTATGTGTATGTGTGTGCTAAGGTATTGATATTTTAAATGGAAATATTTAAAACTACTCAACTTTTCTAAAAATGTTTGGCATTTCTTAATTTTAAAACTAATTACTCACAAGCTGCTAGTATAGAAAGTGCATTCTAGGAAGGGAATGCACTTGAAGTAGATTGCTAGAAATATTTTTATGCTACAATATGTCATCTGATGAAATGGTGTTAGTGCCGGTCTTTTCACATCCTTCAGTCCTGATGTGTTTCCATCTCTCTCTTTTTTCCCCCTATATTCCCTTTCTGTAATTGTCAGTCAAATAAATATTAAAGCTTGTTTTATCCATGTTGCCCCCTAAAGCAGAGCTTCATATGAGAGATTTCATAGATTCAATTTACCCTGGGAAATGATCCTATGTCCTAGGGACTGGTAAGTGTGAAATAGGGAAGTGAGAAAACTCATTCAAGGATGCTTTATTGAACTAGTCTCAGTGGACACCTGAGCTCAAACTGCTGGAGAACCTTCAGGAGCTCTGCCCAGTGAGGTTTAGTACTGGTCTGCTTAGAGATGGCAGAGTGGAGTGTTTAATCACTAGTTCCTGCCTGTCCTCTTTGTTCAAGGATTGCTTTTGTGGACTCAGTGTCCTCACATTTCAGACTTGTGCATGAATCAGGAAGACTTAGAGTTCATAAAGAGTCCCATGAGGTAGTGGCAGAAAATCCCTGTGTAAAAAATAAGACCTACAAAGAGACAGATGAAGATTTGGTATCAGGTTATAATATATGCAATTGATGGCTGGAGTAAAGGAGGAGTTGTGAGAATGTGAGATGGGGCCCAGTGGGTAGTCATTATGTAAACTTTAGACATGATTATGATCTTCATAATGTGAACTGATAAACCATTGTCATTCACATTTGGAAAGCAGTTAATTTACTATAACTTGTTGATCATCCCTACAGCGAAAAATATTGACTATACTTTTGCCCACAGTACTGGACTTAGAAATGTATGTAAATCTATAATTTAATGAGATGTTTGTTAGTTAATCAAAGCTTAATATCTGGCATAGTTTGGAGCTTTGCCCTTTCTTCAGTGAGCTGCTTAAACTACTTTCACCCTTGAGTATATTTATTTAAGGTTCCCAGGAAGTCAGAGGAACCTCCTTGACATAGGCAGAGAAAATTTTCTCGAAAAAGGAAAAAAAAAAAACAGGTTTTTATTGGCTGCATGTGGGCTGGCATGGTGGTTTGAAATCTGGAAGAGTGTCATACGGGAAGAAAATCCTTCTCACAAATCAGTTCTTTCCCATGGGATAAATGGTGGCATGGGAGCTTGAAGACTAGATCAAAAAGCAAGAACAAATCTCGTAATATTATAATTGTTACATTCCAAGTTCTGTTGAAGAATCTTGATCTTATCCTCAAGACACTTGAAGCCAGAGTTAAAATAAAGCTAACTAAAGCAACAAATTATTCCAATTATTCCTAACCTATTTTTAGTCTTGATTAGATCAAAGAACTCAATCCCCTAACCTAGCTCCCATGTAGGAGAAAAGGGAGGTTCTTTCTGGATGAGAATATTACTTATGCCACTGTTCACACATATATGAACAAACTTGGAAAATGTGAAAAATCAGGAAAAAAGCTCTAGCACCACTATTTTAAATACAGCTCCACACAATTCTCAGTTGCTACTCTTATGGGCCTGCACTCCAGCACCCACCCTGACCCACAACTCCACCATCAGGACGTGAATGAGGAATTTGAAGAACGACCCAAGATCCATGTGATCAAGGATCATCGAATGGTAAAATGTTTACTGGAGGTATGAGCTGGGAAACAAGCAAGAAAGATCTGACAGAACATTTGTCTTGATTTGGGAAATTTGTAGACAGCATAATTAAAACAGATCAGTCACTGGACAATCAAGAGGATTTAGATTTGTGCTTTTCAAAGATGACACTAGTTTTGATAAGATTTTGGAACTGAAAGAACACAAGCTGAATGGCAAATTGATAAAACCCAAGAGGGCCACATCTTTAAAGGGGAAAGAACCCCTCCCATCTTCCAAAAGGTTTTTGTAGGTGGACTGAGTCCAGATAATTCAGAAGAAGAAATAAAAGAGAAGGTCAGAGACTTTGGAGAGATTTAAAAATCTTGAATTTCCCATGAACACAAAACAAATGAAAGAAGAGAATTTTTTTAAACCACACACACAGACAAAGAACCAGTAAAGAAATTGTTAGAAAGATGTCAGGTGTGACTTAATTGGTTCTGGGAAGGGTGACACCAAGTTGCACAACCCAAAGAGGTATATAGGCAGCAACAGCAATAACAAAAAGGAGACAGTTAGTGAGCCAGGTGGTAATAAGGGCCATGAACGAGGTTAAGGCCAAAAGTGAAACCAAGGATGTAATAACTATTATGATCAAGGATATGGACATGGTAGTAGTGCCTATGGTGGTGAACAAAACTACAGTAGTTATGGCGAATATGCTTATACTGGGTATAAGTATGGGAACTATGGACCTGGACAGAGAAATGCAGATTACAGTGGTCTACAGATCACTATAAGCATCTCAAGTAGGTAGCAATTACCAAAACCATGACCAGGCACACTACAAGAGGACATTGGAAAAAAACAGTAGCCCATCTTGCAGGGCAACATTGAAGATTGGTCTTCAGTTAATCTAAGATTATTATTTTGCAAAAGACTTGATATAACATCAGATGCCAGCATTGAGGTGAAATTACTTAATTTGAGTGAAAACTCGTTGTATTTTGAGTTGCTGCAAAGTAAGCCCATAAGTTTTTTTCTGAGGCAAGCATGAACCAATTAGAAATGGCAGGAGTTTAGAATATTTATAGCTGCATTTTAGAACCTCTCCTTCTATTAATATCATTAAGGAATTTCAGGAACATACAGCCCTACTTGATAGACACATTTTTGTGGCTAGGAGGGCTGGAAATATTCCAGCATAATGACTTTCAGATCTGCAGCATCCATCACTCAAGAATTCTTAAAAAAAAAAACAAACAACTGAGAGATACAAAAGGATAATTACTACAACATGTGTTTCAGATTTTAAAGACAATTAGCTAGAGACTTCAAACTTTCTCATTCAGCACACACAATAAAAATAATGCTTCATATTGGGTAAGCATTTTATGTTTTATGAATAACATGAATATTCATTGTTTCATTTGATGTTTATACCATCCTATGAGGCAGCCAGAATTATCCTATTTTTTTATTTGAAAGAGTTGATAAAAAGGAGATAAATGGTTCAATATCATGTAGCAAATCTGAATACAACATACTAAGTCTCTCGTGCTTTGAGTTTGCTTTTCTTTGAAATTTTTTTTCTTTGTGCACCTATATTGATCCATGCAATTTATTTGCATATTGATGCAAACAATATTTTAATAATGTTAATAATAATCATGAAAAAATTCTTAGACTGCAATCCATTCTGTGTAACACAGTGGAAAACATGTATTTGTAAGTCTTGGGGATCAACTGTCTATTCAATCTGAGGATCAGGGAGTTGGAAGGAAACTCATACCACTGTTCCTTTGGGTTCTAATAGACTCTAATTATTCCTACTTTCCCTTCCTATTGTTACAACACTTTTAGGATGAAAACTCTATGCACATTTGCTCTTATTTTTTTTTGTATTTTATAACAATAGAATATAAACTTAAATGATCAATTTTGCAAAATTTCTTCAATAGAACAATTGTATCATGTAATATATATGTGTGTGTACATATACACACACTCACACACACACACATATATATATGAGTATGATTGAACATCTTATAACTGGCATCCTAACCTGTCTGCCTTTGCAAAGGTAGAAGCTTCTGCAGAATAAAATTCCTTATTCATGATGTACTATAGACACAGCTGCAAGTGCACTTAATCACTAGAAAAATTGTTACTTAGTAGTTTGTATTTAGAATTGCTTTAATCTTTAATGAATAATGTCTTCTAATATTTAGTTATGCTCTTTATTATTTTCTCTGTCATCATTAAGAAAATTTATTTGCCTTACATGTATTTTTATTTATTAGGTAGATCAAATAATTTTAATTCTTTCTGCACTACTTATTATAGGAATACATCATAATACTATATAATGTTTTTTTTAAGGATGCCTAAAATAAATGTCCACTCTTTCAATGAGCTTTGTTTGTTATATTGTGATGGTACGTGTAAAGAGAGTATACAGTTTTGGTGCAGTTCATAGTGATAAGGATTATGTTAAGGGGACAATATTCTGATAGAATGATATGGGAAGAAGCTTATTTTCAGCAGAATCTCAAAAGGTGCCAGTATTTTGTTAAGTCAAAATTTGATGAGTACCAACTTCAGGTGAAGCACGAAAATGAGAGCAGCAGGTGAATAGGAATAACAAGTAGTATCTTTTTCTCTTTTAAGTACTATTTGTAATTTTTAAAAATAAATATTACTATCCAACTTTAATTGTCTAACCACACTTTCACAAAAACCCTTTATGTTATCTTTAAAAGCAATTCATCATATGAAATAGTAATCTTAACCCTTAAGGGAACAAAACATAAATTGTCCCTGTTATATGGGACAATTGTGGAGCTCCCTAGAAGATGCGTTCTTACACAAACCTGGGGCCTAATCCTATTGAAAGAAAATGTTCATTTCTACTTAATTCATTTTAGCAGCATTGATGCCATGACTTTTTTGAACTTTCTAGGTATTTGGTTATAAATATTGGCTAAAATGTTTTTAGTTACTAGTCTTATAAACTGAAGCTCATGTTACATTTTATAAGCTCTATTTTATATATCAGACCATATTATTATGTTAAGGTTCTACAATTATTTCTTTTGACAAGGTATCCTAAAGCTGTTGAATACTATGTACTACTTCTTTTAGGCAGAATTTTTAAAATCATAAACACATTTCCACTATTAAAAAATATAAAAAAACAGATTTATTGTCCAGATTTTATTGGAGAAATGTGAGAACAGCAGTTTTATAGTGTGCTTGTTCATGGAATAGATAGTGCATTTCTGAGAGTTATTACTATCTGGCCACAGTAGGGATCATCACACTGCAGTAACCCACTGTGTGGTCAGTGGGATATCCTTGAGAGGTGGGAGATTTCCTTGATGTGGCTTCAACCAGGAAAATTTGTGGTTAGAGAAGAATTTGAAGAGCTACACTTCTTGGATTTAGGAAAACAGTCGGGGAGAAGAAGGTGGGAGAATGGTAGAAAGACAGATGAGTAAATCCTCAATAGGTGGTAGGCCCCTGAGCTGACATGTTTCATTTTATCAACATTCAATATTAACTTATATGATTATGACATGGTTTAAGCAAATAGAATGTTCACACATTTTTGTAGACTGTGTAGAGCGCTGGTCTTCTATGAATGCAAAATATCCTTGTTTGGGTTCTTCTTTGCTACTCTATTCTGCTACTGCCTCATGACTACTGTGAAAATCTATGCCTGGGTAAGGAGGATGGTAAACAATAAAATCTTTGAGTCTATTTTCCCAGTCCCAATCTGAGGAATGAAAAAGATTTTACTAGTTGTGGTCACTTTCCTATTGGTTTGAAGTCTAGATATAAAGAGCAATGTCTCCAGTGAGTTTCTGTGGTTTTCATTTAGGGTCAGGGTGACCTCGTTCTCAAATGACTTCTGACAGTACACATAACTCTGCTTCCTCCACTTAACAGTCTTTCACCTGCCAAGAAAAGCTTTGCCTCCACACCAGAGCACGACCTTGAGTTTCAAACCCAGGGGATGACAGTAGGCAGCTGTTATTAAGACAAGCCAATCATCTGCTTTGAAGAAGTTTGTCAAGAACCTGATGACTAGGGGCGGGTTTGAAAACAATGGCATTGGGTATGGGCTGATTATAAGAGTCACATCTTTGAAAGGTTTCATTTGCTTTGAAGTTCACCACAAGCATGGATTTTTCTTCATCAGAACAAAATAAGTCAAAAGATACGAGCAAAGCACATGTGATTAATACTCAGAAAGCAAAACAGGTTAATGTATAAAACATTCCTGGAAAAATAAAAACCTCTATCTTTTATAGCACATAAAAACACTTTCCACTTGGCAAGTTGTGTTTCGTTAATAATAGCTTGAATCATATGGCCTGAAAAAAGGAAGAGAGGAACGTACTCGAGCACGCTTACAGTAAGTTATGAATTGAATTTTATCTTATGATGAATATGAAATTAGTTGCTTTTTTAGTAATGGGCAATTATTGTAATTTTTGTCCAAACTTCCCTTAAAATAAAAATGTGATCCCTTTAAAAAATTCAAATAAAATTTTGAAAAGAAGCAATTTTTCACTTTATAGTTCTGTTTCCCGATGTATAGTTTTTCTAATAGACTGCTTTCACAACAAATAGTTTTAGTACTCTAAGCTGTTCTTTATTACCATCTCTGTAACAATTTGTTTTCATTGCCCTGTGCTGTTATGACAGTACATTTTAAAAGTTAAAAATATTTTTATGAAAAATTTTAGGCATAAAGAAAACAAAATGGATCCACATCACCCATCTTAAAGGTACTTTGCTCACAGCTAACCTATTTCATTCCTCCCATCTCTCTCTAAGATTAATTTGAATCAATTACTAGACAAAATAGTATTTGTTCTGTACTGATTCTAGTAAATATCTGTAAAAGATAAAATTAATTTGAAATGCAACCAGAGTATAATTTTCATACCTAAAATATTAATTATATTCTAAATCTCAAATATCGTGCAGTGTGTAAATTTTCTAATTGTCTTGTAGTTTGTTAAATGGTATGTTTGAATCATTATTTAGACATTATCCACACAATGTATTTGTAGAGATACACAGCACTATGTCCTGTAAGTCTTTCAGTCTTTAGGCTTGCCTGCTTTTATATAATACCTATCTCTGTCTCTCTCTTCTTTTGGCCTTAGAATTTATTTTTGAGATATAGGGTTGCTTTTTCTTTTGTAGTTTGCTGCATTCTAGATACTGCTTTTTGTATCACTATTGCATCATATAATAAATTCCTCTGCATCCTATAACTTCTGAAAATGTGTAGTCGTACCCACAGGTTTGATTTGATTGGGTTTGTTTTCTGGCAAGACTACTTTAGGGACTCAGGAGACACATAATTTTAATGGTTTCTCTTTGGTCATTAGCCGTCATTGATGATTCCAAAGACTCATTATAGATGTGTCTATATGATGAGTTAATTATTCTTTATTTCTGGATATGTACTGAAGGTAGAAAAACTAGATATGTACAAGATAGAGATATAGTCTTCCATATTGTATCATTACTGTACATAATATAGAGATATATGAAGTCATTTGTTAGAGATGAATTTATGCAATTGTAGGCATTTTTATTAACCTTTAAAAGGTAAAAAATGTCCACTCCACATGTAATTACTTTTTAAGCAGTCTCTGGAGGCTGTCATCCTTGTGTATTATAATGAAGTTTGAACTCTACAAGGAAGGCAGTTAGGAAGGAAAAAAGGATGATAATGGGGGAGAATAAGAATGGCATATAGTGAAATATACAAGCAAGGTCAGTTTGTGGTGACATTGATGGTATAGCTCTCTTGAAGATGTGAGTGTTCTCCGTCAGAGGTATAAACATATACGTACCTTGACTCCAGGACCCCAAATCTAAAGGATATTTGAGGAGAAGCAGATTAATTGCTGGTCTGATCTCTTCCTCATGTCAATGAGGAGACTCCACAGCTATGTGAGAATGGGTGGGAATTACAAAAATGGCTACTGCTTCATCTTTGGCCTCCAAATCTTAAATAAGACTCTTCCTTGAGACCCAACATAACCAGAAACATAGGAAAGGAATTTTGGGAATGTGGTTTAGTTCAGCCAAGTTGATACATGACAAAACCACTATACCATCCAAACAAAAATTTATAGTTGTTGGATATATGAGTTTAGAGTTTGGGAAAAATAAGTGTGGAAATTTTCAGTTTGTAGATGATTTTAAAGGGGTGAGAGTGAATGCAACTACCTACAGAATAAGAGTAAGTAGAGAAGGACATAGGTCTGAGGACTTAAGTTTGGTTCTCTCCAAATTTAGGGGACTGGGGAGAAGAGGAAGTATGAGCATAAGAACTGAGAAGCATGATGAGTGCTGTAGTAGGAAAACAGGAGAGTAGGGTGTCCCAGATGCTTCTTGAAGAAAGCACATCAAGGAGGAGGGAAAAACTAATTGCCTCAAAATCTGCTGGTAGAACAAATTCAGAGGAGACTGAGCATTTATTTTCTGCTGACCTAAAGGAAATATAGAGTCAAGATTGTCAAGTGGACCCAAGTGGTCACTTGCAACTGAAGAGTTTGAGCAGAACAGAAAGAAGCTTGGGGAGGTTGTGGCAAGTGTAGTAAGAGAAAAACCTGATGTGTAGTGTCAAAAAGTCAAGAGAGGAAGTTGATTTAAAATGAAATTTCAGTGAAGAAGTACACAGAATTGTGGTGTGCTGGTTTTGTTTCCCTTGAAAACAGAACTCAAGACAAAGACTGGGTTCACATACGTTACTTTTAGGAGGAGGTCCCAACAAGCAGCATAGATGGAATGAGGAGAAAGATAAAGAATGGGGGCAAATCAGTAAAATATGTTATTGAACTGCTCCTTGAGTAAGTTCGTCAGAGTTGTTTCCTCCAAAGAAATGGAGACAATCTAGAAACTTTGCTTTAGATAGTTTAGAATTTTACCAGATGGTGTATTACTTTGCTAGGGCTGCTCATAACAAAGTACCACAAACTGGATGGCTCAACCAATAGAAACTTATTTTTTCGCAGTTCTGGAGATCAAGGTGTTGGCTGTGTTAGTTCTTTTTGAGAGCCATGAGGGAAGGATCTGTTTCAGACCTCTCCCCTTGGATCGTGAATGGACATTTTCTTCCTCTGTCATCACATCATTTTCCTTTTGTACATTTCCATATCCAAATTTCCTCCTTTTAGAAAAAAAGAGAAGAAAATCAGAAGAAAAAGAGTAAATTGCTGCCATACATTTATCTAATTTCCTTGTCAAAACCCCATTAAAGTGTCTGTAAAGAACTTACAACCTCTAGAATAAAAAAGACATGGCAGAGGACAAAAGTAAAAGAAGGACATCACTAATTTTATGAAAAAGGAAAGACATTGTAGTAGTAATTAATTTTTTTTCTGACTTTGTGAACAAAATTGACAATTGAGTAAGTTTAAGTTATACTACATGACCATGTGGTACACATATAGAAATGAAATGATTATGTAATTATTTTAAGCAAGTAGGGGAGGTTGAAAATTAAAAGCATGAAAATAAAAATACCAAAGAAAAAATAAATTACTGCTAAAAGTAAAGAGAATATTCAACCGTCAAAACTCCCAAGTAACCACCACCCCAATTTTTTTTTTTAAGGAAAGGTGCAGGCAGGAATAAAGGTGAGCAGACACACAAGCAGGAAGAGAGAGGAGGAAGAAACATTCATTTATTTTATTTAGTTATTCATCTCGGTTGTTTCCCCTTGTCTGGGTTCTGAACCTGGGTCCTTGTAACATGAATGAAATACGTCAGGTGACCTTAACCAATGGCCATCAGAGCATGCCATCAAATATTCCTCCTGATAGTCTCTTTGCCAATCAAGCTTTCACCAGCCTATCTATAGATTCTAATCTATCAGTGCAGTTGCTGAATTCATGTTCTGTGTGTACACTCATTTGTCTTGATGCAGCTTCTGACATGTGGATTATACTATCCCTTGACACACTTTCCTCACTTTCTTTTTTACTCCACATTTCAATCCTTCAACAAACTCTATCAATTCTACCTTTAAAGATACACTCCTTATAGATGACCATGCTTTCCGTGCCAACATCATATTTTGGATTATTGTAGTGGGAGACCTTATGGTCTCCCTGCCGTTAACATTTATAGAGCTCACTCACAATAAAATAGCTGAAGTGAATCTGTTATAGATTAAATCCAATCTCTCAATTGCTTAGTGTTCCACTAGCTTCTCATCTAATGTCTTGCTCCATTCTTTCCATACAAGTATCCTTATTTCTGCTTTAAACACTGTAGTTGCTTCTATGCCACAGAGGGGCTTTCTTTCTTTTCTGCCTCTAATTATCTTTCCTTCTGGAAAGTTAGTCAATTTTCCTTATGGCTTTTGCTATAATATTATCTTTAAAAAGGTCTTTCTTGATCTTTTCAACATTTCAAGCCTCCATCCAATACTTTTATTTCTCTTCCCTATACTTCTTCTTAATGCATTACTATTTAGTATAGCTTTCATTTTACTTAATTATATTGCTTATTTTTTAGTTTTCTATTAAAGTGGAAACTCCATGAAGGCAGGAATATTTGTTTATTTTTATTTTTTCACTTCTGCATCCCAGTACTTATACCACCAGGCTTTGCATATGTTTGTTAATAACTGAATGGAGATGAATTATCACCTACGTCAAATACTGCTGTGAGGTAGAACAATGTGAGAGCTTAAATTTAAGGTGGTGGTAGATGATTGACAAGATCATCTAGAATGGTTTGGTGGGGCAATGACAATTGAAATAGACTAAAGGAATAAAAGTCAATGAATTATCAACACCGATTAAATTAAAAAGGAAGAGAGAAACAGTGCTATAACTAGAGGAAGTTGAAAATCAAGGAAAACAGACTATATAATAAGCCATGTCGCAGTGCCACTGGGAATGTTCCCACAGAGAGGGATTTTGATGCTGCAGAATAAAGAAGGATGAAGTTTTTTTTGGCAAGAATAGGCACAAGTGTTGAGGATACCTTACAAGAGAGAAGAGAGATGTCATCAGTTGTAGCAAGAGAGCAGCATAATTGCTGTAGATGGTAGGAAAGATGATAATCTTCTGTGGTGGCAAAATAGTTGTCATTTCATTATCACTTTTGTTCAATTTTGAGGAAAATTTATCAGAATTGAGATAAAAGTTTTATGTAGGGTGCATAGGTCAAATTTGTGAGGATAGCTGGATTGTAAAGAAAAGCATGATAAACAGGATGAACTGTTGTGAGTATTTATTTGCTCAGAGGTGTTTTTTTAATGCCTATTATTGCAATGTATCTCACCTGAAGTGTAGAGTAACTGGAGGTTATATGCAAAGTAGTCACAAAACTTCTAACTGGATCCATCTTCCATTTTATTTATATCTTTGTTAAGCTGGTTCTAGGTAGTTACAACTATTTGTAATTCTAAACACCTATTTATTTTTTTAAGACTGTTGAAAGAAAATGGAGTAAACTGGCAAAACATACATACCTATCTATACTCATCTTTCAACAGCTAAATCACAAGATAATTTCCAGTTAGTCACTGAATTTACACATGTGCAGATTTGGCATTAGATTGAGCCTCGGGATCCAGGAGAAAATGGCAGGTAAGTGTGGACAAGAGAAGAATTTTTCATTATCATGGTTTTAACTTTAGGTTTAATTTAATTTCTCATATTGTTTACAGGAAAATAAAAAAGTTTCAAAACAAGGCTTCTAAAAATAGGTGTAATATATGGATATAAATGATGAATTTTTCTGTGTGCATTTTTTTATTCCTTCATAGGCTTTAACCTGTGGCTAAAAATAGTCTAGATTTGGCATATAGCTAGGCATTGGAACCCAGCTTAATTGACAAATTCTGCTAATCAAAAATATTTTTGAATATTTATAAATTCAGAACATGTTGTTTCATTTTACATAGCCAAAGATTTGTCATTTTAAAACAATATGCATATGCAAATTATTGACACATTCTATATTATTTCATTTTTAAAATTAGTTTTGTTGAAGGAGCATTTTATTGAAGGAACACAGCAATATATAGGCTCAATGTGTTCATTGCTGTGAAATGAAAGCTGCATATACTGAATTACTTATCACCACTAGTCCAGTTATTAATATACTATATAGATGATCCCTTTGACCCAAAATGTCTGTCCCCTCCACCTTCTCTTCTAGTAACCACTAATTCAATATTATACATTAAAGTCTATTTTTCTTTTATTTTGTTAATTTGTTTGCTTGAATTTTCTATATACCACATGTGACTGTTGAACAGACTTTTATGTATACATACTGTATTTACTTTATCCACTCATTAAGAAATCTAATATTTACTGAGACATCTTCAATTTATAAAATAGTATTGACCTTTATGTGCCAATATGCCATTCCTCAAATATATGATAATGCAGTCCGGCATCAAATTACTAAAAGTTCTTTACCACAGTCAGTTGGACCACAACATATCCTGACTCTCCCATCACTCATTACTAAGTGCTCACCTGAGTTTTATTGGCAATGTCCAGAATTTAGTTTGGTTTTGTCTGTTTGTCAGCTTTCTTTATATTCCATATGAGTGAGATTATCCAGTATTTTCTTTCTCCTTCTGACATATTTCACTTAGCATAATCCCCTCTAGTTACATCCATGTTGTTGAAAATGACAGGCTTTCATTTTTTAGGATAGTGTAATATTCCATTATGTATGTGTATGTATGTAGGTAGATATGTATATATATATATGTATCTACATCTTTATCCATTCATCTAATGATGGCCACTTAAGTTTCCAATTATTGACTATAGTAAATACATGCTACAAGCATGGTGTTGCATATGTCTCTGTGGATTAGTGTTTTAATGTTTTTTTTGGTAAATACCTAGAAGTGGGATGATAGGAATGTGTGGGATTTTCATTCTCAACTTTTTCATGAAACTTCATACTGCTTTCCATGAAGGTTGCATCAGTTTATTCTGCTACCAAAAGTATAAATTGTTCCCTTTTCTCATCAACATTTGCTGTTTCCAGATTTTTGTATAATAGCCATTTTCCCAGGTATAAGGCAATATCTCATTGATTTGATTTACATTTTCCTAATAACAAGTGAGGAACATCTTTTCATATGCCTGTTGGCCACCTGCATGTCTTATAAAAAAAATCTATCCATTTCAGTCTTCTGCTCATTTACTGATTGAATTGTTTTTCTATTGCTGAGTTTTATGAATTCTTTACATATTTTGGATATTGAATCCTTGTTGGATATATGATGTGCAAATATCTTCTCCCAGTTAGCAGGTTATCTTTTTGCATTGGTGCAGAAGCTTTTTAAGTTTTATTTAGTCCAATTTGTTTATTTTGTTTTCATTTTTCTAGATGCTGAAGCTGAGTTCCCTAAGAACTTTCTATGGCTGATGTCATGGGATAATTTGTTATCTTCTGGTATTACATCTCAGTCTCTAATCCATTTTGAATTAATTTTTGTGTGTGGTGTTACAGAATGATCTAGATTTATTCTTTTGTATGTGACTGATCAGTTTTCCCAAAACCATTTCTTGGAAAGACTTTCTCCATCATATGTACTTGGTTCCTTTGTTGTAAATTATCTGACCACATATGTGTGTGTCTATTTCTGGGGATTCCATTCTATTCCCCCAATCTGTATCTCTGCTTTCATTCTAATACCAGACAGTTTTAATCACATTTACTAAAATCTACATTTTTTTTTTTTCTTCTGATTGCTTTGGCTATTCAGGGTCTTTTATGACTCCATACAAATTTAACTTTTTTGGTTCTATTTCCCTGAAAAATACAAAAATCAAGTCTCATTTGATGTAGATTGTGTTAAGTCTGTATATTGCTTTAGGTAAGATGGCCCTTTTACCAATGTTAGCATGAAACACCTTTCCATCATTTTGTATTTTCCTTTAAGAAAGCCTTACAGTTTTCATTATGTAGGTCTTTCACCTCCCTGGTTAAATATATTCCAGGGTATTTGATTCTTTTTGCTTCTATCGTAAATGGACTCATTTTATTGCTTTTGTTTTCTTCTATTTAGCTGTTTGCAGATCAAATGAAATAGATCTTTATATTTTAATTTTTTTAGATTGTCTCACTCATTAATTCTAGTAGTTTTTGATGGAGTTTATAGGGTTTTCTACAGGTATTGTCATGTCATTCACACGTTTTCCTCCCTGTTTTCCAAATTGGGTTCCTTTTATTTCTTCTTGCCTCATTGCTCTTGTTAGGACATCCAGTATAATGTTAGATATCAGTGTTGAAAATGGACAGCCTTGTCTTGTGGTTGATATGAGAGTAAACACTTTAATTTTTCCTTCATTGAGTATGATGTTGGCTTTGGGTTTGTCATATATGCCTTTCATTATGTTGAGTTCTAGTTCTTCTATCTTAATTTTAGATTATTTTTTAAATCATAAATCGGTGCTGAATCTTGTCACTGTTTCTCTGCATCTATTCATATGATGGTATGAATTTTCTTCTTGCTCTTTTCGATTTGGTGTAATGCTACTAGATATGTCCATGATAAGCCATCCTTGAATCCTGGGATAAATCCCATTTGATGATGATGGACGATCTTCTGATGTTTTACTGGATGTGGTTTGCTAAGATTTTGTTGAAGATTTTTACATCTATGTTCATTAGAGATAATGGTTTATAATTTTCTTTCTTGGTGACATCCTTATCTGCTTTTGATATCAGTGCATTGTTATCCTCATAGAAAATATTTGTAAGTATTTCCCGTTCTTCGCTCTTTAGGTAAAGTTTTAGGAGAATAGGTGTTAATTATTGTGTGAAGGTTTATTAACACTCATTATTAAGGCCAACTGGTCCTGCTTTTTTATTTTTTGGGAAAAATGCTTTTGATTACTTCTTTAATTTCCTTTTTTGTGATAGTCCTGTTCAAGTTTTTCATTTCTTCCTGATACAGTTTTGCTAAGTTGCCTGTTTCTAAAAAATCTGTCCATATCTTCTGAGCTATCTAGCTTATTGGTATGTAGCTGTTCATAGTAGTCTGTTATGATACTTTGTATTTCTGAGGTATTTGTAGTAACTTACGTCTTTTCACTTATGATTCTAGTTATAATTTTCTTTCTTTTTTTTCCTTAATGTGTCTAGTCTAATGTTTGTGAATATGTTTTAGTTTTTTCAAAGTACCAGGTTTTGGTTTCCTTAATCTTCTGAATTGGTTTTTGATTCTTACTTTATTTCTGTTTGAATTTTTATTACTTCTATTGAGAATTGGTTTCAATTGGTCTTCTGTTTCTAGTTTTAGGGTTAAGATTATGTATTTGTGATTTTTTTTTTGTTTCTTGAGGTAGGCCTAGATTATTATAAACTTCCCTTTAAGTACTATTTTATCAGCATCCCATAAATTCTCATATCTTGTGTCTTCATTTTCATTTGTCTCCAAGTGCTTTTTAAATTTATCTTTGATTTTCAGTTTAACCCAATATTCATTGAGAAGCATGTTGCTTACATCCATATAATTTGTTTTTTCCAGCTTTCTTTTTGTGATTTGTTTCTTTTTATGCCATTGTGAGCAGAGAAGATGCTCAATATGATTTAAAATTTAAATTTAAAATTTAAATTTAAAAATTTGTTGAGACTTTTTGTCCAACTATGGTCTGTCATTTACAGTGTTCCATGAGAATTTGAGAAAAATAAAAATTCTGCAGTTGTTGGATGAAGTGTTCTCTGTATGTCTATTAAACCCATCAGTTCTAATTTGTCATTTATAGTTGCTACCCTGTTAATTTTCTTCCTGGTTGATCTATCCATTGTTTTAAGTTGTATGTTGCAGTCTCCTATTATTGTATTTCTATTGATGTCTCTACTTAGGTCTGTTAATATTTGCTTTATATATTCCGATTCTTCTTTATTTGATAACTATATTTACTAAAAGTTATGTCTTTTTGCTGTATTGACCCTTCAATCATTATAAAATACCTCTCTCTGTCGTCTTTTGTTACTGTCTTTAGTTGGAAGTGTATTTTATCTCATATGACTGTCCCTGATGTTTTTTTTTCTTCCTCTTTTTTTGTTACCATTTGACTATAGAATTGTCTTCCAAACATTGACTTTGAGCCTATCTTTACCTTTTGAAAATAGATGAATCTCCTGAATGCAACAGAAAGTTGGATTATGTTCTTAAATCCATTTGGGTACTCTATTCATTTTGATTCAATCCATTTACATTTAGGATGATTATTAATATATAACTGTGCATTTCCCTTTGGCTAATATTTTTTCAGGATGTTGTTGCAGATAGTACTTTTGGTCTTCATTTCCTCTTCTTGGATGATTTGAAAGCATTTGTATTGTGCTTTCTTTCCCCTTCTACTTTATTTTCTATTTTTTCCCCTTAGAGTTATGATTGAGATTTCTCTGGAGCTTACATAAAGTTTCTATTTGCTTCTAAACCAGTTTTTACTTGAAAACATGCTAATCTTGAGTTTACTTAACAGTCCACATTTTTGCTCTCCTCCTCTCACATTTTATACTTTTGATGTCTTGTTGCTTTTAAGTGGGTTTCTTTTTATTTTATACAACTTCCATTAGTCTTGTTGTAAAGAAGGTTTTATGTTGATACATTTATTTAACAATTTGGATATCCTTTTCTCTCAGAACATTGAATATATCATGACATTCCCTTTTGACCTTTAAATTTTCAGCTGAGAAATCTACCAGTAGTCTTAATGGGGCTCATTTGTATGTCACTTGTTTTTCCTTGTCAGGTTTTCAGATTCCCTCTTTATCTTATATTTTTGCTATATATCATTTTTGTCTCTCTCTCTCTTTTTTTTTTTTTTTTTGAAGGAAAGGTACAGGGAGGAATGAAGGTGAGTAGGCAGACAGCAGGAAGAAAGAGGAGGAAGAAGGATCTTTATATTATTTCTGTTTTCAGTTGTTCACTCTGGTTATTTTTCTCCCTACACCTGGAACTCAAACCCAGGGGTGTATGGCTTGCATTGTTTTGAGGTGATTGACCTAACTGCTGCTCCACCAGGGTATGATATACCTTGTATTTTTGATTTTTTAATGGACATGTATTGGTGTAGGTCTCTTTGGTATTCTTTTGTTTGGCACTCTTTGAGCTTCCTGAATCTGGAGGTCCACTTCCTTCCTCAGGTAGGGAAATTCTCAGTTCTTCAGTTATCATATTTTCAAGTTTGGTTTGTGTATCCCTCACCCCCAATCTCTTTCTTTCTCTCTTCCTTCTGATACTCCTATTCTGTGAATGTTGTTCCTCTTGATGTTATCCCTTAACTCTTGTGTGCTATATTCATTACTTTTAATTCATTTTTCTCTTTGTTGGTCTGCTTGAGTACATTCCACTTTAACTCACTGATTCTATTAAAGATGTCTCTCAGCCTATTATTGGTTATCGAGCACCTATACTGTGTTCTTTAGCTCAGTTTTTGTGTTTTTAGCTTCACAAATTCTATTTGGAACTGTCTCATATTTACTCTATCTTTGGTGTAGTTCTTTGTTACTACATATTTTTCCTGATTCCAGTGAGTATTATTCAAGCTGTTGCTTTAAAGTTTTAAATTGTACTTAATTCTGTTGTATTCAGATTTTCCCCTAGAGTTTTGTTTTGGTCTATCTCTTTGTATATATATATATATACGTATATATATATATATGTGTGTGTATATATATATATATATATATGTATATATATATATATATATTTCTGTGTTTTCATTGTATTTTGTGTCTATTTCTATAGGTTAAGCTTCCTGATATAAATACCTTGTGTTACAGTTACAAGTTGCACAGGAAACACCTGGGTTTCAGCCTAGAATGTTGAAATTTACTTTAGTTATGTTATCTTAATACGGACTTGAATTGCTGAGGCTCTAAGGTGAGCCTTGTGTTGAGTCCTGAGAGATCAGTCCTACAGGGTTGAAGTTGGGGTAGGGAATACAAGGGTTTCCTTCAGAGTCATAGGCATGAACAACAAAGCTCAAAGAAAGAGATCCAAAAGTTGGGGTCCTATATGCCAGCAAGCCAGTTTCTGTGAGAAACAGTGAGCCAAGAATTTCTTGTAGTAGAATGAATTACCTTATGAAGGTCCCTCAGTTGTCCAGTGGAGTCCCAGTAGTGGGTGCTAAGCCCTGACACCTGGGGGATGGAATTTCATGACATAACAAGCAGATAAGGTGTGTGCTGGTGACTTAGTGGTTAAGTTTGTGACCTTCACACAAACTAATCCTTATATATCCCAAGGACCCAGGATTCCTAGGATTTTGACTTGGGTCTTGTGGGAATAACCAGGATGAGCAACTAAATAAAATATATAATAAATGTTTCCTCCTCTTTCTTTCTTTCTTCCTGCCTGCTTGTTCACTTTAATTCCTGCCTGAACCATTCCTCTGAAAAAATGGTGTTAAGAATCTGATTAATTGAAGTCCCAGAGTGACAGGAGCTGCCATTTTGATGGAGTCTTTCCAATTATTTTTTTCATGAAAAGGGTACAATGGAATGTTCCTTGGCAAGAACAAGTCAACTATATGCCCAGTTCTGCTGACCTAGATGTCTCTCTCTGGTTACCTATGGAAAGATAGCTGTGAGCACCAATTCCTCTCCAGCATGTCATTAGTGGTAAGCAGCATCTCTATTCACAAAGAGACTAGACTTCTTTCCACTCTACGCTGAGACATTGGTTCAGTGACTGAAGACCGGTTCCCAGGTAAGAGGGTGTTTGCTGAGGGAGAAAGAGCTTTAGCTTCAGGAGACTCTTGATTTCACTGATCTCTCCCCATGGCTCCAGAGTCTCCAAACAGGGTGGCGTAGTGCCAAGACAGATCAGCTTCTCCTATTCTCCTACTATGTATGGAGACATATGTCCCCAATCTTTGTGGAGATATTGTTCTTATTTTTCTCAAAATTCATAGCTTCAAAATAGGTTTTATTTTTAATTGTGTTGTGGGGAGGAGGCAAGCTTTACTGGATCTATCCCCTCATTTGTAATGGACACTTAGTTTGTTTTAAACTCTGGCTTGTGTAAATAATGCTGCAATGAACATAGGGGTTCATCTCTCTTTTTTAATTCCTGTTACTGTATTTTAAACTAAATACTCGGAAGTGGGATAAGTGAGTTATATGGAATTGCCATTCTCAATTTTTTGAAGAATCTCCATACTGTTTCCCATAATGACGGCACCAATTTGCACTCCCACCCATGAAAACGGGTTTCCTTTTATCCACATCTTCACCAACATTTGTTGTCAATATTTAGAACAATAGTTATTCTCACAGTATTATGTGATATCTTTTGCATTTTTGATTTGTATTTCTCTAATAGCAAAAGGGGTAGAACATCTTTCCATGTGCCTGTAGAACATCTGTATGTTCTTTGGAGAAATGTTTATTCAGATCTTCTGCCTATTTTTAAATAGGATTGTTTGTTTTCCTGAGTTCTTTGTGTAATAAGGTTATTACTTCTAGTCAGATGTGTGATGTGCAAATATCTTTTCTCATTCAAAAAGATATATTTTTGTTTTGATGGATTCTTCTTACTATATATAACTTTTATAGTTTGATGCATTTCCATTTTTTTATTTTGGATTTTATTTCCTTAAACATTGGATTCTAGTTTCCCCCAAAACATTTCTTCAGTCTATGTCAAGTAATGTGTTGCCTATAATTTCTTCTATGTATTTTATGGTTTTATGTCTTATATCCAAGTCATATTTTCTTGTCTAATTGCACTACCAGAACTTCTGACACTATATTAAATAATAGAGAAGAGAACAGACATATTTGCCTTGTTTAGAGGAAAAAGCTTTAAGAGTTTTCCTATTAAGTCTGATTTTATCTCTGGGTTTGCCATTTGTTGCCCTTATAATGTTGTTGTATATTTTGTCTATACCCATTTTGAGGAGGTTTTAAAAGTGTGCTAAATTTTATCAAATGCTTTTTCTGCATCCATTGATATTATCCTTTAATCATTGTATAGTGTCCATTTCTGTCTTTTGTTATGCTTTTTAGATGGAAGTCTGTTTTATATGATATGAATATAGCTGTTCCTGCTCTTTTGTGGTTGCCTTGGGACTGTAGGATTGTCTTCCAACCATTGACTTTGAGTCTGTCTTTTGGAAGAAGGTGGGTTTCATGAATGCAGCAGAAGTTTGGGTCATGTTTTTTAATTAATTCAGCCATTCTGCGTCATTTGACTGATGAGTTCAAACCGTTAACATTTAGGGTGATTATTGATATATAATTGCTTAGTGTCATTTTCTAATTTGTCTTTTGTATGTTGCTCCAGATGATGACTTTGTTCTTTTTCTCTTTTTAGGTCAGATGGATACAATTATGTTTTGATTGATTTTGCCTTTGGTTTTTTTCGCTTTCTCCCTGGGGATGTATTTTGAGGTTAGCCTGGAGTTAGTATTTACAATTCTATATTTACTACCTAATTTCATTTGAAAGCATATTAGTCTTCCACTGATTCTAACTATCCACATTTTTGTTCTCTTCTCTTCCTCCCACTTTTAATATTTGCCGTCTTATTGTTATTCTGTGTGGCTTCTTTATGTTTTATAGAGCATCCTTTAATATTTTTTGCACAGCTGGTTTTATGGTGATGAACTCCTTTAACTTTTGCTTGTCAGAAACGGTTTTTTATCATTCCATCAGTTCTAAATGATAATATTGCGAATATAGTATCTAGGTTGAAATACCTTTTCTTTCAGCACTTTGAATATATTATGCCATTCCCTTCTGGCCTGCAGAGTTTCATTTGAGAAGTCTACTGACTATCTTATGAGGGTTCCTCTGCATGTGACACATTTTCTCTGGCTGCCTTTAATAGTCTTTCTTTATCTTGTATTTTTGACTTTTTTATGATGATGTGTCTTGGTGTATTTCTGTTTGGATTTCTTTTATTAGGAACTCTTTGAGCTTCTTGGATCTGGAGGCTTGCTTCGTTCTTCAAATTGGGGAGGTTCTCATCTATTATTTGTTCAAATATGGTTTTTGCCCCATTTTCTCTCTCTTCCACGGAACCTCTATGATGTGAATATTGTTCCTTTTGATGTTATCCCAGAGGTCTTGAATGCTGTCTTTGATTCTTTGAATTTTTTTTTATCTCTTTGCTGGTTTTCTTGATTGAGTTCCTCTGTCCTATCTGCCTGATCACTGATTCTACTGGAAGTTTCATCCATCCTATTGTTGAGGTCCTCTATTGAGTTATTTAATTCAGCCATTGTGTCTCTTACATGTGTAATGTCTTGTCTTAGTTCTTTTCTTTGCTTCCTGGCATTTTTGTTTATTGCTTCTACTTGGTTCCATGAGTATGTTAATCACCGTTACCCTAAATTCTTCTTGAGGTAGTTTACATACATCTTATATATTCAGATTTTCCCCTGGGTTTTTGATTGGATCCATCATTTCATGTATATTTCTCTGTACCATTGCTCTATTCAGCATTTTGTTTATATATATGAGAGTTCAATTTCCCTGGTGTTGAGTAGGTTTGACTTGCCCGGGATTGACAATAGGCTGCAGTTTTGCCTCTATCCACAATGTGGTCATAGCGGGTAGTGCTGAAGTTTGGGACTGCCCTCTCACTGTAATCCAGGAAGTGGGGCATCTGATGGGTGAGATATCTGGTGGGCAGATATGCGGTGGGCGGGATTTCTGTTCAGTGGACACCAGGCTCTGGTGTGAAATGGTTGTGGGAGTGGTTTGAGCTCTTTGGTTGATTTCTGGTTTTGACTGCCCCCAGCGCAATTCCATTGCATGGGATTTAGTTCAACTCCTGGTGTGCTGGCTCTCCTTTCACCTCCTCCCAACTGGGACCTCCATGTCTCCGCATCTCAGCCCCACTGGGCCTGCCTCTCGCTGCCTCTGCAGATGGTCCCAAAATCCTTAGCCTTGGCCTCACTATGCATCCAGAGACTCTTAAGCTCCATCCCAAATCCAAATCTGCAGTTTAACTCAGAACTGTACCGAATATTCTCACCCACCATTAGTCTTCAGCTGTTCTGTCTCCAGCTGAAGTGCCAGTCGTTTCTTGATGTTTATTTCAGGCAAATAGGTGTTTTTTTTTCATGCATCTGTGGGGAGTGACCCAAAAGTGGGTCCTCTTGAGTCACCATCCAGAAGTTGATCCATCCATCGAGATTATCATGTAATATTTGTCCTTACTTTTTTTATGTGGTGTATTATATTTATTGATTTCCCTAGGCTGAAACATCCTTACATCCCTGGTGTTAGTCCACTTGATCATAGAATATGATACTTTTAATGAATTGTTGACTTCAGTTTGCTAGTGTTTTATTGAGAATCAATTTTCATCATCTGTGTTATTCTATTTTGATGAAATATTTCCAGGTTTGGAAACAGTAAGTTGGCATTGTAAAAAGTGTTTGGAAGTTTGCCATCTTAATTTTTTTGGAAATTATGTAAAGTACTAGTATTCTTTGAAAGTGTTATAGAATTCACTATTGTAACTACCTAGTTTGGGACTTTTTTGTTTTGACAGGTTTTTGATTGCCATTTTAATGCTTTCTATTTTTAATATATTTATTTTTAAAATTTAAATTAATTTTATTGGAAGAAGTTTGCATCATAATGTTACATATGTTTAAGGTGTGCATCATAATAAATCCACATCTGTATATACAAAATCAAGTTCACTATTATTTCAGTTCTTTCTTTGCTATACAATTGTTTCTCTTTATTCCACTTGTCAGTCCCCCTTCTCTCCTTGAAACCACTGATTTGCTTTTATTGACTAAAGTTCTAGTTTTGTTTGTTTAGTTTCTCTCTACCACATATGATAGATAGCATACAATGTCTGTCTTTCTCTTTTGGTTTACTCCACTGAACATAATTCCTTTTAGACAAAATGATGTTGCTGCAAGTAGCAAGATTTCACTTTTTTGGTAGCTGAGTATTAGTCCATTGTGTGATAATTATATGTGCGCATGTGTGTGTATATATATCACATCTTCTTTATCCACTTATCTATCAATAGGCATTTAGGTTGTTTCCAGTTTTTGGCTATTGTAAATTTGCTGCAGTGAACATGGGAGTGCATATACCTTTGTGAATTAGTGTTGTGTTTTTAAGGTAAATATTCAGCAGAGAAATAGCAGGATCATATGGGTTTTCCATCTCAATATTTTGAGCAATCTTCATCTGATTTCCCTAAAGATTACACCATCTAACACTACCACCAATGATGTATTAGATTTCCCTTTTGTCAGCTTCCTGACCTACATTTATTTCTAGTCGCATAGATATGAGGTGATAGCTCATTGTTGTTTCAATTTGCATTTCACTAATAATATGAATCGTAGAACATCTTTTCGTATGTTTCTTGGTCATTTGTATGTCTTCACTGGAGAACTGTCTATTCAGATCATCTGCCCTTACATAATTGTATTATTACTATTTTTTGCTGTTGAATTTTATGAGTTTAGTATATATTTTTGGATGTGAATCCTTGTTGAATGTATGATATAAAAAACCTCCCATTCAGTTGGATATCTTTTTCTTTTAATGAGTTTCTTCCATTTTAGTTTGATATATTCTTACCTTTTTAAAAATTTTATTTCCTTTGACATTGGAATTGAGTTCTCAAAGATATCTCTTAGGTCAATGTCAAGGAATTTTTTCTTATGTCTTTTTTCATTTAATTTATGGTTTTAGACCTTATATCTAAATATTTAACCTATTTGGATGAATTTTTGTGCATGGTGGTAGGCACTAATACAGATTCAACCTTTTGCATAAGGCTATACTGTTTTCCTAACATTATTTATTGAAGATATTATCCTTGCCTTATTGTATGCCTTTGGTTTCTTTGTTGTAAATTAATTATCCATATATTTGAGGGTTTATTTCTGGGCTTTCAATTCTATTGTTCTAATTTGTATGTTTGTTTTTATTCCAGTACCTTTCTAACTTGATTGCTGTTGCTTTGCAGTATAGTTTGAAGTTAAGCAATGTGACACATCCATTTTGTTCTTTTTTCATAATTATTTTTACTACCTGAGGTCTCGCTCCTTTCTTCTTTATTAGTTTGACTAGTGGTTTGCCTATTTTATTTATTCTTTCAAAAATTAGCTCTTAGTTTCATTGATTTTTTAAATAGTCTTTTTAATGTCTATTTTAGTTACATCCGGTATAAGTTCCGAACAAATTTCATGATTTTAAAAAATCTATTTCTGTGAAGAATGTCTTTGGGATTTTGATGGGGATTTCATTGAATCTGTATATTGCTTTAGGTATCACAGTCATTTTTAAAAATGTTAATTCTTCTATTTCATGTACATGGAACATATCTTTGTACATGAACATGTACATAGTATTCTACTTCTTGTGTTTTTTATGCCTTTTAACAATGTCTTGTAGTTTTCAGAGTCTAGGTCTTTCACTTCTTTGGTTAAGTTTACCCAGGATGTTTCATTCTTAATGATGCAATTATAAATGGGATTGTTTTCTTGAGTTCTCTTTCTACAAGTTTGTTTCTTTCATATAGAAATGCAACAGCTTTTTGAATATTAATTTTGGAGCTTGCCATTTTTCTGTATTCATCTATGATATTTAGTAATTTTTTATTGGAATCTTTGAGGTTCCCTCCATATGTTGCATGTCATCTGCAAGTAGTCATAGTTTCTTTTTTCTTTCTAATTTGGATACATTTTATGCCCTTTTTTGTCTAATTGCACTAGTTAGGACTTAGGACACTATATTAAATAGTAATGGGAGAGAAGACATACCTTGCTCCAGATCATAGAGGAAACTTTCAGCTTTTATCCATTGAGTATGATGCTGGATGTGCATTTGTCATATACCCTTTGTTATGTTGAAGTATTTCTGTCTATAACCATTTTTTGAGATTTTTAACATAAAAGAGTGTTGAATCTTATAAAATGCTTTTGTTTTCATATAATGAGGTGGTTATATTGCTTGTCTTTCCTTTTGCTGATATATTGCATTGCTTTTATTGATTTGCCTATGTTGAACCATCCTTGCATCCTTGGACTATCTCACTTTATCAAGATGTGTGATTCTTTTAATGAGCTACTGAATTTGGTTTTCTAGTATTTTGTTGTGGATTTTGCATGTACATTCGTCAGATACATTATTCGGTAATTATCTTTATGATGATATCTTTGTCTGGTTTTGGAATCAGAATGTTATGAAAATTGTTCATTTGTCTTCTTTAACTTTTTGGAACCGTTAGCGAAGAATTGGTATTAATTCTTCTTTGAGCATTTGATAGAATTTACTACTGAAACTAATCTGGGGCTTTATATATAGAAGACTTTGGATTACTGTTTCAGTTTCCTTGCCTGTGATTAATCTCTTCAGATTTTCAATTTCTTCCTTATTTAGTCTTGGAATGTTATGTTTCCAATAATTTGTTCATTTTTTCAAGATTATTAAATTTGTTGCCATAAAGAAGTTCATAGTAGTCTAATTGTATGCATTTCTATAGTATCAGTTGTAATTAGTCCCCTTTCATTTCTGATTTTATTAGGGTTTCTCTCCTCTTCTTTATTAGTTTTTATTTATTATTTAAAAATTAGCTATTAGTTTAATAGACTTTTTGAATAGTATTTTTGATTTCTATTTTATTTACTTCTGTTATACATTTTAATCATTTACTTCTACTAACTTTTGATAAAACTGTTTTTATCAAACACTTTTTCTAGTTTCTTCAGGTGAATGCTTAGGTTTTGCTGTTTTTGTTTATTTTGCTATTCTTTTTGCTACCTCTTGTGGGATTGTACAGCTAGAAATCTGCTTCTTTTACTGTTTTTGCTTCATTTCATATGTTCCGATACGTTCCATTTTTATTTGACTCCAGGTAATTTTCAATTTCATTTTGATTTTCTCATTGACTTAATCTTTGTTGAATAACACTTTTTTTCCTTCACTCTTCTGTGGCATTCACCTCTGTCCTCTTTTGGATGATTTCTAGTTTTATGTCATTGCAGTCTGAAAATATGCTAGACACGATTTCAATGTTTGCAAATTTATTGAGACTCTATTTGCACTCTAACACATGGTCTATCCTTGGAAATGTTCCATGAACACATGAAAAGAATGAATGTTTATTATTTGGGTGAAATACTCAGCAGATATCTATGAAGACAATTCCATCTAATTAGTCATTTAAAATTATTTTTTGCTGATTTTCTTTCTGGATGATAGGCCTTTACTGTGAGTGGTATGTTGAACTCCTATATTATTGTTGTGTTGCTTTTAGTCTCTCCCTTTAGGTCTGATAATATTTGCTTGATGGACTTTGATACTCCTATGTTGGGTGCACATGTATTAATAAGTGCTATGTCTTCCTGCTGTAGTGATCCTTTTATCATTATATAATGACTTTTACTTTTGTTAATTTTTTTGGCCATAAGTATATTTTATCTGATATAATAGTCCTTGCTTTTTTTTTTTTAGATTCGCTACTGGCTTGGAGGGCCATTTTTCATCCCTTTGGTTTAGATCTGTTCTATATCTTAAGTGAGATTGTTGTAAACATCAGGGAATTGCATTTTGTTCTTTTACCCATTTATTGACATTTGAGGGTTTGCTACTGTGATTTTGCCTTTTTGTATTCTAGTCTATTTTTTCTATTTGTTTGCTTATTTTTGTGAACTTAAAAAAAATTTAGATACATGAGTATCCTTCAAAATTTCTTATGACAGAGTCTAGTGTTATCAAAGTCCTTCAGTTTTAGTCTGTCAGGAAAAAGACCTCCATTTCCCCTTAATAGCTGAAAGTGAGTTTTGCCGGAAATTATATTCTTGGCTGACAGTTTTAATTTTGAAATACATCATTCCATTCTCGCCTGGCCTGTAGAGTTTCTGCTGAGAAGTCCAATGATAGCCCAATGAGAATACCTTTATAAGTTACTTGCTCCCCCCACCATTAGCATTCTTTCTTTGTCATGTAGATTTGTTAGTTTCACAATTTTATGTATCATGCATGTATCTTTGCAGTTAAATAATCAGGTATTTTGTTGGCTTCATTGACTTGTCTATTTAGTTCCTGCCCCAGGTTTTGAAAATTTTCAGCTACTAATTATTATTATTATTATCATTTTAGTTCTCTCATCCTTTCTTTCTCTTTTCACCTTGCAGGATACCCATTATTCTTTGTTTCCTTTCTCAATGGCGTCTAATAGTTCTCAGAGTTTTTCTTTACTTTTCTATATTTGGTTTCTCTCTCTTTCCCACATGTCTACATTTTTATCTTCCAGGTTGCTAATCTGGTTATCCATTTAGTCAATACTGCTTACATAGGTTTTTATGGAATTCTTGTTCTTATTTATTATATTCATCATCCTGAATCTCTGTTAATTTGTTTTGTTTCAATTTCAACCTTCTGCTTGGTAATGTATTTTTGATCTGATACTTGTTTTACTGACTACTCTTGTATTTTTTTGCTTATTGCTGAGTTCACTTGTAATTCTTTGAACTGTTTTTCTGACTTTAAAAAATCTCTTTAAGCTTGCTTATGATTGCTACTTTGAGATTTTTATCTGCTACAAAATTATAATTTTCTATGTCTTCCAATTTGTTTCTGGTGAGATGTTGGTATCTCATTTTGCTGTTTAATACTTGAGGTCTCAGAGTGTTTTGTGCACACTTGGAACTGAGTTGCTTATCTTTTGTTTTACCAGAAGGTAGCACTCTGGTTTTATTTTATGTGTGTGTGTGTGTGTTTTTGTGTGTGTGTGTGTGTGTGTACTTTTCTACATTTTAAATTTTAATTGATTTTATCAAAGAAATTATTTTATATTTTTTACCCTTGCAGCCTTCCATAGTAAGAATCACTTGTTAAACTGGGAGTGAAGGATATCTACTGTGTGGGGGGAGGGCTTGTAAATTGGGATTTTTGGTGGTTCTTGGCTGCATGGTGGAGGCCTTGGTCACCTGCTCAGTCTTCCTCTCTGGAATTCAAGTCTGGATCTCCTTCTGCTTTGTGATCCTTGGTGGATTCTGGATCAGTATAAAGACTAGTGTTCTAATCTCACTCACTCCTCTTTCATTTTCCTCAACCCAAGAGTCTGTGTTACCACATAATCTTTGCTCTTTCTTACCTGCTACCCTGTTTTCTCTGTACTGTCTGCTGTATCTCCAGCTGAAGCCACAGCTAACTGGCTGCTGCATTATACTTTCCTTTCTTTTATCTTTAGTCATTCAGATACATGGGTTTCCTCAGGCGATATTTTCAATGTTCCCCGAGTTGCTGAAGTGACTTTGCTTCATCACTGTGCTCTGGTGTTATACACCAGAGTGCCTTCAGTGGAGAATGGTTAATTGTTTCTCATGTAAGTGAAGCAGGGAATGTACTCTGACTTCCTTCTATACTAGAACATTCAATTTTTTATATTTAAAAATAAAAGGGATAAATTTACATGGGTCTAGTCAAACAATTATAACTTTCTCAACAGTTAAGAAAAAGGTATACTAATGAAAATTTGTAAAGAATAAGCAATGAAGTTGAATTGTCAGTGGCTAATTCTGAAAAGGAATTATGGTTTCTAGCTCATATAAATTGATTCTCCAGCTTAAAGTGCCTACATATCATTCATTTCTCTCCAGTTAGTTATTTGGGACCCCCAAACTACCTTTTAGATATCAGTTTTTTTGAGACTATTTCAATTTTTTAAGCACCCTGTGGGCTTACCCCATCCCAAGAATATAAATCTTGCTTCTAGTGGTCAGATGAGAGAAATGGTCATATTCTCTTGCCTACTGACACCATTTCTACTCAGGCTGTGAAATGAAGTTGGTGTTGAAACAGAATCCGTTCCATCTGATGCATATACCTAAATTCTTTGCTGTTCTCTGTCTCTCATAAACTTTATTGTGCCTTTCTCTTGGACTGCAAAGGAGTATGTATTTATGTTCAAATCTGCAGGCTTAACTTTTGATTTTAGGATATTCTTCCTGGGAAATTGGACTTGGGAGAACATCATATTTCTACCATGAATAAGGCTAACTCTTTTATAATAATCAATTCTTATTATCTTATACTAAGTATGAATTTCCAGTCAAAACTCTTCTTACCCTATTATAAATTCTAACTTGGGCATGTCTCCTTTGGTCTTCTTTCTCACTATCTGATAATGGATAGGAAATTTCCTGTCCACTCCAGCAGTTTTATCTCATTTTTGATCTTAGAAAACAGAAATTTATGTTTTCAATACCCTTCCTCCTCTACGTTTCTTTCTTCCTATAGAAATTGATCCATAGCTCCTATTGAGATGTGTGTGGTGGGTTTGGAAGTGGTGGTATTTTTATATTAAGAGTTAAAGCACACAAAATATTAAATGATTTTTGCCTCTTTATCCTGACTTTGAATAACAGTATCACTCACCTAGATGATATATTTCTGATCAAAGAAAAATTATTTCAAGTATTCAATCCTGCCTTACCAATAATTTATGTGAATTATCAAAGAGAAATAGTAAAATTAGAAAACTGACAAATATCTTAGAACATTTTTTTATGGAGAACTGGTAAGTATATTGGACTGTAGTTATCCTATTAGACTCTTGATGGGAATGCAAATTGATATAATTATTTGTGTAAGTATTTATATTGAGCTGTGTATCATTAAACTGTTGCTACATAACAAACTACTTCAAAGTTCAGTGATTTAAAGCAATAGGCATTTATTAATAATCAGAATTTTGCAAGTCATCAGGGATAGTCTATTAGTCCTGATTAGTCTTAGTCATGTGTCTGGTCAGCTTGGGTCAAGTAGGCAGCTCTATTAATCTTGGCTGGGCTCCTTTACATGTCTGAAATCAGTTAACTCTAGGCTTATATAGGATGGTTTTGCCTGGGACAAATGGACTCTTTTTCTGTCCTTAGCAGGCTAAAACATACTTGATCACATGTGGTGGGAATATTCCAGGAGACTGAGAAAAGCATTCAAAGCCTCTTGAGACCTAGGCTTGGAATTTGCATAGTCTTTTCTGACAAATTATGTTGGGCAAACAAATCACTAGTCCACCCTCATTCAAGAAGTGGAGAAAGTAGATTTCACTTTTCAATGAGATGAGTGGCATAAATTACAAAAGCATATGTAAAAAGAGTATGACTCATTTTTTCTTGTTTGATGACAGATAACTTTTAAGCCTCACCCCTCTCCCCTTCTGCTTCACATTCAGGCAAGATAAGAAAGCCTAGGTGCAGCCTCCATTGGAACCAATGAGTAGATCAAACTACCCAATTTTTATTTCCTATGGAAACTTTTCCATTCATGTGACAAATGAGAGGATTTCAGCTTTTTTTTTTAGTACTGTGTGGTACTTTATTTATGCCACATCTTTATTCATTCATCTGATGATAGTCACTTAAGTAGTTTCCAATTATTTTCAATTGTTAACAATGCAGGGGGTGCATATATCTCTGCAAATTAGGTTTTTTTTTTTTTTTTTTTTTTTTTTTTTTTGTAAATACCCGATGTGGAATGATGAGGCCATAAGGAATTTTCTTTCTACATTTTTCAAAGAATCTCCATACTGCTTTCCAAAAAGGTTGCACTAATTTACTATCCCATCAACATTATAAAGGTATTTCCTTTTCTACACATTCTCACAAACATTTGTTGTTTTCAGTCTTTTGGATAATGGCCACTCACAATTCCGAGGTGATAGCTCATTGCTGTTTGATTCTCATTTCCTTGACAACCAGCAAAGAGGAACATCTTTTCATGTGCTTGTTGATCACCTTAATGTTTTCTTTGGAAAATGTCTATCTAAATCTTCAGCCCAATTTTGATTGGATTTTTTGTTTTTCTGTTGTTGAATTTATGAATTCTTTATACATTTTTGACATTGAAACGTTGTCAGATATATGACATGCAAATATTTTCCAGGTAGTAGATTTTCTTTTTGTTTTGGTGATAGTTTCTTTTGCTGTACAGAAACTTTTTAATTTGATACAGTTCCATTTGTTCATTTTATTTTTGTTTTCCTTGTCACTGAATATGGGTCTCTAAAGCCCTTCCTAAGGCTGATGCCATGGAATGTATTAACTTTTTTTTTTCTTCTAAATATTTTATGGTTTCTGGTCTTACTTCCAAGTCTTGAATCCATTTGAATTAACTTTTCTATATAGTGCTAGAAAATGGTCTAGATTTATTTTTTAATGTGGCTGTCCAATTTTCCCTACATCATTTATTGAAAAGACTTTCCTTTCTCTCTTTTATGCTCTTGGCTCCTTTGTTGTAAATTAACTGACCACATATGTATGAATGTCTTTCTGGTGATTCAGTTCTAATCCACTGATCTGTGTCTCTATTTTTATTCCAGCACCCTACAGTTTTAATCACTATAACTTTGTAACACAGCTCAAGATCTTAAAAGTGTGACACTTCCACTTTTGTTCTTTTTATTCATGTTTCCTTAGGTATTCAGGAGCTCTGTGATTCTATACAAATTAAAATGCTTTTGCTCTATTCCTTGAAAATGCCAGTGAAATTTTGATGGGGACTGCATTAAACTTGTATATAGCTTTTAGTAAGATTGCCATTTTAATGATGTCAGTTATTCCTAACCATTATCATAGAATATCTTTCCATTTCTTTATACCTTCCTCTACTTCTTTTAGCAAAGTGTTATACTTTTCATTGTATAGGTTTTTCACCTCCTTTGGTAAGTATATTTCAGAGTTTTCAATCATTTTTGTTTCTATTATGAATTGGGTGGCTTTCTTGATCTCAACCTCTTAAAATGTATTATTTACATGTAAAATCAGATTTTTGTATTTTAACTGTGTAACCTGTCATTTTACTGTACTAATTGATCAATTCTTTTTTGGTGAAATTTTTAGGGTTTTATGCATATTTTTTATGTTTTTTGCAAATAGGAATAGTTTAATTTATTTTCCAACTTGGATTCTTTTTTATTCCTTGTCCTGCTTAATTTCTCTGGCTAGAGCCTCCATGATGTCAAATAGCAGTGGCAGGAATTGCACAGGAACTTTTACAAATGGGTAAAATTATTTATATTTCCTCTTTTTTGATCTTATAATTCTCTAGGAATTTAACTTCAGCAAGAAAGATGCTTGAAAATATGGAGCTATGAGGAAAAACCTCACACTTTGTACAAGAAATGCCCTTATTGATGGGGAAGTTGTCATTATATTGTGATCCATTATTATGATGCATTATTACTTGTATATTGAAATGATATTATAGAATACAACATAGGAAAAATGTTCACTGTGTTGTTTTATGTAATTTTATAGATTATATACCAAAAAAGGTATTCATTAAAGCATTTTAGTTCTGATAAATAACACATAACATGAAATCTACCACTCTAATTATTTTAAGTATATTAGTGTATTTATTATTTAAGAAAAATATTTTCATAACTATGTGTTGGGAAATATCAGAAGAAAACACACTTTGAGTAGAGATATTGTTGGATTTTAGGTGAACTTTATTTTTTCAATTTGCTTTCATTTACTAAAATCTTAAAAAAATGTGTGGTTTTGCAATTTAAAAGATTATAAAAATTAAAACATGGTGAAAACTTGGAAGTCTTTGAGATAAAGAAGTATGAAAATGCATATTTTTATTTGTGAGCTCAAGGATGATAAAAACAGAATATGAAACATTCAGTGTTCACAAAGGTTAATTTTAACATCTAGATTTTGATTCTCTCAAAATGTTGGTAATGAATTGGCAATTTTCTCAGTTAACATTGATTTGGATAATACAAAGAATATTATTGGAATAACGCGTTAAAATTGTCAGTATCCTGTGATGATATGGGAAAGAATGTATAGACCTTCTCTGTTCAGGATTTCAATAATTGAGACTACTTTTTTCCCAGAAATGACAAAAAATGTAAACGCTTTTAGTTTATTTGCATTCTGTTGGATTTTTATTACACAACTGATTAGAAAGTCCTCCTGTGAAGGGTCAACTGTTGGATATAAGGGCTTTATGTTTTACATTATGTCAGAAACCCTGAAAGGTTCTCCATCCCTGAAGTACAAATGCCTATGACTGATGACAGAGGTATGTAAGGCTGTTGTAAAAGACACCATCAACTGAAAGAGTGTGTATGCTCCAAAAAACATTTACTTTCACTTTTCAACTTTTTGTCAAGAATTTGGGAGTACTTAAAGTTAATTCACACATTCATTACATGTATGCTACATGATTTGAGTACATCTCATACCTGGGGCATAGACTAATCAAGTGGGAATATTTATTTTGAAATCACAAGGACTTTGCAAATAATTTCTCTTTCTCTTTGTCTCTCCTCTCTCAGGTCAAATCAATGCAGTTTGAAATTAGCAAGCTAAACATATAAATTTATAATAAATTAAATAAATTTGTAATGCAATTGCAGTAAATTAACAAGAGGAAAAGGCAGAAAATAGACATTAACTCAATATTATAGATTATGCTATTGTGGGTCCCTTTAGTGTAAAGGGCAGATGGCTTGCAGTGTGCAATGTTTCCTTGGGCAACAATATGTTTTATTTTATTTTAAGGATTCTAATTTTGAACACATTAAGAATTCCCTTTTAAAAAGAAATGAGGATAATTTTGATTGGCCTATTAGTGGTGATCTTACAAAAATATTGCTAAAAAGAAGAAAATTTATTTTTAAACTTCTTCATATTCTCTTTACCTTTGGTGCATTTTATCTTAGGAAGATCAGTTTTTTCTGGAGAGTGATGAAGAGAGATTTATTATTTGCTGTTTTTCTTTAAGCCTCAGAATGGTTTCTTCAAACAAAAGCTTGTATGGGAGTCTGGTTTATTATATGGGGATATTCTGGATAGACAGCGGTGTAAGGAGGGCTCTAGAGCCCCGCTTATCTGGCATCCTTGATCCAGTTCTTAGTCATGGGTCCTGATGCAACTCTGAGGAGCTCCTGGGCTCCAGGAAAGACCTGTTTTAACCACTAATCTGAAGTATAAAATAATAAGATGCTGTTCTCAAAAGTAAATCCATATATATCATTCTTCTCATCAACACTTTTAAAAATAGCTCCATTAAAACACTGAAAAAGCTTATAAACTGTGGCCAGCTTTCAGGAGCTTACAATTTCTACCAAGGACATGTTTGAATTTCAACATTTCCATTAAAATGACTGAATTATCACATTTTCATAGGGAACATCTGTTGGAGCTAAATTTAACATGGTTTTACCTGTAATGAAGGCCACAAAAGAGCTATTCAGACTCTTGCACACAGAGTTCATCATGCCACACATACCAGTCTCTTATTTTAATATGAAAGAGGGTAGTCTGTGGCCTGGAAACATGGGCTCAAAGGTTGTAGAGTCCAGGTAACATGAGAAATAGAGGACATAATATTTATGCATGAAAAGAGACAGATTACTTAGAGCTTTAAGGAAGAACAAAGAAAGCTTTGAGGTTTCAGTTATTTTAGAGAGCAGTGAACATTTAGAACAAAGTTATATCCAGGAGAGGACAAGAAAAGTGTGATTGAATTTCTTCAAGGTTTTGATCTTTGTGCAACCCCATTCCGTATCAATTATCTTATGTGCAAACCAATCAATTAGTAAGATTCAGGGCCCTACACAATTTGTGGACTCCAGCACAAAATGAAAATCTGAGGCTACTTGTTCAGAAAAATAGGAAAATAAGTCCTGTCAAAGGTAAAACATATAATATTTTTCATTCCTTTCATAATTTTTTCTGCCTTATCATAATGTATTGTATTTGCTATTCAGTTATTCTAAGTAAATAAAAATGTTGAATTATTAGTATATTTAAAATTGTATATATTATATATTAAATATTAGCATATATTATGTAGTTCTCGTTATATATAATCTAATTATTTATTACTATACTAGTATAATAATATTAGTATATATTAAAATTTTAAATTATTAGCACAAATTTTGCAGCTTATTTTAACTCATGAAATATCAGTTGTAATGCAAATTTAAAGGCAATTAATGCATATGCAAAATCACCAAAATTGCACAATTCATATCTTGTAGCTCATTCATGCATATACATTTTATTCCTACTGAAACAATAGAAATGTTACTCAAAATTAGTTCAGCTATTTCTATATCACTTTTCGATATGTACACATTCTACCAGTATTCTTTCAGTTTACTGGTAAGAAACAACTGAAAGGAAAAGAGGCTATGCATTTTCTTATCTTTCTTTTCATTGTATGTCATTATTTCTAGCACAAGCGGTTGTTAGCAAAGTTAGATAGAAGAATAAGAAAGAATATGATGGGATTCCTTTACCACTTCTGTTTTGGAGAACACTATTACCTTCTTCCTGCATTTCAAACCACTTCTGATTTGAATGAATTAAGAAGTCCTCTGGAGTTGTCAAATCCCCACCTACTCCTGAAGGTACATTACTGCTGTTGGATTCTCTTTGAATCTTCGTGAACTCCCACATATTGCAAGTCCACCAGCATTATTTGCCCAGAGGCGTTCTGAAAACTATTTGCAAACTGCAAAGGGACTTAAGCGATAATTACCTAGGTAATTCTTTTTCACAGTTTAAAGAGGCTTGGGAGAGCAAGATCATGGTTCTGGCAGATTTAACGTCTGTTGTGAAGTCTTTTTTCCTGGCTTACAGGTTGGCTGCTGCTGCTGCTTCTTTTTTTTTTTTTTTGCTGAGACCTCACATGGTGGAAGGGACAAGGAGTTTTTTTCCAACCTCTTTTACAAGGACACTAATTCTATTTATGGACTCTGCCTTCATGACTTAATCATCTTCCCAAAATGCCACCTCCTAATACTACCCTGGGGAGTAGGATTTCAACATAGGAATTTGGGCTTAGGGCGCAGGCAGTCATACCATAGCAAGAGCAAAATTCCCCCACCCTGGTTGGCTATGTCCTCAGCATTTTTCAAAATAGGTTTCTCCATGCCTTCTGTTTCTCTTCTGCTCAGCACTAACTATTTGTTCACTATATCCAGTGTTTCTCATCCTGGCTGAATAATTGGTCAAAGAAGAGATCAGAATCAGTGGAAGGTGGTAGATCCAGCGTGCAGTGAGATACCACTCCCCAGTCCTTCCTTTTGGTTTTCCTTTTTGTTTTCTCACTACTTAGTCATATTATGTTTATCCTATTTAGAGATCTTCCATTACCTAGCAAATATGATAGTCTAACAATGTAGCAGTCAGAGTTGTGATTAACTTTTTGTTTTCTGGATTTTTGGATTTTAATATTGTTTGCATTAAACTCATACAGTAGGCTTTTGAATGGTAACCCACACACCACAGATGTCTTTCTTAATCCTTGGAAGCTGTCAATTTGTTACCTTACATGAGAAAAGGAATATGTAGATATGCTCAAGTGAAGAATCTTGACATGGGGAGATTCTGAATTATCTGGGTGAATCCAATATAATCGCTGTTTTTTTTTTTTTTTTTTTTTTTTAATTATAAGAGGGAGGCAGCAATACCAGAATCAGAAGATAGGAAATGGAAGCAGAGGTCAGATGAGAGAAAAGAAAATATGTTATTCATTTTGGCAATTAAGGAAGGAACCATGAGACAAGGAATAGAAATTGCTTCTAGAAGCTGGAAAGGACACTAAAATAGATTCTCTCCTAGAGTTTTCAGAAAGAATCAGCCCTGCTGGGACCTTGATTTTTTTTCCTGTGGAATTAATATTGGATTTCTGATCTCTAGAATTATGATGTAATAAATTTGTCCGGTGTTAATCCAGTAAGTTTGCATCAGCAATAGGAAGCTCTTAATCGTTTTGGTAATTAAAATATTTCCACTCAGTACGTAGGCTATTCCACCTATAAAATAGTTCTAGTGCTAAGTTACAAACAGGAGAATTTTGATCTTAATTCAGTTTTGATATTCCTAAAATGGTCTGAAGAGTCTACTGTTAGCTGGATATAATGGAATTACATAAAGAAAGATCAATTTCATCAAATCCTTAAAATAATTGGAGAACACAGTTGATGATGAAAGTAATTTATTTTAGTCTTTCACCTAAAGTTAAAACATTTGATTATAAACTAATACCAAGTATATGTGTATGACACAAAGAATAATAGTTGACCACATAGAGTTTATAATCAAGGGAAATAAAACAATACCCAAATAAGAGCATTGCTAGTCAAAATATGTGCCATGGGAAAAATAATATGTGTTAATGGAGCTTAAGATAGTAATCATATGTTCTGTATAACAAAATAGGAAGGTCATTAGACTATGACCTAGTTATTTCTTGTGTTGAACTTTAGGTAATGAATATTTATTAAGTGGAGATGGAAGGAGTAGTGAGAGAGGATGTTTCAGCTAAGAGTAATGTGAAATAAAAGACGGAAGCAAAATAAAACACGTGTCAGTTGGGAATAAGGTCGACTGATTGGCTTGGAATGTAGTATGCGTGTAAGGGTCTAGCAGGACATAGGGTGAAAAGGTGGATAGTAGTGAGAGTTCAGAGAAGACATTAATCTGTTTAGGAGTTTTGGACTTGGGTCTATAGGCAAAGGAGTGTGATGAGTTTTCAGAGCTGAAGGGATTCAAAGGTAAACATTTTCCAGATGGGAGTTAAACATGTGTGCCTGAAGAGTAGGAGATAAGTGGGATCTGTCATTAAAAAGCTAAATTTATTTCTCATTATGCCTCTAACAGGATGCCCTGGTTTGCTCATTTGTAAAGTTATTGTTTTAAAGTGAACTGTGAATAAGATTACCTATAGATTTAATAACTTGCAACTCTGTGATATTGGAAATAATTTTGGAGTCATTTGCAGAGAGGTCATACATTGTCATACATTGTGAGAAGAGTTAAGACTACAAAGGAAGTAAGTGTAGAAAGTAAAGGAAGAACACTAAGGACATCACAGCACGTATTGATGTATGGGAAGCACAGAAAATGGAAAAAGAGAGAGATGCCGATGAGATACCATATAGACAAGAGAAGAATTAAGTTAGGGAGGAGATCAGAGAGGAGGATGCCAAATGGAAGAGAAAACAACAACAACAAAAAAACGGCAAGGAAAGGAAACTGTAGCTTGTTTGTGGACAAAAAGAAAAATCCACCCCCCCCAAAAAAAAAAAAATAAAAAGAAGACTTGGAAAATTTCAAGGGGAACAAGATTTTCTAAAGAGATGAAATAAAACTAAGAATACTCTGACAAAAGTAGACTTAAGAAGCAGGAGACACTTCCCCTTCTTATGGAAGAGGAGAAAAGAACAAGGTAAGAATTTAGATATAGCACGGGAGGCAGTCTGGGAAAGTGAAAAATTTCAGCATAAACACTTTTCCACATTCTTCATCTGTTAAGATGACTGGATTTGCATAAAGTAAAAAAGCCACTGAGTGGTAGAGGGTTTGTTTAGAGGAAGAGGAAAAGTAAATCATAACTGTTAAAAGTCCAAAATGGAATTAGCTAAAATGAGATTAAAAAATAATAATGAGGGGAAATGCACTTGATTAAATATTAAAATGTATAACAAGATGGCTGCAATTAAAGTATTTACTACATAACCAGGCTAACTGATCTTGGGTCAAAATACAGAAACAGATTTGATATAAGAATATAATATAAGAAGTTAACATATATATGATGTGGAGACTACTAAGAATTTAAGAATCAGCAGAAAGAGGAATGGATTTTTCAATATGTGATATTGAATCCACATTGTAAAATTATTAAATTCTTAGTTTAAAACTAGACCAACCTTGTAAAACTAAGGAAGTCCCATCATTTTCACACCTTATATATCAAAAATTGCAAGTAACTCACATTTGAAGTATAAGAAACAAAATTATAAAAGTAAGGAAAATAAAACAGTATTTTGATAGCTCTTGATTATAGAAATGTGGTTGGTTCTTTATAAGCATAAAATAAGATAAAAACTTAAAGGAAAATGATCATTGATTTGATTTTCTCTAAAACAAATTATAAAAGGTATAGAGTGAGAGATTGTGGAAGAACATTACCCAAAAAAGTTTTTGTAAAAGTAAGGATGAGAGATTATGAAAGGACATTACCCAAAATGTTAATATTTCTTTCTTGATAATGGAATCTTGAGTGATTACTATTCTTATTAGTATATCTTCTCATAGTTTTTTAAGTGAAGAAATTTTTATGAGTAAAATAATTTTTAATCTTGGTAAATTAAAAATATTTACTTTTTGCAGGTATTTGGAATGCAAGAATTTGCGGTAAAATGAGTCACTCTTTGGTACTGTTTTGGTGATCTACGAGTCAGAGTGGAAAAAATGTTGTGAAATATACTATTAAGGACTAAATAACGTGGGCAGTGGGATATGGACTTTTTAAACATTGGTGAGAAATTGGCTAGAGGGGCTGTCTGTAAGCTTTAGGGCAGACTAAGAGATAAAACAATGTGAGGAAATTTGACAAGGGAACTCAGGTTGGGGAGAAATGGAACCTGGGCAGAAAAAAGGAGAATAGATTCATTAGGATGGAATTGATGGAAAGATTGGGGAAAATCTGCGTTTTTCATTTCAGAGATTAAAATATTCAAAGTGATGATCAAATATAGTGGATAAATGTTTCTTGTAAGGAGTTGAAGTAGTTTGGAAAGAATGTCATTTGAGTTGTGTAGGGTAAGAAATTGTCACCCAATATTTGGAGAGGAAGAATTCCTTGAAGAAAAAACTGACTGCTTTTAGAAGCGTGAAGAATTGGAATATTGTATTTTATATATTATTTGTTAATAACAACAATATAAGTATTTAAAAAAGATAAAGGCATTAATGAAACTTAAACTACTATACACACCTTGTATTTTTTCAATTTGTTTAAATCATAAGTGGTGCAATTTGTAAGTGTAAGTTGTCTGTTTCCTATATCTTACATAGCATTTACATTACTACAATACTCTGGTGATATTCCTTTTTTGGCATAACATCTATGCATTACAAAAAAGTTATGCAGATTTGACATTTATACAATTTATTTCTAAAATAATTTTTATCATTTCTCTTGTTTACATTGTTGTGTGCATTTTAAGATACTGAGATCACTCTTTAGTCTGTGTGCATTTCATACCATACCCACCACCAAAGTTCCAGTGTCCTATGTACAATGTACTTAATATGGATTTGTTTTAAATGATCAGTACTAGTCTTTGTAATAGATGACCCCTGTGATTTATAGTAGTTGAAATATAGTTTTATGGTTGAATAAAGAATTCACTGAAAAAAACCTAAATTGAATTATTGAATTCGTCTATACATCCATTGTAGACAAGCATATAAATGAATATTACAAAAAATTGACAACCTTTCTCTAATGCTGTTTCACCATTCTCAATAACCCCTCATAAAACTCAATTTTTATACCTTTAGGATCTTTATCTTCTGAAGTTGACTTTCATTATATTTTATATATTGCTTATTTACAATCTATTTAAAAATATCCTTTATTAAGGCATAAAGTTGATCTTATTTTCTTTTATGCACTTAATGAAACTGAAGCACTGTGAGTTAAACAATTAGAACAATTAGATTAGAATAATATACACAAAATTATGTGCTTAAAGTTAAAAGTACAACATAGTTCATTCCACAGGACTACAATTTGAAAACTCTTCACACAAATCTCAATTTACTTTTTCTTAAATCTGCTAAATCAAGTTGCTTAATAAAATTCAGATGAAAAATAGGTCACAGATCACTAGGACAAAACATTTTATAGACATAAGTTTTTAGTTGATGAATAAATTCTTAATATCAAATAGCTTTTACCTGAAATATCCTCTATTTTTAATTTAATGATAACTGAGGTTTAGCATATTCTGCAAATGCTTGAAACAGCTAATTGGAATGATGTAATGAATGTTCTAAATTTTTTGTATAAAGGACATTCTATGAAAACCCCTAAATAAACCTGAATCAAGGAAGGTTTTTTTAAAGCTATAAAATTTTCTCATACTTGAGACTCTTTAAATGCCACATATAGGCTTCACAATATTGTTAGGTCTTATTTTTGTTTCCAAATTATTTTCAACTTAACTGAACAAAGTGTTAAAGTTGAATTGCATAGACACATGAATGGGACTGTAATATTTCACTCTTAGGGGCTGAATTGTGTCCCCTTCCCTGCAAGTTCATATGCTGAAATTCCATCTCCCAATACCTCAGAATTAATCATATTTGGAGAGAGGATTTTAAAGAGATAATTAAGATTAATTGAGGTCCTATGGTTCTGCCTTACACTATGTGACTGTATTTGGAGACTGAACCTTCGAAGAGGTGATAAAGCTATAATGAGGCCAATGGGGTAGGAGGCTAACCCGATATGAATGGTGTCCTTATAAGAAGAGGAAGAGACACAAGGATGCATGTGCACAGAGGTCAAGTGCTGACACAGTGAGAAGGTGACCGTTTACAACCATGGAGAGATGCTTCAGGAGAAAACACTTTGACCTTGAACTTCCAGCTTTCAGAGCTTTGAGGAACAAATTTCTGCTGTGTAAGCCATTCAGTGTTCGGTATTTTATTATAGTAGCCCTAGATAATTAAAATATTTATTAGCAAATGACTTTTTTTCCTACAGAATGTTTTCTAAGATTGAAACATTAAGTTCTGTAAAAGAATTAGTACCTTATTATATCACTTTTCTAAGGCAAATAGGAGGTTGGATTTCTTAGACCCCTCTGGCTAAACGAAATGTGTTACTTGTTCTGGAAAATTTAATTATTGGTCAAGATCTTCAGAATTATTTTCCCTCTGCCCAGGTGGTCATGGAAAATGAGGTAGGATTGCTTCCTCACTGATTATATGCTTTTCTACATAAACTTCTGTTCTGTGAAGCCACTGAGGCTGATAAAGGGGGACTGCTGTTAGCTACCTCCAGTTGATTCTTTAATTTATCCTGTCTGATAGAACTGTGTTTATTTGTTAAAAATGATTGACAGTTCTTCTGCAATTCAAGAAGACATTAAAAAAATGAAGTGTCAGCTTATGGTTATATGAGCAGCAGAAACTTTCTAAAACCTTGTTCAGGCAAATTTTTGAATCCACAGATAATTTGATTATCCCTATTTATCTCCCTGGAACAAGGTTAAAATATTTTATCCATATCAGGGGAAGAACATTTGGGTGATTAAAGGTCTAGAGCTGGCAAATGTGAGCCTTCACTGTTTATAGAACAGTGTTGGCAAGATTCCTAAACACCACCATTTATAAAATCATAAAAACCCCCTATTCAACATGAAACAAAGCCAAAGTTCATTTGCACAGTTTTGCTGCTGTAATTGAAACCACTTAGGGTTGTTTATTGTTCTAAGAGCAGAAACAATAAAGATAGCATTAAAAGAAACTGACCCAGTGTGATGCTATCAGATGAATCAAAGAAAAACAACCAAGTTTTTTTTTGCATACACAGTTGCGCTCATTCTTTTCTTGATTGTGGTTAGCATACCAGCATGAAGGTTTATATTGTTCTTTTTGAAACTGGAGATGAGGGAAAGGGTAAGTCTGCAGTGATTATAACAGTAGCTCTGTCTCATACATTTTTCTTGCTGCTCTTCTTTTTTAACTGTAACAAATCTGACTAGAGAGAAAGGAAAGATACTCCATTGGTGAAGCTAGTCATTACATACTCCATGGAGTAAAGACAAACATTTTTCTCTTTATTAAAAAAGCTTGGTTAAGAAATTGAATGTGTCTTTAATGAGGATAATAACTTAAGCAAACATAGCAAAGTTACCTAAATATAAAATAAAAGGAACTCATTCCCAAGTGTGCAAACTGTTGGGAGATACTAGCAAACTAGCAAAAATTTTCATAAATTGAAAAAAACATTTGGGAGCATCTAAGTTTTGTTTTTCATAGGACACATTGTGCCATTTTGTTTGCTTTGCTTTTATTTGTGTTACTAGATTTTCAGATTCAGTTCTGTTACTATGTGATAATGAGGGTCAACTCACAGAAATAAGATGGTTAAAAGACAGAATGACTTTAAGGTCACTTTCTCTTAAAGGTTCCTCTTTAGGGGATCCAGACAGAGATCTGGATGCAACTGAATGTATTACTTAGCATCATCAGCTGAAATCATAGAGGACAGATATTAGACCTTAGGTGTAAGGACACTTTGTAGTTAGTCGTAGTAGAGTGGAGACCAAGGGTTATGACTGCAGAAGACATCCAGGACCCTGATCAGAGTAGACCACTAAAATGAGACCCCTGTGAAGACCCAGGTGAGGGTGAGTGACAAGGCTACTCTTTCATTGGTGCACACCATTTCTTTGTTTTGTTTTGTTTGCCTTTTTATAGACTAGAGTTGGGGAAGTTACCTAAAGTCCAGAATTTACAGCCTCGTCTTAATCTGAAAGAGAATGTTTTATAATGAGAGGAAGTTAGATAATTATTTGCATTATTATTATTACTATATTTTTATTGTGTAATTTCCCCCTGATATCCAGTGGAGAGTAGGCTGATGAACAATGGGTGTGCTATATAAATCAAAGAAGCAAAAAGCTTTCTGACAGTTGGAATTATGTTATATATATTATCACTCTTTCTACAAATATTTATCCATATTTGCTCTAAGTAAAGTACTGGATTAGTCATTGTATTCGTTAGTCATGCTAACTAAACTTTTTAAGTATGCAATTTAATATGGCTGTAGGTTGTTCTATTTATTGCCCTAATTATTAAAAATACATATTTGCTCAGGTTTAATTCAAGATTAAAAGTATAATTGCCATCTCTATTTAGGAATATATTCTATATAGTTGGTTTATCAGTGTTATATGTTTCCAGTTATTGCTTCATTTCTATTTCTGTGCTTCATAGCAGTATATCTTTTCATTTGATGCTTTGTTTTCTCTCTCTTGCTTAAATATACTACATACACTTTAGTCACCACAATATTATAGGCAACCCATAGTTATTTGGTGATCAAATAAGTGAATATATACATTTTTAGACTATGCTCCACTTGAAATAAGATTGCAGATGCCTTCTAACCAGGAATACACTCTACATAGTAATCTGTTTGAGTAAGCTGTTTTAAAAAATATTTCTGATTTAATACAGATAAATGTCAATTGTAGAAAATTAAAAAATGTAGATAAGTATACATGCATGTCTAATTTATGTGGCCACCTTTCACTTATTTATAATAATAAGACCTATAACTATGTCTAATCTATGTATCTGTATACATATGTAACTAAAAGAGCTAAAACATAACTTTTCTGAGGAATACTTGTACAGGGTAGCTCTTTGAGTCAAAATACCTTCAAGAGTCCATAAAATGACAGAGGGAGAATGATAGATTGTTTGATTCATATTTTGAGTTGGGATTAAATAATATGAGATGGATTGTGCACTGAACTGCATTGTCACAGCAAAAGAAAAATCATTTAAATATACTCTTATGGCTTCCCATAAATATGGTCATGTTATAGAGTGAATAATAGTTCAAATTTAATCTTAAAAACAGCTGTTACTGAAAGACAATGTAGTAGAATAATTCAGAGTCTAGAACCAAAAAGCTTGAATTACAATCACAGTTCTGTTACTTACTAGGTGAACTAACTTAGGCAAATCACTTAGCTTCTATGTGCTTATCAGTAAAATTGCTGAAATATTAAACTTGGCCTTGTTGATTAATTGTGAATATCAAGGGTTAATAAATGCTAACCATTCAGAACAGTGATGCACAGAGTTAATTAATATTGGGACAATTAATCACTTCAGATTTTAAAACAGTCTTGGAGGAGAAGGAATCAGAGAAGAGCAATTGAAATAATTTATAGAATAGAAGAATTAATCTTACAAAGGAAAATAAAGGTTATGAAATATGCATTGTATAACAAAAAGACAAGGAGAACAAAATAACCACCTCTTCATCCTTAAAAGAACCAAGCAGTAAAGAGAAGTATTTAACATGGTACAGAGGAGGAGAACTATAATTAACAAGACTAAATCTAGAAAGAAAGACATTTTGACTAAGTATTAGGAAAGCGAAATTTATTTCTTCAAAATGAGAACTATGTAATTATGAGAAGTCTCCCATGAAATGTTAGTAAAGACTTACTCAAAAGTGATTTTTAACACTTATTATGTATGATACTGTAAGAGGTCACAGTCCTGTTGAGTTTGGAAGGCAAACTAAAGTAGCTTTCAAGTCATCACATATAAAGCTAACTTTTATTTCTCCTTAGAGAGAAAGTAGTTCATTAGCTATGGTTTCAGACTTTTGTGATTTCATTACATTTTCAGGAGATAAATATTTGCCCATGGCAAGAACTGACGGCTTAAGTTCAAAAATAAAAATGGAAGTCTATTTTTCCCTAGTCCATATTATGGTAACTCCAGTTTCATAGGGTCCCTGTTCTTTGTTCAGAATGTTGTTGTGGGACTCATCCCTCTGGACCAGCTGGTACCTGATTGCCTTCATTCATGTAAGACATTTGTTGACCTGCCTTCGCCTGGCCTGACCAAACTTGTGTTGAACATGTATAATGGAAAAGATCAAGGTTTCTTCATGGATATTTGTTATTCTTTGACATTGTTAGAAAATGTGAAGCTAAATTTTGTGCCATATGGGAAAACTCAATTAGCAAAATCAATGACCTAAGTCAATATATAGTAGATGACTTCTCGTACATAGAAACAGTGAAAACTTTTTCCCAATATACAGTGTAGCTAGTGAAAAAAGCAAGAAACAAGCAAATAAATAAAAGATAAGACCTAAACATGAAATAAAGCATCTATTACTTGCTATAAAAATTTTTGAAGGTGATGTAATTACTTCTTTGCAAATATTCAGAAGAACTTGCCTCTAATAAATGGGAAAGAAAAATATTTCAGATTAGCTTTTCTTCCTAAGAGTGAGTTACCAGGATTCTAATAAAGGCAATGATCAACTGAGAAGGAAACACTGGATAGAAGATTGCTAACCTTCAATGGTTAGTTTAGTTCAGTGGAATAATAGAAATACCTTACACTCTTAAAGCACTTTAAAATTTCAAGTGATTTCATATGTTTTCTCATTTGATCGTATTTATTCAAAATTTAAAAAGATAATACAGGGTTAACAAATTATATGTATATATTATATATATTATATATATACATATATATGTAGACCGCTGTGTTTCTAGATCACTTTAATATACAGAGATTCCTGTGTTCATAAAATCAGAAAATTTTCCAGAAAAGAAGATGAACAATTTCATGAATAATGTTTCTTCTAATGCTTTTATTCCCCAAACTAATCAGTATGCATTTTAGAAGTTTGGAAGTGGAGATCAAGAGATGCTATTTTATATTTACAAATTTCGATTTCATCGTATAAGTCAAAGTTCTCAAATATTTATATATACTAAATCTTATGAGAGAAAGTCTTAGTTATGTGTCATAATTAGTAATCTAATGTCTATATAAAATAAAATTGCTTTTATAGAAGTTGGTTTTAGTTATACCATGATTTCATGCGTGAAAACAAAAGCAAAAACTCAATCCAAAATAAATTAATCAAGTTCGGGTAGAATTGTATTTGGTAAACAACAATAATAATAATATTAACAAAACTGAAGTTAAGACAACAGGTCAAAATTATTTGAAGATTATAATATTCATTTTTATAAAGAATTTTGAACAATAAATTTGCTACTTGGTATCCTCTATCACAGTTATTCCATGTTTGGCTAATAACTAGGATATACCTGGAAGCATCAAGATACTAAAAAGTGAATTTAGAGGACTGAGACATCCTTATTATCTCCCATTCTGAAGTGTACCTCAAACACTAAAATTTCCTATTTGAACCTAGGGCAAAGATTATTCACTGAAATAGTTAAATCAGGTAAGATCAAACCAGGAAAGTTATGTTATTTCTTTACCAAGCATTTTAGTGTTACAATCTTTTATAAATCCATTCATTTATGGCAGAGCTATTTGTTTCACTCTGCATAATTGAGGACAGAGAAAGGTGCACTGGTGGTCTGCAGTAAGGAGTGATTTACTCCTATGATCTAGTCTGTGGTGGGAGTCAAAAAGCTCTTGAAAAAAAAGGAGAACTTGGTTCTACAGTAGGATAAAGAGGGAAAATAATATTAGGTGTAAAGTCATAAAGATATTGATGTGGTAAAAGTCAGTGTTTGGAGTCCTGCATTGTCAAAGTAATTTCATGAGCTTAAGACACAAATGGTGGGCCCATATAATTTATAGACTTGTGCAGACTTGCTGGGTCAGTAGGTGACAGCGAAGAAACTGTTTATTGTAATTCAAAGTTTAATGTAAATACATCTCTCTGTGTATGTGTAAATAGTATGTTACTGTATATAACAGGCATTATGTTGGGCATTAGTAACACAGAAGAATAAGAGAACATTAAACATTACATTCAAAATCCTGTAATCTACTAACTACGAACTGTCTCTGGGCCACATTAAGTCCCTCAGTGTTTTGAGACAGATTGGATGAGCACATCCACAAAAGAAAAGCAATAGAGGTTCTTACAAAACTATCACAACTTTAGAGAAATAAAAGAGCAAACATTAGCTAACCAGCAGCATTAGCTTTTCACATGAAGAATAATTCATTAGGGCTAAGTAACTAATTCATTAATTAAGCATAAAGAAATTTCTTTAAGGCAATCTGCTGAATGGGAGACATTTGAAAATAATTTACCTAATCAGAGGTTAAAATTCAGTGTATACATGTCTATATAAGTATATATATCTATATAAGTATATGTATATATAGATAAATAAAAAACTCATACAACTCAAAAACAGCAACAACAAAAACATAATTTGAAAAATATGAAGAGTATCTGAATACACACTGTCTAAAGAAGCTATATGGATAGATGGTCAACAAGTGCGTGAAAAGTGCTCTTCATCTTTTATTATCAGAAAATGCAAATCAAAACCACATGAGTTATCACCTCACACCTGTGTGAATGGTTGTTATAAAAAAGACAAACACCAAAGGTTGAAGAGAAGATGGAGAAAAAAGAACTCTTGTACACTGTTGGTGGGGAATGTAAAAAGGTGAAACCATTATGGAAAACACTATGGAGGTACCGCAAAAAATTAAAAAAAGAAGTACCATATGACCAAGCTATCCAACTTCTGGATATTTATCAACAGAATACAGAAACTAATTCAGAAATATATACGCACCTTTATGTTTGCTGCAGCATTACTTACAAATTGCCAAGTTATGGAAATAACCTAAACATCCATTGTTAGATGATTGGATAATGACTATGTGGTGTATATGCAGCTATCAAATAGATGAAATATGGATGGACCTTATCGGTATTGTGCTAAGAGAGAGAGGTCATAAAGAGAAAGACAAATGCTATATTATTTCATAAGTGGAAGATTAAAAAAAACAAAACATTTTTAGATATACGAATATGATGGTGAGTATTAGAAGGGAAGTGAAAAGGGTAGTGAGTAAAAAAGATAAAAGATTAATTGAACAGTAGTAAATGAAATATTAGACTTTTTGTGGTGGTCATGATGAAATATATACAAGTATTAATTTATAATACTGTATAACTGAAACCTAATAAATGTTATAAAACAATGTTTCTTTAATGAAAATTAAAACAAACAAACAAAAAATAGAAAAATATTCCCTTAAGCCTGACCTGTGCATGTGTGTTTTTAAGTTTTTCCCTGGACCAGCTTCTACTCAGAACTTTGTGATTCTTGCCCAAGACAGTGTAGCAGAAGGGGCAATGTAACTTGGGTCAAAGCCCAAGGACGTAAATTCTAATTCTGTTAAACTTTTTAAATGTTCATATATAAGGTCACTGTATTCTATTTCTTATTCTCTCTTGTATCATGAGTTGTGAGAATAAGTAATATGCTTAATACAAAGGATTATACAAACTGTTAAAACCTATATTGATATAATGAATTAGGATGCAGCTCAAATGTATGAGTTTGCTGCAAAAAGTAGCAGTGATCACACTCAGTGTGTTAGACATCTCAGTAAATGAATCTAGCAGTGACATCTGTAGCTTCATCAGGTCATTGAGAATAGACTGCAGTATGAATACAAAAGCATCCAGATTATGAAGAAATGCTATGTTTTAATAAGTTGTTGCTCCAAGTATTTAGATAACATTTTGAGGGCCTTCTATTTTGTTAACCTTAGTGGATAAAGAATTGAGAACCACATTCTTGCATTGTGTGAGGAACTTCATTTTATCAGCATCTGACATGACTTTAGAAAATGCTGATGGTCCTGACGCAGTTTATTTTTCAGTTTAACTCCCTTTGTTGAAAGCATTAGAGACCCTTATCAAGTAAGAATTGATTAAACTTACAGCTTCCTAGAAAGGCTATTAATACAGATTAATGAGTTTCTGAGAGATTAAAGTTAGGGAGTTTTGATAGAAAACATGTGCCAAAATTAGTAAATGCCATTTCAGGGAAGAACAAACCTAAAATGACATTCAAAACTTTCTATCTGATCATACAATCTTTATTTAGTATGAAGCTATAAGTATGCATACTTTTTGATGTTAAAATATTAATAATTTTAAAAACTAATTTTCTAGTGAGTGTGGATACTTAATTTTATCCTTCATGGTGGAGAATTTTGTCTTTCAAATAGGTTAATCTCTACATTGAGAATGGCTGTAGTTTTTACTAGACCCACATTCTTAAATACCAACTTTAATTTGTTTCTACATCTGACTTTTACTGCAATTTTTGAAAGCAGTTACAGACCACTCAAAAGGATAGGATAAAATTCCTCAGTGAATGATCTACAAAAAACTTTAGAATCAGATGAACAAATTCTCCAAAACTGATAATTAAAAAAGTTGGAATATTATTAATTTGTTACTTTAGAAAAGAATTGTTCTTATAATATTAAATAAATATATCTACAAATATAAAGATCTTTCCCTTTATACAGGTTTTCTTTTTTAGTCATTTTAGAGAGTTTACCATTTTCTCCATTAAGTTTCTTATAAATGTTTAGATTAATTCTTAGATATTTTGTAATTACTCTGCTGTTGTGAATGACATCTTATTTTTGTCTATTTTCTCACTATTATTAACTTTGTGTAGAGCAGGATTTCTCAGCAATCTGCTATTGACATTTGGGGATGGATAATTATTTGCTGTGGGAAATTTTCCTGTGTAGTGTAATATGTTTAGCAGCATTCTGGCCTTTATCTACTAGATGCCGGTATCAAGTATCTCTATCTATCAACAAATTTCTACTCGTGGCAAAATCACCCTTGTTTGTGAACCACTGGCCCTGAGGAAAATGTAAAACTTACTTTTTGTTTGTTAATCTTTTCTTTTTAAATTATTTGTCATTGCATTATAAAAGCTTAATGGATGCATCATTATAAATTAACACCTACATGTGGGTATATAAAAATTACCAACTAGTAGTCTGCTAATCTTATATTTAACAAGCTTGATAAACACTCACTAGCTCTAATGGTTTGAAAATTTTCTTGATTGCCTTATGTAATACTTACTAACTACCTATAAAATATTTTTTTCTTCTTTCTCTCCAAGCCTTAATTCAATTTCATGTATTATTGCCTTAACTCAAATTTACATTTTCTCTTCAACTAAGCGGTTGTACTGAGTTTCCATTTTTAAGTGTGTACTTTAAAAGAATTGCCTGAAATTTCTCCATTTTATATATATTTGCTGCAGTTTATGAAAATATTTATGAAAACCGATAACGGTTTTCTAAAATTTCTGTTTTTCTGATGTCGTAATTTGGCATTGAACATGCATTTCTTCAGAAGATTGTGCATTTTCCTTTATTTCATTTTGTAGTAAATTATTTTGCATATATCAGATGAAATCATTTTATCACTGGAAAAATTCTAAATTAATGGCATGATCACTTTATCTCCATATTATATGTTTTGAATTTAGATTAATCTCATGTCTTATTTGATATTTAGTTGAAGTATCATAATTATATCATCTTCACAAATGATTTGGTGAATTAATTTTTTTATTTTCTTAAAAAAGTGCTATCTATCCTTCATTCATTTTGCTTTTATATTTCGTTGTCTGGATTGATGCTTGTACTCCTCAGATATCTTTCAGAACCCTCTTTCTCCATGTTTTCCTGGAAATATTCACCAAATTCAATAGAAAAGTACATATGGTTGGTAGGTTGGGAGATATCTGGGCCATAGTTTGTGCTCTTCTAAATAATTTTGGGGTACATGGGAGCATGATTAAGACAAAGAACCTATAGTAAGCAAGTGGGGTGCAACTAGTCCTCATTGTTTCACCTAAGCACCCCTGATACTGAAACTGAAATTAACAGCTAAGCCAACTCTATCACATCTGTTGACTTGGTGATCACTCTTTGGGACACATGGCATAGTGGTAAAATTCTTTTGGTATGATTTTATAAACATTTTGCTGTTATTTATTTATTTATTCAACTGAGAGTCTAGAATTCTGAATCCATTTTTAAAATTTTCTCAAAAACCTTATGTGTTTGTATTATTGGAGGGAGGAGCAGTTATCAGACATATTTTTTTTTTAATCCCTGTAAATCCTAAAGTGACTTTCCTGCCATGAGATTATATCAGGGTCATACCCAGACTTAGCTTCTGAGATCCTTTTAACTTCTAAAAATGATAAACTAGAAGCTATGCAACATAAAATAGGTTCATACAATAATAAAAAATGTTAAATAGAAATCAATGTTTCTAACAAACATGGCACATAAACATAAATTATCTTACTTGGGTTTCCTTACACGTCTACCTTGATTTGGCGTCTACTCTGCTTCACATGTCTGTCATCTTTCTAGGTCAGTTAGGTATACCCAGGCGTTTTCTTCTCATGACAATGAATAAGATGAAGAAGAGTAGAAAATGGACCTGACAAATGTACCTCTCTGGCTAGAGTGAGTCACATATTCACAAAGTCAAGACAGTAAAATGCAGTTCTTTCCTTTAGTAAGAGAAAATAATAAGTCACATGACAAAGGGAAAATATAAAGGAAGGGATGAGGAATTAAGAACAATGTAATGTGCAGAATTCTCTTTCAATTATCTTTCTCAAGCCCCGTCTGGCTGAACTAATGCAATAAAAGTTTTCACAATGAACTTCTACCAGAGGAACTGCCGTCTCTACTAACTCATGAGTTGCTTTACTTCTTCTGACTAAATTTACCTTTACGTACTAGTCATAGTCAGTCAAATCTTATGTCTTTTAGACCAACATTCAGAATATTCAATATTCAGATTATTCAGATTAAAATTCAGATTTCTGAATTTTAATCTGGAAATCAGTTGAGAATAATGTAAATAATACTTGCATAATATTTATTCTTAATATTCAATGTGAGAGAACTTAACCTAAACCACTCATTTAAATAATTTTTGCATTATTTTATTTAGTATTCATTGACAATTTAAAATGTAGGTAATTGACAACTTTACTGGTAAGACATTTTATTCAATGTGTCAGATATTTAAGAAGAACCTATTTTTCCAGGTATGGTTTTAAGCATGGGGTTATAAGCAGTGAATAAAACAGACAAGGTCCCTTGTCACACACTGAAGTTATAGCAGGAAGACAGTAGCATACGAGAAAGACAATTTCGGGCAAGGGTATGTGTTCTTGAATAATAAGTTAACTTGGTTTAGTTGGTCAAAGAAAGCCTTTGAAGAGAAGATTTTATATGAGATCTGAAGGATTCAAAAGGGTAAGCAGGCAAAAATATACAGACAGGTATTTCCAAGAAGTACTGCCTAATGTAAAGGCAGTAAGGCTGTGTAAAGCTTAAAAAAAAAATAGAGATGCTAGGAATGGCTAGATCATAGCAAGGAAAACAGTTTAGGACTAGATGAAGTTGAAAAGTTATCTAGACTTTGGATTTTAATGAACGCAGTTCATCATAGCAAACTTTCAGGCACAATATAATAAGAAATAAAAAAAATAAGAAATCTTAAGTGGTTAACAAAAGGAAAACATATTTATTTAAAAAGCAACAGTGACGTTGATATTAGACTCTTTAAAACTGAAAACCAGAAGTCAGTGGAATAATATTAAGTTGAACCTCATGAAATTGTTATATTTTTGTATATTAAAATGACCAAACTCATCAATTTCATTTGGTTTTAACCAAATATCTTCAAAGTTCAGAAAAGAAATAACTGCCAAATTAGAAATTTATAACCAGTAAACATGTCTTTCAAGAATTATGGCAAAACAATGACATTTAAAAAATATTTGCTGGTAAAATTCAAGTTGAAGGCAAGTGATCCCAGAGAAAAGATCTAATATGCAGAAAAGAATGAAGAGCAAAGCAAGAGTTGCTATATGAGTAAAGGCAAGTAATGAGTTTATAGTAGTAATAATATCAAGTCTAGGTTTAAAAAAATTAGAATCAAATTATTATATAAAAACATTTAAATTTGAGATAGAATCCATGAAATTAAGATCTTTTAAGTTCTTTTTATTATCTAGAAAGAGAAAAATGTTTCAATTAACTTTAGACTTTAGCAAAGTATGTAATTTCCATCTTTATAAGTGAGATTGACCACCTGGTTATATATTCTTAAAAATTTGATTTTTCCCTTTGTCAATGTACTAACTAAAGCCTCCTACCAATTCTAGATTGAGGCATCTATTTTTTTCTAATTTTCTTTTTTCTTTATATTCTATGAAATTTATACATGCACTTTATATTTTAAAAATGTGATACATAAATGTAAGGAGACACAAACTACTGTGTATTGAAAATCTATTTACTTATTGCTTTATTATTTCATACAACGTGGCAAATGTGCTATCATTTTGCCTGCTTATAAATAGTGCAGCTTAATCTCAGGGAGTTTATATTAGTAACCAAATTCATGCAATTTGTGAAGGCCTAAATTAAGGAATTAAAATGGTTTCATCTGATTACAGTACGTTTGTATTATATATAATTCTTCTTGCTGTACGTTAACAGAACATCTGAGGATACGGCACCATTTACAAATGGTAGCTAATATTTTAATTCTGAAGGCTTTAACCTAAGCCATGTAAGTTACAGGAGTACTTTCCATAAAGGAAAAGGTAGAGAAATAGGGGAAGAGAGATAAAAAGAGTATACTTCATGATATATCTAAACATTGGGATGAAATCAAGGCTATATCTTATATTATGCAATAATAGGTCACTCTATAAGGTAAAATAAATATGGTATCTAGTGTAGACCCATTAGCTTTAAGGGTCTGTGAATTTGGATTGGGTTTGAATGTTTTTTTTTTTTAAAGTATCACTCCCAAGGTATGAAAAAGAAATTGAAAAAAATCAGTTAATATATTAAATACATGTCTAAAAACTCTAACATTATCAAGATCAGAAATTAACTTATTAACATTAACATTCTATTTATAGAAAGGTAGTTTAAATCAGGAAAGATTTAGGCTTATTTCATATATGAATACGTGTGTTCACGATTTAAACACCACAGGTTTGAATGCTAAAACACAAATTTTTTGATGCATTTTATTTTGTGTAATTACCATTAAAATAGAAAAAACATATACTTTGTAGATTTGTGATTTTATATACTGTCATATCAAATACAGTCTCAATAGAAGGAAACTTCTATTTGGTTAAGATTTTGAAATAAGAATTAAAACCTTTAAAAATGTTTACATGTTTGATGATTGGAAGAATTTTCCACACACTGGATTCTGACTTCTTAATTCTAAGGCTCATTTATCGTCTATCACATTCTTCCAGTGCTGGTGGTCATGACACATTCGTTGTTATTTTAGGGCCTCTGATCCTGATCACTCATCCAGCAATGCTCGGTGAGTTTACTGTATGATGTATGAATTTTTGCAAAAGCTCTCTGTGTAGTGTGGCATTAACTCAGTAAGTTTAGGGCGCTCAAACTGCACAAAGGGAAGGACAGAACTGTGATTAGCTTCTGAGAGATAATCTCTAGGTCCTTGGATTATTCTCCTGAGAAATGTCTTTGCAAGTTGTGGGTTTTTTCCATACCAGATAATTCTATTTATACAAAAGCAGTTTCAAAGGAAACTCTTGTGTTTTTCTGCCCTCCAGATATCTTTCCCACACCAACTTCTCTTACATGTAAGTTCTGGAGCTTAAGTTTTTTGTCACCTTTTGGGACCATAATATGATGAGACAAAATGGTGCCTACATTTTTTTGCAAAATTTATTTTGTCATTAATATTATTAATGATGAATCAGGAAAAGTATCAAAATTTAAGAAAAACATGGTTTCTTTTGTAGAATACTTGACACAGATAGTTCAGCAAATCTCAATGTTACTCAAAATGTCTAAGAAATTGTTAGACATTAACATTTTTCTGGTGCTATATGGGTATCATTATCTTATTGAGAAGAAGGTATAACTATTTTGCAAGTAAGTTGTGTACCTAATTAATCATTGCTTCTTATGTTATGGATATATTTTAACCATTTTACTTGCTAAGTATTTATTACTATATCTATATCTCTTTATATTTTATACCTATATAAATATCTATATTTATACCATCTATATCTATATCTATGTCTTAACTCCTGTTCTTCTAGTATAGGTCTTCTGGTTCCTTATCTCTTCTGAGTGGTTAAATAATACTTCTTCCTAAGTCTCTAGAGTTTTCATGTGAATAGAAGATGAGAGAAAAGTTAAAAATAAAACTTAAAGTAACTATTCAGCTACCAAACATAAGGAAAGGAAAAGAACATTTGAACATTTTATCTGATAGTATCAGGAAGAGCAAGGAGTACATTTTTAAATGCTGTGTTCATGTACTTCACATCCACTGAGTGATCCAAGACTGTTTCTGCAAGGAAACTGTTCATTCTCTCAAGACCAGGAAAGGGACACAAAGGCTCACAGTCTAATAACATACAGGAACTGAACAGATGGAATGTTTTTTCGTTTAATTGGATTCACAAGCTCTGAGGGGAGGGAGAAAAAGTAATTTGTAGGAGCCTAAGAGGTAATCAGTTTCATGGTTGGTGAGAATGAATTTACCATGTAAGAAACATAGTAAGTATAAGAAATATACCCTAAGAAATCGTATCAAATACTAGTAACATCAGTTATGTCTCATAGCACTTAAGAGGAACATAACATTCCTTAAATTCAAGAAGTCTTCCATGTTTGAGACTGTTCTTAAAATCTGTGAAGTTATGGATCAGATGGGATCTGTGATATGGTGAACACCATAAGATTTGTTCACATAAGGAGGTATGTGTTTAGGGTGATAATGATGCTGAATTGGAAGAGCATGATGTCTAAAATTCTATATCTAATCTCTCTCTTACAGATCTTCTTTGTGGAAATCAGATTATAGAGAAAAGAAAGATGTATGTATTGGAATGGCATATATAGAGCTTATGAATTAGATCCAATTCTTTGCAAATAAATTTCCCTGTGCCTTTGGATGGCTGTCTAATTGTTAGTGCCCTCCAATTTCTCACCTACAAAATCTGAGATCCAAATTAATCCTGCACAACAAATCTTAGAAACCTAGTGATGAAATGTTTCTTGCATTGCTGTCAGTTTTGGGATGAGAATCATTCATTCACTATCACAGAAATCACTCTAAGTTATAAAGGATAAGAATTCAATTTTATACTCTAAATATACTAGTACCTAACACCTTCATTAGGTCATTTTTAGAATTTCCCCTGAGAACAATTTTGATTCTAAGTAGTAATGAAACATAACTCCCCAATTCATTTCTTTGGTGTTTTAATTTTAAAGATTGGCTTTCTACTGAAAGTACTTAACACAAAGTTTAATAATTGACTTTAGGAATACTCGCAATAACATATCTCTTGAAAAATAGGTAGAATATATTTTTATAAAATCAAAGAGATGGTTAAAATTATACTAATGATTTTCTATCTATGACTGATTAAGATTAACTGATTAGTTTTGTGATAGTTGAAGTATATCTAATTTTAATTATTTAAAATGGTTTTTGAAGTGAATGGTACTTATATTGGACATTATTTAATTTATTCTTGATGACCTATAGTTATTGTTATTATTCTAAAGTTACTTTAATAGTCTAATGCAGAGATATTCTAAGACTTCTGGATGTTTTCTTGATATTATGTAAGTAACCCGATTCCTAAGCCTTAAGTTTGCTCTTTGTCATTTTCTTTGTCTCTCCTATTGATGTTGGTCATCATCATCAGGTTTATTTTAATTACTGTTATAAATACTGTTTAATTACTGTTATAATTACTGTCTTTGCATTCTTCATTCCCTTCCAATTTATCATTTCTAAACTTCTATAGGATAAGTATTCCAAGGTTAATAAAACCAATTGAGTAAGACCAGTTCTTACAAAAATTCTACACTTACAATTCAAGATGAGAGGATGAAAATGAAGAAATATACAATGATCAAATGGATTCTGGGAAATGGAAATTTAGAAATACTTTGCTGCCCATGAGTGGTGATGGCATAAAATAAGGGTAAAGAATCTTTTCCAAAAAGTATGCCAAGTTATCTGCTTTACAGACAACATACAATACAAAGGCAAAAGAGTTTTTCTTTGAGAAAAACAATAGTTGCTTTCAAATTGCTTAATTTCTGCAACTTGTGTTGCATATTGTCTGTTTATAACTTATGGAAATTAAAAAGATGATGAGTTTCTGTTCTGTGTAAGAAGTCTAAAATCTTTTTCAAATATCCATAAATATGGAAGTAATGAGGAGATGGGGTAAGTTCACCATGCATTTCTCAACGATGATTTGAAGAATATCTGTTGTGGGTGAGACTCTAAGCATTAGGAATGTTGCAGTAAGAAAGATAGCTCTAGTCACCACTGACTTGCATCTCACTGCCCACCTTGACACTTTGAACAATGTTTATAGATGCTAACTTAGGGGGAGTTAAATGAAGAACATATGGAAACTCCCTGAACTGCTTTTGAAACTTTCATGAACGTCTGAAATTTTTCGAAATAATTTTTTAAAGGTGCAGGCAGGAATGAAGGTAAGTAGGCAAGCAAGCAGGGAGAGAGAGGAAGAAGAAGCATTTTGTTTAGTTATTCATCTTGGTTGCTCCCCCTGCCTAGGGACATGAACCCAGTCCTTGGGATGTATGTGCACTGTGCTCTGTCAGAGGCAGTGTACTTAACTTCTGCTCTACCAGGGCATGCCAAAATAATTAATTTTAAGTATACTAACATTAAAACATTACTAACATGACAAATTCAGGATGCATGGTATCATCTGATGAATAAAGAAAGTAGAATATGGAATGGACCTGTGGCTGTAGATATCATTGATGTATGGATAAAATGAGTGACTTTCAGGATTGTTGGATTTTTGGGACTTAGAGGTAAAGGGATATTAGTTACAAGGTTTTATTTTTATTGACACCAGTTTTTCTAATTGTTCTCTCCTGATCCTTTATCCCTTTCATAGTATTGAGTTACTAAGTAGTTGTCCAACCAAGGTTTACATTATGCTTTACCTGCTTCCATTGTCATATAAACAAATAACTGAGTTTTGTCAAGTGAATGTGAGGATATAGGAAATTGAAGCCACAATGTAGAAGCCCAAATCTCTAAATAACCAAAAGGGCTATACTGTCCTATCAATAAGAAACATTGCCATGAAACCTCTGTGTTATGTCACTAACATTTTGTTTTTTTACAGTAACTAGAGTTGCCTTAACTAACAGAGACATTAACTTAAAACTTTTCAAGGTTTGGTCTTGAGGATAATGAGGTTCCCAGATCATTAAATAGTTGATATGGGGATCCTGCCCATATTCCTTCAAGCATGCCTTGTCCTTTGTTTCAATTTAATAATTATTTGTTTAGTATTAATTACAATCAAGAAAGGCAACATAGTAGTAGAAAGAACTTTGAATTTGGGATGCGCTAAGCAGCATTCCAACCCTTTCGTTTAATACTGTTGAGTGATATTAAGCAGCATTCTTGCTCTGAATTCCAGTTTATCTTGGCGTATTGTAAATAAGATTTAGTAATATTATTTAGGATTGACAGTTGTTTCTGCTTGTATAATTTCATTTTTTGGAAGAAATCTTGTTTTTGGGATACAGCAAAAACAGTATTAAGAGGGAAATTTATGGCAATTACAATTACACCTCAGTAAACAAGAAGAATTTCAAATAAAAAACCAAAACCTTCACTTAAAGGAACTAGAAAAAAAGAAAAAAGAAACTAAAGTATAGTAGAAGGAAAGTGATAAACAAAAGTAAGATGAGAAATTAATAAAACAGAAATAAAAAGACTTCAAAAAAAATCTATGAAACCAAGTTTTTCAAAAAAGAATAAAGAAAATGGACAAACTACTAGCCTCACTCATGTAGAAAAGGAGGGAGAAAACATGAAGTGAAATAAGGAATACAAGAGGAGAAATCACAAATGATACAACAGAAATAAAGAAGACTGTCAAAGAATACTATGTATACCTTTATGGCAACAAATTTCATAGCCTTGAGGAAATCTACATTCTTAAAATCATACAGCATTCCAAGACTAAACCACAAACAAATAGATATCCTGAGCAATTTTATCACAAGTAAGGAAATTTAAACAGTAATTAAAAATCTCCAAAAACAAAGGCCTGGATGGTTTTACTGGTGACATGTAACAATTGTTCAGAGGATTAATAGGAGTCCACCTCAAATGGTTCAAAAAAAATTGAAGAAGGTAATCTTCCAAACAAAATTTATTATGCCAACATTACCCTGATTCTAAAACATATGAAGATATCACTAAAAAAGAAAATTGCAGGCACATATCCTTGATGAATTGATGCAATTATTTTCAACAAAGTACTAGTAAACCAAATTCAACAACTGATTAGATGAATCATGTGCTGTGATCAAGTGGGATTTATTCCAGGTAGGCAAGAATAGTTCAGCATACATAAATCAGTGACTGTGATACACTAAATCAGCACTACAGAAAGACAAAATGACATGATCATCTCAATAGAAACAGAAAAAGCATTTGACAAGATTCAGCACCCTTTTATGTAAAAAATTCTTCAAACAATAGGTATAAGTGGAATGTACTTCAACGTAATAAAGGCTATATTTGACAAACCCAGAGCCAACTTAATTTAATGAAGAAAAACTGAAAGCTTTTCCTCTAAGATAAAGAGCAAGGCAAGGATGTTCACCCTCACCACTGCTATTCAATGAAGTGTTGGAAGTCCTGGCTAGTGCAGCAATACAAGAAAAAATATAAAAGGTATCCAAATTGGAAAGAAAGATGTGAAACTATCACTATTTGCACATGACATAATATTCTAGAGAACTTCAAATACTACAGTAGAAACCTTCTAGAAATAATGAAACAAATACAGTAAAGTGGCAGGCTATAAAATTAATATTAAAATATCAGTCACATTTCTAGATGCAGCTAATTAAAATGCAGGAAGAGAACTCAGGAAAACAATACCATTTACAATTGCATCAGAAGAATGAAATACTGAAGAATAAACTTGACCAAAGAGATGAAAGACCTAAACACTGGGAACTAAGACATTCTTGAAAAAAATAGGTAACACAAAAAAAATGAAAAGGCTCATGAATTGGAATAATTTACATTGTTAAAATGGTCATATTACCTAAAGCAATATACAGATTTAATGCTATTCCTATTAAAATCCCAAAGATATTCTTCACAGAAAAAGAACAAAAAGATCATGAAATTTATTTGGCACTATAAGAGACCAAGGATAAGAAAAACAATCGTCAGGTATAAGAACAAAAATGGGATGTCATACTCCCTGACTTGCAACTCTACTACAAAATAATAATAATCAAGTACACATGATATTGGAATAAAAACAGTAATACAGATAAATGGAACAGAATTGAAAGTCCAGAAAATAAAAACCCACATATATATGGATAGCTAATCTTTGACAAAGGAATCAAAAACTTATAATGGGGCAAAGACAGTTTTTTCAATAAATGGCGCTGGGAAAACTGGGCAGCTAGATGCAAAATGTTGAAGCTAGGTCACTACCTAACACCATGCATAAAAATTAATTAGAAGTTTATCAGAGATTTAGACATAACACTATAAAATACATAGAAGAAAACATAGATAAAATGCTACAGAATATTGACCTTTGGAAAATCAATGTCAATAGCAAGGGAAATAAAAACCAAATAAACAAATGGGATTGCAACAAACTAAAAAAAAAAGAAAGCTTCTGCACAGTAAGAGGAGTGCTCATCAAAACAAAAAGACATCCTACAGAATGCTAGAAAATATTTATACATCATGCATCTGACAAGGGGTTAATAAACAAAATCACCTAACAAGATTAAAAAACTAACAATCCAGTTAACAAAATGTACAGATATTAATAAACACTTTTCTAAAGAAGACATATGAATGATCAATAGGCATATGTAAGTTGCCTTTCTTATCATTAGAGAAATGCAAATCAAAACAAATACATGCTACCTTATTCCAATGAGAATGGTTATTATGAAAACAATGGAAACTGTGGGTGCTTGAGAGAACGTGTAGAAAAGAAAACACTTATATACTGTTTGTGGGAGTGTAAAATGGTGCAGCCATATGGAAAGTAGTGTGGAGATTCCTCAAAAAAATGAGAATGACAATCCCATATGACCAAGTTATTCCTCTCTTGGGTAGATACCATAAAAACACTTATTTTCAGATATATATGCACCCCATGTTCATTACAGCATTATCTACAATAGTCAAGAGCTGGAAACAACCTAAATGCCCATCGACCAATGAGTGGTTAAAAAAAATGTGATACACACACACACACACACACACACACAATGGAATATTATTCAACTATACAATAGGGTGAAATCCTGTCATTCACAGCAACATGGATGAATAATGCATAGCAAGAGAAGCTAGAAGGAGAAAAACAGATACTGTATAATATCACTCAGATGTATAGAGACAGAAAGCAAATGAATGAACTAAATCAAACAAAAATAGACTTAAAAAAGGACCTAAATCAAGCAATGGATTTTAGCAAAAAAAAAAAGCAAATCTAAGATTGTGGGAAGCGTGGGAGCAAATGGGGTAGAGGAAATTAATTTAAAGGTTAAGGAAAACAGGAAGCAGTGGTGAATTTACAAATTTTTTAAAGGAAAGTGCTGGAAGGAATGAAGGAGATCATTAAGGAAGGCAGGAAAAGAGGAAGAAGAAACACTTTATTTTTTATTTAGTTGTTCATACTGGTTGTTTTCCCCAATTCCCTGGACTCGTCTTGAACCCAGGGGTATGTGACTTGCTCTTTTGGAGGAGCTTGTCCTAACCTCTGCTCCCAGGGCAGGCTGAATTTACAATATTGTATATAAATGTTGATCTGCTATGGTGTACAACTTAAAATTATTTATTATTATAATGCAATATAATATGCAATTTTATAAAATCAGTTAAAAAGAACTATCTAATAACAAAAATATCTATAAAGAATCGTTCTATGACATAAGCATTATTATTACCCCATGCTCCTTTTTCATGATGCTAACATTTTATAAATAAGGAAATTCAAATTGATGTTGTCAAGCAGTTTTTCCAAAGCTATAGTGCTGATAAATATTGTAACCAGTATACTGATACATGTTTCAGACTGAAAAACCCATGCCAATTAGATGAATTAGATGAAGTCCACATAGTATCTCATCACTTACAAAATCTGATAATAGCATTCTTTATTTCTGTTCTCAAATTTTAGCCTCAATTTTCTTTCATCTATACCTATGTGTATCCTCATATATCTATTATCTATCAATTATCTGTGATATTTATTGAAGTAACATTGTTTTATATCATTATATAAATTTTAGTTGCATAGATTTACATATTGACAGCTATATATACTATATTATGCTTGTCATTGAAAGTCTAGATTGCATTCATTACCATACAATTGACTCATTTTGCCCATATATTCTCCCCCTCTTCCTTAACTATTTTGTTCCAGCAGTCTAAGAGTTTGTTTAGTTTTGCTTTGTTTTTTTTTCTGTTTGTTCATTTGATTTATTTATTTGTTTACCACATATGAATGAAATCATATGGTGTTTATCTTTCTCCATCTGACTTATTTTCCTTTCCACAAAACTCTTTAGGTCCATCCATGTTGTTGCAAATTAAAGGATTTTGTCTTTTTTTAATAGCATGTTAGTATTTTGCTATGTATATATACCACATCTTCATCATTCCTCACCCTTTGATTTTGGGCTGGACTTAGTAACTCATTTATAATGAATAGTATATGGCAGAAAGAATTGTGTGTGACTTCTCAGACTAGATGATAACCAAACATAACATCCTTGCTTGCATTCTTCTATCACTTGCTGTGGCAAAGCTACCTGTCATACTATCAGGACACTTAAACAAACCAAAGGACATCCCAGGAGGTTAAGGACCTGAGGCTTCCTGTCCGAGGTCATATGACTGAGTTTGGAAGTAGATCTTTCAGTCCCAGTTAATTCTTCTGATACATATCATACTGGTCCACAATAAGCTGCAACCAAGTGAGAGGATTTGACCTAGAATCATCCAACAAGCACTCCAGAGTTTCTGGCAAATAGAAAACATGAGATAATAAATGTTTACTCTTTCAAGTCACTATGTTTTGAGGTAATTTATTAGAAAATAATAGATGACTGTAAGATGTCTGAAACTGGCTCATTATTGTTTACACATCACACATCTCTTTTTCTCTAATTTTATACCCCAAAGTCATGAATATCCATTTCCCTCACTTTTATTGGGCAACTGGTAAATCTTTGCAATTTCACATCTCTAATGTGGAAACCTCTATGCTGCTGGTACTACTTATGCCATGTGACAGGCTCTCATCATCTGTCATTTGTCATTAGACAGTTTTAAGATTGATCTCTTCAATGTTTGTTAGCTTACTCCTTACACAATAGTATACATACTGGTCTCTGATGATTCTTATCTAAAATGCAATATAGGCTTGCTTCTGAGCTTAAAATTATTTAATATTTGCAAATGACACAAGAAAATTTGAGACATTATAGTGAGTTTTGTCCTGAAATCTGAAGTTAACATAAATAGCTATCTTTCTAATAGACATAATCTCATATCATTTTAGTATTCTAAGAATGAAAGGTAGCTGCTCATTGTTTTTATTGTTGCTGTTTGTGTTATTCTACATGGAAATATAAAGCATAAAGCCAAATTTAAGAAAAGAACTTTTGGTTTTTGAAATCCAGTAGTTAAATGGCATACCTGATCTTTTACCACGTCCACAAATGATCATTGTATAGTAGAGAACAAAAGTTTTCTGGTCTGCCTATGTGCCTTTGAATGCTTTAGTTCCTTTACCTGGAATGGTTCTGTCCTGCATTACTTAGAAAACTTGTACTTATTCTTCAAGACCTAGCCCATTGACATCTTTTCTGTGAAAATTCCTGTTGTTTAAGTGGAGTTAAATACTCAGCATATAGTTGCACCCTGTATATTTCTATTAGTACAATTAGTATTTTTTTGATATTTATTTACATGCTTATCTCTTACCTTAGACTGGTAGATTGGTTGACCATGTTTATGCTATGTATTACACATTATTGGGAAGTTAAGATTGAATAAAGCATTCCACTTTATTCAGGAAAATATAATCGATTAAAGAATTTAAATATGTATTTAAAGAGCTATAACACAAATGAATATTATGTTGGTAGAACAAATGACTGATGTAATTCAAAGAAAGTGAATTTCCAGTTAAGGTGATTGGCAAAGTCTTTATGTAGGAGTTAGCTTATCAACTAAATGTGATAGGACATTGGGGAATTTTGAGATCAGAGAAGACATTCATGTGATAAGAAAGACCAATGTGCCCTGGAGTTTGAAACAATGTCGAGTGTTCCATTTGACTTGTGTACATAGTGGGTACTGTAGAATAATAAGAAACAATGGTTTAGAGATATAAATGGGACCAAGTGTGGAAAATATTGAATGCTGGTCTTAGAAATTCAGGTGAAAAGGAGGAGTAAAAGAAAACTTTGTGCAGCAGGAAATAGGCCAATAAGAGCTATGAGTTAAGAAAATTAATTCATGTACTTAGTAAGATTGTGAAGAGCAAATCTGGGTGTGATGAGAAGTACATTTTATAATAGTCCAGGTAAGAAACAAGTATGGTATGAAATATGTTGAATGCTCTGGGAACAAAAATGGACTCAGGATTCTGGAAACAGAACTTAGACTTCTCAGCCTATTGGATATGGAAAGTGAAGAAGTACAAGAAAGGAAAATTATATTTGGAAGTTCTGAAACCATGTGTTTGAAGAAATAGAGCAATTGGGAAATATTTGGAAAGTAAAGGACTCTACTAATCTGAACTTCTTTTTCTTGCATAATTCCAAAATTAGGAAAAAAGCTATTTGAGGCATCAGAGAGATAACTAAGGTGGGATTAAAATGAACCAGTGTCAAAATATGTTATTTAGAAATAAATTCATTTAACCATAGTTCATAAGAGTGCAAACTTTCAATTCAAGTGTATGTTCTATTTATTGCTGTATCACATCCTTCATCTTCCTCCTTAACCAACCTTGTTTGAAGTGGTTATTATTATTATTGTTGTTATTATTATATGCAAAATTAAAAACATACAATGAAGCTATCTGGAACTATGTAGCCCCAAACTGATCTTCCAGGTGCCACAGGCATCTAAGCAAGCTCAGGTCAATTTAGCAAAGTTCGGTCTGCTCATCAGAATTGTGAGCTAATGACTGATTGCTGTTTAAACTACGAAGTGTTTGGATAGATAACTGATATCATCATCTATTCCTTCTGGCCTTCTAAGACTTGCCTAATTTTATACATTATTATTCACTAAGGGCAGGGATTGTCTTTCTTAGTCATCTTTACACAGTGCCTGTTCTAATATTTTCCAAATAAATATTTGCTGAATTGAACCCCAATGTTATATGAAAATGTTGGCATGTCCCTCAACACTCGAATTAAATAAAAGAGAAACATTTGAAAATTTCTGGATGGTGGTAGATTTGCTAAGTCTTTGTCTAAATATAACTGTTGGTTGACACACAATAACTGGCACTTTTGGCCACTTAGGTTTTTCCAATTTGTCATATTATGATCTAATATATATTTTTCTTTTAAAATCATATTTCAAATTCTTATTCATTTTTTTACATTTACCCTTTGGCTCTCATGTAAAGTAAAAGTTTTCTAAAAGGCACTGCACTATATTTAATAGCTAGTGCTAGGCAGACTCAACCAGAGCATTACTGAAATCACATTAATTGGCCAGAAGGGACAGCCTGGAAGCATTTTGGATTAAAACTGTTCTTTTCACTGCTGTCTGGGACAATATATTTTAAATAAAACTGCTTTACATAAAAGTTCTGTTGCAATCCAATCCTATAGAGATTTTCCTCTTTTCCCAAAGCATCTAGAGTGTTTTTCCAAAAAAAAAGAGTGAGTTGGGATTTGTTTTATCTTTTTCACATTAACTTTACATATTTCCCATGATAAAATTAAAATAATCTATCTGTTTTAGGCATTGTGGTAGAGTACCTCTATATAAGTATATTGCCAGGGGTTTATAGGTATGTATTTGCATATATTTGATATATTAAGTTTATAGCTACTATGGCATTTGTATGATTAGAGAGAGACTTAAATACCAAACAAATAAAAATATTTGAAGAATACATAGTCATGTAATTTATTTGACTTTTATTGAAATATTATTGTTTCAGAAAATACACTAGAGAAGATAAATCTTTATTTATGAAATAATTGAAAATGTGATATTAAGAGAGGATGCTTCAAAGATTGCATACATAGCTAAACAATTAAAGTTGTTTCAATAAGTGTATATTATTTTGAAATGTATTATCCTAGGAATTACAGTGATGCCTGAAATTGTTCAAGAATGAGAGACATGTTCTTTAAATTACTTTAAGGAGTGATAGGGCAGAGAGTTACTGCTTCCTTTAAATTAACATTAAAGAATAGGTTATACTGGATATATTTTAAGACATATCTGTTTACTCAATTTTTGTTTTTCTTCAATCCTGAAGATGGCTAATAGAGAGTTTTAATTGTAATTTTCACTCTTCAAAAACAGGATGGAACAAACAAGAAATAAGAAAGGAGAAAAAGATTGCTCAGAAAAGGGAAATTGAAACAAAGATTTTTCTTTTAAGTTCTTTTTTTGTCAAAATAATTAGTGGCTTCTCTTTCATCTCAGTCAATGGAAGTAGTCTCTTGAAATCTGAAAGATGCCAGAAGGATATACTTAGCGAAATTTAGTAAGGTGGAGATTTTACTGTTGCAGAAATTTGTCAGGTTGATACTGATTGTTTAAAAAGAAAAGATCAGAATGACAGTCATGGAACTATACTTAAAATAAGTTTGGTGTTATATGTATTTTATTATTTTACTTGGATTCACTGATGATATTTTGCCCTCTCTTTTCCTGTCATTAAAAAAAAAAACTTTTGGTAAATAACTGTCAAGACAATAAAACGTGCAGAATTCAAGACCGTGACTACCACAGGAGAGGGAGGAGGAACTGGAAGCAGGATGTGAAGGAATGAATGTGGGGTGGTGGTGGAGACTGTATCTCTGGTGCTTGGCTGTAGTGTGACGTGCACATAAATTGTGGTGTGACTTTAATGTCCTGAAAATCATATAGTATTGTAAACAAAAGAAATAATTTTAAAAAATGTCTAAAATTTTTTGGAATTACATTGGTGATATCAAGAGACTTGATCTTTGAGTATTTTAACAGGTAACTCTAACATAATCACAATTGTGTTATCACACTGGAGTATTACTATTGATAAAATAATACCCAATAAATAATCCATCATCATCCCAACTGAATACAAAATAATTTTTTTAACATTTAAAAATTTTTAATTCATGATAAAATTGATGATTTTAAAGCACACTTGTCTGACATAGTCTTTTAAACTCCTTTAATTTTTAGAGCAGTTCACTTACACTTTTTGTTTTTCATGATTATGACTTTTTTGAAGGCTAGTGGTCATGTAAAAATCTGTATTTTTTCTAATTGCTCGCTGTCAAACATTCTGTCAAGAATAATGCATAGATGAGGTTTTGTTCTCCCTATTTCATAAAAAACAGAAGGTGTAAGATATCTATTTTTTGTTTTTCTTGTTGGTGATTTTAAGTTTCATCACTTGATTAGTATGGTGCCTACAGATATCCCCACTGTAAAGGGACTTTTCCCATTTGGTGATTAACATGTCCTCTATATGTTGATAGTATGAAATAATGGTATTTTCCTGATCTATCCTTAACAAGCTTTCAACCAATAGTTTTAACCACTATTGATAACTAAATCATTACATCGATGCTTGAAAATACTTTTTAATTCTTTCATTCTAAATCATTTGACTGACATTCTACAAAGAAGAGATTCTACCTCCTCACCTTTGCATTATGAGTATGTACTCTTGGATTGCTTTGCATTCAATACTTTAAAATTTTTGATCATTATATTATTTTTTATTTTTACATTAACCCAAAGTTAACTAGTGGGACATCTTTCAACCTGGGCTGGTATGTCTCCATCAATAGTTAATCCATCAGTCATGTATGCTAGTCTATATCACGCAGATTCTCACTTTAGAATTAAAGGATTATTAGCAGTTCTTCCAGAGATTGAGGTCTGACATTCTCTGCTGTCTTTTTTCTTTGGGAATTGTCCTTGACTGAAGATAACTGCGTTATTAAGAACATATTCTCTGTGTAGGATAAGAGGTACGTGTTGGGAGAGCTGGGAACTTATATCCAGTTACTAGTTGCTGAGGGCCTATGAAAGCTTTGCCACAACACTTGAGTTCAGGATGATTCTAAAGGGCTGTGCCAACTTTAGAGCTCCCTGTAAATTTGTCTGAAGGCTTGTCCTGAATTCATCACAGGCCCAATTCTTCCATAACCCAAATTTTTGTGGGTTATTCATCCCCCAAATATTCCTTAATTTTCTAATTTTCACCCCAGAGTCAACTTCCCACAGAATGAAACTTATGACAGTTGATCTGACAGTTGATTCCCAGTTGATCTGGGAAAAATGATAAGATGGGATTTTGGAACTGGATTACTCACTGTTCAGTGAACAATGACATGGAGTATAAAGAGACCCTCCTGGCACAAGGTAGCAATTTTAAGGTGTCCAAAACAGGCAAATGGAATGCTAGAATGGTGAAAGAAAAGTAAATAGTAGATGTAATTCATCTTTGAGGTATATGTGGGAACTACAGACTATAAAGGCAGTGGGATTGGTTAGTACTTGTTGGGAGAAATTGTTGCTTTTAGAAGAAAAAAGTAAAGGCTGAAGAAGTTCAACCGTCAAGAAAAGTCTCAGTGGGAAAGCCAAAGGTCCTCTTTGGAAACACATAAAGAGATTTTTTACCTTCTTCAATCAGTGGGCAGAAAAAGGTGAGTACCAGTTGCAGAATTAAAGAAGCAGAGTTTAAGAGAAAGTTAGATTCCCTAGGTAGCTAGGTTTTCCATGACAAAGTTTAGAGTTTGATTAGTAAGGGATGGCACCCCAAAATATCAGAGGAGGACATTTGTCTGATGTAATTGGAATTCTTGAATCCTCAGCTTCCTGACATTCCTCAGAGCCTGCAGAAATAGACCACTACTCTTACAGGGAAAAACATATTTTCTTTAAAAATTAGTAGGACTTATTAAGATTAAATGAAAGTCAACTTGGAAATGTAAAAAAAAAGGAATGTGTCTATGATGTAAATTTAATAGAAATGAAGGTAAATAGGATTTGACAGAAGAGAACAAGCAACATTTTGATTCAAACATTTAGAATGATGTAAGAACAAAATTTGTGTATAATTTCTGCAGTTCTCATGGGATAATGACTTGCTTAGGGCAGAAAAGTGAAAAAAATTAAAGTATAAAAGAATTTATTGATGTGGGTTTTTTCAAAGTATTTGTGGGGAAAATTTGCTTTAACAATAAAGTTTAGACAAACATCCCTATTCATTAATAAAGTCTATGAATGCTATAGTCATTAGGGGACTCACAAGGGATACTGAAAATATTTTGCTTCCAGTAAAGAAGTGCAAGATGCTTGCAAATATATTTTGATCATTTTCTAATGCTCAACTTTCACTGGAAGACATTTGAACTTCACTGAAAAATAAGAAAAAAAGTCAGGTATGAGGTTATATATGTCTCATCACCTGACTAAATTAAACCAGGCACAATAATATAAGACTGTTGGCTCTGAACCAGAATTTTTTAAAATCAAAGTTGACGGCTGTTTTATATCCAGCCAACATTTATTATCTCTAGAAACAATACGCTTGTCGTCTTCAATTATGGAAATTCACCATGATCCTGGATAGGGTACTTTAGAGAAAAAAACTAAGTTCATTTGTTAATCATTACCCTATGTGGCAAAATGAGAAAGAAAAGAGTTTCTCTGTGTCTGAAAAGAGGCAACAATTAGGGAGATGACAACCTGTGCAAATAAACAGAAATTTAGAAAGCAAAGATTTTGAGTTATGGACAAGAGCCCTAGCAGCATGTAGCTCCTTTCATATGAGAGTCCCATATTTAGAATTTCCATTAAAACCCAACATACATTAACATCCTTATGTGAACTTTCCTCCCTCCTCTCCAAATCAGCACAGGTGTGACTGAAGAAGACACACCAACTTAGTTGATCAGCAGCTTCTCACATGGACTTGTATACACAATAAACGTGCATAGTCATTTTCTATCAGGAATTTGAATCAAGGGGCAGAGAATGTGTTGACTATTTTATTTTTTGTATTTTCTCTAAAGTAGTATAAGTTTGGTTTGTGGAAAATGGAGTAACTTTTCACAGGGAAGTGGTAGAATAAAAAATGCAGAATTTGGAATGAGCATAAAAATTGCAAGGATAGCCTTTTTGTTTTAGTGATGGTTTCTTTTGCTGTGCAGAAGCTTTTCAGTTTGATGGAGTCCCACTTGTTTAGTTTTGCTCCGGTTAATTTTGCTGTCACTGTTTCTCCCCCAGAGATCTCTTGAGGTTGAGATCATGGAGTGTTTGCCCCAAGTTTTATTCTAGGTGTTGTATGGTTTCAGATATTATGTCCAGGTCTTTGATCCATTTAAAATTTTTTTTTTGATAATGTGTAGTGTTGTTTAGTTTTTCTTCTTTTTTTGCAGGTGTTTTTCCAGTTTTCTCAACACTATTTATTGAATAGACTCTTCTTCCTTCATTGTATGCTCTTGGCACCTTTATCATAGACGAACTGTTCATGCATACGTGGTTTTACTTCTGGGCTATTGGTTTTATTCTAGTATCATACAGTTTTGATAACAATCACTGTGTATTTTAATTTGAAGCTCAGAAGTGTGATGCTGCCACTATTCCTTTTTTCTCAGGATAGCTTTAGCTATTCAAGACTTTTTGTGGTTCCATATAAATTTCAGTATTATTTGCTACATTTCCTTGAAAAAAATCCCTGGGATTTTGGTGGGAATTGTGTTGAATCTATATATTGCCTTGGGTAGATGACCATTTTTACTATTTTTTTTCTTCCAATCCATGAACATGGAATGTTTTTCCCTCTCTTTGTGTATCTTATTTATTTGCTTAAGTTCCTGTAGTTATCGTGATACAGGTTTTTTACCTCCTTTGTTAAGTTAACCCATGGAATTGTAAAAGATTCACACAACATACATCAGATAAAAGCTTAATTTCTGAAATATGCAAAGAGCTCACACACTAAAAGAAAAAAACCCCAAATAACCCACTCAAAAATGGGCAAAAGATCTGAACAGAGACCTTTCTAAAGAAGACACACACACACGTCTTTCTAAAGAAGGATTACAGATACCTGAAAAAGTTCTCTACATCATTCATCAGTAGAGAAATGCGAAAAAAATCTACAATGAGATACCATGTCACATCAGTGAGAATGGACTATATTGAAAAGATTGAAACTAGCAAGTGTTGTAGGGAGTGTGGAGAAAAGGGAAACTTCTGCACTGTTACTGGAGTTGTAAATTGATGGAACCTCTCTGGAAACAGTACAGATATTCCTGTGGGATATACCTGAGGGATTTACTATTTGATCCACCAATCCCACTCTTAGGCATATACCCAGAGGATATAAAATCTCTAATCTGGAAAAACATCTGCACCCCTATGTTCACAGTAACACAATTCCTTGTAGCTAAGACATGGTAACAACCTAAATACCCATTAATAGATGAGAGAAGCTATGGTACACACACTCAATGGAATTCTATGCCACTATTAAGAAAATAAATTGTGTCCTTTGCTACAATCTGGATGGAACTGGAGGGGATCATGTTGAGTGAAATAAGCCAGAAAGAAAAAGAGAAAACACGGGATATTTTTACTCATATGTGGAGTATAATGAAACAAAACAAATGAATGCACAATTTCCGACAAAAATAACATGACTCATGACAGGTTATGGCGGGAGGGACATGGAAAAGGTGGCGATAAGGGACACAAACTCTGATTGTGGTGTGTCATGAAATATAGACTGAGATGCAATTTTAGTATCTCAAATGGAATTTAGCATTGCTAACAAAAGGAATAATAAATATTACTATAAAAATAAACAAATAAAAGCAATAGCAAAAACAGAAACAAAAATATTGAAAGGAAAGGGGAAATTAGAGTAGGGATTCAAAAAGACTGCCTTGACTGGAGCAGAGTATTCTATATAGCATTGATAGGACCTTGTAGAGTACATGGGATCAGGTGATGCTGTTGAGGCGTATGAATTCTGCCCAGTAAGCAATAGTCCAAGATCTGTTTAATCAAGAAAGCAAGATAGTAACATTGTTAGAGCAGAATGAGTGAAACTGATACAACAGCCTTGTTACAGGAGAACTGAGGGCAGAAGTACCTTAGAGGAGAGCCTCTTAGAGGACAGATGAGCATCTGGGAGGACAATCATACTACAAATAACTTCGATGGTGCTATTGTCATGTTATTATTATTTTATTCATTTATTCATGAATTAGCAAGAAGATAATTAGGTTAATAATATAATAAAAGGAAGAAAAATAAAGATCTTTGAACTCTAAAATTTCACTCTTTAATATATAAGTACATCTTAGCGTCACAGAGGGATTACTTGATTGATTGTTTTCTAGGTTAATTTAAGTGCTGTGTCAAATGATTATTCTGACTACATAGCTAAGAGAAAAGTAAAATGCTGGAGGGCAATTCAAAAATAATAAGAAACAAAGGGAAAATCATTGATAATTTAATGAAAGTAAACTGAAGATACAAAAGTGGTTTACCAAAATTCTATCTATTCATATCTTTTTAGTCCATATTTTGGATTAAATCAAGAGCAAATCTTGAGCTCATTTTGTTTATCCTGTTCACAGGCTCACCTCCCTTTCTTGGTTACTGTGCAAGTGAATGAGGCTGATTTTCATGCTGCGATGGTGAGAACAGGATTTTTGTGACATTCAAGGAAAATGATCATTTTCAGCAAATATATATCCTAGTTAGCTGGTGTGAATTTGCCTTTCACAATAATCTCACCAGTGAATTATGATTAAGTTACAGTAGTGCTGTGTTCCTCAGCAATTAGCTCAAGCTATGGTCATTTTCGACAGCTACCATACCCCTCTACTTGGGATACAATCTCAGGAGGGTCCCAGGTTTGATCTGCAGCCAGCCTCCATACTGACACCATGCAGGAGGGAGAGGTCAAAGAAAGAGAGGGAAGATTCCATCCAGGATGATAGACAGCAGTTTTAATGAAGGTGGAATTACATAAGGCTTTGTTTCCAATGACTGCAAGAACACAAGTTTTCTGCATCTCTCCCCTATATCACAGAAGTCAGAGGAGGCTTTAACTCTGTTTTGTCACATATGAAATCCAGATAGTCTCAACAACACGCTACACATCACAGCAAATTTTCTTGAGATTGGATCCTTGGAGCAGCTTCTGAGAGCAGGCGAAGCAAAAGGAATGCACATTCCAAGGGACAAAGTCATGTGATATTTCAAAGGATGGCGGTTAGGAGTTTGCCATCATTAGGGTTCAGTTCACAGGTCAAACAGGTGTTCTCATTCGCTGATTAGTCTCCACAACTCATTTCCGCCATATCACTGTGGAGACAATACTATTCTATTCCCAAATGGGTCTCCTCTCTAAAACTGCATGCATCTTTGGTTTCAAAAGTTGTGGTGGAGAGAGGACTTTTGGCAAGGGTAGTATGAAATTTGTACTCACTTGACCCTGAAGCCATCAACAAATTGTGAAGTTGCATGAGGTTGACTTTATTCCATTTAAATTTTTCTCTTTTTTCTGTCTTCTGATTTTGTATTAGAACTTTCACAGATCATATTGAACTGATTTTCTTCTCTGTGCATTTTCTACACCAATCTTTATTCATCTTGTCAAAACTTATCTCAAAATTAATTTCTTACAAAATAAGTGATTCATGATTAGCTTGGCCGCCAAATGTGCTAGATTATTGTTTTATTGTAGATTACTTGTGTGTATAGTTTCATAACAAGTCTCTGAATTCAGGAACTGTGCCATGAATTTATTATTTCTTCCTAAAATGTTAACTCTCCATGGAGAAATTTTGCTGGCTGACAGCCTGAGACCAGAGCACAGCAAACTCTTCATATAACTCTTTTAATAGGATAAAGGTGCTTTGGAGAATCTGGGTTTTTTCTGGGGATTCCCCTAGGTGTCCCCTTCAGTTTTGCATTTGTTCCTTCTTAATGCTACACTAGATGCCTCTCTGATGGGTAGCTTCCAGCCAATGAGGACACCCTGGAAATTCTGAACTCCAGGTGATTTGATTTTCCTGTTTTTGCTTCAGTAGCAGAACTCACACACTGCCAATAATTTCTACAATATGACTATTTATGAATGCTGATGTTACTCAAATAAAAATGCCCATTTGTTTTCTTATGACTAATCCTCACTGACACCATGCAAACTCCAATGCCTGAACTGTGAAAAGTACCCCAAATTGCATAGATGTTGATTGACTTCTTACTCATTGCATTTGTTATAAATGAAAGATCAGAGAAACCCAGAAACTCAAATATCACTAAAAATTCCTGAAAATCTGAAAGGACAGAATCTTTCTGATTTTTATTTGCTTCACTGAATCATTGAAGAGACAGCATGATTTACCTGGGCCACCACCAAAATGCAAATGAGCAATGAGCATGAACTTGAAAATCCTCAAGAGAGCTTTTCTGAAATTGGCTAATGAGAACACTAGGGAGACTATGAACATGTGTTAAATATTTTCTGATCATCTGTTACTGTGTACCAGTCACTGGACTAGGCACTTTCATAGAATTGTCTAATTTTATCAAATCAATTCTCCCTGTATCTGACACTTATTTTTTTCCACTTCTGTTCAGGTCTCATCTTTTCCTGAGGGAGTAACCAGACCCTAAAGTTGGGAAAAGAAATGCTTTAAGATTTTACTTCACCACATGTGACCCCTTAAATACAGTTGAGAGTGACAGTACTGCAACTTGAAACAACCCTTAAGATACTGTTTGTGTCAGTGAAATTCCATTAGACATAAATTTTTGAGAGATTTTTGTTTCCTAAATGATATATTTTATGTACATGATTTAGTTTTTGATTCTCTTTATTATAAAAAATAAACAATATATTTGTAAACAATGTAAAGATTCAATAAGAAATGAAAAAACATTTCAATAGAGACAGCAATGTCCAACAATGTATATATAGGCAGCTATTACTTTATATTCTCCCTCTAAAATTGTGGAGTTTAAAATAAGAATAATTTAAATTCAGTCATATGTCTTGAAACCAGTTTAGATTGAGGTAATGTAGACTGGACATGACTGGGGTAGGTTCCATGTCTCATGACTGTTGCCTAGATGGGTGTCTCTCTTCCACATGTCTTTAATTGTCCTTGGAGCAGTGGGCTAAATGGAACTGATTTTCTGAAATGATATTGCAAGAGATCAAGTAACCAATAGGCAAGCACATTTCAATTATTTGCATATATCACTTCTAACACCCCCATAGGTCAAAGTCAATCATATGGCCATTTCTAAAATCAATGGGACAATAAAATACACTAATTTTATAGTAGGAAGGAGCAACTGAGTAGGATTTTTCTGAACAGTAATTCATGGCATTTCTTCTTTTAGTTTCTTCTCTATCATAAATATAATTTAACTATTCTAGTGCAAACTATTTTCTTGGATCTGTAATTTGCTAGATTCCTTTCCCATGTAATTCCCTCTGACTGAAGTGTCCTTCCAACTCTGACTAAATTCTGTTTCAAAATTTCCTCACCATCATCTTTTTTTTTAACAATTTGTCTGAATGCCTCTCCCCATTTTAATGTAGCTGTTAACATACTATTTTGAATTTTTCTAACTATATATTTGTCTCCCAGAATTGACAGTAGGCTTTTCCAGGGGAAGTTTCAGGTCTTAGTCCTAGGATATGCAGTAATTTATGGTAAATTGATAGGTCTGGTGCTTTTCTTGTCTGGTTGTCACCTATATCTATTTTCAAGTGGTTTAACAGAATGGACATACAATATTCTAACAATAATAAAATAATTACTGCAATCTGCAGAGTTTTAAAATGTATAAGGTGCATCTACAGTCTCATAATTTGAGACAAAAAACTTTTCTTCATCCTCAGTTGCTATAATTACTCTATTAAATTTGTCCTTTGTCCTCATCTTAGTCTTTGACTGTAATATGACAAGTGTTGATAGAAATATCTCAAATCAGTGATACTCTTGGATTTTAAATCTGTTGATCTCTAGAAGAAAGTCATTCGGTCATCTTTCATCTTTTCAACAATCTCTTCCAGTCTTTTCAGTTGCTAATGTAATTCTTTCTAACAATTTTAACCCTATAATACATATCTTAACCCATTTTATTTTCTCAAATTATTAATATGTAATTGGAGAAAACATTGTGGAAAATATGTATGTTGCACTTATCTGAAGAATGACTGAAGGTGCCAGACATAACATTTTTTCTGTGCCTTGGCATTTGGGCACTTTTTCTTTCTTTTCCTTGAATCCTGAAGCCTATTATCCCCTCAGATGCTATTAATTCCCATTGAGTATACCCTATTTCGCTCTGAATGTATATGTTTAAAAGGTTTCAGTCAATGATTTATGAACATCTTTTTCACGTTACCAATTAGACAATTGGCGTGATTGTTTTAGCATTTTCAGTTCCTAGAGCATTATGAATTTGTGTCCTTCCCACAGTAGTCCTGTCTTTGTTGTCTCAACCAGGATGTGGTCAAGAGTCAAAGGAGTGATCATTGCTTCCTCAAGTGGGGTGCTTGGACAGAGGATGTGATTGAAAGCAAGGGCAGAAGTGGAGAAATATGTCTTCAGTCTTTGAAAGCAGAAGTGCCTGTGACAACACTCAGATCATTTGTGGGCTACTAGACATTTCTCTTACCAGAGTTTGTAGATACACTTAGTCCATTATAAAACAGAACACAGAATGCACAATGAGAAATGCATAATAGACTCTTGACTGATTTCCTGAGTGAATTTGGTATGACTTATAATATTTCCTTCCTTAATCAACATAATTAGTATTTTATTCAAGCACTCAAAACAAAGACATAGAAAGATCTAAACTCAAACTCAAGTCTTTATTCAGGCTAATTCTTTCCATACCATTTGGAACTAAGTTTTAGGCTTATTCCAGAGAAAATTCTGTCAATTAGAACAAATTGAATTGAACTCTTTAACATTCTCCCTTTCTACTTTGCACTTTGTCCACAAACTTTTTTGATCTTCTTAAATATATTATAGCAGGCACAGCTCAAGAATGGTGAGATATGTTTATGAAAAATCCCAGTGTCTTAGAAAATGTGACAAGACACATAAGTGCATGGCCACACGCCCTGAACTGGATATAACACTTGCTTTAGAATGATTTTTAGAATGCATATAGGCATGCAATTTCTAAGTCAAGAAACTTTTGTTTTATCTTGATTTTTTCCAAGGGAAACTTTTCTTTTACATCTTACTGATTTTTTTAAATGTGTTTATTTTTTATTGTAGTAATTATTCTACACCTTAAAATAATTTCTTGTTTAGGTATAGGTTTAGGTATAGGTTCCCCACTTCTTAGTTATATTTTAACACACCACACCCTCCACCAAATCACCAAGTATTCTTCCTCATTGCCCAGTGGTCTCCACCACAATTTGCCCCTACCTGCCCCATTCCCTTTAGGTAACCTCATTTCTGTTGCAAATTTTCCAAGTTTGTTATGTTTCATTCGTTCCTTTGCTTTGTCTATTCACATTCCACCTATGAGCAAGGTCATCTGGTATCTATCGTTCTTCTTTTGACTTGTTTTACTTAGTATAATCCCCTCTAGTTCTATCCATGTTGATTCAAATGACAGGGCTTCAACTTTTCTAAGGGCTGTGTAGTATTCCATTGTGTATATGTATTGCATACATTTTCTTTATCCGTTCATCTGATGTTGGGCACTTAGGTAATTTCCAGTTCTTAGCTATTGAGAATAGGGCTGTAATAGACATGGGGATGCATACATCTCTTTGGCTGGGTTCTTTTGTATCTTTTGGGTAGATGCCCAGAAGTGGAATGATGGGATCATTCCATCCTACTGATTTTCCTTTCCCTCCCTGATTTTATATTTTTTAAGTATCTCCACTAAGAGTGAATTTTATTTCACTCTACTCAATTTTAAGTAAAGACAAGTTCTTTTATATGAATTATATTAAATTTAAAGAAATTGAAATTAAACTCCATGTTATTTGCTTAAAATCTTTCTTTTGCCTGATATTCTACACCACTTTGAGACATTTGCGAAAATTTCACCCAATTTAAAAAATCATATCAAATATCTTGCCCCCTCAAGTAATTGCTATTCCTTTGTTCTCAATCCATTGGCTCAGTACTTTTTATACTGCTGTAGATTAAATCATATGTTTATCTGTTTCCTATGTAGTCTAACTTTTCTTCAGAACATATGTCATGGTTTTGTGTAGCAGAACTTTTTATAATTGTGCTAAATAAGTGGATGGGCATTGAAGTTTCAATGGAATTATTAACAAAATAGGTACAAGAGGAAAGGGCATTGATGAAATCCAACCAATATTCAAAACAAATTTGTACGCTGTGTATGATTACAAACCATTACTGTTAGAAGGCTGGGAAAAATAATAACTGAAATAGACATTGGTTTTCTTCCTGAAGTGATCACCTGTTGATTTACAATTCTGGAATAATGAGTAAAAAACAACAACAAAACAGTTTAGAGTTAATGTGCTGAGAGTAGAGATGGAGAACAGTGTTCGTTTGAGTCATTAAGACTGATTGAGAGTATGATTAGTACTCAGGGCAGAAGATCAACCAGAAATACCTAAAAATTTATTATCCAAGTACAAAATAAGGCCTAGTTTAATACACTAAGAAGTACGTTTCAAATAGATTTGTTTATCTATCCATAACCTCAATCTAATTTATAATTTGCAAGTATTAGCATTTCATTAATTAGTTAACGAGGCATATTTAAAGGCACATTAATTCATCTGTTATACCGGTAAAGTGGCTTATTTTAAAGACAATTTTGTTATTTTAGCAAGGAAAAAACTGAATGCTATTTATTTTAGTACTCAGTGTCAGATTAAAGCGTTGGATTGAGGATCAGGTTTTAGATGTAAATTAACCATTGTTAATAAATGCTTTATTCTTCAGAATTTAGAAAGACATATTGTTGATTAAGTCAGGGATGATATATGATAGATGAAATATGAATATTAACATTTAAAAATATAGGTAATAAAAGCACACAATTAAAGAATTAATTTTTCAGTTAGCAGGCTGGCTTGGTGTCTGTTATCTGTATATGTGATAAAAGTTTTGATTATATCTAAGATTCAACTTTTAAAACATCTTCAGGAGAAAGAATGCAATTTTTAAGTTCATAGAAGGCTTTACAGCCAAGTATTCTAAAATATTTTATTTACTGACTAAGCATTTTGGAAAATATGATGTAGTCTTGGCTTTTGGCAATGGTAGATTAGAGGTCTAAAGTGAGACTGGAGGTGAATACTTGACTCAAGTAAATGGATACTCTTTCATTTTAATCATAAATAATCTTTCTTTTCTTGGCCTGCAAGTATGCTGGTTCCAGTAACAATTTCATTTTTAAAGGAAAGGTGCTGGTAGAAATGAAGGCGAGTAGACAGGCAGGCAGAGGGAAGAGGAAGAAGTGTTTTATTTGTTTTATTTAGTTGTTCAATTTGTTGTTTCCTCTGACCCCAGGTTTGAAACTGGAGACTATGGGATATATGTGGATGGCACCCAGTGCACTAAACCACTAGACCACAAGTGCTGTCTCCAGTACCAATTTTTAATCTCTGAGTTAGTTTATGAATTTTATTTTCAAGTTATCATTTATTAAATAAAGCCAAAAGTCAGATCTTAGTCTCTTGGGCAATTATATTGTTTCACTTTTTTCTGCATTTCTGAACCAAAATGGAGTTTTCAGTCACTCTTTAACCTAATATGACACAGACCATCTCATTAACCATGAAAAATGTTATCTGAAGCATAGTCAATGTTTATTGAAACTCCATGTCTTCACAGCTAATTCCAAAACTCATGATTTAATAGCAAATCTTACCTGATATTTATAACCTTACTGCTACTTTATTTAAAGAGGGCCAGAAACATGTAAATCTGATTTTAAATATGCCATCCAGCAGTTTTGTATATGGTTAGCATGCAGTACCTAGAGATTTAGCAGAAAGTATTGATTAGCCTTCAAGTAATGCTATGGGTAGTAAAATGTTGAATTTTGCTGTGGGTAAAAATGTGTCCTTTCAAAGAATAATCAATTGTCAATTCATGTGTGTATTTGAGGAGATATTTCACATTTGGTAGGTCATAAACCAACATAGACATGGATATTGATTTAAGTATTCTTACTAGTTGTGAATACTTATTAAACACATTCTTAGAAACACTTAGGCCTTGGATATTTTTTTATGTTACTATTACTATACAATTTCTTCAATGAAAATCTACTCTAAGACAGTTATCATGCTTAGGTTGTTCAATTTCCCACCTATGAAGGAAAATGACCAACTTTCAAAGTCATTCTTAACATATTATCAATTTAAAGTAGTTATCTGTTGAAGAGTATTAAGACATTATCTCAGGGGCCTTAAGTTACATGAGAGATCATGGGAAAAATGACCTTTGCTCACATCTGGATTCAGGCAGTGAACAGGCGTGGGCCACATACATTCCACTTTCTGGATTTTGGAAACTGCAATATGAGGAATCTATCCTGTGTTGCTAAAGTTGTTTCTAGTTTCAAGGAAAACAATTTCAAAATGAATTGATTCTAATTTTTAAAACATTGGACTCCTCCTCACTTTTTCTTTTAAATTCTTTATGTTTTAGAAATTGCTATGTAGACACTAAAATGTTAGTTGTTTTTCAGCCGTGGTTGATTTATGACAACCTGTGACCTTTTCTTTCTAACTTTAGCAAAATATAAGCAGAATCCACGCATTATATAGAGAACTAATATGTGGATGAACTAAAAAAAATCTAGTACTTATAATTAAGACTTTCAGAAAGGCACGTGTCTCAAAGGTCTGTTTTGATAATTCAGAAATGTGGAGAATGATGCATAAGGACTCAATATTCAGTTTGCTACAAAATTAAGTTGCACCACAACCAAGTGGAAATCTTTATTTTTCAAAATTAATTGAGTAAAAATCTAACAGCTGTCATTTTATTTCTAGAGAGCAGGAAACTTTCATAAATTTATCAGCAATTTCATTGAAAAACTGTTAATACCTAAAATAAAATATATTGCAATGGATAAGCAATGAATATAGATTTAGGGTCGCTTATGACATTGTCATTACAGGTTCAAGGGAAGACAATTTGTCTGTGTATAACTGCATTGAGATTTTATGATGTAATAGTTGAAATGAGAATTGTTAGTCACTTCAAGAGGCACTTTAGAAATGAATTTGATGACATGTGACTATTTCAAGAGGACTAAAAATAAAAAAATTAGTTTTATATGTGAAAATACCTAATTTCTTTGCAACTCTTATAAGATTTTTTACTGCAGCTTTACGCTCTGTTTGTGTTAATGGCAAAGAAGAAGGGAACTGGCATTTACCCAGAGAACTTTTCCATTTTCTAAAATTCAAAATTCTATTAGTCTCTATAAATGAAGTTTAATTTAAATCATTGTGTATCAAATATACAAAAAATAAATTTCAACAGGGAAAAAAGGCAGAATGAGAATAAGAAAATGTGACAAAGAACTGAAAATAATTTCTCAAACAAATAAACAAAAACCCAAACTGAAATCATGAAACTCTTAAGGCAGTGTGTTATTAATTTATTTAGATTTTTACTCATGCACTAGCCAAGCTCCAAATTATAGGGTACACTTGGGTAATATTCCCTTAGGAGTTGTGAAACCGAATTTTCCTGCCTTGGTTCTCTTACTGACTTTCTGAGAGACTGGAACAATCTTCAAGGAAATACAAAAGGGAGACAATTGGTGGGACTGGTAAAATGAGAAAGAAAAGGGAAGGATAGAAGATGTGGAAGGTTGGGGGGTAAGGGAAAACCTTCATAGCACAGAGAAGACCAGAAGGGAATGAGAGAAAAATAGAGAGGTGTGGCATAAATGGGGAAAAGTGATTCAAGTGTTTTTGGGTTCTTGACATCTGTACATTCCAGGAGATTTAGAAAAGAAGAGCAACAGTGAGATCCCCTGAGTTAAGCAATTTCTCTCTAGAAAGAATTTACCAATTCTCAAAATCAGGAAGTTAGGCTTTCTTGAAGTCACCGTTACTATTTTCTGATAATTTGAAACCCTGCTATGACTTCTTTATGGTCTACAAATACTATTTTTAACATTCCAGATTTGACTAATTTTTTAGATAAAACTAAATTACTAGGACATTTTAGATTATAAGGGATTTGAAGTGAAATAACCTTTTCATGGGAAGTTTTAGTACTATGTGCATATTACTAAATATCTACTTCAATTCTGAATTTAGCTTTCAAAATTAAGTATCATGCTTTGTTATATTTAAAGCATAAAAATTATTGATATTTATTAAAAATTTGTTCATAACGCTACATTCATTTTTGAATATTGACATTGTATCTCAATCTATTTTTCATACCACACCCTTCACCAGAGTTCCAGTGCTCTTTCCCCCTCTTCCCAGCCTTGTTAAAGCAATGTAATAAAACAATAAGCATACTCTATTAGCTTTGAATTAGTAAAACACAAACAGACAGGGCTCAAGCTTACTTTTACACAACAAACCCTTTATGAACATTACTAATTCAACAGGGCAAAATTATTTCCTAATTTTGAAATTTGAAATGCCAAGTTAATTCTTTTCAAAAGTGCCAGAGTACTTCATATATATCTACTTCACTATAAAATAATGATTATGTTCATAAGCGATCACTTAAATTTATTCCACAAGTAGGTTTCTGAGGGTACTGTTACCATGGGCAAGTTGGTATATCTGAAATAGAGAATGCTTTTCTAATCCTTTAATAGGTCACTGCTTACTTGATTTTTTCCTCTTCTTACTGTTAAAAAAACTGAATTTTGTTTGTGTTGGATGCATCAGCAGCACTAGATGTGTTTTCTCTTTCTCAGTTTCCTTTGCAGATGCATTTGAACAAGTGACATAGTTCTAATTGCTCTAATGGTTTCAAAGGCTAAAATCTAACCAATGAAAGAGAAGCAAAAGTCTCTAAGGACTTACTGGAAAATTATCTTTTCTTTTATGAACAAACAAAGCATCTTGTACTGCTGTTCATATTTTCTTTTCTTTTACAGTATCAATATAATGTCTGGGATTGCAACATGAGTTAGAACTTGTAACTCTGAGGTGACAATCAAGAAGATGAAAAATAATTCTGTAAAATGGAGGAAGAGACAGATGCCCTGATGACATCTCAGAAAAGATGAACCAATGCTTTTAGAAAATGCCTACCTTTGTACTACTGTCAAGTGATTCTAGGCATTTGTGTCACTCTTACTTAAATTCATTCTTAGATGATGCATTAAGAGGTGTCTGCTAGTATATATGAATATGTATGCATTTAAGTTTCTTTACTTTATTATGATAAAATGTATTTCAATAGATATACATGGATTTATCCTTATACCTGTTAACACTGGAAGAGTTCAGGGAGAAGAAGGAGAAAGAAAAGATAAAAATAAAATTGAAGAGATAGAACAGATAAGACTGTGAGAAAGGAAGATAGAAGTAGAAAAATAAGAGGGACATTTTGGAAAGAAATATAGCAGAGAACTTGAAAATGTAGCTATTTACACTTAGTTTTTGTGCTCCTGAATTTATTAAAAATGTTTTTGATGACTATGATAACCATTTTTTGCAAAGTTGTGGGCATTTGATTTTAGAAAAAAGGTCATGAATCTCAGCAGAATGAAGGTACTACTCTTGACTTATGTAAGCATGTCTTCACAAGATGGGTTTGTCCACCCTATGGATGTTCTCTTTTTTCATCTAAGTCATATTTTTCTCCAACTTGTTAAAATGAATGTACACAATAAAGAAAAGGGATCCTTGACATGAACATGGTGATATATGGGGCTTCCAAAAATCAGCATTAAAAATGGAGTTATAGGAAATATACTGTACAGACTCAGAGCAAATTCTTTCTTCCCTGTGTGCTAAGATGGGACAGGGACATTCTCTGGAAAGTAACGAAGAGCTCACGAATGTCCCAGTTAATAAATAGGAAGAGGCAGGTAGGTATAAGGATGCATATTAAATATAGGAATCACAAATAACTGAATCATACTACCAATAAAAAAGGTTAGAAGTCACTCGTTTAGAGTAGAACTCGAAAATGTCTGTATGAAGATATTTTTGGTTTAGTTCACAGAATTAAAAAATTGAGTCAGTGTTTAACATTTATAAACTGATAGATTATAAAATGTATATGAGATATGGCATTATACTTTAGAAAAAACCAAAAAATTGGAAAATCAAAGACGACAATCCTACAGTATAATATTGAGTGAAATCACTACTGGATAATACTGTTAGGTGGAATATATGTTCTCTAGGCTACTCGTCTCACAGTCAGTTTGGCTCTATAGGTCATCGAATTTGAAGAACTAGAGGCCAGTCTGGATTCAGTTTATTCATAATTATTTATTGATCATATTATCATATTTTTGTGAAATCTGCCTCTCACTGAGGCAAACAGAGTTTTTCTTCTATATCACTGTAAGGTTTTGTTGACTTGCATGACTGATTCTCATTAAATATTGGCAAATTGACTATACTCTTTGGTAGAGAGGAAATTTTAGTTTAAAATATTTTAGCACAATATATAACAAATTGAAAATATATTAATAATACCATATTTCCAAATGAGCAACCTGAGAACAGTAAGACGTTACAGCTTCAATCAAGTTTCCATATGCTTTAATTGAACTAACAACAAGCCTCATTGAAAATTATTTTCACTTAAACAAAAACTCTAGTGTTTTATATTCAACTTGCCAGAAGAACAAGGCTTCTTTTCATGGTAGGCATACATGTATAGTGGGGGTAAAGAGTAAGGCAGAAGGGCTATTAGAAATCCTAATTTGTAAGTAATGTAGTAGCGGTGACCTTTGTATCAAATGTTACATCTAGTCCTTCTGAGCTGAAGATCATATTCTAGAGTAAATAAAGGTATTCAACAGAATGAACTATAGGGTTTCTGTACTGCTCGATAACATGCAAACAAAGGAGAAATACAGGATATAATACCAAAGAATACCCTATGGATTCTTAGAAATGAAAAAGAATCTCATAGGAGTAATAGATTTTCATAATTCACATATGGATAATGATTTGGAAGAGATGAAAACTTTCTCATATCTAGGGCCCTCTTGACTCCTAAAGTTTCATACCCTCCAACTGAATTATATTCAAATTATTCATTTAAAATGCATACAATATGTTTTACATTTGCCATTACATTAAACCTACTGCTATTTTTAACTACTTTATTCTTGTAAAGAGAAACATAAAGGAGCTTTCTTTGGCATCATTGACCTTGAATTATTGGTTATCTATACCTCTGCTGAGAAACATTTGTATTTTCCTCTTACCAGATGCAGATAATACATTTTTTTCTCTTTTACTACTAGGCCTGGGTCATGAACCCAGATCCTTAAGTTTCACATCAACTATACCTTACCTACCTTAGCCAACTGAGCCACAGAGGTGTGTCTAGACATTGTAATTCTTTTAAAAATAATGTTATTACTGCATTTTTATGTTGCTATATTCATTTTATGATATTTAAATCACACCTCTGTCTGTTTTTATTTCACAGCACACCCATCACAAAGTTTTAGTGTCTTTTACTACTGCCTTGTTACCTCCTTTCCCTCTGCCCTACTACTTCCATGTTGGCCACATTCTTGTGTCCTATGAACTTTGTTGATATTTGTCTGTTTATTTGTTTTGTTTCTTTATTTTCCACATATGAGGGAAACCATCCTTCCCTTTAGCTCTATTACATTCTAATGTATCCATCAAAAGGCAGGGAGAAACACACACATACTGATATACAGAAATGTGTTTGTATAAGAAAATAACCATCCTTTGTCAGCCATATATTAAGACCAATCAAAGAGAACACGGCATCTCTACTAAATAAGCAGAAGCGAAGAGGACACTGATATTACATTAACATTAAGGAAAAAAGTCTTGAAGTCCTCAGAGGACATGGGATGGTAACTCTTTCAGAGCTACATGATATGTGGTGTGGAACCTTAGAGCAATTGGGGTAACAGCTCCTAGTGACAGTGGTAGGGTGTACACAGTACAAAGAACTTCAGTTCCCAGTGAGTGCTACAGACTGAACCCTGCACACAGCTAGAAAAGAGATGTTCATAATTCACTACACTGTGCCATCTGTCTAGAGTTACATGTTAAGAGTTATAATTAACATTGGGAGTCTTGAACCCTGAACTCTAATTGTACCTAAGATCTGTATATTAGCACTATTCTGGCTCTTCAAATTCATGTAAACCTGCAAAAAACAAAACAAAACCCACAAAATCCTCCCCATTATCGGTAAAAGTGATTTCGTTACAAGGGTTGACACTTGCTTCTACCTGGGGTAGCCATATAGGAAAATGTCCCAGAGCTCATTGTGACATCTGGTCTACCCCATCTACCAGTTAGACAACTGGAAAATATTCCTAAGAGGAGTTAAGGTACAGGAGCTTCATAGAAAGCATTGCAATCCCTGACACAGAAGGGAGACTGCAAAAATGTTAAGGATGACTCTAAAGCAGAAAACTTTCTTATACCAGGCTGAGATGTGGGTCTAGCTTGACTGGGTTAAAGAAGGTACCATTGGGGGGAAAAAAAAGTTTTAAACTATAATGACTGGTAAATGAACACATAACTCATTCAAAGTCAATCCCTTTAAACCGTGCTTAAGATTCTTTTTTTTTTTAATACATGATAAGAGTGATAGGTATTTGAGGTTGTTAGTCAAATATTTTATGTTCTACAGGACAGATTTTTCTATGTCTTTTCTGTATTATCCTAAGTGGCTATACAGCTACAGATACCCAGTGAAGATTTTATTACCGGTGTTGAAGTGTGATGGGGCAAATTTCTCCCAGAAACTGAAGCTAACTCCCCTTTTCATCTCAAGAGAACCTGCTAAAAGTTCAGTTGGTTGAGTTAAGGAGACTAGTTTTGCCAGTAATCTCTTCACATATTGGTTTCCTTTTCATAATCTCCCTTAAATAATTCATTTCCCTTCTGTTCCTATTCTTTATTCCACTTCACATTATCCTAGTGTTACTTGTTAATTTCGTAGTTGCAGAAAGAATAGTTAAATAGAAGTTACAATTATATTTATCTTCAATACCCTCATCAGGGAGTAACTGGCAAGGGTGCACAAAAGAAACTTTAGGGGTCTGCTAAAAATTCAGATTCTTAAGTGATGGCCTAGAATTTTTAATTGATTAGGTTCAAAATAGGTAGTGAAAAATCTTCAGCTTTAACATTTGTACTCAGTGATTCTGATGCAGATGAGGAACATACTAATCCATGTAATTAGGAACCACTATTTTATAAAAAGCATTACAAAGCTGCCTCAAATTGATGTAGGTGTACAGACAGGGACATTTTAAAGGTAAGAACCAACATGTAGCATAGATTTTAGTAATTCTTATTAGAGAAAAATCAGGTTAGTTAAGAGTAATGAATGATCAGGAACAGAATTATTTTTAGTCATGATGAAACTTTTGATGGCTTTTAAGTTGATTTTAAGTCGCTTTTAAGTCTTGTAATAATGTTAACAATAGTGAACACAATTTAAGGTATATATTATTCTATAAATTGAGTTGTACCCTCTTCATTTCTTTGTGGTATGTAGTTGTCTTCCAAGCACTAATCTTAACTGGCTAAATTTTTAGGTAACTTTTCTTTTTTTTTTCTGATTTGGGTAGAAAATATTCAGGTCTTATAGATATATTAAATTGGTTTGTGTAGTTAAGAAAGGGACATAGAGGTATGAAATTAAGGAGCTTCTAGTGTGCCTTTCTCAAGATGTATTTAGTGGACCATATTTTATAGTGAGAGCAGACACAGTCAGGTAGGGCCAAGGGACAACTTTTAATGGATTCCAGAATCCTGTCTTACACTTTTAAAATCAGAATCCCCTTGAGTATGGATTTGGAGTATGCATTTTTTACAAGTCATTTAGTTGACTCTTAAGAGTTTAAAAGCTATAAATCCCAGTGGAAAGGAAAAGCAAGATTTTAGAGACATATTTAGAATAAAACGAAATACTAAATGTCTAAGGATTAATTTTGTAATTATGTTAACAACCATGAACACAATTTAAGGTATATATTATTCTATACATTGAATTGTACCCTCTTCATTTCTTTTTGGTATGTAGTTTTTCAGGCACTTATCTTGCCTGCCTGAAACTATCCACACCACAAAATTCCTGATGACACACTATGCATGACTTGAATTAGATTGAATTCTTTATCCAATATTTCTATGTATTTTTTGAAAAACTTCACACATCTGCCCATGTTTTCATTAGTGTGACACAAAACCACTTTGCCCTGGTCATCTCTTCAACGTGAAATACACTCAGAGCAAGGTCTGCCAGGAGAGAGAGAACACAATTCTGTTTACTATGTTTCTGGGACAATTAAGAGCTAATTTGCAGCATCAGTGATAGATACAATATTTTCAAATAAAGTTCATTATATAGTGTTGCTTTATTTTTCTATTTCCTTTGAAAAATAAAACATTTACAGACGTAACTGTTGTCCGTCATCCTCCTCTGTCTGCACCTGAGATTTTGTTATGTTTTTACCTTATCCTGCCAAAGAAGGGCCTTTCATCCCACTAAATTTATTGCTGTAATAGCCAGACTTCACTTCTGTTTTACTTTGATGTCTTCATTTGTCCTTTGGTTTGAAGCATTCCTGTTTTGTTGTTGATTACCCACCACAAACCTTTTTAAGCAACCTGTGTATATGACAAATAGCTCAGGTCCATTTATTGTTAAATTAAAAGTTTCCCAGTAGTGGATACTTAAAAAGTTTTAAAATCTAATAAATTCTGAGAAATATGGTATTTGGAATGCTTTTACTGACTTTATGTTGCTGTGAACAGTTGCCTTGTGCCACATTTTCAGGCTCGGAGTTTACTTGTCTGTAGTCAAGAGGAAAGATTTCAAAAAACAGGGACTTGTGTACATGGAATTTGATTGTTTAGGGAAAACAATGCAATTTATGCTCATATGTCTCTCAATATAACTCCATGTAAAGTAATAGTGTTGTGGAAATTTTCAAAGAAAGGCATAAAAAAATTCATGGAAATCTAAAGAAATAACTTGAAGAAGAAAAAGAAGAGTCTCAATTAAAACTTTATAGCATATCTGAACGTTTAGATTTTTTTTAGTATTATTCTGATCTATTCTATTTAGTTTCTAAAGTGTGGCTTAAAATTAGTTTCATGAGTCACCAGTACTCTCTTTATCCACAAAGTGAAATATAGTTTTCTAGAGATAAGACGTCACAGAGAATTCATGGGAGATAATACTGAAGACATTTTTGGAAAGAAATCAAAGTTCTTAAAAAGCAACCTAAAGACATATTTCAAAAAAACCAGTCTGCTATTATTAGGCACTAATTTTGGAGTCATTATAGGTTTTTGAGTTGATGAAGGATTATTAATGCCAAATTTCAGAAAAACAGATCTGGCAGCAATGTATAAGACAGAATTAGAGAGTTTGTTAGCATTTTTTTGGTTATAGTCTTGATAAGAAATTATCAAAGTAGAAATGGAGAGTAGGAAAAGGTGTTGCTGTAGAATTTACACAAATCCTATCTGAATATAAAGAGGAAAAGAGAAGGAGTCAAAGAATTTGAAGTTTTGGGTAGTTAGAATTTGTAGGTAGTTATGGGCTCGTGTTCTCCAAAAATTCGTGTTTCAATGTCCTAAGCCCCAGTATCTCAGCATGTGACTGCATTTGGAGCTAGGGCATCTGTAATTTAGTTAAGTTGAGTTAAAGTGGTGTAATATAATCTGATTTAGAAGAGAAGAGAAGATTAAGACAGACAGAGAGAGAGAGAGGAGAAAAGAAATAAGGATACACAACTGTGTTATCAAAAATACATACATCCATACATAAAATAAAAGCAAACAAAGTTTTTTTTCAAGAAAGAGATTGACAAATATTCCCTATATATTTTGGAGATGTCAAAGATACCACTTTCTTGAAATGAATTTATATTTTGTATTTGAGGCATAAATGTATTATTTGATTCATAATACGCTTTGCTCAAAAATATTGATTTGATGCAAAAACTAATTTGATAATTTAATATAAAGCAATAACTTGCAATGTTTCTTAGTCAAGCTGAATCCTTAGAAAGTCAGCTGAAGATTGCTTATATTTAGCATCCTTAAGGAATTTAAGGACGAAATAAAGTGCTTGTTTTATTTAGAGTCTGCAAAAGATATACAGGTCTCCTTGCAGATACATCTATGACTAAATTCAACTTGAGCCCAGATTTCCCCTCTTACCTAAGCTTCTAACTATGAAAAACAGGAGCACTGAAATTTATGTAACCATCTCTTTAAAAATTTTGCTGTAATTAAATCATATTTTATGAAAAGTTCAACCCCTTTATGTATCTTTCATTCTACTTGATATAATGTCCTTTACAAAAACAAAAATAATTGTCTTTGTTTCTTTTTATTACATAGGAAAAATTTCCATAGTATAATATGTAATCTTACATTCTTACACCTTGGCTTTTCTTTTGCTGTTGTTTGATACTAAGCGTCGGAGAGACTTCATTACAGGAAAACAGAATTCTTCCTTAATTTTTATTTACAACTGAAAAATGTTCCCACGTGTGATTTTCCATAATATATTTAAATCAGTTCCCATCGTTGCAATTTAGGTTGTTTTTATAAATTTTTTGTTACTGCAAGCAATGCTTTAGATAGTTTTGAAATATCCCTATCTATAAATAGCTTGGAGGATCTGTGTCCTCTAGTTTTACACTTCTCTGTGTATGTTATGATAACATGGCAAAAGGGATTTTATAAATGGAATTAGGGCTATGAATTTTAAAAGTTTGCTTATCAGTGTGGGCCTAATGTAATCACAGAGTCCTTAAAATTAGGAAAGGAAGGCAGAAGAGTTGGTCAGAGTTATGCAATGATGAAGGAAGAGGCAGATGTTCAAAGCATTAAAAAGATCCACTACAGAAGCTTTTAGGATGTGGGAGATGATGGAGGAGCCAGGAGTACAGGTAGCTTGTAAATCCTGTTAATGGTCCTCAGTAGAGACTCATCAAGCCCTCTCTTCCCCAAGGGTTTTACTTCTACAAAGTCAAAGAACTTAATTCTACTAACCACATACAACCACTTGGATGAACAGGAAATGGATTTTTCTCTGGAGTCTTTGGAATGAAGCATACATAGCTTTAGCAATACGCTGATTTCAGTCTTTGGAGATTCTGTCAAAAGTCAGTCTGATACACTGCAACTCTGACTTATAGAGCTGTGAGATAATAGCTATCTATGTCTTAAATCTGTAGTAGTTTGTTACAGCAGTGAAAAAACCTAAGCTATTTTCATGTGCACTTGCAAATTTCTAAGTTGAAATAGTGGATTACAGATTATGTGGAATGATAATTATAATAAATTTTCAAAATTTCCCACAAAAAATATTCAGAGCAAGTCACATTGCCATCGGCAATGAAATATTCTCATTGTAATCTAACTTTTGTATTTTTTTTCAGGTATGTAGAAAATGGTGCCTCAGTTTTGTTTTAACTTTTGTTTCTATTATTACAGGTTAAGTTTCACATTTTTCTCATTTTAAAAATCTCTTTTATTTCCAAATCTATGAACCTTTAGTTCATATCTATTACCCAGTTTTTAAATAGGATTAGCATGTGTATCTTGATTTGTAAAGTTGCTTATATACTATATGTATTTTGTCTACAAGGTTTATTTTCCCTCAATTTGACCTTCGTTTTTGTCTTATGTTCATAGTGATATTTTAATCTATATTTTAGTTTTAATTTTTATAGAGTCAAGGTTTATATCTTTTATTTAATGGGTTCCATATTTTATGTAATGCTTAAAAAGGTCTTTCCTAGGTATAGATTATTTGTTGCTGCTTTAGTTTTTTTTTAGAGAAAAGGGCAGGCATAGATGAAGGTAAGTAGGCAGGCAAATAGAAAGAGGAAGGAGGAAGAAATGTTCTATTTATTTCTGCTTAGTTTTTCATCTTGGTTGTTCCCTCTGGTCCCAGATCTCAAACCCAAGACCTTGGGTTATATGCATACTGCCCTTAACTGAAGGCAGCAGACCTAACCACTACTCCACCACAGAGTTTTATATTTTTTCCAATCTGTATCACTTTTATTTATTTTTCTTGACTAATTGCACTGGATAGGAACTCAAATACAATATGAACAGCAGTTGTGAGAGTGAACACCCTTGCCTTGTTCCTGATCTTAGAGAAAACATTTTTAGTTTTTCACTATTTAATATGATTTGGACTATGGATTTATTGTTTGTGGATCTTATTATGTTAAGGTAAGTTTCTCCTGTTACTATTTTATTGAGAGTTTTTATCTTAAATGAGTGCAGAATCTTGTCAAATGCATTCTCAGTTTCTGTTGATATGATCACATAATTTTTTCCCCTTTTTGTTGATGTGGTATGTTACCTGAATAGATTTCCGTATGTTAAACCATCCTTAAATCAGAATAAACCTCTCTTGGTCAATACATCTCTCGATGCATTGTTGATTTGATTCTCTAATAACTTGTTCAGGATTTTGCATCTATGTTCATCAGAGATAATTTTCTTTCTTTTTGTGCTGTTCTTGTCTACTTTTGGTATCAGTGTAATATTGGCTTCTGAGAGTATGACAGTATTTCTTGTTTTTCAATTTTTTGGAAGATTTTGAGAAGTGTATATGTACTAATTCTCTAAAGTTTTGTTAAAACTCACTAATAATGCCTTCTGATCCTGGGCTTTTATTTTTGGGGGGCAAGAATTCAATTACTTCTTCAATTTTCTGCTTGTCATGTGTCTGCTCAGGTTTTCTATTTCTTCTTCACTCAGATTTGGTAAGCTGCATCATTCTATGAATTTGTTCATTTTTCCAATTTATTGCCACACATTCATAGTATTCATAGTATTCATAGTGTTTTTTATGATGCTTTGTATTTCTGATATATCTATTTTAACTTTTCCACTTTTATTTCTGATTCTAGTTATTAGAGTTTTGCTCTTTTTTTCTTAGTGAGCCTAATCATATATTTGTGAATTTTGTTTACTTTTGCAAAGAACCAGCTTTTAGTTTCATTGATTTTCAAAATGGTCTTTTGGATTTCTGTCATTTTCTTCTCATCATATTTTTATTATTTCCTTTCTTCTATTGACATTTGACCTCAATTTTTCTTCTTATAGTTGTTTAAGTATATGGGGTAAATTGTTTATTTGTGATTTCGATTATTTTTTGAGTTAGACCTGACTTGAAGTAAACTTCTCTCTTAGTATCACCTTTGTTGCATCCCATAAGTTCTGATGATTCATGTCTTCATCATTGTATGTCTGCAAATACTTTTTTTTATTTCTCTTCTGATTTTCTATTTTACTCAAGTGTCATCAGAAGCATGTGTAATTTCCATACACTTTGGAGCTTTTCAGCTATCTTGTTTGTGATTGATTTCTAGTTTTATGCTATTGTGATATGACATTGTGGTTTGATTTGATATTTGTAAATTTGTTGACATATGTTTTATTTTCCAGCACATGAGCTAGTCTGGAGAATATTCCATGAGTGCTCTAGAAAAATGCGAATTGTGCAGTTTTGGGGGACAGTGTTCTCTAAAAGTCTACTAAACTCTTTAATTTTAATTTGCTTTTTAGCATGTTTTCCCTGTTAATTTCCTGACCGGTTGATCTGTCCATTGTTATAAGTAGAGTGTTGAAATCTTCTTCTATCATTATTGTTTTAAGTATCTCTCTTTACTTAACGTTTGCTTTCTGTATTTTGATGCTTCTGCATTTGATATGTGTTTGTGTGTGTGTGCAAGCACTCGTGTGCATTTTGTCTTATTGAACTGACCTCTTAATCATTATGCAATGTCGTCCCTGATTTTTTATTACCTTCCTTTGTTGGAAGTCTATTTTATCTGATATAAGTATGACTACTCCTTCAATTTTCAGGGATGATTTAATTGTAGAATTACCTTTGACTTTAATCTAAATTTGTCCTTAGAACTCAGATGGCTTCTAGTACGCAGTAGAAAGTTGGGTTTTGTTTTTTAATATATTCTGTCTTTCTATGCCTCTTTATTGGTGAGTTAAATCCATTAATCTTTAGGGTAATTATTGACATATAATTGTCTATTGCCCTCTGGGTGCTATTGCACACTGCTGCTTCACTTTTGTTCTCTTACTCTTAAGAGCTTTGAAAACATTTATGCTATGTTTGTTTTTCTTCTAATTTTCTTCCTTGCTTTTTCTATGGATTTATGTTTTGAGGTTACCCTGTGGTTTACATATAAGTTAATGTGCTTTTAATCTTCTTTTAACTTGAAAGGAAGTTATTCCTATGTCCATTCTCACATTTCACATTTTTATTCATCTCCTCCCTACATTTTATATTCTTAAAGTCTGACAGATTCTGAGATTTATTTTAATTTTATAGAAATATATTAAGTATTTCTTAGAAGGCTGAATTAGTGATAATGAATTTCTTCAACATTTGTCTGTAAAGATCTTTATCACTTCACTTCTAAGTGAATATCTATCTGGGTAGACTATTCTTATTGGAAATTCTTCTAGCACTTTTTTTCATATTAGTCCCTTCTTACCTCTATGGTTTCTGATGAGTAAACTACAGACAGTCTTATGGGGTCTCCATTATACTTAATTTATTTTTCTCTGATTACTTTAAATAGTCTTTATCTTTGATTTTTGTCATTTTAATTACACTATGTCTGGGTATATGTATGTTTGGATTTCTTTTGTTTGGAACTCTTGGAGTTTCCTGAAACCAGATGTCTGTTTCCTTCGCCAGGTGAGGAAAGTTCTCAGCTGTTATTTCTTCAAATAAGAACCCTATGATGTAAATGTTGTTTCTCTTGATGTTATCCCATAAGTCTCTTATGCTATTGTAAAATTTATTTTATTTCCTTATTCTTACAGGTCTGCTTGAATGAATTCCACTTCCCATCTTCCAGCTGTTGAACCCCTATATTATATTCTTTAGCTCTTTTACTTCTGTTGGAATTTCCTCATATTTTTTCTTTGTTGTCCTCTTTTGTTCCTTCAATATTTTTTCTGAGTATCATTGAACTCTTGCTTAACATCTTCAGGTAATTTACTTAATTCTCTTGCAATGTAAAACTATTTAGAATTAGCCTCAGACTGGTAAGAAGTTGCCATATCACAGGAAACTGCTGCAGTGCCCTGTTTGCAGAAAATTACTCAGCTATCCGTACCTGGGTTGCAGACCCAAGTACCTACCCCCACCCTGGAAAGTTATACTTTTTCTGTGTGATAACTTTTATTTTCAGTCACTTAGTAATTTCTCTTTATTTCCATATTGATTCTACTTTGTATTTCCATATAAAATTATAAAATCTTAAAGCAATAATAATTTATTTCCTTTTCAATTTTTTTTTAAAGGGAAACTGCAGGCAGGAACGAAGGTGAGCAGGCAGGCCAGCAGGAAGAGAGAAGAGGAAGAAGCATTTAAAAATTTTAGTTGTTCACTTCGGTTGTTTCCTCTTGTTATCTGGGGTTTGAACTCAGGCATATGTGTCCTTCACACCTTTGGCAACAGCTGACACAACTGCTACTCCATCGGTGCTCTTTTATTCCATGCACATCATAAGTGGTTCAGCCAAATAGTCCAAACCAGCTACCACATATATGCATAAAGTATACAAGCCTCCTCACAGACCGACTGGAGAGAGCCTCCAGGATTCTAGTCTCAGGTGCAAGGAGCCCAGTAGGAGTCTGGATTCACATAAAACTAGGGTCTTTCTACCCCAGTTTTTAAATGTATGGCATTGTTTCTCATTCTATCATATTCAAAAAGATTAAACAGCAGTGCTCTGTTTACGAATCTTACTCTGCTACCATCCTGAAAGCACCATTTCCCTTTGAACAGCATGATTCAGCCATTTTCTTTGCCTCTTTTAACTAATCCTAACAGTCAGATTTTATCCACAAGCCTGGTCCCAAATGGACCTTGCTTTTCCTTTTTATCATTTGTCAGAATTTCACACTCTATCTTTACATAAACTTATAATTCATGACATAATTTAATTATTCCAAATTTGGTTATGTATCAGAATCACTGGAGTAACTTTTGAATACAAAATAATAAACGTCAAATGACATAACATAATCAGAAATTTGGCCATGTTTTAAAAAAAAAGATCTAAAGGTGATTCTAATACTATTATAAAAACTGTATTAATGTACCATGGTGGAGCAGCAGTTAGCTCAATCGCCTCCAAAAAGAGCAAGCCACATGCCCCTTGATTTGATTTCCAGGCCTGAGGGGAAGCAGTCATTGTGAACATCTAAATAAAAATAAAGTAAAGATGCTTCTTCTGTCCTCCTACTCACCTTCATTCCTGTCTGAACTTTTTTTTAAAAAAAACCAAAAAACAAGAAATAAACAAACAAAAAACTGTCAATCCAAGACAGCATTTCTCAATATGGGGATGATTTTGTTTCCTTGAAAACATGGAAAATGTTTTTTGATTATCATAACTTAGATTGATAAGGTTTCAGTGTGCTATTGGCTTCTAGTGTATGGAGGCCTAGGGTACCCTTAAATATCTTAAAATTCAGGGGACAGACTCACCATAACAAAAAGTTTTCTGCCCACCAGGTGTTAGTAGTGTGGGGTTGAGAACCCTTGCCCAAAGTCTGCACCTGGGAAACATTTAAAGACATCTTTTTTGACCATGGCAGGTAACATTTTGTTTCATGATTTCAATAAAGGAAGAATAACAAGTTACCACCCTCCCCACATGCAAAAAAAGTGTCATACAGTCTTGTCCTTATTATGAACTATAGAATAGATGGGTTTCCTCTGTAAGGAAGAACTTTTATTGAGATAGAGACCACTGATCCCAACAGTCAGGTTTTCCTCATAGTCATGATTTTTTTTTTTCATGAACAGAACCTCAGTTTAGATGAAGGTAAGAGCATTCTTCTTTGAAGTTTGGGGTGCCCATGTGAAACACATTTACCAGATAAGATATAAAACACAATTTCTGGTGATGTTTTTGTAAAACTTCTAGTAAATATATTAAGTTGTACATGAATTCTGCTTTTTATATCCCCATCTCCCTGTCTGGGACACTGATACAATGTTCTGGATGAGGCACCTATCTTGTGACTAAGGTCAAAATCATGTTAAAGACATCAGATTGTAGAGGATATGGAGTCTAGATTTCTGAACACATTCAGACTTGACTTATCATTCTAGCTATGAGTTCCCTTCAACTAAGAAAAGCAAACAATGATTTGCTTGTCATTTTTCAGCTAAATATAATGCAGTTATTATCATGAGAATATATAATGTTGACAGTCACTTATTATTTTGAAGACATATTACATATTAAAGAAGTCAACTATAGTAACACAAATTATGTTTTTATTTTTAAAATGTATTGAAATAATTAAATTATAACATTATATAGGCTCAAGGTATATAGCATTATAAATCAATATCTGTAATACTACATTAGGTCTACCACTAACAGTTCAGTTTTATTTTTGTACCATATAACTATCCCCTTTTTTTTGTTTGTTCATCCCCTTCCCTATTCCTTTCTAGTAATCAAAATTTTAGTCTTCCCTATTGAAAGTCTATTTTTGTTTAATTTGCTTGTTTTCTCTATTTACCATATATAAACAGATCATATGATGTTTGTCTTTCACACTTTTACTTAGTTTACTGAGATAAATACCCTCTAGTTTCACTCATTGTGTTCTACATGGCAGGATTTTGTCTTCTTTTATTTTTTTTTCAATAGTTGAGTACTATTTCATTGTATATATACAAAACATGTTATTTTTAAGTATAACCATTTTATTGTTATTTTATACTTTACAAAGTTATATAATTTCAAGATATAGAACTCACTTCTCAGTCTATGGGTATTACATACCAGAGCTACCACCAGAGTTCTAGAATCCTTCACCTTCACCTTGCTTCCTCTCTCCTTCTTTCTACCCTCCCACCCCATGGCAGTCCTCATCTTATGTCATGTGAGTTTTTACTGGGGTTTATCTGTAAAACATGTTCTTTATTTACCGATCTGTCAATAGTTACTTAGATTGATTTCACATATTGACTATTGTAAACAATGCAATAAACACGTGGATATCAATATCTATATCTATATATCTGTATCTGTCTTCAGACTAGTACTTTCTGCTTTTTTGAAATAAAAATTGGAAGATAACTGGATAATATGGAATGAGTACTTTCTTCCTTTTTTGAGGAATCTCCAGTGTGCTAACCATAATGGCTGCACCAATTTACACTCCCCAAAACATTGATTATTATTTCTTCATCGGTTTTCTGTCTAAATGATATGCCCATTGTTGTTAGTAAGGTATTACTATTACCATGTTATTGAAAATATATTCCTCTGGGTCTTTTAATATTTGCTTTATATATTTAGATATTCTAATTTTCATATAAATGAATAAATATTATGTCTTCCTGCTATATTGATTCCTTTATCATTATAGTATCCTTTGTTGCTTGATGCCTCCCTTGGATAGAAGTTTATCTAAGTGTAGCAATTCCCATCTTTTAAATTTTTCCATTGACTTGGAATATCATTTTCTATTCCTTTACTTTATCTATGTCTGACTCTGCAGTGTAATTGGGTCTCTTATAAGCAGCATATAAATAGATTTTGTTTTTTAACCCATTCAGGTACTTTGTACCTTTTGATTGATGAGATTATTTCATTTACAATCAGCATAGTCATTGATATATGAGGAATTTCTACTGCCATTTTGATTTTCTTTTTTTTTTTCTCCCATTTATTTGTTGCCTTTTGTTTAGATGGAAGAGCTTCTTTTAAGATTTTTCTATATGGGATATCTAGTAGAGCAACCTCATTCATTTTTTATTTCTCTGGAAAAGTCTTTATTTCTTTGTAATATCTGAGAGTTTTCCAAGATAATGGGCAGTTTTTATATTGTACTATTTTAAATATGTCATTCCATTCTCTCTTGGCCTGTATTCTACTTAGAAGGCTGAGGAGAGCCTGATTGTAGCAATTTTATATGTTACATCTTTTGTTTGTTTTGTTTTCCTCTAGCAGCCTTAAATATTTTTTCTTAGCCTTGGACTTTTGATAATTTCATTATTATGTGTCTTTGTGTAGATTTCTTTGCATTTAGATAACTGGTGATCTGTTATTTTCATGAACTTACATTTTCAGGTCATTCCTCAGGTTTGGAAAGTTTTCAGCTATAATTTCTTTAAATAGGTTCTTTATTTTTTTCTCTTTGTCTTCACTTTCTGGAAATACCCATTATCATTATACTGACTTTCTAATGAAGCCAATAGCTCTTGAAACATTTATTTATTTTTTGGCTCTTGTTTATTTTGCTTCTTCCAGCTGATTTAGCATATGTTTATAATTTTGAGACTAATTCATTTCTCTACTTGGTCTATTTACTTCTATAGCTCTTTATATTGTTCTTGATTTTTTTATTGAGTTTTTCACACCCTGGCTCTCTGTTAGTTTCTTTAAATGTTCAGTGCTTGGCTTCTCATTAATTTTATTTTTAAGTTTGTCGACTTTTTTCTGAGCTTTCTTGAATCTCCTTGAGTTGCTTTGCTCAGTCATCTTATATCTTTGGAACTGTTTTTTAAGAGATTTCTTGTATCTCTTGAGTTTTTTGAGGATTGCTCTTTTGAATTCTTTATTCATCAAAAGATGTAACTTTCCACGTCTTTGAATTTGTTTTCTGAAGAGGTGTCATTGTCTCCTTGTGATATCATAATACTTTGAAGTCTCAGATGATCCTATACTAGCTTCTGAATTCCCATTTTGAGTGGATCAGGAACTTGAAATTGACCTGCTTATTTATGCTTTACCAGTAGGTGGTACTATGATTTTCTTTTGTTCTTTTTTTTTTTTTTTTTTTTTAACTTTTTTTGACCCTTACATAGGCTGACCATTTTTCCTTGAGACAAAAATGGGACATTGGGTTGGCGAAAACAAGATAGGGTTATGTGCTGGTCACTATGGAGGTGAGGGTGGGGTTGGGGCACTGAGGTGGAACAATCAGAGCAGGAGCAGAGCAGCCAGGCCAGCAACAAGTAAGCACTATGTGATGTCTATTAGTGATCTCATAGTAGCAATGTGTGGTCTGGTGAGACTTCATACAAATGGCCAGATCTATACAAGGAATTTGGCACCATAGATGAAAATCAAATTTGCTTCCCCTATTAGCCCTGTTCTAAACGTCCTGCCTATATAACACATGCATCTTTAGGCATCCCAGTGCAATAAATGCCCAATAGCTCTCACAGTGTCAGAGATAACCCCATAGTACTCACCTGCCACTCTACCACACTGCAGTGTTTTGTTCTCCTTTAAAAAAACAGAAGGTGGGGGGAATCCCATTCTTATGTAGCACCTGTTTCCTCACAGAGGAGCAGGAAAAGTAGTCAGTGCCAGCCTGTCTTTAATACAGAGCAAAAGGGACAACCACTTTTGGGTCCCTTCAACAGTCTGGGCCCACAGCAACTCAACTGTCTCCTTTGCCCTGTGTTAAAGTTGGCCCTAGTTTATTAAAAATGGGATAAAATTGACATTTATATTAAAATGACAGGATGGATGGGAAATATGAAAAAAAACAAAACAAAACTCAGTGCTGTTCCACTTAAAATGGTATGCATGGTCTGCCTATACTTACAGATTTCCATAGATATAACAGTTGCTGTGACAGTGGGGTGGGAGTAAGTGCTGGGTGGGAGGAAAGGCTAAAAGAAGTCATTATTGTGAACTTGAGAGAGGTTAATTTGCATGGGTGACCCCAAAATTAACCCTCCTCTCTGTGATCCCAGTTCTGAGAATTAGTAGTCTGACATTGGTGTACTTCACAGTTTAGTTTTAGATCCTGAGAGGTGGTTGAGGAGGGTTACAGTCTAAAGTGCTCTCTCTGTTGTTTTCCAATGTCAGGGCCCCAAATGGTGCAGAATAAAGCAGCTCCTCTGATATGGGCTTCATCTGTTCCAAGGGTATGTGCTGCTATACCATTTACATTCTCTCCTCCCCAGAACTTGTGTCTGGCTGAGCAGCCCTTCTGTCTCGTTTCTAGGCCTTTGCTGCTTTTGTTTCTGAATATCTCTCTCCATCTACTTTCATTCACACCAATGCATGGCTTTCTTTGGCATCTGTTCCTGTGCTCTTTGTTGATCTCTGAGTTGCAGGGGTGCTTCAGCTTCCTGACTGTGCTGTGGGATTCCGTCAATTATATCTCTATAGTTGACAAGTGTTGTTTGTTATTTCTCTTATGAGCAAAACAGGAAATAGCATCTGTGTGGTTTTTGTCTGTTTTCAAAAATGAGCTAAAATAGATGACAACCTACTATACTTTAGAAAGATAATTGGTTTTATAAGCAAAAGAACACAAACCTCCTAGGACTTGAAAGTGAGAATATCAGGGCATGGGTTTGCAAGAGGCAAAGATTTCAAAAAGTGTTAAACCCCTTTGCATACAGAAGTAACTTGGGGTTATGCTAAATGGCATGTATATATGGGGGGAGTGGACTGAATTCACACTAGTAAATGATGCTAGACAAATAGTTGAAAAATTTCAAGACACGAGTTGTATATTATTTAATATTTGCATTTATTTGACACAGAACTCACACATTGTTGGTCCTATACATCTATATAGTTTTTTATTTACATATTTATGAATCAATTTGTTCTTTTTCTTTGGAGTACCTCGACTAATGCAAATTTTGGAACCCACTATGTGAGTAGGGACTCTGGAAAAGTAAACTGTCTCTTTAATTATTTCAAGAAATTTACATGTAGTGAGTGAAAAATGAATCTGCAAGAGAAAGAAATTTGTGCCAACTGAGTAATAGCTGCAATGAGAACTTTGACTTTAGGCCTAAGCCTGAAAATTGTGTAAAATGTGCAATGCAAAAACTAGAATGCAGATGTACTGAAAATAAATGTTACAGATCAATAGTCAAGTTTTCCCAAAGTATTCATTTCTTTAAATGTTGCTCTGAGTTCATTTTTAGACTAATAGTTCTAAAATTTTGGATAATACACCATAAAGAAAAGTTATATTTATGAACATTCATACTTAAATGAAAATCAGTAAGTTACCATCATGTCAAACCTTAACGTTATTTCTATTACTGTTGCAATGGAAATTTTTCTATTGAAAAATCATATTACCTAATTTCATAGTATTTCATAGTATTTAAATCTGAATGCATATACCTAGGAGGAGATTTGTTATTTGCTGAAATTTCAGAAATTTGCAAAATGACAAAAAATATCACAACTGATATTGAAACAGGAAATTGGAAAAACTTTTATTTACTGGGTTATTCTTAGTTCACAGGTCAGCCTTGAGGCTCCAAATAGAAAAGTTCAGAACAATGTGTTATGGCCACAGAATTCCTTACTCACTGGTCATAGACCCCTTTAGGCTATCAGTCTTAAGGTAACTGCACAGTCCAGTTTGGGCACATATCCCAACACACCTGGGGGCTCTAGGAGAATTGCAGACTATACCTGGTGTCTGGCTAGTTAAATTTAACTGAGACTTTAGATAATGGAGGAATGTTAAAAATGTAACTCTGTGGAAGCCATGACAATGTCAGTCAAAAATTATTAACTGCCCTTGTTCTCTGCACCTTTCTGTATGTATATAAACCCTGAGCCATGCATATAGTTTATCGCATGATTTGAGTGTTTTACTCCTTGCAATCGCAGGCATTAAATCTCCTCCCAAATTAATAATTTCTGGCATGTCTCTTTGATTTGGTTGGTTACTTTGTAACAATATAAAGAGCATATAATTATACGGATCCATTTTTAGAAAATTAGGTCATATATTTACAAAGAATAAGTAGCTTCTAAAAGATGTTCACAAATTTATATACATATTTCATAAAAAACACATTCCATATTTAAATCTTATATATTCCCATAGTGAGTTGCATTCAACTCTATATTCATACAATAAGCTATTTTGCAAAGTAAAGGAAATAAGGACAGGAAATTTGATGGAGTGTATTTGTATTGAGTAAAAACAAAATCAAACGAGTAACTACAAAAAAATCCATCCTCAATAATTTAAACAAATTATAGAAAAATTTCTATACATTTTAGTCATTTATGACTTAAAAACTCAACAAATAAAATCTAATTGAATTTCGAGGTTAAAGAATAAATAGAAAACACTTAAGTAAATTCTTATTTGTTGTTAATTTAAAGGAACATGTAAGTTTGTCTTCTAAATCTTGGAATCACTAATTTTTATTTGTTTTTCTGTTTATAAAAATTTTTAAATATTTTATTGAGGTAACTTGATTTATAAAATATAAATGCATATATACAGGTATGAAATCCTTGAATATATAACAACATACCTTGCCCATCACCAAAGTACTTCACTGTTGTTCATTGGACTCCACCACCACACCACTCCCACCCACCACTCATTCCCCACTGGTAGCCTCAGTTATATTGTTAGTGCCCAAGGACTGATTTTTGTTTTGTCTCTTTCTTTGCTTTTATTATTTATATTCCTCATGAATGAGATCATCACTATTTGTCTTTCTCCTTCTGACTTATTTCACTTAGTAAAAGCCCCTCTAGTTCCATCATGTTGTCATGGATGACAGAATTTATAATTTTTAGGGTTGTGTAGGATTCCATTTTTTATCCATACCATATCTTTTTTGTCCATTCATCTGTCCATGGGCAGTTAGGTAGTTTACAATTCTTGAATACTTTAAATAATACTGCAACAAATAGGGATTGCATATTCTCTGGGGACTGGTATTTTTCTATTTTTGGGGTGAACATTCAGAGGTGGGATGGCAGAATTTTATGATATTTCCATTCTGATTTTTTTGATTAATTTCTTCATGTCTTTCTACAAAGGTTGCACGAATTTATATTCCTATCAATAACGTAAAAGTGTTCCCTTATCTCTGCATCCTCATCAAAATTTGTTGTTTTTAGACTTTTGGATAATAGCCAGTCTCATAGGTTTAAGATGATGTTTTGATTTGCATTTTCCTAATAATAAGCAATGAGAAAATCTTTGCATATACCTGTTGACCTTCTGTATGTCTTATTTGGAGAAATGTTTATCCAAATTTTTAGCCTTTTTTGGATTGGATTGTTTGTTTCTCTATTGCTGAGTTTTATGTGTTCTTTATATATTTTGAATATCAAGTTATTGTCATATGGATGATATGCAAAAATCAATCACTAAGTTGTCGTTTTGTTTTGGTGATAGTTACTTTCATTGTGCAGAATTTTTTTGGTTTGATGTAGTCCCATTTGTTTATTTTTGTTTTCCTTTTTACTCAGAACTTGAGTCCCCAAAGACCTCCCTAAGGCTAATATCATGCAGTGACTTGTTTATGTTATCTTCTACATATTTTATGGTTTCTGGACTTATATCCAAATCTCTACTCCATTTTTAATCAATTTCTGCATATGGTATTAGAGAGTGGTCTAGATTCATTGTTTGCATATGACTGTCCAGTTTTCCCAACACCATTTATTGAAAACACTTTCTCGGTCATTTGCTCTTGGTTTCTTTGTTGTATAAATTAACTGACCATACATGTGTGATTTTATTTCTGGTGATTCAATTCTATTCCACTGAGCTCATCTCTGTTTTTAAAGAATGGGTTTTTTTTTGCAAGACCTAAACCTAATTATAGGTTTATTTCATACTTCATGTTCTCTATTTCCAAGAAATCCACTGAGATGTTGGATATTTTTACCTAAGGCAACTTAATATAATTTTGTGTTTCATAAAAATGCTCATCTATGTTGTTTAGATCAGTGGACACATTAGGCAAAATCAAGTTACTATAGATTTTGATGAAATCACTATTTCCATAAATTTTGGAGTTTGAATTACCCAGTGAATGACCCTTATTTTTTTTAAAGATGTCTAGATTGTTCTCATATAATTGTTACTTGATTGTGAATGGAAATTAAAAAAAATATTCAATACTAGGAGAAAAGCTCAACTTTAGCTCCTGATGGTGAAAAAAGTTGTTCTAATTTCTTCCTATGTATGAATTGCCTATTACAAAGTGTCAGGACTGTAAATAAACAAATGAGTTGCCCTCTTAGAATTTATTTAAGATAGGGTATTATTAAATAATTTAACATCATCAATATGTCAAGAATGGTCTTCATCAAGAGAGTACTATTTTTAACAAATTTATAGTTTAAAATCAATTATATATACAAAAAATATATATAAACAAATGACAGGGAAAGAAAGTTAATAAGAAGATGTTAATTATCAAAGAATATAAAAATATGCTAAGAGGTTTCAATAATATTGAATATGTAATAGGTCAAATCTATACAGAAAAGCTCAAGTGGAAGATTTACAACAAACCTGGTGATTTAGATCTTACAGTTAGATTATCTAAAGCGTTTGAGACAAAAATGAAACCATTGTTTCTCAAATCAACTGTTTTGTGACTAATCTAAGTAGAGCTGATGTCAGTAAAGAAAAATGTAATGGTAGAAATTCAAACTTGATTAAATATTAATAATCATTCTTTCTTTGAGAGTATCTTCTTAATAAATACTGATATAGTAGACTTTAGAGAAAAAGGCAAAATAAATAAATTTTAACTCTATTTTAATTGTTTTAACATGGAACTTTAGCATTAATGTACTTTTGATGCCTATTTCTTTGTAATTATGATGTATACATTTTAAATACAAAATATTTACTAATAGTTTTACATACAGTTTTCATTTAACTTTAAAGTATAACCAAAAGAAAAAAAATTAAAATATTTTAATGGAACTATTTGTGTATCCCTACCTTTTAATGAAAATAATTTATTTGCAGTAAATACAATATGCAGTTTTGACTTAGATTTTTCACTCCATATGTTTAAAAATCCCTTTTTGTACATAAAAATGATAGACAGGATGAGAGGGCAGGGTTATAAATGGTGGCGGATCTCACTGGACAATGGTGAAGAATACTTCGTGATTTGATGGAGTTTAGTGTGTACTGACAAAAAAAAAAGAAAATCTTTGCTCTCTCTATTATTTTATATATTTTGTTGCTATCAATTCTTAAACTTTTCTAATCTGATATAGGTCTGTTCCCTAGAGTACCCGAAAATCCTGGACTGTTCAGTTGTAAAGTCTAAAGGCCACCTGAGTTGAGTTAATCTGATTTACATAGCTATTTATACATCCCACATTGAATTTGCAGTCATAGCTCCATGATATGTCCTGATTAATTCCCACTGTTATCCTTTAGTTGTTGACAATTCCTTCCTTTACCATTCTCTGATTACTTCCAAACTGTTATTATCAAACTTCAGTCCTTTGAAGTCTTGGAATTTAGGTCTTGCCCATTCATGTGCAACTCAAACAGGGTATTAGGTGATTAATATGACTATTACAACCTAAAGCAATAAATGCTCTCTTGGAAAATCCTCATTTTAAACCTAGGATACAGTGTATATTCTTCATGAATTTTTCATCACACAGAAACCAAGGCTATTTTTGAGAAAATATATTAGAATCAAAAGCAATAGGCAAACAATAAATCCAGAGAGTGGGTTATTTTTAAGTCTAAGTTTAAGTAGTTTTTCCACCTTCACATTTTTCCTTTGGTTACTTCAAACATTCATCCATCAATCATCAATCCTTTTATCAAATGTTTTCTAATTGTTATTGTCCTAGATATGTTTGGAGAGAGAATAATAAATAATATAGATATTCTTATTACTTTCAGAGAATTGAGAGTTGGATATGCAGGATGGATTAATAAAGCCAGGAGATTTAAAATGTGTGTGTGTGTGTGTGTGTGTGTGTGTGTGTGAGAGAGAGAGAGAGAGAGAGAGAGAGAGAGAGAGAGAGTTTTGAGAACAGAAGACTGGCACTGTACAGGAGAGGCTATGGGATTCATGTATTCAGAGAAAACTTCCTGGAAGAAAGGCTATTTAGACTGAACCCTGAAGTGAGAAGTAGTAATGAGAAGTAACAATTAGAATGAGCAGAGTAATAATGTACGCAGATGTAGCAGCATAGATTTTTTGAGAATTGAGCATTTATCATGGTGTGAGCAGAAGTTTAGGGAAGTAGTGTAAGAAATAGGAAAGTAGACTGGAGTGTTAGTGTCCTAATTATGAAGGATCTTAAAGGCAAAAATTTTAAAGGTAAAATTAAATAGTATGAACCTCAAGACAATAGAAGAGTAAAGCATCTTGAATTAGATAAATGATGAGGCATCATGGGCCGTGGATAGGAGGGAAGAGGCATGGAAATGTGAAGACTAGTGTGAGTGCGACAAACCTAGGAATCTAGGGCAGAGATGCTGATGGTTTGAACTAGGACAGTAGTTCTAGAGATGATAGTAAAAGAAACTGAGAAATTTCTAGGGATTAATCTGAGGAGAACTGAGAAACAATTTAATATTAGAAGTGAAGATGAAGTTTATGATAATGACTACATTATTGTCTTAAGTAGATATAGTGATAACATATACTGCGAGAATAAGAGGAGATGAGTTTGGGGGATAGGAGACGATGGACTGTTTTGGTACATTTCTATTTTGTTATGTGAGTGGAAGTAGTATTAGGATATTATTCAGCAGCATAACATTTTCCAGACATCGGGAGAGAGCCCCAGACAGAATATTGAAATTTGAGTTGCATCAGCATTTATTAGATACTAAAGTCTTGGAGGTTATAGAGATTAATACAGAGTAAAAAGAATTTACTTAACTGAACTTTAAGGACAGCAACATTTATGACAGAATAGAAATCAAACCTCTCTCATCTCTCTCTCGCACCCACACATCCACACACCCCTCTCACACACACACCAAGAAGATGCAAGGTAGGTGGGAAGAAAACCAGGAAATTGAAGTATGATGAATGCAAAAGGAGAGTTTTCTTTTAAAGGAAGGCATGGTTACAGTGTCAGATATTTTTAAAAAGCAAAATAAGATGGAGTCCGTTGGCTTGGATAAACCATTATTACCCTTACCAGAGTAAATAGGGCAGAAGCCAGACAATTGTGGATAGAAAAATGGGTGGAAAATAAAGGATAGAGACAGATTATGAAGATAAATCTTTTAAGATCTCAGGGAATGAGAAGAAAACTCTAAGTAAGGTAGTTCCTGGATGAGGATGTAGGATTATGGGGGAGAGTTGAATTTTTTATATTTTAGTAAAAATTGGTTCTGTAGAGGATTGCAGTATTGTAGTTTCATGATAAATGAGTAAGAACGAAAAATTCCATCACTTGGGTGTTCTTGACTCACATTTTTGTGGGTGATACTCAGGTTCATGTTCTGGTTATGGGGGTTGCAAGAATAATTTACTTAATAGGCTTTTTAAAAGAAAAGCTTTAGATTATAGAAAACTAAGCAGACAGCTGAAAGTACTTGTATTTCCTCTTCCTTTTCCAACCCCCCAATCACAATATTTTTTCCTTTTTTAAATATCTTAAATTGGTATCAGTAATTTGTTAAAATTAATAGACTTAACATCTAGTAATACTATTACTAATTCCACAACTTACTCTGAATTTTTAATATTTGTACACAATATTCCATTTTTATCATTTATTTTATACCTTTAGTAAGAATCCAGTGTTACTTTATTTTATTCCTCCAATTTTTACAGCTTTGGCCTTTTGGAGATCTTTCAGCTGACTCCTATGTAACTTTGACTCTCATTACTGTGAATTTTTTTTTTTTTAATTTTAGCATTATGCTTCACCTGTCTATTCTTCTCAAACTTACACTGAGCCCTGGAAACTATTAGTCTTTTTTTTTTTCTCTTTTTAGTTTTGTCTTTTCTGAAATGTGATGTAATTAGAATCATGCACGATATAAAAATTTTTAGGCTAGTTTCTTTCACTAATAATAAACTTAGAAGTTCCCTCCATGTATTTATGCGGCTTTGTAGATTTTTCTTAATCCTTGAATAATATTCCATTGGTTGGCTATACTACAGTGAGTTTATTGATTTACCGAATAATCTTAGTTGCTTGACATTCTGAGTAATTATAAGTAAAGCAGCTATAAACATTTGAGTGCAAGTATTTTTTTGTGTATGTAAGTTTTTTACTCAGATAGATAAATACCTAAGAGTGTGATTACTACATCAAAGGGTGACATTATGTTTAGCTTTGTTATTAACCATATCATCTTGCATTATAACCAGCAATGAGTAAGAATTCCTGCTGCCATGCTTAATCACCAGCATTTTTTGTTTTCAGCTTCTTAAAATTTCAGTCACTCTAACAGATGTATAAGAGTATCTCACTGTTGTTTCAATTTACAATTTCTTAGTGAAAAATGATGTTGAGTATCTTTTATATACTTATTTGCCATCTGTATATTTTCTTTGTTGAGGTGTGCATTCAGATCATTTAACCACATTTACTGAGGTTTCTTTTTCTTATTTTTGAGTTTTAAGAGCTCTGTGAATATTTTGGATGTAAGTTCTTTGTTAGATATATCTTTTGCAAGTATTTCCTCCTAGTCGGTGGCTTATTTATTAATTTCCCTAAAAATGTCTTTCACAAAGCATAAATTTTCAATTTTAACAAGACCAACTTAATATTTTTCCCACAGCATTTTTTTAACCAAAAAACTTACCATCAAACCAAGGCTACTTGTGTTTTCTTCCATATTGTCCTGCAGAAATTGTATAGCTTTTAATTTTACATTTAAGTCAGGATCAGTTTTGAATTATATTTTTGTGAGAGGTATATCCTAGATGTGTTTTTTTTTTAATTTTTGAAAAGAATATCCAATTGTTTCAGCACCATTTGTTGAAAAGACTATTTTGCATTTATTTGCCTTTGCTCTTCTGTGAAAGATCAGTTGGCTTTACTTATATGTGCTTATTTCTGACTTCTCTGTTATTTTTTTATTGACATATGTATCCAATAATTTGCCTAAATCAGGCTTTTTTGCTTTCTATAACTTTATATGAAATTTTAAAAGACCATACAAGCACTTATTTTTTATTTTTACTGTAGTACTGACTATTCTGAGCATTTTATCTTCCCATATAATTGCTGGAATTATTTTATTGATATCCGCAAAATAACTTTCTGAGATTTGATATGAATGGTCTTGAACATATATTAGATCAAGTTGTGAAGAATCAGCATCTTAGAATATTGAATCCTCCTATCCATGAACCTGGAATATCTATCATTTATTTAAATAGTCCTTTTTTAAATCAGAAAATTAGATTTTCTCATATAAATTCTGTACATATTTTGCTATATTTACTTCTGAGTGTTTCATTACTTTGTGTTAATGTAATTATATAGTACTTTTTATTTAAAAGACCATGTTTTCACTGTTGGTATATAGAAAAGTAATTAACTTATTCTTTAACCAGATGCCTTACATTTTTTCTGTAATCACTCATTTATTCCAGTAGTTTTTTGCTTACTTGTTTGGGATTTTCTATATATACTATCATGTCATCTCTAAACAAAGACAATGTTATTTCTTCAATGTCTTTATGAATTTTATTATTTTTGCTTTTACTTTATGACAGTTAATATTTCTAGTATGCTATTCAATAGGAATTGTGAGAGGGGGTAATTTTGCCTTATTCCCAGTCTTAGTGAGAGATAATTTTTTTAATTTTGATTTTTTTTCACTAAATTTTGTCTTTGCATTAATATAAACACAAGAAAGATGTTAGAGAGAATGACTATTAGACAGTAATAAAATGACAAGCGTTTTATTTGCAAACATTTCCTCACCACCAGCCACATAACTGACCAGTCAAGAATGCCAGTTACTGGTTGGGGAATGCCAGATGGAATGTTGGGGTTTTCCTGGAGTTTGCTGTGCTGTTGTGTCCCCGGTACAGGGCAGAACCCTGTGGTGTGTCAGTGTCATGGGGAGATGCCATCCTCTGTGGATATTGACTTTGGGTTGACCCTTGGGAAGCTGGGGAAGGTGGAGAACTGTTGCCCAGTGACCTGCATGCAAGATTTACTTTCCAAAGTCTCCAAAATGAGCCAGTGGTGTGTCATTCTATCATCAGCTTATTAGTGAGTCACTTATTTATATTAAAACTATTTCAGTTTCTTTGAAATCAACTTTATGTAAAATGTGAAGAGCAGCTCACAAAACACTGGCTGCATGGATTGAGGAGAAGTGTAAATTCACTGACCAGTTTTGCATTGCTTAAAGGAATACAAAGGAATCAATACATCTTTAGAGAATACAAGACTAGAAAATTAGTAAATAAATATAGCCAGTCTTACAGAAACTTGAAAAATGAGAAAGAGCAACACAATTTTTATCACAGTGTTAAACTAATTGATTTAATCACAGTATTAAACTAATTGATTTAAAAAATTAAGACAGATTTTCAGGGTCAAAATCACGAGTAGTGATGGTGGAGGTGTTAAAAATCCAGTCCTTAGATGTGTTTCTGAGAATGATAGAATTACAAGGAGATTTTCCAAACCTTCTAGGATGCCGACTCAAGCTCTGAACGTTCCCTCCACAGGAGTGGACATGGGACTTAGAAAAAAAACACAATTACTGGGGAAACATTTGGTTTCTCACCATTGAGTGTGGTGATAACTATAGGTTTTTATACACGTTCTGCCTCAAATTGAGAAAGCTTCTCTATTCTTACTTTGCTGAAATAGTTTTTTCATCAGGAATTGACATTAGATGTTAGAATGTGTCGAATACTTTTTCTTACATCATAATTTGAATTTTTATCTTTAATATGATTTTATTACTGGTTACACTGGTTTATTATTATTTGTTGGACCAGTCTTATGCACCTGGAGTAAGTTCAGCTTAGTTGCAGTATATAATTCTTCTTATATTTTGCTGCATTTGATTTGTTATTATAGTGTTTAGAATTTTTGCATGGATGTTCATGACATCATATGCTTTGGGCATTAATTTTCAATAGAGATGTTCCTAGCTTTGGAGTTAAGTCCTTTAAGAATACAATAGTATCTATTCTCTTCCATCCACTTGTACCCAATTATATTTACTTCGGTTGTAGTTTATTTAATTTGATCCAATACAAATGTTTAATAATATATAAGGCACTCTGCTATGTACTGAAGAAAATGGTAAAATAATCTTTTATGGCTGACAATCTGATTGAATATGTTCCTTTAAGGAAGTAGACTATAGGTCATTTTGGTTGGTAATAATAGAAGACATTTTACAAAACCCACTTACCAAAGTTTTGGTAGGAAAATGCATTTATATATCTATCCTACAATATGTTCTCCTAGGGAACATGGATTTTATTCATTTTTGTTTATTTCTGTATCTGTAGGATCTTAGAAGGGTTCTGGTGTAAATACTAAATATGTTTATAGAATAAAGGAATAAATTATTGGTATATTTCTGAATGAAGATCTGCAGCTGGTGTTCTGAATCTGGGCATCTTCAATTGTCCTAGAAAGCTTATAAAATGCTAAATTTAAGTGTTACTCTTCATTACTTTGGTTATAATTTTTATTAGAATTCTCCTTTTCCTGGCATTTCCCTAAGAATAAATAATCTAAACATTTTGTCATGTGTCTGTATCTCTTCTGCCTGTCTTCTCTGGAGAAGTGCCTATTCAGATCTTCTACCCATTTTTGAGGTGTCTTTCACATTCTGTGAACTTTCATGTCATTTCCCCCATTTTTTGTTTTTCAGAAAATTTCTCTTGGGTAATTTTTGCTTTATTTATATTTTCAGATGAACAAAACAATTAAATTTATTCACATTTTGATTGCTCTTCTCTGGAATTTTTTTTTACATTTATACTATTCTGGAGACGAGAAACCCCAGTTCATTACTTTTTTGAAAATAAGTGCAATTCCCATTTCATAAAAAGGTGTGTTCAAAGGGTAAGAAAAATGTTACACTTGGAATTTCAGTCCCAAATCCAGTTTACATATCACTTTGTATACCAGAAGTAGCATCTGACAGTAATGCTATAAAACTTAGCAACACTGTAATGCTAATGCATGTATGTAATGTAATGCATCTTCTTTTACTGTGTTGAAAGTTCCCAAATCTCCTAAACATTCTCCTTTTTTGACATAAATAGAGTGAATCTTCTTAAATGAATGGTTATGTGTACCTCCAGTACCAGATTAGGGATTTAAGCAGCTGAGGTATTGGGGACAAAATGCATTTTCTATATATCTTGGATCATATCTTTAATTTCCTTTGCTCCTTTTTTGGTTTGCCTACTCCTTCTTTTCTTTTCTTAAAATAGTAATATTTATTATTTCTTACCTCATCTTTCTTCCACAGAAATGTCTATGATTTAAGAACAAAATTGTCTACCTTTGTCCAATATAGAAAAATATGTTTTTTTTGTCTTAAAGTCAATCTTTCAATAAATCATGAGCAAAATAGACCCTAGGAACATTAGACACTTTGTTATTTTTTACATTATTTATAAAATAATTTTATCCCTATTCTAGAAATCCTCTTTTATTTTCCTGGTCTTGAAGTTGCATTAGATTTCTGGTTTCAGTTTTCATTTTTAAAGGTAAGGTTCTTCAAATTGCACCCATTCTCTTCTTAATTATAATTCAGGAATTAAGGGGACATTCTGATCTATCATATTAGGAGGATTTAGGCAAATCATTGGTCAATTCTTACTTCCAAAGAGGAATTCTGTACAGTTGATATTCTACCTCAGTAGATAACTCTAACACATACTCGCCTTTCTACATTATGTGTGCTAAGAGAGTATGTTGTTCATGTGATACTTCGCCGAATTTGCAGTGTTTAGTAGGGAAATGTTAGTTTTTTCATTCCCCTTCGAAGACTTAATCCAAAGACTTAGAGAGAGCAGAGGATATTTATTACCAATTCCACATGATAACTGTTGGTAAAAAATCTCCTGAGCTGTTTTATAATTGACTTCAGCCTTCTTCCTCTTTACAGTATACTTCTGACTGCTCTGGCTTAGGGTTCCTTCTGCTTTTGAAAAGTTCAGTGCTAGCATTTTTTTGTGTGATTATTTATTTTTGTTTTATTTTTCCTGCTTTAGATTTTCATTTGACTATGCTTTTTACTCTGTTGCCTATATATTCTTCCAAGATACTGCTTTGCCTGTGGTCAGTCTATATCCATCTATGCATATGACCTCTCATAACTCTTCTACTCTCCTCCTCTCATTACAATCTCGAATTTTATCAGTCAGAAAAAATGAATCACATCAACCCACAGAGTTTGTTTTATCAAACATCAGAAATAGCTTTATGAATGCTCCAACATATATTCTTCCACAATTGGCTCACAATACACATTTTGCCAAGCCACCAGAAATGATAGAGACCTAACAAGAATAGTTATAGCTGTATCTTTCACTAAATAAAAGACCAAACATTATCAGGTATGTTTAAACCCAGTTACTTATAACTGAGGAAGCTTACATTTGGGCACTTGCTTTGCTTCCAGAAAGTGTCCAGACACCCAATATTTTGCTCATTTATGAATACATTCTGCTTTTAAAAACATTCATATAGGGAAAATTTGCTGTTGCTATTACAAAAGTTGAAACTGAAGTAAAAATATTAAAGGCTATATCCATGAAAGTATATTCCTTGCTATATAGTTAGAATTTGGAATAATTTTGTCAATCAAGAATGTTGGTTTAGTATGGTTCCAAATGCTACTGTGTTTTAAATTTCCATTCATTATTTTGTTAAGCCAACTAGATCTTATAGTTAAAATTGAAGGTGTAAGTAAATTAAAACAGGGTGACTATAATATTGTTAAAACATTTTGACATTTTAAATCCACAGTTATTACATATTGAAATGGAAATTTGTTCTTTGCGTTCAATTTTCCAGTGTGAGGAGAGGAAAAAAATCAGCTTATTGGGTAAAATAAGAAAAATAACTAGCAATCTTATATATCTTTAGTCTTGTTACTCATTAATTTGTTGTATTCAGTGAGATTTGTGTAGAAAGCAACAGAAATTGTTAAGGACTAGTTTGTAGACTCTACTCCCTCAGAGGGAGGCTGACATCTTAAATTGAGAACGAAAGTCTGGGTATCATTTTATGTTTAGAATGCTAAAAATTTAGGAAAGAAATACTGAAAGTGTCTTGACATTTTATAATTTGGTTAGTGTATGATTAGCCTCCCCCGACCTATCCAGATTCGTCTTTCCACAAGATGTCTAGAGTATGCTTTTTTCCAATATTTGTCACATTAGTATGTGATGTTAAAGATTAATTTATGTTGTACTGGTCTTGAAAAAACTATTAACATTACTTTAAAAGTAATAACGATTACCTAGATATAGGGTCATCTCCAGAAACAACCTTTATTCAGAGAAACCTGTTTTAAGACAGGGAAAATATCTGGGAGCCAAGTTTTGTCACAGAATACATCCTCTCATGTGAAACCCTCTCTTCTTGATGCTCTTAGCCCCTTTCCAATTCCTCAGCATAGAATAGAGATCTTCACTTAGTCCCATTTACCTCAGAAATAACAGCAATATAAATTCTCTGTATATATGTTAAATTAAATTTGGTCTTTTTTCCTACTGTTTTTGTCTAATGTTATTTTGTTTACTCAACCAACAGGGGCAGGACTTCAGAGGGATGGAGGAACTTTCCCCTCACCTCTACATTTGAAGCCAAATTACATAAGAAAGTGCATCTGTGAAGTAGCAGAAATTCTTCCAAGTGCAAATAGTGTTTTAGGGCTAGTGGAGAAGAAAGAGTAATAAAGATTCATTAATGCTTGCAGCATTCTGGAATTTCTGTTTTTCAGTTTGTTCAATTTTTGACAATATTTTACCACCTATTCTTTATCAATGTTTCCATTATCAGAATTTTGTTCTATGGACAAGGGAACTAGATCTTTAAAACAGTTAAGCTATCTTAGGTAAATATTTTTTGTGGATAATTTTTTTTGAGCATAAAACTAAAGTATTTTAGTTGAGCATGGTAAGTGACCTTTCAAATACAGACAAAAACATCTCAGGACTATAACTATGACCAACCTCTGTTGATTGTTTAGTTTGTGCTTTTTATTACTCACACTCCCCTAGAGCATACATTTTCTACTTCTTGGAGGCACAAACATCATAAATTCACTACAGTTTGTTTCTGTCTTTTATTAACTCTCTTTTATTAGTTCTACTGACTTCAAATATCAGAGAAATGATCTAAGTCCAATATTTATAAGAATTCTTTTATCTGTTCCCATTTCAAATTATTTTTTTTATTTGTGCTACATTTTCAAAATATGGTCATGTTTTCAGATAAAGATATCAAATTTTCATCCTTAAGTAGATATAAGTTCATATTTATTAATGGCCAATAATTCCCTATGAAAAAACTTCACTTGGTTCCATTTTTTTCTCAAGCAAATATTTCAGAGTAAAGGACATAGGTTGGTACACAAGCAAATGACTACTTCCAGGAGTAGTCTATATAATTCTTCATAATTAGTTATTTTTTTCCATAAATTATTTTCCATTCTTCCAAAAAGAAGCACATTTACAACATTTTGACTCTTCTATTGTATCTAGTACTAATTTTTTTGAAACTTGTTTGATTTTTGTTTTTGGCATAGAAAATATAATGTTAATTGAAAATTGGTAGGTTTCCCAGTGCCTCTTCTCTTCCTCACAATCTAAAGTTTTTTTTTAAGACTTTATTATCACTGATATCTGGGAGAAAAATCTGCTTCTATTATGATTCATCATTTTCTCCTAAGATTACATTTGAGACTGAAACTAATACAAATTACATTTATATAAACCTGTTATGGAAAATTTCAGAGTATGAAAAAAATAATAAACTTCTCATGTACAAATTTTTGGTCCATGAATCTTAAAGTTATAATGTACCCCCTCCCCCATCATGGGAACTTTCTAGTCAAAAGGTTGGAAAAAAGAATATGTTTAAGATTGCTTCCTAGTGGGGCAATACAAACAAAACTTGTAAACCTTTTGAAGTTTTGTTTTAATCGTTGGTTTTGGCAGGTGGTGTGAAAATTCCCAATCTACATGTGAATACTTGATAGATAATAACCGTAAATACTACAAGAAGAGACATAAAATATGATTCCATCTAAATCTCTCACCTTAGACCATAATTAGTATAATTCTATATTGTTTTAGTTGTATGACATCATTTAGTTTTAAAGAAAATATTTCATCAGAATAAAAATGTGCAAAGGTTGGGTGAGCAGAGCCTAGAGCAATTTCTTGTGCTTTAACATCAAGGAAATCTTTCAGAGACAAGTATTTTAGAAAATTCTGAAATAAAGATAAAACAACAAATGATAATGTCATGTTGCTTCATGCAACTGAAATAAAAGTTAAGAGACTTTGTTATAAATACTGCAGTAAAAATACCCAGATAGCAATATTTCAATAAATGTCTTTATCCTGTGGATATATTTGGAGTGTGCAACTTGCTGCATCTAAAAAGAGGTTAGAAACAGAAGTATTTGACTTTTCGGATTAGTTTACAATGCTTTTCATTTTCAGACAATGTGTTTCCAAGGAATTCCTGTCACTCTTAAATGGTATTTGGTGTGGAGGTTCAAGCATATCATCACTCTCCTTACTAAAAGAAGTATGTCTTTCAAAACAGGGTAAATTTCAGCGGCCAAATAATCATATATTTTTCTTTGAGTACAGATTTTGGGGCGAGTACATGGATGTCCAGTTTATCCTCTGGGAATGGTTTCATTCTTTTGGATTCTCCCACACTTGAACCATTTGTCCTCAGGAAACTATGGAGGGATCCATGCTGGGCTTTTGAGGGGTGAGCTTTAGCTCAGAAGAAGGGGTTGAAAACAATCTTTTTCATCTCCAAAAATGCAAAGAGTTTTTTTTTTTTTTTGAGGAGCAGAATGTAATTAGTCAAAGTGGAATTGGGCCAACTAAGAAGCATTAACAGCCTAAAGATGCCCACAGTTCTTGCATCTTTCCAAAGATGGGCTCATTCTTGACTGGTGTGAAGAAAAGGTGAAGCATCTACGAAAGTCCAAAATGAGTGAATGGAGGAAATGACAAAAGAGGAACAGTTCAATTTTCTCACAAATTTAAGATGACAACTCAAGCTAGCCACCCCCTCCCCAAACTGAAAATCCATGTGACTAATTTTTCTAAGCAGGCACTGGAATGTTCCTGCTGGGAACAGGACAGATAATATATGTAGTTGGCACTCTCACCCAAAAGGGCCTATTGTTCTGTTTGGGGAATGGAGGCCAACTCTCTTCAAGACTTAAAGAAAAGCTAATTTAGGACACATCTAAAAGCAACTGAAATGAGAAAGGGAAAAATTCTCCAGTTACTGTGCAGTGTGCCAACTGACCAAATGTAAAACAAAACAAAACAGAATAATCTCCCCTCTCCAACTTGAAAAAAAGGAACAATTGTCTTTGGGTTTACTCTGTGCTATTTTGGCTTGTTTAGCATACTTCATTGAGTTTATATTTGAAACCTGATGACTCCTAGGAGCACATATGCTCTTTTTTAGGCGTCATTTTTATCTATTTCTGTTGAGTCCTTTAATAAAAATCAAGGAACTATCATTAGAAGAAAAAAGACACAAAGAATGACTAACTCCAGTATAAAAGGTGGTAGAATTATAGTAATCTTACCTAAAAGGGGGAAAGACTTCTTTGGTTAGTAGAAAGAAGTCTGAGAACATTACTTCTTAAAATATGGCCTGTGGATCACTGGATTTAACTAAAAAAAAATCTTCCTACCCAGAAGTTACATTTTTTGCCCCATGAAATTTGACACTGCTATTATATTTTTAGGTGAAAAGACAATAAATATTTTTGAGAGAAACATGTGCTTATAAATTTTGGTAATCAAGAAAAAATTTTTTTTTAGTATCAAGCTCTTTCAGATTTTGACTCATCATGAGATCAAATGCCTAATGGCATTTGTTTTAGTCTTTAACAGAATTGCTTATATGTGAAACTTGAAAGAGATTTCCACAGTGTTTTTCACAAAGTTATTTCATACATGCAAGAAGGATTGGCAGGGTAAAGGTAAAATAATTGGAATTGAATCTCCAAACTGTGTGATGGAGGACAAATTATATAATTATCTTAAAAGCGATGATAATAACATTAGATTTCTTATCTCATATATCTAGAGATAGGATAAATGAAATAATGAATGTAAAAGCACAGTAAAATCTAAAATACTTACATAAATAAAGTAAGACAACATTTTCCTTAGTACGAGTCCTTTTCTCAATGTACTTGCTTCAGTTGGCCATAGGGAAAATCCACCCATCCCTTTAAGGTTCTTCAGGGGCTGGACAAACAAACTGACAGTATTATTAGGAGAAAGTCTATATTTATGGTGAAATTACAAGCATATTGAAAATTTACATGGCTGTAAATTCTGACATAAATGAGACTAAAGACATATACAGTGTGGAAGAAATCGAAAAGGGGTGTGAGGCATCAAGGAGAGAATATGGGGGTCTTTACATGACAAGGAGGGTGCAATTCATATTTATCCTGAATGTAGATAGTTTTCCTTGACAGAGAAGACAAAATTAGAGATAAACATAACTGGATTAAGACCTTCCCAAACTACATTCTTCCAAACAATAATAGAATCATGGTCACTTTGACTAGGGGAACAATAGAGGTTTAGGGAGTAGTGACTGCTTTTTAATTAAAGGAATGACAAAAGTTTCGGAAAAGGATGGAATTTCTCCTTCATCTCTGGGTTTTCCACTGTAAGCTCAAAATATTCTTCGTCAGTGTGAAGTGTCTATAGGAGACATTCTGAGGGTCTTAAAATAATCTATTTTGAAACACTTCACTTTCTTTTACAAATTTCTCTTCAATCTTATACTTTTGAGTTTTATTATTTATTGAAAGTTTATTAAAGAGTAATTAAATGGGTAGCTTAAACAACCATGTAGACCATAGTTGAGTGTTTTCATTCACTTCTGTCAATATCTGGAGTTAATTTTAGAGATTTTGACTCATCAGGTCACCAAATCTCTGAAACCAACCTTTGTCCTAATTTATCACAACACAAAGGAATTATGGGTAGGAATAAAAGGCAAGGTAACCAGCTATATCATAACTTAGAAGAGTATATTTACATAGATGATCAAAATATACTTTTTATGCATATTTGATCTTCATTCATAGTTCCTGTCTTACAGCAACTCAAAACTTTGACATTATCTAACTGTTGAGGGTGTTAGCGTTTTCTATTTTTGGATTAATTATGGTTTTTTGGGGGAAGTTTAAGAATGGGGACTGGTTGCCACGGAAACCAGCAGGAATAGAGGCTGGAACTTCCAGTACCTTGACCTTCAGGGAAGGGAGAATGTCTGGAGATTAAATTAAATTAAAATGGCCATTGACTTAATCATGTTTATGTAATAAATCCTCCATATAAGCCACCAAAGAACAGACTTTGGAAAGCTTCTGGATGGGTAAACTCGTGGAGATTCAGTGGAAAAGTGTGCTTCTGGAGAAGGCATGGAAACTCTGTGCCCTTTCTCCATACCTTGCTCTGGTCATCTCTTTCATCTAGCTGTTCCTAAATTCTATCCTTTGTATTAAGTCAGTGATGAGGTGATCTAATGAATAAATGATTCCTTGAGTTCTGTGTGCCATTCTTGCAAATTAATCAAACCTACAGTGGTGGCTGTACCGGGAACCTCTGATTTATAGTGTGCCAGTCAGAAAATGGGTAATAATCTGGGTTTGGGAGTGTCATCCAAAGTATTGGAAGTTGGTTACAGAAACTTTCAATCTGTAGCCATTTGGTAGAAAGCACCAGTGCCCTCCTGGGCTTGTCTGAATAAAGGGAGGTCTTGGAGGGCTCAAGTGAAGGTTCTTAACCTGTGCGATCTGGTGCTATCTCTGTAGAGAGTGTTATAATTGAGTTGAATTCTCAGACATGCTCGTATTGCATGTTGTGCAGGGAAGTGAATAGACTCATGCTAGAATTTTACATAATGTCCAATGTGATTTAAAGCAATCATGAACACTTAACATTCCCTTTGAGAACATGAAATTTTAGATTTAAGGTGGGGAGATTTCAAAGGTGGTAGTTAAGGGTTTGAATAGTATACTAGAGGAAAGTACATATGCTAAAAGTGGTGGCAGCCTTAGTTTAAGAAAATAGGCAATGATATGAGACTATAGAATCAGAATTAGTATTTTAGAATTATCTAATAATACTCAGAGCATGATTCATACACCTTTTAAATAATATCTTGGAGGAGAGATAATTGTATTGTTTTTTACTTTTCATTTGAGTCAAATCTATTATTTCTTGAACAATGTCTCTAAAATTTTAACGTGTACGAAAATCACCTGGACACCTTATGAAAGGCATAATCTGTCAAAAGTTCTAGGTGGTATGTAAGCTTAGTGAAAGAATTTTGTGTTTCCAATAAGCTCTCAGACAACAGTCTTAGTAACTAGGCTGAATTTCATTTTGATTATTTCCTTTACAAATAACATTACAAAAAGATATCCACGTTAGGGAAATTGTGTTTTTGGAAATGTTATTTGAAAAAAATGCTTAATTTTTATACAGTTTTGATATGAAATTGATGAACAACAAAGTAGCATTTCAAGTATACAACTGAGTCATGTTTGACATTTGTATACAATTATGAAACTATTACAACAATCAAGGTAGTCTTTCTATCTCAAAAATTCTTTATGCCTCTTTGAATCTTTGTCCATTCCTTCTCTCTCCCTCCTATGCATTCACTCATCCAATCTTGTATCATTTCAGATGATTTTCCTTTTTCTAAAGTCTGATGCAAATGTGAAACATGTGCCTTTTCATTACCTAGTTTTATCATTTCTTTCACTCATTATAAATATTATTAAATTCGTCCATTTGCCCAGTTTTGGAAATTGTGTAGATTATCTCATGATTGACTTACAAGTATTGAGATGCATGTACTCTATTGTTGTAGTATTACATTGAATGTCTGTACCACAGTGCTGTTGGAAAGTTCCAATACCCTGAAGACTCTCTGAGGACCCTGCAGGGCAGTGCCACAGATACCACCTAGAAAGAAATTAGGAGAGAAATAGAGCTGTGGTGTTAAATACATAACAAAGAAGAAAGTTATAGACAAAGTCTAAATCCCTTAAAACAAACTTGAATGTCAACAAGAGAGGAAGACATTAGGAGTGCCCCAGAGAATAAATCTATTAACACAGAGTGGAACAAACTAACAGATAAATAACTTAAAATAATAGCTAAAATGAACCAGAAAGAGATGTAAGAGACATATGCAAGTATTCAAAGGCAACCGGAAGAAATCAGAAATTAAGTGAAAGATGAAAAAAAGAGTACTTCACCAAGGAGACTGAGGTTATGAAGAAAGTCCTAGCAGAAATGCAGAGATGAAAATTACAGATAAACATGGAAATCTTTATAATAAAATTTAATTTTGAGGAACAAATCTCAGAAATTGAAGATAAGATCACAGAGGCAAACCTCACAGAAGAGGAGAAAAAATGATTTGAGAAAAATGAAGAAATCCTATGAGAAATACCAGACACTCTGAGAAGAACAAACACAAGGATAATAGATACTCCAGAAGGAGAGGCAAGGAAGAAAGGAGAAGAAACCTTATTTAAAGAATAGCAGATTATTTCTCTATATGTCACAAAACCATGGAGGTTCAAAAGCTGATAAGACACCAAAATTTCTAGATATTGAAACTTCTAGTAGAAAATATAGTAAACTAGCAAAAGCTAAAAGTAAAGACCAATTACTCAAGGCTTCAGAGAACAGAGAAACATCATATGCAGAGGTACCACCACCAGACTATCAGACTTCTCAGTAGAACTCCTGCAGGCTAAGAGTGTGAACAACGTATTCAAAATATGGAGACAAGGTACTGCAACAAAAACTCTACACACGAATCGGTAGAATAAAATGGATACCCCAGAAATAAAACCCTAACTATATGTGCAGTAAATCTTTGACAAAGGAATTAAAAGCATACAACAGAGGAAGGAAACTCTCTTTAACAAATGGTGTTGGAAAACTGGACTGACATCTACAAAAAAATAAAACTAGGTTATTCATTAGCATCAAACAAAAAAGTGGACTCAAATGGACCAAAGACCTGGACATATGATTCAAAACCATAAAATACTCGTTAGAAAATGTGGGGGAAATGTTCCACAACCTCAACCTCAAAGAGGTGTTCGGGGTCTGACAAAGGAGCAGGAAGAGGCAGGGAACAAGATGGTGGTGAAGGACACCAGAACTCTGGTGGTGGGGGTGGTGTGTAACACCCATAAACTGAGAAGCAAGTTCAATATCTTAAAATGAGCATGACTTCGTAAACAGAAGAAATAATAATAAAATAATTATATTAAAAATATTATAAGGCAAAACTTACCGGCCAAGAAGGTTGAAAGGATTCTATCACAGGGGGAAAAAAAGGCAAAGAGCCACCAAAGCCGGAGAATTGTGATAAACAGTGAAATAGAATCAGAAACAAAGACAGGACCTACAGGAGAAAACAGCACTAAAAAGGGGAAAGAAAGCATGGAGTCTGTATAGACTTATAAACCTGATATGGCATCAACTCACTAAAGACTATCACAGAGTAGTAAAATTAGAGACAGTTCACACATGAGCTACAATCCTAAAGAGATCAACAGCTGGGAAGAATATGAAAATTAAAGAATTAACACTAAAACCACCCAGAGAAAATAGCAAATGAAAACAAATGAGAAAAAAAAAAAAAGCAGCAGAGAAAACAAGACTCAAGTGACAGCAGTAAAGCCCTACAAGTCAATTATTGCCCTCAATGTGAATGGACTGAATCACCGATCAAAAGACACAGAGTGGCTGGATGTATCAAAAAATGACTCATTGATACTATGCCTACAAGAAACTCATTTCAGATCCAAAGAGAAACATAGGTTGAAAGTCAAACTTTATGAAAAGCTATATGAAAATAATGGGATGAAAGGAAATCAAGAACCACAATGCTGATATCAGACAAGATAAACTTCCTCCTAAAAAGTACAACAAAAAGCTAAGATGAACACTACATAGTGGTCAAGCATGTAATCCATCAAGAAGTAACTGTCATTGAACACCCAAAGCTTGACCACCTAAGTATATAAAACAAATACTGACAGAGCTAAAAGGAGATATTTATAGTAATACAATAGCATGTGAGAATTTATATTTATTGATAGATCATCCATGAGGAAAATCAACAAAGAAATAAAGGCCCTAAATGAAAAAAATATATATGCATATACATATATAGACCTAACAGTCATATAGAGCGTATTCTTTTGTGTTCTTAAAAAAGTAAACTATAAAAGCCATATATGATAAACCCACAGCCAACATTAATGGTGAAAAACTTGAAGAATTTCACCTAAGATCTGAAACAAGACAAGGATGTCCACTCTCAAGTTACTATTGAACAGATTTAGAACTTGGTCAGAGCAACAAGGCATTAAAAAGATATTAAAGGAATCCAAATTGGAAAAGAAGAAATAAAACTATCATCATTTGCAGATGATATGATATTATACCTAGAAAATCCTAAGGACTCTCCCAAAAACTGCTAGAAACAATATATGAATACAGCAAAGTGGCAGAATGCAATATTTACACAGAAAAATCAGTAGCATTCTTAAATGTAAAAAACATGAAGTAGAAGAAAAGGAAATTAAGAAAGAAATCCCATGTAAAACAGCACCAAGAAAGGTCAAATACCTGGGAATAAACTTAACCAAGCTGGTAAAAGATCTGTACATTGATATCCACACTTTAAGGAAATAGAAGAATCAAGGAGATAGAAGTTAACACAAAAGTTAACTCATATTGGATAAAAGACGGGAATAATTCCTGAAACCGTAAAATACATAGAGGGAACTGCAGGAAAAAATGTTCCATGACAACCTCAAAGATGTCTTTGAGGAAATAACACCTACTGACAAAGAAAGTAAAGTAAAATAAATTTTGGCGACTATATCAAACCAGAGTTCTGTACAGTGAAACCACCACTTAAACAAAATGGCAGCCCACAGAATGGGAGAAGATATTTGCACAACATACATCAGACAAGAACTTAGCTACCAATATACATAAAAAAACTCATAAACCTAACAACAAACAAGCAAATGACTTGCTCAAAAATATGTAGGAGAAATGAATAGACACGTATCTAAAGAAGACCATAGAGACTACAGACACATAAAGATGTTTTACATCACTCCTCACAGAAATACAAAATCAAACCACTATGAGATATCTCACACTAATGAGAACGACCTAATATTAAAAAAGACTAGAAAAACACTTACGCTGAAGAGTGTGGAAAAAGGAACCCTCCTCCACTGTTGGTGGGAAAACAAACTAGTGTAACCTCTTTGTAAAACAGTTCAGAGAGGCCTCACAAATACAAAGATGCAGCTACCATTTTATCTAGCAATACCAATTCTAGGCATATAGCCAGAGAATACAAAACATCTAAACAGAAAATAGTGTCTGTACCTTTATACTCATAGTAGCATAATTTACAATAGCTAAGACATGAAAGCAAGGGACACGTCTGTCAACAGAAGACGATAAAGAAACTGTGGTATGTAGTTCCACGAAGCTGAAAAAAATATAAATTGTGCTCTTTGCCACAACTTGGGTGGAACTGGAGGGGATCATATTAGGCAAAATAAGCCTGGAAGAAAAAGAGAAATACAAGATCGTTTCACTTACAGGAGGACTGTGAAGAAATGAACAGACAAACCCCAATAAAATTCACAGGATGAAAGACTTGGGTCACCATAGAGGGTGCAGTGGGGAGGGAACAGATAGTGAACAAGGTGATGGTAGAGTCCATTAGAAAGCCTCTGCGATGCATGGTGCTCACAGACAGAGATGCGACTTCAATATCCTAAATACATAGAGAAATGTGAACGAAAGAAAGAATAAAATTATCAGTAAAAAAGAAAATACATTTTTCCTATTTGTGGCTTGTCGTTTAAATTTCTTAGTAGCGTTTTACAAAGAATAAAGATTTTCTATTTTGATGAAATACAGTATTTCACTGATTTAACTTTTGTTTCATAATTTTTATCTTCTAGTTTACGAATCTGCCTAATCTAAGATTTATTTCTAGCTTTTTTGTTGAACTCCAAGGGCTAATTTTTTTCTTTCTTCCCCCAAATGAAGATTCTATTGTTCCAGCACTGTTGGTTGTAAACTTCTTCTTTTTTTTTTCCTGTTTGGAATGACCTTGACAGCTTATCAAAATCTATTTATCATATATGCATGAGTCTTTTCAGTATTTTATCTGCAGCTCCAATAATTGATATATCTAGCTTTATGCTCATTTCACTCTAACTTGATTATGGGGATTGAAAATAAATCTTCAAGTCAGGTAGTATAAGCCATTCAATTCCTTTTTTTAAAAAAACTTTAGTTATTTTAGGACTTTGCATTTCTACATATATTTCTATAATAAAAGTCTGCTGGTATTTTCACCGGAATTTATTGACTACATTACAAGAGTGTATTAATAATAGGCAATATTCAAGCCTAGTTCACTATCTTCATACTGACCCCAAGTAATAAATTTTTTTCCACATTTTTGAAGTATTGTAGCTAACAAACAAAACAAAAAACAAAGGATATCCAACAGAGATTATACGTGGTATACAAAATTTAAAACCATTACTGCTCTGTTCTTTAGAAGAAATTCCTCAACCTCTGATAAACAGGTCAATCTAGGAAAAATTTATTATTTAGCAATGTTGAATCTTCTGATTTCTAAGCATTTTATATCTCTGTTTATGTATTTTTTTAATTCTGCAAGCAATATTTTATAGATTTTAGTGTACAAACGTTCTACATATTTTCAGCGTTATTCCTCAGAACTTAATGTTTTTATGCTTTTGTAAACAGCATTCTAAATTTCTTTTTTTGCTGTTATATTAAAATACATTTGATTGTTAATATATAGGTTGAGTCATGATTTTTCCAAACTTCATATTATTTCTAGCAGTTTTGCTTAGATTCTTCACACTTTTTTTACCTAAACCAAGTTGTCTTCCATAAATAGTGCTATTTCTTCCTTCTCCATTATTATCTTTTTTACTTCTATTTTTCTTTACTGAATTAACTAGTGCCTGTAATTAGAATGTTGCATGAAAGTGTTAAGAGTGGATATCCTTGCCTTGTTTCCACCCTTAAGGGAAAAGCATTTGATTTTTCATCCTTAAGTATGATGTTGTGTTGATTTTTCATAGATATACTTTATGAAGTGGAGGAAGTTTTTTTCTGTATATTCTTATGGCTGCTGCAACAAATTATCATGAATTTGTTGACTTAAACAACACAAATTTGTTCTCTTCCAGCTATAGAAGCAGAAGTCTGAAATCAGTTACACTACACCAAGGTACTCATGGACTCATGGGGCTCTGGGAATAATTGAATAATTCTCTCTCTCTCTCTTTCTTTCTCCCCCCACCCCCTTCTTTGTCTCTGTGTCTCTCCCTCTTTCAGCTCCTCTGGAACTATGCTTTTTTTGTTCTTTGTGTTTTTTGACTCATTCCTTGTGTTCTTCCCTTTGTTTCCAAAGCCTGAGACATAACATCTTGAGATCACTGAGATCATCACTTAATCTCTTCTCTCTTCTTCCCCCTACTTCTCCTTATATGAGTATTTGTGAGGGCATTTAGAATTTACCAAGATAATTCAAAATAATATCATTGGCGTAATCATATCTTGCCATTTAAAATAACTTCCATAGCTACCAATAATTAGGAGACAATTAGTCAACCTACCACATTTCTATTCCTAGTTTCCTGAGTTTTAAAATCACTAATGGATGTTGAATTTAATCAAATGCCTTTTTTTTCTATATTTATTGAGAATAACATATAATGTTTCTATTTATAGAGTCTGTGTTATGGTGAATAATGTTGGTTGATTTTAAAATGTTAATAGAGGCTTTTTTTTCTCAGATGCACTTCACTTAGCCAAAATATGTTATCCTTTTAAAACCATAGTTGAATTTTATTTTCTAAAATTAGGATGAGAATATTACATCTATGTCTATGAGGGTCATTGGTATGTAATCTTCCTTCCTTCTTTCTTTCCTTCCGTCCTTCCGTCCTTCTTTTGTTGTTGTTTTTTTTTAATTATTATCTCTATTTGCTTTTAGCATGAGGGTAAGCTGACCTCAGAATAAACAAATATAAATCGGTTTTGTTTCCATAAATGTGTGGTAAAATTCACCACTGAAGTCAATATATGCTTAGAGTTTAATTTGGGGAAAACTAAATAAAAATTTAATTAAAAGTAGATAGCAGGTTATAATTTAGGTAAGTGTTTCTTCTTGAACACAATGTAGTCATTTTTGAAGCATTAGTTTATTTCACTTGAATTGCTGAAATAACTTCCATGCAGTATCTTTCTTTTATATTTTCAATGTCTGCAGCATCTACAGATAATTTTCATCTCTCATATCTGATATTTGGAATATGTATCTTCCTTTTTCTGGCTAGGAATATATGGATTTTATTGATTTTCTTAAACAATCTGTTTTTGGTTTTCATTTTCTCCTCGTTTCTCTTTCTCTGTATCTTTCTCCCTATCTCTTTCTCTCTGTGTCCATATCTCTGTGTTTGTCTCTGTTTTTATCTTTCTCTTTGTCTCTCACTCTGAAAGGCGTATATATATATATATATATATATAAATATATAAATATATATGTATATATAACATCATCCTTCCATTGAATTATGTTTTTATTTTCTTTCTTTTGCTACCTTGAATATTGTTTGATCTTGTTTTCTAATTTCTTACTGAGGAATTAAGTATCTTTATCTCAGAACTTCCTTTTTATATAGACATTTAGAGCTATAACTATCTCTTATAATGAACTGTTTTACTTACTTTTCATAAATTTTGACAAGTGTTTTCATCTTAACTTCATATATTTTCTAATTTCTTTTGTGATTTCTTCTTTGACCCATCAATTATCTGTAAGAATGTAGCTTTATTTTAAAATATTTATGATTTTTCAATATATGTTTTAGTTATTGATTTCCAATATAATTGTGGTCATGCAATACAACATACTTTTCTTGTTTTGAAATTTTATGTATATTTCACTTGTTTTATATTTTATATATTTTCTATTTTTGCAAATATTCCAAAAGAATGTATATTTTGCTATATTTTTATCTTTAGAAATTTGATTTTGCTCTTTAATTAAAAATTTTTCCATGTATCTCCTTATCATGTACTTTCATTTTCTTTATTAGACACAGACACACCATAATAATAATTTCACAATCTTATCTACTAATTCTCTTGTGTGCATTATTTCTGTGTATTGATTGATTTTCCTCTGCTTCTTTGCATGTCTGGTGTTTCTTGCTTCATTTTTTTCATTTTGATTGGATGTCACACTGTGAATTTTATATATAGTGTGCTAGAGTATTTGCATTTCTTTCAATAATTTGAGGTTTTAGTCTCAGAAGCAGTAAAATATTTGGAAACAAATTGATGTTTTTTAGTGTGGCTTAAAGCAATACCCTTCTGATGACTATGGGATACCTGACACATTGCCTTTGCATTCTGCCTGTAGCAGTTCTGCTCATTCTCATGATGAACACTCAAGGGGGGCTCTACATTGATCTCTTGGGCAGTTGTCTCTTTATTTTGAAAATTCCATGTGTCTTCACCTCTCTGAAATTTGAACATGTCTTTCACTTAAGAAATGCCTGCAAACTCTCTTTGGATTTCCTTTCCCTGTGACATATGCTGGAAATTTCCATAGACAGCAAGATCTGGAAATCTTAGTGTTCATCATGTATCCCCACCCCCTGCTTCTATTAGAAGTCATTGTTTTGTACTGCTTATTGTCCAGTACTTAAACAAAATTGATTTTTACACATTGTTGGGAATTTTTATAGTTGCTTGAGGCATGAGGGTGAACAGTCCTGTTACTCCTTTATGCCTAGAGACAAAAGTAAAAAGAGATCACTTTTTAAACGATACTCTTAATCTAGATGCAATGAGAAGTCTGCTTCAGTTGGGTTTAGACTTAGAAAGTGTCAAGTAATCAATCATTTTTAATTCTATTATATATACCTTCAACACTTTAAATCTTTAAAAAAATATTCTACCCACTTTGGGAGACAATAATCCAGGTTAAATTAAACTCTCCACATACCCAGTGTCTATATTTGCACAGTTTAATGTCACTGGAGAATAAAATACAAGTAGGACAACTGTTTTCCCTTAACATTCATCATTATTAACATGTCTGTTAAGATAAAATACTAATGTCATGACTGTTAAAGAAATAAAACTACTAAAAAAGAGCAATTTGAAGAGCCATACATGATCTTTATCTCATAAAAAACCATAGCGATATGATCAGAAAACAATCCAATACACAGTTCCATTCAAACCTAAGAATTTGCAAAGGAGCTTTACTTAGGGGACAGGAGGTGTTTCCTTGTATGGAAACCAGCTGAGGAATATGGAGCATAGAATCTTGAGGTAAGCACAGCAATGAGAAGTAGAGGTAGGATTGAACTCTCCGGGGGTGACATTAGAGCTATTGGCTCTATTGGCAGTAATCCGTACAAGTATCAGATCAAAGCCAAGTTACTGGGCTAGGGCAAATTCTTTTGTAACTGTTAACTAGTGGGAACAATACAGAAAATGAGCTGTGTTTAAAATGGCTTTTATTGGGGTATTCCCTGGTGGCCTACCAGATAAGGTCACTGGATGCAGTCCACATAGACCCCAAGGGCCCAAGTTTGAGACCTGAAGTATGTGTGTGGGGCAACCAAAATAAATAACTAAATGAAAGAGAACTTTTCTTCCTTCTCTTTCTTCTTGCCTGTCTGCCTATTCGCCTTCATTCCTGCTTTCACCTTTCCTTAAAACAAACAAAAAAAGATTTTTATTAAGTTCTGTTGCTTTTAATTCGTGCTGAGAATTAACCAAGAATGGTAGATGTAGATGGCATCTTATGTGAATATGTTAATTACATTTCATTTCGATTGACAGAGTCACCATTAACATACACAAAATAAATGTGTATATGTACATACTATTTATTCCTTTACTCTCCTAATTCTGACAATGATACACACAGTATTGCTGAGAAATCTACTTCTAGAAAATATATGATCTTTTTACATCTTTTAAAAATGAAACAAACAAGTTACTCAGGGTAAACAAAACTTTAGACTAGTTAAAACAAAAAAAGTGGCTACTGAAAATTATACTTGCAGTTGTGTTTTAGGTTTCAATGTTTCATACAAGACTAATTAAAAAGCTATCTATTATATATTCAGGGAATAGAGGAAAGCTACATTGTGATGGAAAGAATTTACATGTTGCATATTCATGTCATGAAATATACTTAATGAAAACTAGAAGTTTTAGTAGCATTTTTCAGTTTCAGTATCTGTTACTATAGTATATGAAGTCTTTGACAATTAGTACTTTCACTTAGCAATATTATAAATTTCTCTTAAGGCAAGTGTGGAGTAGAGAATCCAACACAATCTCATGGGTCAAGTAATGCTGCATAGAACTAGAGTGAAGCTGCAACTGGCCACTTTCGTCGGCTAAGGAAGATTTGTTACTTCTCACCACCTAAGGAATTTAAATTTATTTCAATATGATCTCATCAGTCACTGTAATGTCTGGCAGGTAATACTGTTAAAACACAACTGACCAATAACATAACTTCAAATAAACAAATGTATTGCAGCTGCAAAATGTTCTGTGACTCATTGCCCACAGTCAGTTAGTGAGTCAGTGTAGGACCAGGAATGAAAATAGAAAATTTAATAGCATGTATACTTTCAATATTTTTTCCTGCACCCAGGAATACAATTCAGGAGATGAATGACATGCAACACTCTGAGTCTTTGTTCCTCCCATTAGATTGCATTAGCTTACCTTCACTGGTTTTTGCCCCAAGTTAATTTTACTTATTAGGTCTGTGAAAAACATGGCCATGTCCTTGGGGCCTCTGGATATGCACACCGAAACAAATCAATTATTTGAAATGCCACAGAATGAATGCTATCAGAATAAACTCCTTGGGAGAAGAAAGGTGTCATATAATTCAAAGCAATTTATAAATATCTACTTTCAGACAGTGTGAGACCTGATCCAAAATTCTTTGAAGGGTATTTAAGTAGAGCTGCCAATATTTTGAATACATTTTTCTCTTGTTTAATACCTAGAGTAGTGTTAAGACAGCAGAGTTCAAGTGTTTTCTCTAATATTGATAGAGCAGTATAAAAATAATGTAATTGCTTATGAAAGGACATATATGGAAAATTGCTTTACTTAGCTATAGCTTGTAAAAATAGAGATTTATTCTCATTGGGATAGTAAAATCTGTGTTGAGATAAATTCTAGAGTATTGAAATCTACTTATAAAATGAGATTCTAAAGATTTTATAGCAAATATATTTCATATATTACATAAATATGATGAAGATTCAAATGTGTTTTTACCAAACGATGCAGAATGTCAGAGAAGGGGATTCTGAAAGTTAACATAATAGTAATTGCGAAGAGGACTTTATGAGCAATGCATGTTAAATATGTGAAGTAAAATTATTAAATAAAATTAGCTTATATAAGCATTAAGGAAAGTGCAATTATTTATTTCCTGCATTAAAACATACATTTACACAAACCTAAAGAGGAAAAGAAAATAACAGTGAAAAGTACAATAATCTAGATGTATTTAAATTTAGTATCAAGATGACTCCAAACATGTCATTGCAATTCGCAGCTTGACACTGACAAATTATCCAAATTTTAATGTTAACACTCTGTTATGTGCTAGACACATAAAAATAACACATCTCTACAATAAAGGAGATCAGTTTTGGATGTGCTTTGGTGGAGTAGTGGTTAGGTCAATTGCTTCCTGAGGAGTGCCGGTCACATAGCTCTGGGCTCATTGAGTCCTGGGTCCAGGGTGAAACAACCAGTGTGAACAACTAAACAAAAACAAACTAAAATGCTTCCTTCGCTTCTCTCTTCGTGCCTGCCTGAATACTTGCCTTCATTCCTGCTAGCACCTTTCTGTTTATTCAACAGAATAAATAAATAAATAAATAATAAATAAAAGATTTGCATACACAATCTAAGGAGAGAGACAAGAATATAATCACAATAAAGTGAAATACATTTTTCTGAGAGGTATACGAAGGATTCTTTGGGATCTCAGTAATTACACCATCCAAATTTGTTTGTAAATGGGAAGACTTGGAGAAATTGTAACTGAAATATATCTGGGCAAACGCAAAAAGTATATTTTAAAAATGTGCCTGCCTTGGTATCTTAAAAATACACCATTCTTAATGTTATTATTTGCTAAATTAAATGTGTGATATATGACAAATAAGAGCTTCGCATAGCTGAGAGATGCCAAGTATTATGTATGAATTGTAGTGTATGGGTCAAAAGATGAGGTTGGAGAGAAATTTCAGTCCATTTCAGGACTGAAGGCTGAGTTCAGATTTTATATGAAAAACAAATGAAAAATATTAAAGAATTGATAAAAATAAAATCATAATTTACTTGCCTATTATTTAATTTAAAGCATTACTATAATTAAAATGGCATTCAAAGTTTATAAAATAGAAATTAAATATATTCCTCCTTATTCCATTCATACTTCTCAGTCCACCTTCCTATTTTAAGCATTTTAATTGTTTCTCTTTTAGATCTCTGGAAGGACACAGTCTGCGTAGATTCCTTTTGTGTAACTCTTTAAGAGATCTTATCCCCATCATTTGACTCCAGTCACTGCTCATGCGGTAAGTTCTGTGCATGTTTCCACAAGTCTCATGCAGAAGTTATCTGAGAACATCTCACGAAGACCTGTGCTTGCTTCCCACTTCCTGTGCCAAGACTTATTGATGCTAGAGAGAGCCCACTCAGCACTCACATATGCAGAACAGATATGTCAGGACCCAGGCCCATAGGTCCTCTTTAGCCAGTTTGTGTTAGTTCTAAATGACTCATTTAATAGATACCAGGTCTGGCACGAAAAACTAACAGTTGCCTGAAAGCCAAATCTATTTTTCATCCTTGCAATAATTTCCTCTATTCTCCACTTTCAAGGTTCCCATGTTTAATTCCTACTTCATGGGCTTATTGTCCAAATAAATTACCTACAAACACTTTTCTGTCCTATACTGTGATATTTGGAGAATCCATGACACCTGTTTTCTAGGAGTGGCCTCGAAATCACACACTGATGAGATTTTGTAGTGGGCTCTTTTGCTGTTAAAAAGATAATAATAATACTATTCCTGGTATTAAGAAGAAGGAAATATCTCCTGTCCTGTAGTAGCATCAAAGTATATGTCTCACTTAAGATTACTCAGGATTGTCCAAAGAAATAACACATAGGATATTATATGTTTATGGAAAGATAATTTGTTTTGAGAATTTGGTTCACATGATCATGGACATGGACAGTGACAGGTTAATGTCTTATAATCAGGTCTACTGGTGATGAACTTCTTCAATTTTTGATTCTCTGGGAAGACTACCTTGCTGTTATTTTTGAAAGACAGTTTTGCTGTGTATTCTTGATTGACAGTTTTTCTTTTAAGTACTTTGAATGCAGTTGTCCCTTAGAATCACCAGGGTTTATTTTTTTCCAAGACTCCTCACACAGATACCAAAATTTTCAGATGCTCAAATCCCCTATATAAAACAGTACAGTATTTGTACAAAAACTTGAGCAAATTCCCATGTGCTTTAAATTATCACTTGATTCCCTGTAATATATAATATGATATAAAGGTTATATAAAATGTTGTTATACTGTATTTTTTGGAAATAATGACAAGAGAATTAAAGACTGTACATGTTTAGTAAGATGCAACCATCAGCAGTCTAACTGCGTAGTACACATTTACAATGCACAGTTGTTTGAAATCAAAATTGGTTGAACCCATGAATGCAGGCCCTTTGTCTATGGAAGCTGACTATGTATCATCTCACTCTTTCCTTGACAGTTATTTCTTCTGATCAATCTGCTAATAGAAATGGGGGTTCTCTTGAATGTGAGTTGTTCTCTTACTATTTTAAGAATTTTCTCTTTATCTTTGATTTTTGATAATTTTAGTGTGTCTTAGTGTGGACCTCTTTAGGGTCAATCTATTTGAAAACTTTTGGGCTTCATGAATCTGGATGTCCATTTCCCTAAGTAAATTTCCCTAAGTAAATTTGAGAACTTTTTAGACATTATTTCTCGCAATAATCTTTCTGGACTTTTTTCCTTTCTGTTCTCCATCTGGGACTCCCATTACACACACACACACACACACACATATATATATATATATATATATATATATATATATACATGTATGTACACACACATAAATAGTATATATACTGTGTACATAGATAGCATATATTATATATGCATATTTGTTTTTGTTTGTTTGCTTGTTTGTTGTTTGTTGGTGTTTGGTAAGTCTTATAGGATATCTTCACTATTTTTCAGTCTTTCTTTTTGCTCCTGTATAATTGTAAATGAATTATCACTGAGTTCACTTAATTTTTCTATTTGAAGTAATGTTGAAGCTCTGAATTTTGCAATTCAATTATATTCTTCAGCTCTAAAATTTCAAGACTTTTTTGCTATTTAAATTGTTTTGTTGATTTTTAAAATTTTGTTCACATATCGTTTTCCTTATTTTCTAGTTGTCTTTATTCTCTCTTAGTATACTGAAGTTATTTAAAACAATCATTTTGATGGAAAACACTTTATATATATTCATTTCTTTGTGGTCAGTTATAGGAGCTGTATTATTTTGAATGGCTTTTATTCAGGTAGGTTCAGAGAATCTGAGTTGACTTTTGCCCAAAATGTCCCAGAGGACATTTCCTCCACTTACTCAATATAATGTTGCTAATGAAGAAGATGTTAGCATCTCAGGGAATCGCAATGGTAGTTATAATCCGTCAGGTTGAGGTTGAGAATAGAAGATAATATCATGAGACTGGCCTCCAAAGAAATCAATAAGAATGATGGAATTTCAGAAGGATAGAAGCCAGCTAAAAATATGTAACAAAGTTATATATAATTTCTGAAATGGGCAGCAGAATTGAGAATATTGAATACTCAGATTTTCTTAAGTTATCTATGCCAAAAGGAGTCTACATGTTAGAAAAAAAATAGTCAGGATGCTTTGTTCCACAATGATTTCTGGGTAGAACCAATACTGATGGTGTCCTACAGTGCCTGGTGCATAATCCTTCAAATATGATGCTGTCTGACTTGTATTAACAGAAGCAGCAACAAACATTGCAATATATGGTGGGCAGAAATCTGAAGTTAAACACCGTAGGTGAAAAATCACAGTGCTACACCCAGTTTCTAGATATAAATCAATTTACGCATCCAGACTACATAGACTAAAAAGAGGCCAGATTCTATTAGGAAGGATCTTTGCAATAAATACATAAACGTATGAAAGAAATTCTGAACTTTCTTTAGGTAGCTGTAGCGATTTACCAAGGCAGCTAGTCCAAGAAGAGGGAATTACCTAGATTCTATAAGGATCAATTGGATAAAGATTTGAAATAACACTGACATCAGAGGATCCAAAATGCCATAACAGTTTTCTGAATAGAGTGCAGGCTAATGAAATCCAGGAAATAAATGAAACTCAAATTCAAGCCAATTTCTTTATTAATTAAATGCTCCATGTGTTTGCTTTGTGGCTATTTCCTTCACCATGAAATATATATTCTATGACTGAAAGAACTCTAAATTTTATTTCCTGATCTATGAAGCAAAAGCCATGAAAGATTTAAAAAATTGCAAAGGGGAATGCTGGCAACATCATATCCCCATTTACTTCTCTGTGGTTCTTGCGAACACAAATTGATAATAGCAAATTAGAATGCAACAACAAAAAGTTATGCTACCAAACCTCTCAGTTCCTTTGTTGGACACAGAGTCTACTAGAAAATTGAAATATAGACTCTAGTAATTTTTACAACTATTAATTTAGTGATTTTAGTCTTCTTAACGGAAATCAACAGAGCATTAAATTTAGCACGTTTTCACAAAGAACAATTGTGAACACTCATTTACTTTTATTCTGTGTTAAGTCTTTTGATTACAGTCTTAGCTGTGTTGTCATAAGACAGAATGCAACAGCATTGACTTTAACCAATGGTCCTGGGAGTAAATGGGTAAATATTTTCTTGTTTCATTTTCAGGATGATTATGCATATGTTTTCTGATAATTCTCATAAAATTAATCAGAATTATCATGTATCATAGTAACCAACTCTGTAACCTGTTTATATATTTGATTTTCTTCCTTCCCTGTTTTCTCACTATTTTTTCATTCTTGGTATCATTTCTGAAATAGGCTACATATATGTAAGTCTTAGTATGAAGTTCTTCTGTGGAGAAAAAAACAGATTAAATATATCATTGCAGGACTAAACAATAACTATCTTTTTTTTGAGTCATCGTATTGAACCATTTTGGAAATTAACATTTTTCTCTTCTTTTCTTTCTTTCACCTTAAAAATATATTATTACAAATTCAATAACTTTGTGAATAAACTTTTTAATTTGGCATAATACATTTTTAATTTGAATTTTTATTTCCTGTGACACTGGAGTTCCAAAAGTGTTGTCATATTTTATATTCTTTATTTTTTTACAAGTGCTTCTCTATTGATCTTATTCATTTTCTATGCTGATTCTTAGGTTTTTTTTAAAGAAAAGGTGCAGGCAGGAATGAAGGCGACCAGATGTAGGCAAACAGAAAGAAAGAGGATGAGGAAGCACTTTATTAATTATTTTAGTTATTCATCTTTGATTGTCCCTTCGACCTTGCTTCCTCAGGTCATGATTCTGCGTTTTTCGAATGTATCTAGGTCGTATTAGCTTAAAATGACTGACCAAGCCACTACTCCACAGGGCGTACTTCTTAGATTTTTAAAAATATGTTGCTGTAAGAATGCAGTATTCAGCTTTTTTCATTTATTTTTTTCATTTTCTATGTTTATTGAGGGCAAAATAAACAGGATTTAGGACATAGACATGTGCAAAGGGAAGACCACATGAAGTCAAAGGGAAATGACGGCAATGTCTAAACCAAAGACAATGACCTTAGAATAAAATAAACTCTGCCAATGCTTTGATCACAGACTTTTAGCCTATAGAATTGTAAAAATAATATAAAATCTGTTGGATAAACCACATAATCTGTTATTTTGTTATGGCAGTCCTTTCACACTAATACACAGCAGACAATGCAGAGAGGATTTGAAGCTGAGACATTACAAATTGATAACTATCACACCTGCCTTATAAATTTGGGAAGTTAAAGAAAATTCCCTGAACCTTTTTTCTTATCTGTGAAAATGCAAAATTTGTCAACACAAAAACTTTTTACATTCTTGACAGTTTATTTCACTTTCTGAGTATCAGTTACTCAGACAGGATTCTATTATTCATAGAAGTAATTTCAGTAGACTCCAAAATTTGAAATAAAACAAACCTGCTCTTTTTTTGTACTTACAGACTTTTACTATACCTCAGTACAATTGCTTATCTATCTGTACCTCACTTTTTTCATGAGGAAAATGTACTTATAATACCATATAGTAAGTAGTATAAGGATGAAGAGAACATATATGAAAACACACAGTTCTGGGTAAATTGTAGAATAATAATAATATCTTTTGTAATTCCAATATATAAAAGTACAGCGTGTATATATGTACATATATACATAAGGGTATGTATATATATGTATATATATGTGTATGTATAGATATGTATATATATATATGAGTATAGCCTGTGAAACATTGTTACAATGAGCCAAGCTGAATAGATGTCAGTGAGAGAACAGCTGGCAGTGTGTGTGTGGTATGGGGTGGGATGAGATGGGATGGGGGCATATTGTATATTAAGATAAAGTAATTATCTATTTGGTTTCAATCAAATCACAAAAAATGCCTCTAATTCCTCATTGTGAATTAGATGTAGATGATCACACAGCAGCTTGTTAGCATTCTAGTATTATAGTGAATAATAGAATTTACCAATTGCCAGGAAAGGAAAAAAGCAACCTCCTGAAACAATCACAGAAATTATTTAAAGAGATCATCCCTAAAGAGTAAAAAGTTAGAGAAAATAGTTATTTTAAATCCACAAGAAAGAAATTAGCAACAAAACCCAGGAAATCCATCGACTCAATCTGTGTTCAAAAAGCCCCTAATTAATCATGGCAAAATCACAGAAGATACAAGTCAAAATCTGATTTCAGTGACTATCAATTTTTTTAACTTTTGTTTGGGAACAAATTTTTATAGGCTCCCACACTTTCATATTTTAGAATCTTTCTCTTAAGATAACCTGGCAGGAATCAATACATTTATTTTAAACCTTGTATAAAAAACAAGGTCAAACAAGGTCTTATGTCTTCAATAACGTGTCTGTTTCAAGCTGACCTAGTGCAGTAACATTGAGGCATGAGCAAACAGAATTTTTCAACACCAGAGCAGGAAGAGAAAACACACAAAAAAAAAGTACCGAGAATTCTAATTCTAGGTGAGTTTCAGAACATATACTTTTAAAATTAAAAATGTTACTGCTAATGTTTGATTTTGAGATACAGATAATCACATACACAATTGCAAGATTTATTACTTAATATCCTCTTAACCACTGAAAGTGATTCTGTTTATGCTAGGAAAAAGAAGCCAAGTAGAAAGGTCATTATGTTGTGTCCGCAGCTCTCCTTCCTAATATGTGAATCTCATTTATAAGTAAAGGCAGAAAAAAATCAATAATCCTTTTAAGTTGCCTTGGATTCCAAGTGGAAAATGCTTTAACCCACTGCACTGTGGTGACTTAGGAGTCAGGTGAGATATTACGCAATGTTGCTTCATCAGGGGTCCTAACTCACTTTGATTGCTTTGTTGAGTCTGTCTAGTTTGGAAAAGAAGATGTTTCCTGAAAGTTTAACTCTTATATTCATCAATTATTCTTTATCATTTTCTTAAAAGTTAGTTTTACTTTGATGTAAGTTATCTCGAAGGTTGAAATAGCTTCAGAAACACAGCCTCATCAGTCCTGGAATGAAAAATGATGTTTTTAATATAATTATGTTCAATCAATATTTACTAAGCATTAACTGTGTCTTTGGTCTTATAATACTAGCTTGAATAGCAGACAAAATGAGATAACTCCCCTTTTTAAGAAGTTTTAAAGAACAAATGATAAAGAATATAAATATCCTCATTTTGAAGTTCTGTGTAATGCTATCGATAGTATCAATGATGGTTCTTATGTCTTTCATCATTCCCTGTCACATTACTCTTTAATTTATTCAACGAATATTGAATAATTTACTACTATGGTTTATACAATGGATATACAAAAATGGTGATGATAATTTTATACCTCTCAGATGAGGGCAGTATAGTGGAGAAATCACAGCTCAACAAAAAAGTTATAGTTTGAGATATACAATGATGAAGGTATATACTGGATGGAAAAGGATCAGAAAAGAGGGAGCTCAGAATCAGACCTTCCTTGCAGAGGATAATTTGATTATGAAATTGTATATTTGGTAGAAACTGAAGTAAAGTTCCAGAAGAATTTTTTTTGTGTAAAAAAAAAACCTGCTAAACTCCAATTTATATCTTTTCTAACTAGAACTGGCAAATGAATATTTTATCCCACTTTCCATTGTAAGGTTTTATTTTATGATAAATGAATTTTTAGGCCCTGAAATACATAGCTATGTGATAAAACTGCCTATAGGGTTCCCCATATTGACCCATTTCCACAGTATTTTTGATTTATATGCTGCTTATTTTACTCAGCTTTACTAGGAAATTCAATCTGCCAGTGTGGAGCCAATCTTATTTTCCATAAGGTTAAGACATTTTTAAAGCCTTGAAATACCTGGGAATTATTTTTTAAACTCTGCTTTAATCCATAAATATTTGCTCAATGTTTGTGTTGCATGTTTCTTTTTGTTATGTGAATAGTATTTTAAGTACAACTCATATTTGTGTGTGTGTATATATATCCATGTGTGTCTATTTGTGTGTGTGTGTATCTTATTCCTTAGAAAGAGAAAATAAGAAAGGTTCTATTTGAACAGGGTGCTCTAAACCCAATACATGATAGTGATGTTGAAAATGTTTTTCTTTACAACTTCTACTGAAATGACAAGACTTTCCTGAATCAACATTTCGAGTTTGTTTTTAAAGCAAACCCATGGGCTTACTTTATAAAAAGCTATGAGTATTTTTTATTCATCCCACATCCTTATCAGGATTACTGCATGCCAAAGGAAATAAGATTAAGTTAGAGCAGGAAGAGTTCTGGTCAGCCTTATTACAATAGATATATCTTGTGTAAGATTCAAAAGAGAGAAAGGGAAAATCTGCATGGACACTCATGTGGGGAAGGTGAAATTTATAACTCATATTCTTGTCAAATATAACTCAGATGTTAAAAAATAACTGCACTCTCAGATTGATAACAAGTTTTATTCTATAAGTTTCTGTAAGAAAAGCAAGACAAAACAGCTGCTCTAAAATTTTTATAAAGCCTAGTGGCAATACTAAAGCTGGTATTGACAAAACACTTAAATAGATTTATTCCCGTTGTGTTCATTTTTGTGGTTCAAATAGTTTAAGACGTAGTTTTCTTTAGGACTTTTTGTTTCCCCCTTGCCTTAAGTATTTCCAGTATTTGAAATAAAACAGTTTATTATTTACCTATGGGAATAGATTTTTATTGAACATACCCCCTATCCCTAGAATACAGAATGCATCACAGTTGAGAATTTGCTTTGATGTTAGTAAAAATGCTGCATTTTGTGGAGATAGGTGACTATGAGATAAAGTTGGTAAAAGAGTGTTTGTGCCAAGAGTGGGTGTTTAGCTTCAAAAGTATTAAAGTGCACAAAAGACATAAAAAAAAATCTTTTCCAAAACATATTCAAAACCATTAAATTCACATGAATTCCCATTTTCTACCTTCTCTTTGAAATTAACTAGGAGCTCTGTATTTTCCCACATGTCCAGTATGAATATAAATGGAAAATAAGTCTGAGCTGTATCCTACAGGTATCTATGTAAACAGCTCAGTTCTATTAAAAGAGCTCAGTTGATGTGAATAAATCAATAACTGAATGAAATACATAACAAGATAATTAATGAAAAGTTGGAAGAGATTAGTTTGAAAAGTCTCTTGCAGTTTGAAGACAATTTTTGTTTTTTTAAATTGTTGCTTTTGTTTACATTTCTATGATTTTCAGGATAATAAACTTGCATCTCCATTTCTGTGCACATCAAACCACACACACCACCTGAGTTCTAGTATCTGTCATCACCATCGCCATTTTGCTGAGTTAAAGGACCAGTATATGAAGATAGTACTTGCTTTTGAATTGGATTTGAAAGAGAAGGCAGATGCTCCTTGCAAATTCTTATGGTTTTATGAGAAAATAAATATTAATCATGTTGGCTACCTCAAATAGGGAACATTAAGAATACTTCTCTGAGTTTATGTTTATTCATCCCATTCTCTGGGATGTCTGGATGGCCTACCCAATGGATGGTAAATTTTCAAAGAGTGCTGGCTGGCATGACTTACCTTGGCTTTGTGTCAGCCTTCACTGCATGAGCTGAAGTTCAGCTTTGGTCTTGGTTATTGACAACATGCAGCAAGCAGCCTTGAGTTCGACTTCAGCATTTTTGATACTAAATAGTAAGTGCCAAATGGTGTCATTTCTTTCATTTACAATTAACATGTTATCAATAATCATTGTTCATATAATAATCACATTCAATCAGTTTCAACAACATAGACAAGTATATCATTTGAATGTATTTTTTGAAATCTGAATATGAAATTTAGATGAATAGAGCATTTTGGATGCAAGTTGGAGTAGAAAATTCTCTTAAGTGTTTTTCTATGTTGAAAAATCCACTAAACTGTTGATACATATATTTTTCAACATTAACATACTTCAAAACTATGGAAGAAAACTTCATATTGTACAATTTTATATTATCGAGTGAAAAAAGACCACATAAATAGATAACATTTGCAGCACTGAACTACTTACATTTTTTAAAGTTATTTATTTAAATTAGATTCTAGTTCTCTGGAAAACCCTGACAAATGCACACCTAAACCCATATTCCAAAGCTTTTAGCATTTTACAACATTCCCTTCTCTCTCTCTTTCTGCTTCAACCACTGGTGAATAAGTTGTGGACAGAATGACTCAAACTCCCAAATTTTTCATATATTTTCTAAAAGCAAGAGTACTATCTTTCATAATTCTAGCCTACCTAATAAAATAAGGAAATTAAGAGCCACAGATATTAAAATTTTGACAGGCCTCTGAAAACACTCTTATAAGGTAAAATAACTTTTTAAAAATTTTTTCTCATTTACTTTCTGGTCCATTAACCTAAGATGACACATTATATTCAGAGGCTCTTTGTCTTTAAGTTCAATCTTTCTTTATTTTTGTTTATTGTCATTGGTGGTGGTGGTGTGTAAGTGTGTGTGTGTGTGTGTGTGCCCACATGTGTGTTTTACAGATAAAGATGTTCTATAATATTTCCATATAATATATTTTCTGTGCATTTGGGCACAGGAACGCCACAAAAGTAAAGTAGTGCTCTCCTCAATCCATTCTGTTAGGAGAGTATACAATTTGTCTTATGACTGGTTACCACTTGTTCAAAGTAGTACCTGCCAGATTCCATGGGATGTTTTCTTAGTCTCAGTCTTTTAAAACATGCTAGCTATGCTGATGAAATTCCTCTCTGACTCAAAAGTCAATGATTCATGTCATTGAACTACTGAGTTCTCACAAAGAAAAGAGAAAGGAAGGAGCTAGTTGGAATATTTTGAAGAGGAATTTCTCTGATTGAATAATAAAAGAAATTACTTTAGCATTAATGAAATGAGAAAAAAGGGACTGTGAAACCTGAAAGAGTATCTTTGCTTCCTAGGAAGTGCCTCTGTAGAGGCAGCAAGATAAATACTAAAGAAGATGGACTATATGGTGATTCTAATAAGAGGAAACTAAGATAGCCTTTCAAAGTGACAGGCTCCCAATTAAGGCATGAGACTTGAACAAGTTGACATTCCTGAAGAAGCCACGCGTTCAATAATGAGATATGCCTGGGAAGAGAAACTATTTGTGAACAATGCGCTCTCCCTCAATGCCTTGATTCTAGTATCTTGAATCAAGAGTCATGGAGAGGAGAGGAGAAAACCTAAATGACTGAAGGGAACGGTGCTTGGAATCAGAAGTAAAACTGAAAATAAAGTACTATTTCTTGAGAACTCTAGTTTATAGATTGAGATTACCAGCCACCACACACAGAAATGGTATATGGTAATCATACAAATATAAACTAGGGGAATAAAATATTAATGCTTACTTGCAATGTCTTTAAAAACATGTCTTTTTTTTAAATGGTAAACAGTTAATGAAACCACTGCTTACCTGTCATCACCTGTAAAACGGAATATAACAGTTTTTACCTCAAATTCCTTGAATAATTTTGATATATAGCTCCAAAATATCTATTTAGGACTTTTTTTCAAGTTTTATGTTGAAGTTAAGAAAGTTCATTATAATTATTGGTAGACTTTCTTCTTTCCAATGATCTCCTTATCCACAATTCTTTCTTTGTCCTTCATAAGTCACAATCCTAGACTGAGTTTCCAGGTGAGACCATCCTTTGACATAATCTTGATAAAAGCTTCATTTATGCATACATTCTCTGCCTCTGTTCCTGTCAACATCGCAAACAGCCACTGCACTATAGACTCTATTTTTTTTAAAACAAGGCTCCCATTTGCTTTGCTTGTCATACCAAGTTATCCTGGACTTCTTTTTATTGACTCTGCCTTTCCCTTCTTGTTCTGCATAATACACACAAAGTATGTCCCAGACATTTCATCAGTTTCAGAATTTGAATCACAATGCAATATGAAAAAGCGTGTTCTTATCCTACTGTTTTGATCTAACCTTGCACATGGATTTTCTGCTGTTCTGAGTATCCACCTTGCTTTCTACAATCTCCTTGCGTTTCTCACATAATTCACTCACCAACTCTGAAGTTTTGTCAGTGTCACAAAATATTCTTGAAAGCCCTCCTTAAAGCACAGTTTCTGAGGATGTCCAGATATATTCCATATGAATTATTTTTCTTTCCTTCCCGATTCAGTCATTTCTATTTGTATCACTCAGGTAGAACTTCCCTCATTCTTTGTATTATAATCAGCTAAATAAACCATAGTTCAAAAAAATTAGGGAAAAGTAGGTATGATTTCATGACATAGACTTTGGAAAAGAAGGTAATTTTTGTGTACTTTCACAAAATATTTTGATGAAAATGAATTGCCCAGAAAGGACTCAAAGAAGCTAGCATGATAGCACAAATTTAAGTGTGTCTAGCAAGGGTCAGCAATCTTTTCTCTAAAGAACCAGATAGTAAATGTTTTTGCCTTCGTAGGTTATGTTTTCTCTGTACTAAATTCTACCACTATAGTGTGAAAGAATCGATAACAGTACCAAAATGAATAGGTGTAACTGTGTTTCAATGACTTTATTATGTTTATATAAAAACATGACAGATAGTATTTGACCAATGAACCTAGTTTATTTTTAAGCTAAAAGACCTTTCTAAAAAAATACATATTCTGTAGACTTTCCATAAGAATGATCCAAATTTTTGTGTAACATGATTTTAATAATTTTTTTGAAATCTGAATCAATTTTCAATTTCTCCCTAGATAATTCCATTTTATGTACTATAGCCACTCCATATTCACTATGACTAAAACTAAACTAATTTCCATAGCCAGGATAAGGGTCCTCAACTATTCAGATCAAGATTGTACTATTGTACCATCAGTTTGACTTCTAAATCTATGTACTTATTTTTTACTTCTATGTATTAGGTAATTGAGTGTTGTCTATATTAAATATCTATTATTATTGGGAGAGAATTTTCCATGGATCTCATGTCTATACTTCTTGTAAGCAAAGGCATTTTTACAGTTTTATTTTAAGATTGTCTTTTCTAGGAGGTATGCCCAGCAAACAACCTTAAGAGACAGAAAATAGTTCTTTCTACTAGAGCAGTGGACAAATTTCCTTGTTGTCAAATACAGATAATGCATCTCTGCAGGGCAAAGGTTTAGCAGGTTTTCTTGCAGCCCGTTACAAAAATTTGGAAATTCTGAAGGTTGATTTCTTAGCTGTGACTGAATCAAGGGTGGGTGTGTCATCCCGAGGCAAAATTCTTCTACAGCTGTGAACCTGTGAAACTAGAAAAGTTATGTGCTTACACAGTAAAATAGTGTGTTAGATATAGAACAGACACTCATTCCAAAAAGAAGAAATTAGAAGTACATTCTGTCTCCCAAAAAAGACCAAAATCTAGCAGGGAAAATTCCTTTGGATTTTAAGGCTTGAAATAGTCCTCTTTGATTCCACATTCCATGTATATCTTACAGGCTCTGAGATTGCAGTGTTTTTACTCTCAGCACTAGGTTGCGTTCCTGTCTCAAGAAAAACACAGCTTTGTCCCCTGAGTTTGATCCCTCTGCACTCACATGGCAAAGGCAACTCTTAATCTCCATTATCACTTTTTGTTTTCTTTCATTTTCTTTAATAATGCAGGTTTGCAGACAGTCTTATTGTTTGTTCTATAGATCCCAGCTTTTTTTTTTTGTTTCATTCCTTTTATATTCCTTTAATCAAATCTGGTAGTATTTCTAGTGGAATAATCTCATATCTAGTCCTAGCTTCTGTTGAGATTGTTATTGGATTCAACTATATATTAGTCACATATGGTCATACATCTGAGTCACACCTGTAAATCTCTTTATCAAATGATTGTCCAGAAACACTCTTGGTGTTCTCCAGAGCACTCTCTCTCTCTCTCTCTCTCTCTCTCTCTCTCTCTCTGGATTTTGGGTAGATTGAGAATTTTTCAGGTCTTCAATTCTGTTCCTTTTTGACAATTTTTTTTTTCATTCATCTTTCTCTGTCTGCATTTTACTCTAAATAGTAAGAAGAAATGCTCAGACTTATGGAGAACACTCCCTGAGCCTGCGCGAAATAAAGCTGCCTTCACTACTGCTAAAAGAGCACACGCTTGGCTTTGTCAGTAGAGAGAGAGAACTATAACGTCATAAGGCCTCAAACAATTTAAAGATAAGTTATTAGTTGACTTTTAAAAATGACTAACAGATAGTAAAATATATTTTCTTACTATCTTTAAATTTTTCTCTCCTAACTTGAAACACTAATCTAATTGATCTATTCCCTTCTCCAATTTTTCTCACTATTAAGGTTGCTAGAGAAAAGTAATCATGATTGAATATGGAAAATGTTCTTTAATATATTGTTTTCTTAATTTTAGTCAATCTCTACACTATTGCTCTATAATATTTCTAGTTATTGTGAATTGTAGACTATTTTCTTATAACTCATTTCTATCCTCTCACATGTTTAATGTCTACTGACCTCAATCTTCATGATTTTCCCATTTTATTAAGAGAATAAGAACTATCATATGAAAATATTCTCTCTTCCACATCATATATCAGAAGTGTTTTTAGTTTCTCAGAGGAAGATATGAGATTTTTTTCCTTCTCTGTTTTTTCTCCTGTTTATATACATATTTCTCTTATTTCGTGAACTTGCTCCTTTATGTATTCAATGTTTTGCTTATGCTTTCAGAAGTTCCTTTATATTTTGAAGTGTTCAGCTTAAATCTCTATGTACATCTGAATTTATTCATCTATGTATAATGCAAATATTCACGGTCCTGATATTTTTATAGTGTAATCTATTAAAAACTTGAAAATATTTTCTTCAATTCAGAGTTAAGTTTTGTAAAGAACTGATTTATAGTTTTGAATTTCCCTTTTAATTTCAGACTTAGAAGAGCGGCATATAAATCCTAAATTAAAGTATATATTACTTAAGAATAAAATCTGTGGAAAGTCTTCTCGGGATGGCTGACAAATATAGTTATTACTGAAGTAACTCCATGGAAAGAGTAAAAATGTGCCTGAGGAGCTCCTGAATACCCATTTTCAGTCAAGCTTATTTGGGAAAATTTGGAAATTGAGTGTAGCATAGAACATTAAATCTGATGAAGTTAATTGACCTCTGTCAGAGGGATAGCATATAAGCAGCAGGTATTAGCTCAAATTCTAAAAAAAAGGAGGCTTAAGCACAAGGATGTGCCAGGAGGTCTTTAGGACTATCTACTGGGAGGAGCAACTAATGAATGGGTGAATTAGTTTAAGGCTATTCTCGAGCTTGTTATTTTTCTGTGATTTCCCAATTAACTCTAGGGAAAGTATACATTTCTTATTTTTTAATGTCTTGGCATTGAAAGTCTATTATTATTTTCTGGCTACATGACTGTTTCAATCCCTTTTCATACAGTATATTTCATACAGTATATATGATATGTATATATACAGTATATACATACCAGACATAATGAAATTCCAACCTAAGATTTTCTTTGTACTCCTTACTAATTTTGCACATATTGTTTATACTGAGTACATTTTTATGTTTCTTTTGTTTAAGGACACATATTCTTAAGAACATTTTTAATGTTTCCTTCATCCTAATTAATATCTACTAATCCTTAACACTGTGCACATAATCCTTGCTAAGGAATTTCCTTGATTTATTAATCTCTGTAAGTCTCTTCATGGACTTAGTGCTTAATTTTGATATATTACTTTTTATGGTAAATTATTTTCTCTGTGTCTATTTTCTCACTAGACTATGAAGTACTTAAAAACCTAGATCATATTTTGGTTATCTCTGTGGTCCCAATGCCTAGTGTATAGCTTGGTAAATAAGAATTTAAAAGTTGATTTTTAAAACGGTGAATGAAGAATGGCATTATGATAAATCAAGTTATTATAACTTGGTGTTAATCATCATTAAATTCATTTAGCTAATAATTCATGCTCTCTTTTTTCTCTTTTAACTAAATTAATGCCTGATTATAATTTCCCTTCCTATGACAATTTTTTTCTGGCAGAAAATATTCTTAGGGTTTAAATCTTTCTTACTGTTTCACTTTGTAGATTTTATAACTTGAATATTAAATTGTGATGTACTAAGTATTATACTTGCTCTTCTAGATATATATGCCATTTTTTGTACCTTATTCTTTGACCCAAGCAACTGACCTAAATGGAATGGGTTCCTTTGTCTATTGATTTCTTGTTGTATTTGACCAATAGAAAACCCCTAAATCAGATAAGATAGAGGAAATGTTGAAGAGTTAGAATATTTATTCTTTTGTGTACCTATAACTTACTATCACTCCTAACTGAAACTTATTAGTTCCTTAAAAGAGATTTTATTTATAACACTTTACACTTCCAGATCTGATAGCAACTCTTTTTTGATGGCAACTCTAATCTTTTTCCTGTCCAAGAAATGTTTTTATAATCAACTTCAAATATTTTATATTCTATTGAAATAATGCCAAAAATAAACAACTCCTTCTGATTAATCTTATTTATTTGAATTTGAAGATTTATTCAAATTTCAATAGAATTGTAAACAAATTCCAAAGCTAGTATTTATAAACAAACCATAAACTTTGCATATCACGATAAAACGTTATAATGAGGTCAAGAATAATAAGTTATTATTATTATTTTTATAGTACTATTCTTATTTTAATTTCATAATATCAATTTTTATCATTTACATAATGGATCTCACCATCTCTTAAAGTAGATCTATATTCATGGAGTATATAGTGAATGTTTTATTTCTTCAAGAATTATTAATGAAGTATTATGAAGAAAACAGAAAACAATAAAGTTGAGACTGTACTCTTACCTGTAATGGCCAGAAATTGATCATTATTAAATTAAATTCATAATTATCTACATGTATATTTTCTCCTTCCTTGTTATGTAAACATTCTAATTTTATTATTATAATGGACTTATCATGGAATGCTGTTTGTGTCATATATTTCAAAGTCAATTTCTTTTCATATGAAAGAATTCTAAAAATTTGAAAATGTTTATTTTGATCCTGTTAAGAGTGAAACATGCATAAATTTCTTTCTGTAACTTATTAAAATTTGGACTTTTAATAGTTAATAATTTTGCATCATGCAAGTTCAAAGTTATTTGTATTTTATATAAAGATTTAAAATATTTTAGCTTTGAGGCACTTTGTTTTATATTTTGAAGTGCATTTTTATTTTTAGATTTTTCAATTAATTTATGAAAGAACATTGCATCATAACATTATGTAGATTTAGATGTGCATCACTGTAAAAAAAAACCTGTATATAATTATTAAGTTTACCACCACCTGTCCAAATTTTTTATTCACCACTTGATCCTGTCTACCCAATTGCTCTTTCACACTAACTCGCCTTGAACCGCTAAGAATCTATTTTTGTTTGATTTTGTTTGCTTGCTTGCTTGGTTTCTGTATATAGTACACAAAAAATATACAATATATGTCTTTCTTTTTCTTGTTTATTTCACTGAGCATAATTCCCTTTAAGTCCATCATGGTGCTACAAGTAATAGGATTTTAGCTTTTTGATAGTGGAGTAATATTCCACTGTGTGTATGTACCACGTCTTCTTCATCCATTCATCTGCCCATGGGCACTTAGGTTGGATCTTGGCTATTGGAAATAATGCTGCAATGAAAATAGTGCTGCATATATCTCCTTCAATTAGTGTGCTGTTGTTTTTGGTGTTGGTGGTGTACGTGTGTTTTGTTTTGTTTTTTGGGGTAAATATCTGGGATGGAATAACTCATACAGATTTTCCATTATCAATTTTTTGTAATAATCTCCATACTGTTTCCCATAATTGTTGCATTCCCAACAAAAGTGTATAAAAGTCCCTATATCCTGCATTCACTCCAGCACTTAGTTTCTGTTTTTTTTTTGATAACATTCCCACAGGTGAGAGGCAATATTTTACTGATGTTTTTATTTGGTTTCCTTAATAAAAAAATAAGGTAGAACATCTTTTAATGTGCTTGTTGGCCATCTGTATGTCTTCTTTGGAGTAGTGACTATTTTAATATCTTGTCATTTTTCAATTGCAGTTTTTGTTTTGTTGTTGAATTTTATGAGTTCTTTATATATTTTGGCTAGTAACCCCTTGTTGGATATGTAATATGTATATAACTTTTACATTCGGTAGGATGTCTTTCTATTTTTTTCATTGTGAAGAATCTTTTCTGTTTGATGAAGTTCAATTTGTTGAATTCCCAAAGATATCACTTAGCCTAATGTCAAGTAGTGTTTTGTTTATGTTTTCATCTCTATAGTCAGTGGTTTATGTCTTACATGCAAATCTTTAATTCATTTAAATTGATCTTTCTGTTTGTTATCAGGTGGTGAAAAAAATTTTAACTTTTTGCATGTGTCTGTCTGGTTTTCCCAGCACCATTAATCAGAGACTTCTTTGCCCCTTTTTAGCCTAATGGTGCCTTTGTTGAAAATTGTCCAAATATTTTTCCAGACTCTCAATTTTGTTCCACTAATCTATCTGTATTTTATTCCAACACCATGCTCACTCAATTACAATTAAAGTTAATGAGTGTGACAATTCATTTTTGGTCTTTTTTGTAATTTTGTTTCATGTGTGTAGGTTCCCCATATGTGTAGTTTCCCCATTCCTCAGTTATATGCCAACACACTCTTCTCTCCACCAAATCACCAAGTATTCTTTATTTGGTCCAGAGTCCAGGGGGCTCTGCCACCATTTGCCCCCTACCCATTCCCTGTTGGTAAATTCAGTTCTATTGCATGTGTCTAAGAATTGGTTTTGTTTTGCCTGTTCCTTTATTTTTCTGTTTACATCTCACCTATGAGTGAAATAATCTGGTATCTATCTTTCTTCTTTTGAATTTATTTCACTTAGTATAATCCCCTCTAGATCCATCCATATTGATTCAAATGACAGGATGATTTCATCTCTTTTAAGGATTGTGTTATATATATATATATATATGTATATATATATGTATGTATGTGTGTGTATACCAATCTTCTTTATCCATTCATTGGATGTTGGGCACTCAGGTAGTTTCCAGTTCTTAGCTATTATGAATAGGACTGCAATAAACATCTTAAATCTCTGCATATTATAGTTTTTTTTATCTTCTGGGTACATGTTTAGCAGTGGAAGGCAGGATCATATGGGATTTCCACCTTCAACTTTTTGAGGGATCTCCATACTATTTTCCAAAGGAGTTGCACCAATTTGCACTCCCACCAACAGTGTAGAAGTGTTCCCTTTTCTACACAACCTTGTCGACAATTGTTGTTTCCAGGCTTTCAGGTAATACCCAGTCTCTCAGGTGTAAGGTCATTGTTGTTTTGATTTACATTTCCCTGATACCCAATGAGTAGGAACATGTTTTCAAGTACTTGTTGGCCATATGTGTATCCTCTTCGGAGAAACATCTTTCCAATTCCTTTTCTCATTTTTGATTGGGTTTCCCATTTTTCTCTTTTTGAGTTTTATGTGTATGTTTTGGATATTAAGCCCTTGTCAGAAATATGGAATGCAAATATTTTTTCCCAGCTAGCAAGTTGTCTTTTTATTTCGCTGATGTTTAATTTTGCTATGAAGAAACATTTTAGCTTGCTGTAGTCCCAATTGTTTATGTTAATTTTTCTTTCTTTTTATGTTGGAGTTGAATTCTGAAAGGCTTCTCTAAGGTTGATGTCATGAATTGTCGTTATTATGTTGTTTCTCAAAACTTTAATGCTTTACATTTTTTCCAAGAATCTAGTGCATTTTGAGTCAATTTTTGTGAATGGTGTTAGAGAGTGATCTAACTTCATTCTTCAGTGTGTTGCTGTTCAGTTATCCCAACACCCTTTATTGAAGAGACTTTCTTTTCTCCATCATATGCTTTTGGCTACTGTGTCATAGATTAACATACGGTATAGTCAATTTTTGGTGTTTCAATTCTATTCCACTGATGTGCCTCTGTTATTATTCCAGTTCCATACCTTTTTGATTCCTATCATTTTGTAATTGGCTCAATGTCAGAAAGTGTATATCCTTTCAGATTAGTTCCTTTTTCTCATAATTGCTTTGGATATTCAGGGTCTTTTGTTGTTCCATACAAATTCTAAGATTTTTTTTTTATTTCCTGGAAATAAACTTACGGGGTTGTAATGGAGATTGTAGTAAATCTGTATATTGCTTTATGTAGGAAGAGTATTTTAACAATGTTGATTCTCTGCAACCCTGAGTAAGGGATGTATTTCAATATCTTTGCATTCTCCTCTTTTTTTTTAGAGAAGAATTTGTAGTTTTCAGTGGACAGGTCTTTCATGTCCTTTATTAAGTATATTCCAGATCTTTTTATTCTTTTTCTTCTATTTTAAATTGTGCATTTTTCTTGATATCGTTTTCTTCTACCATGCTCTTTGCATATAAAAATGCAATGCATTTTTGTGCATTGATTTTGAATCTGCCACATTATTGTATCATTGTTTAGTTCTAGTAAATTTTGACAGGCTTTATGTGGTTTTAAATATACATAATCATGTATCAATTTTTGGAAGCTTTTTATCCTAAAAACCTGATATGTTGAATCAAAGCAAATAATTTTTCTGCGTCTATTAATGTAATGTGTGATTTTTGTATTCCTAAAATGAATCCTGCTCGATTGAGCTATATAATTTTGTAAATTTTTTCCTGTTGAATTCAATTTGTTTGTATTATATCAAAGATTTTTAAATTAATACTCATTAGAGATATTGGTTTATTATTTTATCTTTTGTTGATCTTTTCTCGTTTGAATAAGAGTAATTCTGGCATCAGATAAAATGTTTGAAAATTTTCCTTAAATTTTTTGGGAAAATTTTTAGAAAATTTGGATGTCCATATCTTTTCCATGATCTCAAAGAAAAAGCTTCTATCTTATTACTGTTGAGTATGATGCTATCTGTGGAACTGCTCTATTTTGTTTTTGCTATGTTGAGGTACAGTCCCTCTCTATCTACTTTGCAGAGTTTTTTCTCACAAATCGGTGCTGAACTTTGTCAAATGAATTTTCCGAATATATTAAAATGATTATGACTTTTATGTTTCATTTTGTTAATGTGGTGCAACATATTGACTGATTTGCTGATGATGAACCATCCATGCATTTAAAAAACCAACCTTACATATCTTGTTGCATAAATCTTTTATTGTATCACTGAATTTGGCTTACTAATATTTTCTTGGGAATATTTGCATCTATGTTCATCAGGAATATTTATCTCTATTTTTTAAACTGGCATCCTTTTCTGGCTTTCGTGTCAGAGTAATATTAACCTCATAGTTAAGTTTGGAAGAGCTCCCTCCTTTTCTTTTTGAGAGACATTGAGAGATTAGTATTCTTATTTAAATATCTGGTAGAATTGAACAGTGAAACTGCTAGTTATAGACTTGCATTTGCTAAGCTTTTATTACTGGTTTAATTTGTTTACTAGCAAATGGTTTGTTCAGCTTTTCTGTTTCTTCCCAGTGCAGTCTTGGTAAGTTGTTTGTTTATAGGATATCAGCTTATTTTCTAATTTTTGGCACGCAGTTGTTACTATTAGTATTGTATCTGGTCATTTCTTATTTTGAGGTGGATTCCCTTTATACCCTCATTGGGAAGTTTGAAACTATTATTTCTTTGAATAACTTCTCTGCTCCCTTTTCTCTCTTTTCACCTTCTGTGATAACTATTTTTCTTATTTGATTTTTTTCTAATGGATTTCGATAGCTTCAGGGATGTGTATTCACTCCCTTATATGTGCAATCTAAAAAAAGTCAAGTTCAAATTGGTGTTTGCCAGAAGGGTGAAGGGTATAAGGATGAGAAAATTGGGTAAAGGTGTACAAATGTAAAAAGAAAAAAAGCTCAAGGTTTTATTAAAATAGCCAAATTTAATTATATACAAAATGTATACAATTTTAGCGTATTTAATAAAATAATGACTTACTTGTATATAAGTTAAAAGCTTTTTTCTAAAATAAAAAGCTATTAAATGCAAAGAGAAAGTTATAACTTAAAAATAATATACACTTTAAGGGTAAATATAAAAGCCTAAATTTGTTTTCATTTTTCAGAAAATTTTGATGAATAATAAATAATTTTTATAAAATTTGTTTTTTTAGAAAAATGAGTAAAATTACATAAAATTTTTATAAAAATATTTCATAAATATGCAACTATCAGTTGGGGAATTCTATATCTATCTAGCTGAAAATATAAATATGAGTATTACTGTTTAAGCACATTGTTTTTACCTATTCATATACAAATTAAGAGTAGTATAATTATGAAATATTATAAAATGTTCTGCAATCATTATTATAATTGCTGCAAATACAGCACTATCTAATTAGTACCTCATACAAACTGGAATATGTAGGAAAAAAAAATTAACTTTTGCCACCATTGAGAAACTACATTTTGTAATGCCAAAATGTATTGCATTCTTGAGATATGAGAGTAAAGAGTTGAAAAGTTAATTAAATTTTGTGGGTTTTTTCTATGCCAAATTTTCTGTTATTCAAATCCTCCAATCATCCTATTCCATCTTTGACAGAGACACAAAACACAGACTTTAACAAAACTAAGATTCAATTGTCTTTTTTAAAGAGTACATAGAGTCACAATCGCAAGTGTTACTGGGATTATTAAAGTGAATGTTTTATTGTTGGTCACATTGTTTCCAGAACTGGGGACCAATCCTGAGAGAAGTTAATTATGTCTTCCTTATATACAGTGCTGTGTGAATGTTTTTGTTTGTTTGTTTGTTTCAGTTTTTAGGGCTCTCTAGTTGTGTGAGGGTCCATTTTTCTTAGATGTAAGGGTTGTGCTTCTAATGAGAATATAATATATATAAAATTATATTTATAATATATAAATATATATAACATTTTCTGTATCTATTCATCTGCTGGTGAATATTTAGGCTGCCTCCACATCTTGATTGCCATGAGTAATGCTATAATGAACATTGGAGTACAGGTATTACTTTAAAATCCTGATTTCAATTGTTTTGGATAAAATCTGAGAAGTGGGATTGCTGGATAATATGATAGTTTTCTTTTTAACTTTTAAAGGAAACCCCATATTGTTTTCCATAATGTCTCTGTCAATGTACATTGCCACTACTAGTGTATAATCCTACTCATATGTGAAATCTAAAGCATCACACTCATAGAAACATAAAGTAGAATGATGACTTTGAGGGGGAGGAAGGAAATGGGGCAGGAATGATCAAAGGACATCAAATTTTAATTATGAAATATGAGTAAGTTTGGAGATATTCTACACATAATAGTGCAATGCCAACAGTATTTTATATTATCCTTAAAAATGAATAAGAAGCTTTTATCATATGTTCTTTCCACATCAAAAGTAATGGTAACAATAATGATAAAGGGTGTGGGAGGACATTTTAAGATGTGAGAGCTATTATAACCTGAATTGTGATAATTTCACAGGTTTCCATGGGAAAACAAGTCACAAATGAAGATAAAATCTGAATTGTTTTACAGCATTTGAAAGTCTCTTTCAAATAGCATTTCAGAGTTGCATGTTATACTATTTTAGAATAGTTGTTTGACCAAGGGCATTAGAAAGAAGTGACACTTTCTCCTGATTTAAATAACATTCTTGTTTCACATTTAAAGATTTTTTATGTTTTAAAATTTTACTAGATAAAAATGGCAAACAATTGCTTTGACATTTAATGATAGCTTGCTTGTCCATTGTACCTTTTTGAAATAGCACCCAGATCATGCTAATTATTGTGAACATATTTCTTATAAATTCCTTTTTAATTCCTGAGGGTTAGTAACAGAAAAAGCTAAGAAAGGACTATTACATTTCCTTTATCTCATAGTAAGCACAATAGAATCACACTTTTCATAATTCCAGCAATAATATAAGATGTAAGGCTATGAATAAGTTGTTTATTCAGTATTTAGTATCAACTAATGAGAATTTATGTTTATTTAAAAGAAAATTTAAAATAAACTAAGGTATGAAGAAAGGTTCTTTATAACTTTATGCATTTTTATTAGCAGTTCTCCCATTTTATATTAAATTCTGCTTCCTATACATTTCGCGCTGAGAATACTATTCCTTAACAATATGTTTTTAAATGACTGGTTAATAGAGAAGACTTTCACTTGTTTACAATATGACCTGAATCCGTTAAGAGATGCACTTAATAAAGGAGATACAAAATACACATAGAAATAGTACAAATTTGTTTTTGCAGTGACCTATTGGTTAATCTGATTATGTGATATTGCTAAATAAGGTCCTATAGTTAAAATCTTGCCGTTTTTATTTATTTACTCATTAGAGACTTTAGTGAGTTAAGTTGAATATCTTCCAGCTAACAAATAGCATTTCATACTGGTGATTCTAGAACCAAGTTTGCATGACTACTTGACAGCTTATAGTCAATAGTTTTATTAAAATGTACATAGTTATATTTCAGCAAAGAAGAAGTTTAGCAATGTATCCCCAATCATAATTCTCAAGTCACCTTTGTATATTTATTTTTGTTTTCAAAGATGAGTTTACATTGTACTTTAAGAAGTGTGGGAAGGCGAAGAGAAAAGCAAAATAATGCAAAATGGAAATAAGAGATTATATTGAGAATTCTAAAATATTTTCTAAAATTCCTTTGCGAGGTATTTTAATATGCAGATTCAATGAAAGTATTTTTTATTGAATATATTATCTCAACGTTAAGCTCAAGTTCTTTATTAATGGATATTCTGAAGGGCTTTATTACAGTACATTTGTCCCCAATTGTTCCGCAAATGTCTTAAAAGTTAAACTTTTGGATAATTTATTATCTAATGATTTATCATAGCTATCTATATGCATTTCATATTGGTCACATGTATTGGCATTATGATTTATACTCTTTACATGTATAAGTACTTCAGATATTTTTCTATAATCAATATGGCTAATATGTTTTATGCAGCTTCAAGCAGTTTTTAAATTGCAAATGTTTTGAAGGCTCTGGGGATAAATAAATCTCTCACTACATATATATTTTTTTCCTTTATGAAATAATGTTAAGTATGGATCAAGAAAGCAATTTATCTCTAAAATTTTTCATTATTTAGAAATAAGAAAAGGCACTCAGCTAATGAATTTATAAAGTTAATATTTAGTACTTGATGAAGATTACAATAGAATCAAATTATTGACAAGTAGAATTGTAAATCTAAGTCAATTGTTAATTGTAAGTAACTATAGGGGTCATTTCCAAAAAAAGTCAATGAAATATAAAGCTGTAACCAAATTAAAAAAAAAAGTAATTTATCATTATCCTTGCCTGCAATTTTTGAAAATATGAGGGCATGTATGAAAACTGAAGAGATTAAAATCCATACATTTGAAATATCTTTGAATTGAATGCTATGGATGAATATGTTTTAATCTTTTTGAACTCAAGCAAAATCAGTTAAGTTTTCTGAACAACAAACTAGGTTTATTTGAAAATAAACAACAGGGTAGATAGAGGGCAGGCACTTCCCCATTTAACCAACAACCTCCCATATAACCTCTGGAGAACCACCTTTCAGCTCCACCAGAGCAGGAAACAGTGGGGGATGAAAGTCATTTTTAAGTTCTATAGTTTGTTGATCTATCTAAATAGTATTCTGAATATTAATGTTGACAAATGAAGTCAAGTGTGAATACATATTGAAATATAAAAATTATCTTGGAAGAAATTTTGAAGAAATGCATAAATATTTATGGCCCCACACTGTATTGGAGAATATCACATTTGAATTTTCTTTGTAGTGCTCTGTGAATGTTTTTACACACCCACATTTGTGCATATACATGAGCATGTGCACACACACTCATACACACACACATACTATAAAGAGGTTTCCAAAATGTTTTTACAAAACTGGCACAAACTAACATCAAAATTGCCAAATGCTGTTCAAAAGAAGAAAACACAATAATTATACAGAGAATAAAATAATCCAAAACACTTCTGACTGCAGCATAAATTTTACTTATAAACTCTGAAAATATTTCTTTAGCTAACCAGTTTATCTATTTTCAAACATTTTTAAAAAGCATTATCCCATGTTAAACTAAACACATATATACCACATTTAATTTTACATACTTGAGACATCACTTTTTAAAGATTTTTTTGTAAATATAGATACCAGTTGTACATTCAGAAAAGTAAAATTAATGTTTTCTTCTTTGGTGTATGTGCACTTGCATATTTTCCCCACCTGGAAATGTAGAAGGTCTTCCCATTGGATAATATGTAGTATGTTTGGGTATAATGTGTAGGGGGAAAATGAAGATCATGAGGGGAGGGTAAGAAAGACTAATTGCTTTAGAATATATTCTGTCGCTTTTGTCACTTTTGGCACTGATTGATAAACCACCCAATGTCCAATGACTCCTACCAAGAAAGACCCATTCCAACCTTATTCTAGGTACCTTGTTTACAAGAATTCTCAAAGCATCCCATGACCTGTATGACAGAAGATAACTTTAAGAAGTTTAGAGTTACAGTTTGATCATCTGTAAAATGAGACCAAGATGACTGCTAATTTTTCTTCTAGATCTGATGCTCTTTGATTCTGGCTTTCCATCTAATTTCCAGGAAATGCAAGTCCTAAGGGAATACTAGTGACAGTCAATATTCTAAAAGCAGGATTTGTTATCTATTGTATAAGCAGAGGTTGGTTTCTTATATCTATATGACATATATCTTACTATTATTTAAAACTATATTATTTAAAGTAACTTCTTTCCAAATTTTTTGATAGTAGAAAAACTTTAAATAGGATGATCTCAACCTACATTTTTACATCAATTTTCTAGGGAAGTGAGCAGGTTGGGTGGAGGGGGTCAATTAGAGATGAAAGTTGAACTTGAACTGTTGGTGGTAAACTTGATGTCGTATATGAAGATGATGATTTGCAATGATGTGTGCCTTAAGTATATATAATGATATTATACAATGTCAAATATATTTAAGATAATACAATAATTTACTAAATGTTTACTATTTTCATTTGTAAGTCAACCAACATTCAAAATAAATATATTTATGTATGTCATAGTGGAATCTTAAAAACCTTTTTTGTGGGATCCCAAACCAGCTCTTGCAATTTCCTTTTTAGTGCAATCTGATTTTAGTTTGCATACATTCCTCTATTTCATTCCCATATTGTTCTGTTGCGGGCCAAACTTCCGATAGATATCTAGGTTCAAACCAGGTCTCATTTAATTTTGCTATGTCCCTAAGCAATCTAACTGCACTCTCAAAGAATCAGGTTTTTGTACTAAAATTTCAGACAATTATTATAATAGATCCCTATTACGGAATATTCTATGTTATAGGCAGGACACAGTGTACAGAACAGTACATTAGAGAGAAATTCTCTTCACTACTCATAATAATCAGAAAAGTTAAACATGAGAATTAAATTGGCAGCATAAATCTAGAATGAAGATAAGAAAGGATAAATGATTTCTCTTTATTTTCCATTTAGAAATGAGTTCAACTTGAAGAATAAGTGAAAAATAACAGATGTTACATAAATTAACCAAAGGGCTGAGTGTTTGTGATATAAACATTTATTTTCCACAAACATACTATGGACTAGCAACACAGCCCCTTATTTGATTCCAATCTTGTGAATTTACTCATTTTATTCTGAGAGGGAGGTCTCCTGTTTCTTATTATCTGAAATCTGGGATTCAGATAAATTTGGCTGCAGGAATAGACACAGTATGTGTTATCCCAGTCCCTGTTCTGCTGACTGTGTATTTGGTCTTTTGGGTGCATATGACATACACACACACTCTCACACACATATACATAAACACATACACATTTTATGTCTTCAGACATTCAGCTGAAAGTCAGAGTGGAGACCACGCATGGTTGCAGATAAAGCTGGAGGCACTTCTGGGCCATCCTCCAGGATGTGGTGGTGAGCATATTTAAATGTGAAGAGTAATGCCTATGCTTTATTCTGAGTAATGAAACTGATACTTTAGCTAGCCTATTCTTCAGGAACTATGGCAACTTCCATCTCTATTTTTTTTGTTTATGTAATTGTGTTCTTACCTCAAGGAACTCTCTATCTCTTCTTGGCATCAAATTATGTCAAGTGGTGGTTTGACTAGTTTCTTCTTTAATATTGCTCTTACATCTCCAGGCTCAGGAAACTATACACTCTAAATAGGATGCTACATGCCAATCATTGTTTATAAATTGTCATGATGAGTTATTACTTCTCAATTTTTAGTCTATTTTATTCACACGTTGTCATATAACAAATAGGCACATTTTTGTGTGCAAGTATGTGTGAATGCAATCAGTCTTAACTTAGTTCTTAATATACGTTATTGGAAACTGAGTTTCAACAAAACTGTATATAACAAAAGTTGTTGAATAACATTCTTTTGCTTGATGTCAGCCAGGAATTTTTTTTTTTTCCTCACCAGTGTTATAACTAAATGAACTTAATCATTCAAAGATCAGCTGTATATGTGTGTTTATGTATCTAAATAGGCTATCAGCTTGCAGAAAGAAGGAGCTATAATTTCTACCTATGTGTACCCTTTGGTAACTTAGGTACTTTGTATCAAAGAAGAATAAAACAGGGATTTGTAGCTTTCCCAATAAAGGGATTTTGTTATTTATTGTGTGATTTTCCAATTCATATTTTAAACTTTGAAAAATATTCACATCATCATGTATTCAACATTTATTTAGCCCTTACTTTGGACCAAACACTTGCTTGTATACTAGAAATATTGCTGTGAACATAATAAAATAATATATGGAAGATGCATTTTAGTGTTATTTCACTAATATGAAAATCAACTTCTTTGTCCTTATCTAAATATCATCCTCTTATATTCAATATCCCTAGCCAAGTGTATTATATACAACGTTTATAGATTAGTCAGTAATCATAAGCGTCTATGCTTGATATTCTTCATTTTACAAAAATATAAAAACGGTCTTTATAAATAAAAACACAGTCAAGCAAAAAGAAATGAGATATATATGAATCAAAATTAAATAACCATATTTTAAAACTAAATGTTATAAAATAGCAATATCAATGATTACTTAATGATTATAGTTGACAGTTATTGAGAACTCTTTTTAAGTGCTAGGCACATTCAAAGCTATTTATAAAAATAATATCATTGATTACTTACGATTATAAATGCTACTTTCATATTTTTATTTTTCAGATGCTGAAACTTAATCATAAATATTATCTATCTCCTGATTGAAGACTTAAGAATTTGAGATGAAATTAAAAGCTTTTTAATGAAGATAGCCAAAAATATACAATATATAGAATAAATTTAAAAGAAAAACATAAAACTTTTCTGACCATAAGAATAACATCTTATTAAACATACAAAACATGCTTGAACAAATGGAAAGGCCCACTGTGTTCATGAATGGGAAAACTATGTATAATACAATTTAAACTGTTCCTAAACTGGTATATAAATCTGATGCAATTGCATCAGAATTACAGTAGATTGATTTTCATTGAGTAAATCATCTTAAAGGTATATAGAAGACTAAATACTTTAATAAGTATCATAAAGAAGATCAACAAAGAGAAATTTTCCTTTCCAGATGCTAGATCATTCACTAGGACACTGTAATTAAAATAGTAGGTATCAGTATGGAAATAAATAAATAAATGCTAACAGAACAAAGAATCAAAAAATTGACCCCACTATAAACAAAAATTTATTCTTTTTCTTTTTACTAATAGTTAATCACATTACAATGCTATATACATTTCTGGAAAACACATTGATACTTCAATCAATGTATATATTACACAAATAATAAAGGATTGAAGTCTATAATATCCAAAATATTTGTAAATTGTAAATTGGCAAGGGAGACATATTATCAAAATCTTTAGCAAAGCAGTAAGTTAATGCTTCAGAGAAAGCAAATCCAAATAGCAATTACCTAAAAAAATCTTGATGATGTAACTAATCAGTTGTTAGATTAATATTATTTAGATTCTATTAAATTAGCAAAAATTAAAAAGAGCCGTCATAATCATTGCTGGAACGTATGCATTGGAAAGTTACTGACCCATAATTCTGAGAGCAGTACATATGCTGCTGCTATTTTTAAAAGTTTGGAAACTTGACTAGTGATAGGGATAATAATATAATAAACCAGGCATTCAGTTATGATGCTGAACACCTGAAAATTACATAATGCTATATCAAACTATATAAACCAATGTTACTTTTATCAAAAAATTAAAAAATTGGTAATTATTTTAAATTTAAGATAGTACATTATCTTAAAGATAGAATAATCCCTCTATTTCAAACACCTTTGCTAGAAACAAAGCACCATTTTTGAGTTATATTTAAGGATATTTATCTGAACAATGATCTTAGTGCAAAACTGAAAATAAAATAGCTATGAATAGGAAAATGAATAAGCCATGGACTATGCACACTGTTAAAATGAAACTCTTAAAGAATAAAATGGGGCTATGTCAAGGATGTTAAGGAATCATCACAAAATATTTTGGTGTGAGAAAAGTATTGTTCAGTGTACTTCAAGATACAGTTAAGTTGCAGGAGCAAGTGGCTCAGATGATATGTCTACTAATATTGACTTTCCTCTTTCAATCCATACTCATAGTTAATGGACAACTTTGATTCCACTAGTCTTGTTTCCAAGGAAGAAGTGCTTCCATTTGGGGACATAGCCACGACTCCACTAAGCTGAATGATATATGTCAAATAGGACAACCTGGCACTGTGGAGATTCTTTTTTGAACTAGGGGAGGGAGTATTAGGCATTTATGACACTGGAATGGTTAAAGTGGCATGTGTTTTGGGAAAGATTTTTAGAGCAGGTTTTATAGGGGCACCACAATTATTTTGGCATATGGTGACAAAATTCTTTACGCCGAATATGGTCACTTGTTTGAAGTCCCACGGAACCAAACATAATTACTATGCCATGGCTATGGACATCACATAGTACTTACTTGCTGCTGGTCTGGCTGCTCTACTCCTGCTTGGATAGCTCTACGTTCTCCCTTCCCCTTAGTCACCAGCGCATAACCTCGAAGTTTTTGCCATCCCAATGTCATATTTTTGTCTCAAGGAAATATGGTCAGCCAGCTTGTGATGAATTCTGGTTATCTTCACAGATTTCAGTCATCTGAATGGACTACAATTTACCCATATTCTTCAGAATCTAGTGTATACAGAATTTCTTCCAAACTGCTGGCTTAATATAGCAAGTGACTTAAGGCACAGCAACCAACATGGAGGACCAGCCTCCCAGAGACTTTCTCACTAGATCCTATAATAATATAAAATCTAAAATTTTGTATTCTATATGATCTGTTCTTTGATCAATCCCTGATTCAACTCCTAAATTTATTTTAAATGAAGTTCCCCAGGCATTATTTCTAATAATATTTCTCTATTTTTAACATTAACACAGGTCCCTATAATATTTTCAGAGGTTTCTCTAAAATAGACCCGTATCATTACCCTTATAACTTATACATGGAAAGCATTAATTGTATTATGAAATAATTTCATGTTTTTATTGCTCCAGCGATAGAAAGGATTAACATTGTTTCTCCTAAGTACCTGGCCTCAGTAATAAACAAAACAAAAATAAATATGTTATTGTCTGTAGGAGAACTGGTTGTAGTGAAACACTAGGGAGGATTTGAGAGTGTTAGAGTGAAGAAAAATAAAATAAAGGAAAAAAAGGATAGAAAAGAGAGTACAAAACGAAGCCAAGTAAAGAAGATAAACATATTATTTATGTAATTTAAAATGCTTCCTTTCATTCTTTGGGCAAAACCAATATGCATATATGCAAATATATATACATATACATAGAGAGAGAAAGAAAGAAAGACCATTTTCTTTATTAGTCATTAACTACAATAAATGAATATGCATTTAATAACATGTGGAGATCTACGTAGTTGAACTTTAAGCTGGTTACCACAATTTCATCGTTTCTTGTGCTTCTAGAATTTTCTGTGGTTTCACTAAAAGCCTAATCTTTCTCCCCTCATTTATCTGACAGCAGTCACCTTATGCCATCAACAGCATTTTTTATTCTAATCAACTAATGATTCTTTGTATTGCTCTGTGGCAATTTACCCCACTGCAATTCAAATACACAGATACAGAGTTTTGTCAGGGAGATTTTAAAAGCACAGGGTATAAAATGAAAGATATTAATAAAGTAGTACTTCATTACCATACTTTTAGCAATTTCATATACTACTTCTAAAATATTTGTCACTAAATTTTTATTTTAGGTTATGGAATACTGTAGGGACAAACTCCCCAAAATAAAATTGGACTTATCAAGACTTTCATACTCCATTGATTCAATCCCAAAGATGCCAATTTATGCCAGTTAAGAGAAAAAATTCACAAAAATCATTGTCACAATGATTTTGGTCATAGTATATACCGATTAAACAGATGGATAAAACACAAAAGGAGGAAACATTTGTTCTCATCATCTATATAAAATCAGTATGCTAAAAATATTAAAACAGCACAAACTCTGTATTTAATGATAATGAATAACAAGAAGGAGATGAATGAGGAGAGTTAGTGTTAAAGGAAAACACTGCCATGAGCTGTAAGACTACTAAATTATCTTCATTTATTCATATATGTAAAATGTTTCATTCTTCCTAAGTACCTTCATGAGTTGAGGCTACTAATCAAAACAAAATTCATGCAAATATATGTACATGACTTACAGATGAGCCATGTCCTCCAGGTTTCTGGAAAGTTGCCAGTATTGTCCTTGATAAAAGTTTAAACCCCTCTACTGCTCTGAAATTGTCTTTTCTTTGTCAGTGATTCAGAGTCATAAATAGTAAGGCAGCACTGAAGGAGTGAGGGATGTTAACCCAGTCAACATTTTTTTGAAAGTGTGCACCCAGTTATATTTATGCAACAGGAAAGTTTGAAACTTTTGAATATTTAATATTTCTGGATACAAAAAGAATCACATGCAGTACAAATGTGTATGAAAGAATATTTATTCATTCATGAGCACATTTTAAATTATATTGGTTTAGAGAGCATGATTTTTAGAATTTCTAAGTATAAAGCATTTTTGTAATTTAAAATTCATTTTATCAAATGTTCTCTGGTATAGTTAAAACTGGATCATCTTCTTTTTGATGAAATAAAAGATACTGCAGATTGAAAATTGTGTACTGTTGATTTCATGAACTTTAGATTACTTAGAGACCTTGAAGACAGCTATTGATATCCTTGAGATAGAGTATATTTGTTAGGAAAAATGTAAGGTAAGAAAGTGGGAGTTGAAGAAGGACTACGAAATTTTTAAAAAATCAAAATAAAAATTTCATAAATATGAGGTATGTTTTTCATTCAGATATAAATTCATCTAACAAGTATTATTAAGTATTGTATTGGGGTAAGGTGCTAGACATGATCTCTATACTTAAATTGCTAAATGTCCAGTAGAAAACAGTGACAAGTAATAAAATTATAAGGACTTATGGTGAAAGGCATGACAGAGGAACATAAGGTACTGTGGCATTTCAAAGAAAAGAGCAAAAAAGGTAAATAAGTGGTGTTTATTTTAGTTGTTTTGACTAATATCCAAGTTGACGGTGCTATTATTTTCCTTACTCCATGTACATATTTGATGTTCCATCATTTAAGAAGTGAAATGCTTTTCCCTCTTTAGTCAGTGTTCTTGTGAGAAACTGAACCAGTAAGAAATTACGTCTATATATGCATATATATATGCACACATATAAACATATATGTATATGTAATACACATTTATATTATGTAGCATATGATATAAACATATTATGTATAATAAGGAATTGACTCATGAAAATACTATGTCTGGCTAGTCTCAAAATATGTAAGGTGAATTGGCAAAGTGGAGACCCAGGAGAGTTGATGGTTTAGTTCCTGTGTAAAGACCAGCAACACACACCCAAGAACAGCTAAAAGTTTCCTTTTGAGTCTGAAAATAGTTGATGTTCCATTTTGATGACTGTTATGTAGGGAGAATCATCATCAACTTTTCAATGAAAACATACCAAATTAGACTTCTTTTACCAGTTTGTTTTTTCTTGACTAATTTTTTGTCCCATCAGAAACTGAGTCATCACTTTGCAGGAAATTGTCAGCTTCTGGAACAAAGACATTTTAGAAATACTGATATATTTGCTTATCAGGATATGTATTAACTTATGATGGCAGTGTCAGCTTACAGTGGGAAACCTGCAAACATTTTGATACTTCCTCAAAAACCCACAATTTTTTCTTTATATTGCATGGTCTTTAGACCAATGTATGTTTGAGGGGAAGGTGTGGGAAGTCAAGGACAATTATTGATAAAACCTGATTAGCTTTGAGCTACCTAGTAAAATGTGTGTTATATGTGCGACAAACTGAGAACAGGTGGAATAGTCTACCTAGAGAATCCATTTTTTTTCTGTCAATCTTACTTGGCCTTGCATATGCATATAAAAAAGCTTCAATTCTTTCTGACATCATAGATGATTGTGGAAACATGTTCACATTAATAATGTTCACATTAATAATTGATGTAGAGGAAGTTCTGCTTCAATTTGATTTGACAGTTCTTCCTGTACTGTTACTTTGACAAATAGAGTGACTGCTTCTTACACAAACGCTGATTTCATTAATATATGAAGATTAGCAAACCTATTTAATGATTTCTAGTACCTCCTTTTTAGAAAGTGAGAAAATGCTATTCCACAAGAGAGTAAAGGTGTAAAAAATATACGAGCAGTTTTATAATTCTGAAATGGCCAGCTAAATTTGGGAAAGGTAATATCATAGAGATTGATTAGAAGACATAGACCTTTATATCAGTATGTAATCATTAGCCACTGGTAAATTACTATAGTTTTGACTATTATTAGAATAAAATATATTAAGCTAACATACAAGAAGATAAAATAATAAATTAGCTAATTCTTTTCAGAAAAAACTTTTATCATTTACTATCAAATAATTATAAGCATGATTAAAAACTTAATCTTAGGTGTGAAGATTCTGTTGTGCTAAACTTCTATGTGGGTAGAATGCAGAGAATAATTCATTATCTTTTCAAAGAAAGATTAAGTACTCCAAAAATAATTTTGAATTTTCACTTCTCTACTCTTTACCATACTAAAGACTTTTTTTATCTAATGATTAGGATAAATCTACATAAACTTATATAAACATATGGGTAGATGAAAAATTAGAGATGCAAAGACCTTGCTGAACTTATCACTTTAATTAGAAGGATTACTTATTCATTAACTTAATACTAGCCTAAGGTCTTAAAGTCAGCTAAGAATCTATGAAATTTAAATTGGTCCTACAGAGCAACAAAATCAAAACTGATACCAAATATTTGTCAGAGACTTTTTACAATTATTTCAAGAAAGAGTAGGGAGAGTAACTAAGCTCACGTATTTGCAACATTATCTCCAGTTCACAAGAATATATATTAAAAAAGATTTCAATGATTATAATTCAATTTAGTTTAACATATGTTTATATTCTCATAACCTTAAATAATATACGGAGATAGTAACTATTCTTCCCTATAAATTTGACATAGAAAATCTAGCAAACCCTAAATGGTCAGAATTTCTAGGAAAAACATATCCCAGTACTAAATAAAATACGCTTTCTGCACTATATTACAAAAATTAGTCATAAAAAATCCTAATTTATGCACCCTGCCTTTTATAATGTTACTTTGTAGCTCTGTCAAGAAACGGAAACCAGCTTTTTTTCACCTTTGAATCTGAATTCAGTCATAAGATTATTTGGAGGCATAGGAATAGTATCAAAGGTGACACAAATTAAAGTTGAAAAATTGCACATTGGAACTTGCTCTATATTTTGCTGCTCTTGGAAATCCCACAATGTCTTAATGAGTCTACCTTAATGTACTGGATATAATGTACTAATGTATTCAACCGAGACATATGACAAATTCTTCCTCATCATCCTGAATGATGTCAAGCTTATTGCCAGATATGTAAATTAGGCTATCTGAGAACATCTTTCACTAGACATTTAACTTGGAGAAGGAAAACCAGTCAGACAAGACTCAGAATCATGAACAATAACAAGTGTTTTTGTTTTAACGCAAAATTTTATTTAACACAGCAAAGGCTTACCCAAAAACTGGCAACTGAAAGTAAAATATTTCCATAAAAACAGTAAAAATATCTGACATTGACTTTGGATTCAAGCTGAGGATGAAAAGTAATGAAACAATCATAAAAACTGGAAAATTGGTGAACTGATTTATGTCATGGTGTGGTATTTGGCTAAACTTTCACCTGCAGGAACATGGAGGACAGAAAAGTATCTAGATAACTGTGGTTCTACCTAAGATTTTCTAACAGTGATGGAAAGTGTCAAGTGACTTCTTTTAATTGCACCTGGTAAGATATGGAAGGTGAGAGATAAGCTAAAAAATGAACTTCCTTCTTTGAAAGAGTTAACATCTTTAAGGACTTTGTAAGTTAAAAAATAAAATTGCTTCTTATCTTTAGTCCCTCAAGTTGGTAAAAGTTCACAAAGTAGGAAATGACCTTAATATAAATATAAGCTCAGTGAGTAACTATAGAACCTTAGTAATCTATAAACACCTTGAGTTAGATGTAAGTGTCTTCAGTAAGATGAAAGACTCCTAACTATTTTCATGACATACTTTCATTGCAAGGTCACATCTAAAATAGAAAGAAGCCTATATTGAAAATTTTAGGAATAAAGAATTTTAGGAATCACATAAAGTAGCTGTGAATCAGATTCATAGGCAATTGGTGAAATTTTTAAGATCAATATGCCAGCAGAAGACTGCTGCTTGAATTAGAAGTGATTGTAATGGTTCAAAAAGAAGTATGGATTATAGACTCCCAAACTTCCATAGATAGAAGTCAGAATGAGAATTATGGCAATTTTTGTATGAAGAGATGAAAATCCTAGAGGTGGAGCCAAGAAACTCAGAGAACCATGAACAAATAGCAGATCACTACTGGAGAGCAGAAATGGACTATTTCCACATTCAGGTTAGGGAACACCTTTAACTTGTGCCTGATGGATTTAAAAACTAGGACATACCAGTAACTACTGCTTACCTCCCATCTCTCTCCATTTGAAGCATCTAATGTAGTTATCTTGCACTCCTCTCCCCTTCCTTACAAATTAGGCTGATTAGCAACAGATTTTTAGTTCACAATTGTGTCAGAGAAGAACCCTGCATCCAGCAAGGCACATACACATATTGCCCAGAAACAAATCATGAGAAACTGGACTTCAAGACAGAGACCATAAATGGCATGACTGAATTAAACTGTTGTCATCTGGGAAGGGTGAGGATATTTTACACATAGGAAGAATAAGATTTGGACAGAAAGCTGTTTATGGTGATTGCCAAATCCAAGACACAAGTATAGAGGGAATGAGAGTCATTCACTTCCAGCAGATGACAGAGGTAGAGATTAGCCTACTGACTTTCACTTCTTCAATGAAACAAGCTATATTTGTACCAGAATCTAATATGTATCCACACAGAAAATAATGACTAGCACTCAATATATTGATATTTACTTATATATATTTCTACAGCAATCATAATAAAGTCATATGCAAAAATAAATTTTTAGTAGAGATTAATATTATGATTAAAACAGCTTTGAGATTGAGAGCACAGAAGTGATCTGATTTAGTAAATTCAGTTTGCAAATGAGAATGTTAGACTCAAAGTGAAAACTCTAATTGTTGATAGCATCTAAAAGAGATGCAAGGTGTACATTATGCTAGTCTGGGAAGTTTTTACTTGAACTATTTCCAAAGATCTTTGCAGGGATCCACAAGGTCAAAATTCTTTTCATACTAATACTATGTTGGTTAATAGTTATTTTTTCCGCTCATATTCTCTTATGAGTTTACATCAACTTCTAGAGTCTATGTGCATGTGACTTCAAAAAAATAAAGGCAAAAGCAGGCGTGCATACATAGCCTGTCAATTAAACCAGCTGAAAGAGGTATTAATAAAAATGTAGAACAATGCCACTCTTCCTGATAATATATTATTTGCATTAATAGTAACCTGTTTGTTTTTATTTAATAAATTAGTAAGCATTCTGTTTTCTCAGGTTTAATTTCTTATATAGAAATATTAATAGGTATAATCTGCAGCAATATGCTTTGGGGTCTTTATGATTTGTAATAATTTAAGAGATCTTAAGGTCAAAAGTTGGTCAACTGCTTATTAAAGAATATTTTCTTACTATATTGTAAGTTCTATTCTTATTAGGAAAAGAATTATTTCAATAAACATGGCACTTCAGTGTTTCCAATATTTATATTTGCTAAGATTTTATCTTATTTTTTTGTATTTCTAACCAAAAAAAGACCCTCATATTGCAGTGAAATTTATATTTTATCTGCGGATCTCATATTTCACTGTTTAATCATGCTTTAAATTGATTACATTAAATTTTACATAAATGTGTTCTTTTCTTATTTTCCTTCAGAATATTTCAACACAGAAAGCAATTTTATAATCTAAGTTAGATTACTTCTCATCTGTATTACTAATTTAAATCATATTTCTCAAAGTTAAAGAAGCATATTGTTTCAGGAAAATTAGATGCTTTCCCTTGGTATCATGCCACGCTTAAAATATACTCTAATATAGCAGTGAGAATCATTATTGGGCTTCTCTATATAGCGCTGAAAGGAAAAACAATTAAAACTGCTTTAGAGTATCAATAATTCATGAGGGAAAAGTCTATTCCTACTAGACTGTGTCTTAAAAAATCCTAGTGAGACAAGAGGAGCCTCCAAATCTTTCCCAGGAGAGAAGCCTTTCCCTCCGCTTTATGAGGAAGTTCATTTCAAGCTGCTCTTGGGCTTCTAACACAGTGGTAGATCTTCTTACTCTTAATCTGTCTTCTCCAGCAACTTAAAAGCAGAAATGAAGCTCTCACAACAAGCCACTTGTAAAAGTAATTAAGAAAATAAATAAATAAACACCTAAGGAAAACTTTCTGCATATTTTTGATTAACAGCAGAACGTGTAGCTGATGCCCTTTATGTTTAGTGAGTTGACAGCCCTTGAGACATTCTGTCCCCAACTACCTTTCCATATTCTATCCCTGCAGCTCTGGTTCTTAAATCTCCCACTTGCTCAAAACCTGGGGTTTCCGAAATGATTTCCAGGCCTGCTGCCATATCCAATTTTTAATAGGAATCTCTAAAGTGAGCTATAATTTGAAAACACGTAATCAAGGACACTGTGGGATTCTCAGCTTTAGGCAATATGTTCTGTTGGGTAAAAGAAAGGTCTGGCAAACAGCAGACCCAGATCCCTTCACCAGCTGTGCCCCCGACTTGCTCTATAATTCCAGTCAAGTCATTCAAGCAGCTATTGTGTCTGTTTCACCTAGTGGAATCTACAGAAGTCCTAGTCTGCTTAACTATCTAACAATGATCATGTGACGGTTAATGAGCTTAAGGTTGTAGAAAGTTTGTTCCCTTGAGGAAAGACACTCTGAAAATAAGGTATTAGAGAAAATCTCTGGATATGGCTTTAAAAAACTCAGAGTCCAAAGTCTAATGGTGTACGCATGTTTTCGGGCAATGAGATCATTATTGCTATTTCTCTGGTAATGAAACAATAAGACCCCTCAAATCTCCCCCCAAAAATCTCCATTTGAAATGGAACAAGAAAAGCAAGTTTTTCTCTTGTTTCTTTGGGTATGATGTATTTTCTGATTATAAGTATATTGTGTTGTAGCATGAGTTGGCAGCTTTGCCATCAAACAAGCTCACATCTGCTGACTGGACTTCAGTTTTACAGACTGGACTTCAGTTTTACACACCCAATTGCACATTGTTAAATTGCCCATCTCTGCCAGTAGCATAAATATGTATTTATACTAGCCATTTTCTGTATATGCTTGTACATACTTAAATATGCATAGACTCTGCTTTTAATTGGGTTCTTATGCTGAAAATTAAAAAAAAAAAGGACCAGTCTATGCATTTTAACAGAAATAAACCCCTTAAGATTTCTGTTTAAAACCATGCCCACAGGCATAGACCGAGGGGCATGCCTACTGTGATTTCACCTTCACATACTTCAAAAGAATATGTGCATCTTTGTGTTTGGGGAATGGATGATGTAGAGAAGGGGGGTTAGGAAGAAAAATCCTCTGTGAATGTAAAATATTCCCTGTGTTCTTCAGTATCTAAATAACAGAATTCAACGCTTTCACATAGTGCTTTAATTTAAAATTCTGGTCTTCGAATATATTTTATAATGATCTAATTTGATATTATCTGATTGCTAAATACTCTAAAAATACTTTCCCTAATGTATCTATGTCTCAAAAATGGATAAATTGCTCTGAACTCCACATTATGGCTAAGAAAGCTTTTGAAGAAGTGGCTGTGTATTGAAAAAATGGGATTTAGCATGACAATGCTTTCCAAAGTAAAGCACAAAAATGTCTACCATGATAGTCTGTGACGAAGGAAACTGCTAGCTATGTGGTACTGACATGAAGATTTCCAACTGTTTCTGAGTTGAGAAGATATTTGCTTCAGTAGAGTTCAGAAACTTGCAAGCTCAATATATCCAGGAAAAAATCCACATGGATCTCTGCTGTTTTGAAACGTGGAGAAACTGCTAGTTTGAAGACTGTCAGTTTTGCAATTTCAAGTAGTGGATTACCCTGCAAAGCCCCAACCATGCCATCTAAAACAGATGTAGCATTTTTGTTACCGGACTGCACTCTGGTAGAGAAAACACTTCTTTTCTTCCCCTTTCTCATGTAAAGATTGAAGGTTAAGAAACATAAACTTGCTTTTGGATTAAAATAGACTGCATTTCAAAGTCAAGTAGAGCATGATTTCTAAGGTGACTAAAATCAGGCAGAGTATTAACACAGGAACATTGTCATGATTCATACCACATAGTGTTGGCAGTTTCTACTATTACAAAGTGGCATTATTTTAATATGAGAAGATATAATGAAAATAAAATAAAGTTAAGAAAGAATTAATTATAAATGGCTATCATTCAACTTATCACTGATGTCCTGGCAGGAAAATAAATGCTAAACATCAAAGTAACTGTGAAATTCACATTTGTTCATGAACTATGAAATAAAATCCATTGCTAATATTCTAAAATTTTTTGAGTTTTAAATGCACTTAAAAACTAAATTATTACATAATTTATATAAATTCATGCTTACCCCCCAAAAAAGAAAAAAAAAAACTTACTCGAGTCAAAAAAAAACCCAAATACAATAAATGAAGTCTGTGCCCCCAATCATATCAAGACTTAATGATATACAGTTTAAATAGAATTAAATTATTTAAAAATTCACACTAATTTCAACAATAGGGCATGCTAGATCTAAAAATATGTTCAAAATGCTTATCACCTGTGTTTGAAAATCTTTCAGTCTTTTATTTTAAATGTAAAAGCTTCTTTTTTACTTATAATTTTTGCTGACAAAATATTGAATTATACATACAAATTTCAAGGTGTGCATCTCTATATAAATTAGCATCTCTATATACACTGCATGAAATTCACCACCAAAGGTCCAATTTTATTCTTTGCCATACAATTCATTCCCTTTGCCCATCCCCTTCACCCCCTTCCCTTCTGGTAACCACTAATTTGATCTTAGAGTTCAAATGCTTGTTTTTGTAAAAGCTGTTTAACTTTTGTGATCTCTTTCTAGCCACGATAATGGAAATAAAACAGAACTTAGAAGGAGAAAATCTGGTGGAAACAATGTAGCAGTGTCAAAAAATAATGTGATTTATCTCAAAGGAAATGAAAACCAGGAAAATTCTGTTCTAGAAGCCTAAAAGGAAAATTGAGTCATAATATCCCAGCGTTACCCTGGGTCGTGGCGGTACTTCAGGCAACTCTGGAAGTCAGTCACTACTGTAGCACCACATCATTCTTACTAGAGAGAGTGTTACAGTAAGATGAGTGATCATCTTGGAATCAAAAAAAAAAAAACTTGTGTCACAGGTAGACATCTAATTCTGCAGTTCTTTTCTTATTTAAAAAAGTGGAAATTGTTATCTAGCTTTCCTATTTTTGTTTTGAAAGGAACTTTCATAGCATAATGGATGCTTCTGAAGAAGTTATTCTTGCTGTGGAAAAGGAATTTAAACATAAGAATTGAATTGCATTTCAAGAAGAAGAGAGTTCTTAACACACATTTCCTAAGGCTATCAAAATGCTTTTTTTGTTTTAACACACACACACACATATTACTTATGTATACATATATGCATATATGTATTTAATAATACAAAAGTACATTTTAAGACTGTCTTTCCAAATTGCCTTGTGATCCTCAAGAGGAGTAAGGGTTTCTGACTCTCAGAAAATAAAGAGGAAGGTGAACATAGCAATCATAGATTAGCAAAGATCAAGTAAGCAATTTCAGAAGGTTCATAGCATTTGCCCGGTCAAACATGAAGTGAATGGACTTACAGTTGAGTACAATGATGCCCTATCCAAGAAAGGGCTAAAATAGCTTATGAAAAGCTATGTTGTAAGTTCAAAAGGTTTAAACATGACCTCCTAGAAGCTATTAAAACAGGGAACTGGAAAAACTTTTATTTACTGGGTTATTCTTAGCTCACAGGCCAGGCTTAAGCCTCAAATAGAAAAGTTCAGAACAGTGTGTTATGGCCACAGAATGTCTCACTCACTGGTCATAGAACCCTTTAGGCTATCAATCTTAAGGTAACTGCATGGTCCAGTTTGGGCACATATCCCAACACATCCGTGGGTTCTAGGAGAATTGCAGACTATCCCTGATGTCTGGCTAGTTAAATTTGACCAAGACTTTAGATAATGGAGAAATGTTAAAAATGTAACTCTGTGGCAGCCATGACAATGTCAGTCAAAAATTATTAACTGCCCTTGTTCTCTGCACCTTTCCGTATGTATGTAAACCCTGAGCCACACACACAGATTACTGTGGGATTTGGGTTTTCTTATTACCCACCTCGGTCGCAGGCAATAAATCTCCTAAATTAGTAATTTCTGGCACGCCTCTTTAATCTCATTGGTTACTTTGTAACACTATGAGTGTCTCTTCTGACTCTATTAGAATTTCTTTTACTGGCTATTGTAGAATCTCTGTTTAGATCTTAGGTCTTGATGCCACCTTGCCTCCAGGAGACTGTTTCAAGGACATGAAATTCTTCCTTTATTGATTAGTTGGACAGCCCCGTTGTGCCGATTATGTCCCAGAGCCCCACTTAGGATCAGACTGGGGTGAGATTTCACGTCAACCACATCACTGCTGATGTTTCCCTCTGTTCTTTTCCTGCTTTCCTTATTCCAATGCCAGCGCCTCCTAGGAACATGCCTGTAAGAGCTCACTTGCCCAAGTATTCCCATTATAGTAACTGCTTCTAGACATGTAACACAATTTTCACGTGTCTTCAGGTACCAAGTGGGAGAGTTTTCCAACTTCATGGTCTTGTGCAACCCAATCACATGTCAGTGCAGGCAATGGCAGCATAATCTGTTTACTGCTCCAAAAATTGTGGAAAGTTACCCAAAGTAACTTGCACAAAATCACTGGGTAATTTAGTTCACGAGTAGGGACTAGTCCCCAAAGCTCTTATATCTAGTCTGGCACTCATTTCACTTTAATATCACAAAAGTACTTCTGAATTGTCCGCTCTTCTTGACTTTCAGTCACAAAAACTATTTATAGAGTCACTGTTTTTTTTTAGCTAACTGTAAAAAAATATCCTTTTCTAATGAAAGACTCAAGCACACCCACTCAAGAATAAAAATATATATACCAATCAATTTATCGTAGGGAAGATTTGACTTAGTTCACTTTCATAACAATAAAATCACTAAAATGAAATAAAATTTAGAATACAGTGAGGACTTACAATGATCTGGGCACTCTTTGAATTGTGTTATATGCATTACACTGTTATACTCAGAACAGCCTATGTGGCAGGTACTGTTGTAATTCCCACTTTAGCGATGGAGAAATCAAGACTCAGGGATGAAAATGGGTATGCAGATATATTATATTAAAGCCAGAGTCAAGGTCAGATAGAACATACTTATATTTGCCTTCTTAACCTCCAGATCGTAGTTCCTCTCTGTCAGCTCCAGGATGTACATTCTGCCACAGAAGCGTCTTGGTAACCCACTAGAACACTCCCTTATACCTTCTGTCACTAATAATAATTCTGTGGTGAACTTATCCAAAAAAAGTATGGAAAGCAACCATGAAATTGGTTCTTCATTTAAATAAAATGTTTTGAGTGAAAAATTTGCACCTCTTAAAAGGTAAAATGAATGCATTATTATATTGATTATAATGATTATTGTACTGATCCAGAAGTAATATTATTCTACTTACTAGTTTATTTTGTTTGTCAAGGAAAAAAAACTAACATCAAATATTTCAGAATTTTAGTAATTACCCTATACTGTGAAGGGGGTAAAAATGTCAGTCTCTGTCTTGTGATTCCCTGAGTTTTTTGATCAATTTTGATTTCAAGCTATGAATAACTTTACAATCCTTCTGACATGCTATAAACACAATTTCCTATTGAAAATATGACATCTGAATGATGGGTAAGGGAGACTATGTTTTATAAAGGTAGTCATTTACCATACTTCTTCCTGGAGGGACTTACCTCCATAGATGTTACCATTGACAGTTAAATAGTTTGATCATTGAACTGAATTTCCTCTAATTGGATTTTATTTTTCTTTCAGGTTCTGGGCCACAAACACCTGTCTTAGGACTGTATGTAGACTACTCCGCAGGCATGGGCTTAAAACCTGAGCTACTGTGGCATGTCCTAATGGTAATATTGATTCATTTTGTGTGATCCTTTCATAATAGGAATTCATTTAATGAGTGGAATGCATACACACATACACACACACACACACACACACACACATATATACAGATATACATATGACATGCGAATCAATCCTCTTTTATTTAAAATCAGTGACTAAATAAATGGTATGGATTTGGTATTTATAAGTTAAGTAAAAATAACCACTGATATTTTAAACTTACTCTGATGGAAAATTTAGGATTACATGTTTATACTCCTGTGATCCACATTTTTTGTCTTGGTTTTGACTCAAAAGGTTTTAATTCACTACAAATAATTAAAACTTCATTATAATACTTATTTTTTTGATCTAGAGGAAAAAGAATCAAAATATTTTTTAAAATGATTTTAATAGGAACTCCATCTTGCCCTGATCTAACAGTTAACTGATGTGTGGCCTGTTTTTAGAGTGTTTGTATCCTATGGATGACTGCACACTAACAGACCATTAAAATTGTATTCACTCCATGCAGCTGGCCTTATCCTAGGGAAGGTTGAAGACACAGAACCCACTAGAGAATCTTTGGAGTGACTGGATAGCAGAAATAAACGTTTTGATTAGTTTTTCTATTTTCTTGAGGATTAATAAAATAGACAAAATTATCATTTCCAAAGTTCACTATTAGTTAATTCTTGATAGGAAGAGCAGAAAGATAAATTAAGAGAATGAATCCTGGGGGAAAATATATCTAACTCACATAGCCATAAGTCTGACCACTGTTTAAGAATCAGTTGTCTCTAGAGCAACTCTTATTTCAAGACTGTTTTTACAGGAATCATATTTGATAATAAATTCACTGTACTGAAAGCCACTTTCATCCAACCACCCAGGATAAATTAAACATTTACTATTAAAATATCAACACCTTGTCAAGTACTCTATCTGCTACCAACTTTGACTCCCCTGGTTTTCAATTTATCTGCATTATTTGCAATAAAATTGGTTTAAGCTTTGCCAGAGCTCCTACTTCAAATTATAGACCTTTTTAGAAATTCTCACTCAAAAAGCTTTATGGTATGCTAGAGAAGGCACTGTGACCTGATAATTAGGAATGCTAGACTTTATTCCCCATTTTCACACAGGTAATCATCACTTTGGGGCAAATTGCTTAAACTCTTCAAGCTTCAACCTCATGTGCAAGATAGGTAGACTGAGGTTATTTATCTTCAAGACTTACAATTCTGTGATGATGAGTATCTACCTGAGAACTTATACTTCCAGACAATTAGACCCTGGGAGTGCTAGCAGTATCAAGCCAAGAAGGAATGAAGCAGTTTCCTCAGTTCCCTGGGCATATTCTCATTGATTTTATCAACAGTTTAAGAGTATTTCTCTGAATTTTCTGTAACTTTTTAGTCTTCTTAAAGCACTATGACCTGCACCTTGAAAGTTACAGCTATTATAATGCTAATAATATTCTTGAAAGAAGACTAAGAAAAATTGATTTATGAGACACTGTTACTTGAGGTCCCCATTCTTGATTTCAAATCAGCATCAAGAAAAAATAATATTCCTGAAATACCGCGCTCTCCTTGACTTAGGTTTTTTGAACTTTCTATCTTGTGAAACATTTTGTTTATGTTTATGTCAGGGTTGCCGTCCGTATGTCCCAGTCACTTTTGAACTACATTTGGCTAAGAGTTACTCTGGAAAAACATACTTCTCAAGTTATCTGTTTGTGTATGGCTCCTTCAAGAGGGATTCAAAGGATGAATTTGTTGAGTTTATATGAAAGACAACCCACTGTTTCCTCCATGCCTAAGTTTTTCTAAACACACCCTCAAAATCAATGCTTGTTTCTTAACAATAAATTATGCATCTATCTTTCTCAATCTAATATTATATAGGAAGAGGAAGTACTGTTTAGACACATAATCATGCTACTATGACGGTTTTGCTATAAAAAAAAGTTCAATCTCTGCACAAATTTTATTGCTTTTCTTCTGAAATCTGTTTATTGCAACAGAATTTCAGATTTTGCAACATCAGAGGCCAAAAGGCAGGCCAACATAGGCAGCTCTTTGGAAACAAGAGACCTGGAACTTACCACAACCAAGAACTGGCCAAACTCCAGGAAGAGAGGAAAGATATCTCAGGCTGAATACGCCGATTTCTCCAGGAGGCTTTTGAGTCTTTTCTAGAGAATTTCTTTGACAAAGAGTGCATATCTTCTTTTTCTTTTCTTTTCTTTCTTTCTTTTTTCTTTTTTGTTTGTTTGGTCTTCGTTTCTGTTAACCAGACTCTCCTGGAAGAAACTTTGACCATCTGGATGTAGTTTTTCTTTCCATGAGAAGAAACTTTTGTGTCCTTGACATGCCACTAGTATAAATAAGTGTTCCATGAAAAGAACATGGATCAAGATGCCATCTATTTCCAGGTCAAATTAGGACAAATACTACAAGTTACTTGGTGTATACAATTAAGTATGAAAGCATGAAAAATAATGCTCTAATTATAAAATATATTTAAGGAAATTCTAGAATAACTAGATAGCAAGTTTGGAAGTCATGTAAACATGACCTTCTGCATGCAACCTAGTCATTTGAAGAATAAAAGATAAATACCAACTATTTTGTACATTATATAAACTAGTGAGAATTTTACAATTTTATTTCAAGAGATCTTGATTTTCTTGTCATATTAAAACAGTTATAGATTTAAGATAAAGTTTTGAAATTTGCAACAAACTGTAACAAAAGACATGCTTAAAGGAAAAATCAGAACAAAAATAATGCTTGAAGAGCACATCATTTTTCTGTGCTTCACCTTTTACTCCATTGACAATTCCTTTACCATAACTCACCCCCAAATATTATTAATGTCTAATCTAAAGAGTAAAGGTTTTGTTTTCCCTATATTTGAAAATTGAGCAATCAGTGGAGTCTCCTCAATTAAAGCATCCATATTAATGTTGACTCTAAAAGGTACAGTTTTGCCTTTTTTATATTCAAAGGGAAAGTTCTTATTTCAATATAAATTGTTATTTTTAGTTAAGTATTTATTATTTACCACTGCTTTAAGGAGCTAAATTCATATTGGAATGTGATAATATTTCATTGATAGCTGTTCATAAAACAATCAGGTTTTTCTGCAGCTATGACTTGGAGTCACCAGTCTTCTCTGTCATTAAAATATGTATTTTTCTGCCTGTGGTGGTGAGATATTTTAGCCTTTAACTTTTTTCCTGAACTATACTTTCGCTTTCTTCACACTTAGTTCTTAGAAGTCATGTCTGAGATGGCATTGCAAGTAGTTGTGTTGTTGTCATGCTCTATAAATTAGTCTTTTTTTAAAAAGGCACCATCCAAAACCATAAAGCCTTTTCTAAATTCTATCCTTGTAACCAGGAAATTACCATTTAATCAATTTAGTTCATAGAGTATATAAAAGTTATTTTTAATTAAAAAGGTAGAAATATTCTGGATCAAATAGTTTGTATAAAATCTGAAAAATATGTACTGAAAAATTCCTTTAAAGAAGTAATTTCATTTTCAGGGTTTGGCATATTTAGAGAGTTTGTTTATAATTCTGAGATTCTTAATTACAGACACCATAATTAGTTCTGTCCTCAGATACTAGATCTTTGTAAACATAGCAACTGACCTTTAAAATCAGGATAAAAATGGAGTGTGCTGCATCTGAAGAGAATTCTGGTCAATGTGTTTGATCACCTGGTTTGCATAAATAATCTGGTTATATCTAGAAAAGCTTTAGAAATCAGATCAGATGCTATAATTAGGTTTTCTTGAATTCTATACACTCTATTATTATAAACAAAGAGAAAAATGAGATTACATTCCTAGTTTTATTCCAAATATCAATATTAAGCATTTATCATCAGACTCTTTTAAAAGCTTCCACTTTTAAAATAGACATAGTGATGGATGACTTAAATCCAAACAGTGGCAGACTGTAAAAGCAAGATAAGTCACAAAGAACTACCTTCTTTTAGTTTAAGAAAGCTTGAACCTCTTAGCAAATCAGTAGATGATATGTTTTATGTTAATATACTGTTTCTACCATTTGAGTTGTTTTATGTCATCAATAAACTAAACAAATAAATAGATTTATCCAAAGACAGGTAGCTTAATAGCATCTTATTAATGGAGAGTGAGGTAAGCTTTTATTTACAGAACATCAATTGGAAATTATTTGGGAGGCATGCCCTGCTGGTGTAGATGTTAAGTCAATTACCTCTGAAGGATATAGGCTACATATCTCTAGTTGGGGTTCTGGATCCTGGGGGGGAAAAAATCAGTGTGAACAACTACATGCAAATAAGATAAAATGTTGCTTCCTCCTTTCTCTTCCTTCCTGCCTGCCTGCCTACTCACCTTCATTCCTGCCTGTACCTTTTCTAAGAAAAAAAAAAAAGAATGAAAAGAAAAGAAATTCCTGCCTGCACCTTTTCAAAAAAAAAAAGAAAAGAAAAGAAATTATTCAGTAATAAATGTACCTTGACTAGATATAGTGCACACAAACTATATTGTTCATGGCCAAGAAAATAAAATTAGGCCTTGTCTAAATTTAGTCCTTTGTGATTCATAACCTGCTACTATGAATTTTTCCCTCTTTTTAGTAAGCTCTGCTACAAATTAACAGAGTGATTATTTTATAATGGAAAGTTCTCTGATATTCTCTTTCCTTTGCAAATGAGAAATGAGGAAATTTTACATGATAAAAACAAACAACTCTAAAACCAACAAATAAAAAAATATACATCTGTTTTGCTGTATATGGTTAGTATGTCTGTGCTGAATAGAGAGGTACTAACCATATACACAGAAAAGCATAGATTATTCCCACTACATATGGCTATATCTCATTGTAAGGATATAGCAGCACTGACATATTCAGAGAAATTGTACCCTACGCACCAGGTACTTTTTACTCTAGAACTTCTGTGTCAGAATAGCTTTGCTATCTGGACTTTGAGTTGCATCGGAACAAGAGTGATTATGGTGGCCGAGTGTTATGCTAAGAATGAAGTTATATAAAAGTGAAATGGGGCTGGAGGTAGTCTACATCTAGAAAGGCAGAGAATCAGCTCACTGAAGTGATTCATAGAAAGAGTTTTCCTATCTCGCAGGTCTGGGAAAATAGGAAATCAATTTTACATACTTTCAACCTTGAATCAGTAGATGCTGTAATATTTTAGGTTTATTGTTTCCATAATATTAATCAGGAGATAGTCTAAGAAATTATAAACAAAAGGAAGGAATTCAAGGTAAGTGAGTACAAAAAAATGAATAATTTATTTTAAAGACACTCAGTAGCAGGTACATAATATCAACTGTGAAAAAATCCCTTAAAGACAATGATATTCTTTATATTTATTATTCACTATCAGGCTAGAGAGTAAAGGCTAGACGAGGCATTGTCTCCAGCTGTCTTATTGCCTTTCCAGTTAGCTTATGTAATTATTCGTTGTTAAAACTTCCTCAAAGAACTGCTTTAGCTCTATCGTGTAGATGTTGATAGATACATCTTCATTACTACAATGGTAGTAGAATATTGAATAGCAAAAATTCCTTAAGTATGCTCACAAGAAATTTGATAATATTCAATTCTTAATTTAGATAGACACTATTAATAAAATATAATTATCAAATGCTTTAAAGTTGTAAAATATGTCTAAAATATGCCTAAAATCTGAAATTATTTCCATGTAAATCAGGGAAAAGAAGGAAAAAAATCAATATTATGACTATTTCTTAACCTTGAGTAGCAAAATGTGAAATAACTTGCTTTTCTATATCCACATTATAACTTTTGGTCTTTACCAAACTGTTAAGAATCATAGGGTATTTCGAATTTGTTACTATTATGTGAAAAGTGATATTGATCATTTTTTTATGTTCAGAAACATTTTCTTTTCTATGAAGTATATAGCCTTACAACTTGTTCCCATTAATCCTATCTGATTATTGAACTTCTTCATTTGTAATGAGTCAAAAATAGTCTTACCAAATTTTACTTTGTCTTATGATGTTCTTTGCAGTTGACTTTTTATCCTGAATATTATAGAATTTGAAATTTATCAGTTATATTTTAATGCTTCTCTGGGTGCTTTTGTTTACATTATTTTAATTAACATTTTTCTTTGAAAGGCTAGCCACATATTAGATAAACACAGTAGAAAACAGGAAGATATTACAAATGTAACGCTTTTGAAGATTATGTAAGTTTGTTATTTTGTTGACTTTAGAATTTTATATTTAGAGAATGCTAAACACTGAAAAATCAGAGAATATGAGAATTCAAGAATATAAACACAAAATAAACAAACAAAAATCAATTGCCAACTTATACTTGAACAATAAATTAGTCAAAAGTTACAACAGAATATAACAGAGGAAACTGTCATATAAAATTTACTACTAAATAAAAGAAAACACTTGGGCATTATAGAAATATTATATATATGCATATGTACATATAAATACATAATAAATTAAGTGCACACACATATATATATATATATATATATACACGTACACATATGAAAACTATAACTGCAAGAGGGTACTTTGGAATGACAAGTATGCCTCGAACAAATGTAATAGTTAACCGTGTCCTTTAGAAGAAACCCAAACTCATAAAAAAAGATGGTGCCCCAAATTAGTCTATAAATCTAAAATAGCCCAATAAAATATAAAAAATTAATAATTCCTTTTAAAGTTTGGCAAAAGAAAAGGTAATCTGGAAAAGTTAGAGAAAGAAGATCAATGAGGTATGAATATTCTGTCTTATACTTCTAATTTAATATAAAGCTACAATAATTGAAATTGTATTAATCATGTTGAGGTGTGTGTGTGTGTGTGTGTGTGTGTGTGTGTGTGTGTGTGTATTTTGGTTAATAATCTTTATTTCTTTGTATTTCACATACAAATAAAATCAAGTTATTTTCTTTCTCTTTCTGAGTTATTTAGCTTAGTATAGGCTAATTATATTTCTTTGAGACAAAACAGGAGCATTGGGATGGTGAAAACTAGACATTGGATTATGTGCTGGTAATTTAGGAGAGGGGAGGAGGTGGAGCAATCCTAGTAGGAGCAGAGTAGTCAGGCCAGCATCATGTAAATACTATGTGATGCTGACTTCAATTGCGTAGTAATGACTATCTCGTCTGGTGGGACTTCATGTAACTGGCCAGGTCCAATGCAGGGAATTTTGGCACCTCAGGTGGCTTTTAAGTCTGTCTCTAAATGTCCTGCCCTAAAACACATGTCGTTTGAACCATCCCAGGTCTGAAATGCCCAATAAACCCTAGTGCCAGAGATAACCCTCAAAATGTAAGAAATAACCTCCATATTATTTACCTGTATATAGACCACACTGCAGTGTTCGGATCCCTTTGAGAAGACAGGCAAGTATGGTCTGGGGAATCCTCTTGCCGTGGGGCTCCCATTTTCTCATAGGGGTTGGGAACATCTGTAGTCAGCACCATCAATGGCCTTCTTTAACACAAGGCAAAAGGTGTAGCAGCTTTGGAGCTCCCTTCAATAGACTGGGTCCGGGGCAATTAAACTTTCCCTTTTGCCCTGAACTTATCAAAAATGGGACAAAAATAACTTCTATATTAAAATGATGGGAGAGTTGGGAAGTATGAAAAACAAAACAAAAAACAAAAATAAACTATAATGTCCCATTTAAAACAGTACATATGTTCAGCCAACCTTGGCAGATTGTCTCAGATTCTATCAAAGTTGTAGCCAAAAGCAAGATTTCATCTTTTTTTTTTCAATATCTTCATGTATTCCATTGACATTATTTACTATGTTGGCAAAGATATAGGGGTTGGAGGGTAAATACCTTAATATATTATTTGAAAAAGTTTAAATTGGCATCATTCCTTAGAAGAGCAATGCCAATATCTAACAAAGCTAACAGGGGCCATACCCTTTGATGAAGAAATTCCACTTCTAGAATTTTATGCTCTACACACATGTGTTCATAGGGAAAATTACATATGTACTCTGATATTCAGTAAGGGTCAGTGATTTAAAACATTGTGAAGTTTGTAAATAGAGGTTAGAGTAAATATATGATGTGTATTCATTTAAAAATTCATTTAAGGATAAAGGAAATTGTTATATTGACATATAAAGTACTCCAGCAATTGCTACTAAATAATAATGCAGTTCGGTGTAAATGTAGATAGTATTCTATAAATTATGCAAAAAAAAAAACAAAAACAAGATAGTAATATCGTTTGAAATTTGAAATATGTGAAGATATAAACTCTTCAAATACATTCTGAGTAAATGTGAATTTTATTATTCTTTAACATACTTCAGCTTTTCCTCTTCTTAGTACTAACTTCCTGCTCTGTTCTCTCTTCCTCTTGGAAATTAACAGTCTAAATATGGTAAGGGGGAATGAGGATAAAAGATTTGAAGTGATTCAACATTTCTTTTTCTCTCTTCTGGTTGAGTTGAATTAAAAAAATATTAGTCCCTTCATCTACCTTTGTACATTAAAAATCATGTATTAAGGTAAAGTGTTAGGCTATATATAAGCATTACTCCTTTTTTTTCTACTTCAGCAATATTTTTTAAAGAAAAATAAAAAAAATATGATTATTCTTAATTTGGACCAAATAAATGTTTTTCCATTTTAAGAATTTTCTATCCCATTTAACAAATTATTATTTAAGGTGCACCCTGTTGACTTGGCATTTAGGTCTGCAGTCTGCAGCTGACATAGTCCATATACATCCCAAGGACCTGAATTTGTAACCCAGGGTCAAGGAGAACAACCCAGATGAACAACTAAATAAAATGAATAAATGTTTTTTCTTCCATTCTTTCATTCTTCCTGGATTCTATGATGTTTGCTAGTAATAATATAATTGTTTTAGACTAATTTTAGAAAGTGCTTTTTCCTTTATGCTGTACCCAATCTGTTCATCTTCTCATCAAATGCCAGCTCTTGCCATTAGGTAAGACTGCCATCAGTACCGAATTTAGATGAACACAATTGAGACAAAGCAATGTGTTGATTTCCTGACTTTCTCTTTTGACTCTTCTGCTTGATATCTGAAGCTTAATTGGAATAAAAGATAAGGGAAAATGAGGATACAGCAAAGCTCTACTTTAGACGTTTAAAAAACTGACATCTTTAATTATAGTTACATCAGAATGGAAGAAAAGTGACTGAAACTTAAAAACAGGATGATAGTATTTGATATACAATAGTAAATATATTTTAAGCAGAGGAAAAACAATGTGATTGCTGAGCAACCTTCCAAATGACAAATTATCAGTTAGAAATATTATGAATTCTAAGGTATGAAATGCTATCTTCATACATAAATGTAAAAGAAACACCACACTTCAAAGCTAAATACAAATCATTGTTATTATGCACTTTAATTGTCAATAAACTGTTGCAAATTATATATTATAAAATAATAGGTATAGGAGTTGGTTTATCTCAAAGCTTTTGTTAAGCCCTAATGTGATCTACAAGTACTAATTATGTTTTTATCCTAATAATTAAAATCATTGCTGCAATACTCAGTGATTTCAGTGAAATTTATTGAGATTTTCTTTTCTATCAGTGCTCTGTTAGAAAAGGTACAGGTGACAAGGTGGTATGAAGTCCAGTAAGCTACTGAATAGCACTGGTCTAAAAACACGCATGTGTATGCACACCTATGAGTGTGCACACACACACACACACAGAAACTTATTGACAAGCATCAGTAAAAGGAATTGCAGAGTGTGATACAAAAGCTTGGTAATTACGAGGAGACAATAGGATAAATGTCCTTCTTTGAGGTTTTCTGTTTGTAGGAATGTCTTGAAGAAGTGATGATATAGAAAAAAATGAGGTCAGTAAATCCAGACGAGGCAATGGTAAAGTCTAATGGAAACGATATGGAAAAAAGTTGTGGTGAACTTTGAACCTTAATGGAGAAAGGGTTCCGGGGGGAACAGCCAAGATGAATAACTAAATAAAATACATAAAATATTTCTTACTCCTCCCTCATCCTGCCTGCCTGCCTTCTCAACTTCATTCTTGCCTGTGCCTTTCCTTTTTAAAAAAATAGTTCACACATACTTAGGTCTATGTATTGTACATAGGCCCTACTGTATATTATGATTTGCTGTTGGTGCGGATTCATTGTTGGTATATTTATAGGTTTTGACAACCATATAACGGCACATGTCCATGATTAAAATAACATATGGAATAGTTTGAAAGCACTAAAAATCCTCTGTTCTGCCTATTCATCTCCCCTCCCCAGTAGTCCCTGGAAACATTGATAGTTTTACTTTTCACTTGGGAAGAACTGACATCTTGGCCTCAGTGAGTCTTCCTATACATGACCACAGTGTATCTCTCCATCTACATAGCTCTTCTTTAATTTATTTAATCAGTTTTGTCATTTTCCTCATATACATCTCATACCTATTTTGTTAGATTTATGCCTGAGTATTTCACTTGGGGAGGTGCTAACATAAATAACATTGCTTTTTTCCTTTAAAGGATAATTTGATTAAGGTATTACATAGAGTACACAAATCTTAAATATACAGCTGGATGAATATCCACATACAGATAAAGTTATGTAAAGATATCATTCACATTAAGATACAGACAAAATATTATCGGTACCCAAAAGATGTCCTATGTTCCTTTTCAAACCTACTCCACTCCCCCACCCAGACTTGTTTTAATAGTTGTCTTAGAGATAATGAATTCAAATATACTTTTAAATAAACTAGACTACTTTATGGGTAGGACATTCACCTTAGAATGACAGCATATCCCTAATTCTTCTTTCATCCTTTGTATCATGCTATCATTCATCTCATTTATTCATATGTTGTGTTCATCAAATATGTTTTTATTACTATTTTGAACAAACTATTATCAGTTTAAATCAGTTAAGTATAAGAAAAAAAATTTTTCTCTTATGTTCACTTATTTCTTCTCTAATACTCTTCTTCATTTCTTTATGTGGAGTCCTTAATATATTAATAACTCATATGAGTTTCTGACCGATACCATTTTCCTTCTTTCTGCAGGACTTCTTTTAACAGTTTTTGCAAGCCATGTCTACAGGCAACAAATTCCCTCAATTTTCATTTGGCTAAGAAGTCTACATTTCACCTTCACATCTGAACAATTATTTCACAAGAAATTGATTATTCTGTGTTTTTGTTTTTCTCCCTTAACACTTTAAATGCTCTGTTTAACTCTCTTCTTGCTTATATAGCATCTTAGTAGTAAATCAGATATAATTCTTACCTTTGTTCCTCCATAAGTAAGATTTTTTCCCCCCTTTGATTTTTTAAATTTTGAATATGATGTGACTAAGTGTGGCTTTCTCTTACATTTTACTTTTATGATGTTCTCTAGTTTCATGAATCTGTGAATTGGCATTTCACATTAATTTTGGGAAAAATTCTTGGTCATTATCACTTCAAATATTTTTTGTTCCATTTTTCCCTTCTCTGCCTGGTACTCACATTATCCACATGTTACATTTTTTGTTTTTTTTCCCATAGTTGTTAGATATTCAAATACATTTTTTTAATTTTTCTTCTTTGCTGCTCAGTTTTGAAATATTCTATTGGCATGTTCTCAAAATCAGAATTTCTTTCATTAGCTGTGTTTAGTCTATGAATTAACCCTTTGAAAGACACTCTTTGTTTTTACCTTTAGCATTTCTTTTTATTATTCTGTCTCTAATATTCACCTCTTTTCTTACATTTCCTGTCTATTCTTGCATGGTGTCTGTTTTTTTATTATTAGAGTCCTTAATACATTAATCATAATGATTTAAAATTCCAGTCTGATAATTCTAACATCCCTGCTATTTCTGGATCTGGCTCTAATTCTTGCACAATTTCTTTAAATTATGCATATTGCCTTCTAGTATGCCTTGTTGTTTTTTGTTGAAAGTTAAAAAAACTCTGATAAAAGATCTTTAGTAATGTGGTGGTAGGGTGTGGAGAAGCATCCTATAAGTAGGCTGACCATATGTACCAGTCTCGAGAAATTTAATCACAAGTCAGGTTTTCTTACCCTAGTACTAGGCCTCATGGTGGTTTCTGCTCTTGTAAACCATGTTTCTCTATATTCACCTCTCTCTCCAATTGTAGACAGAAGTTTGCATTGTGTTCTGGCATTTCTAATGGACTAAAAAGAGTTGTCAATTTTTCAGTTTGTTCAACTTTTTACTTTTTATTGAGATGGAATAACAAATTTCAAACTCCTTAGATATCAGCCTGAAAACCCAGATTTATTTTACTCTTTAGATTTAATCATGACTGGATTTCCATGTTGGATTTATATTTAAAACCATCTGAAGTGAATTTTTGTATTGCTAAATGAATGGATTTCATCTGGAGTCTGTTGGTAAATAAACCTTCTATCTTATGGGAGAGAAACAGGTCTATCTTTAAATGGGCAACATATTTCTTTTTATCAAATAACATGACATTTTCTATATGGCTTAACAAATTTAAAAAATTTAGGAAGAGACAGAAATACAGAGGGGAACTGTTAAATGATTTGTTCTGAACAGTTTTATTTACTTTTCCTTTTGCAAAAGTCATTATTGTCACTACTTAGATGACTGACATTTTGAGACTAAAGCTATGAACTCAGTCTCCAAAGGTATATAAACAAGCCTTTGCATAAAATGTTAGTGTACAAATTTGATAAAGTCTATGAAACCCACATAAGATGTCTTGATTTAAAACTTCTTCATTCCTGGACCTTACAGATAATCACCATAATTTACAGTATTGACAGTAATGATTTTTATTTACAGCATTTTATTCAAGTTAATATTGCTAATTGGTTACTAGACTTTTATAATATGATTTTCAGAATTACTTTAGAAGTACAACTTTATTGATGTCTTAAAATCTTTTGTTAGTTGAATTATCTCTAAATCTATAATTATTTTAATGGCAAATATCCAATTAAAATATCAATATGCATTTATATTTTTTAATCTCATTTAAGACACATTTACATGTAAGTTTAAATATTCAATTTTCTGTTTGCTACCTTTATGAACTTTGGGTAAATTACTTCTCATTTCCTAATCTTGTTTTGATCTTTAGTAATATGGAAATTAGAGTGTCTCCACAATAAGCAGTTTAGGAAGTAAGTAATTAACAAGGATTTCTCTTGAAGACTGCTCCAAAGACTTTTCTCCTTTTTTTTTTTAAACTTTATATTCGGTTCTCTTTTCTAATGAGGACTCCAGTTTATATTATCTGTTATGAATACCTGGTGATCCTCACAAGCTGCATATAGCAGTAGTTAGAATTGTAATCTTGTAGAATCTAATTGCAATTGATCCTGCTGTGGCAAATAATATCAAATTTTGATCATAGCTGGCTTGTCTAAAATGTCGGTCTAACTGAAGTTGACATTTGTTAAGAGTCCGACTTAGAGGCCCCAATCATTACAGAGCAAAGAGTAGATATTTGTATCTACCTCTGCATGAAGAAGCTTAGTGACTCACAGAATATATATGAATCATTGATGGAGATTTCCATTATTTTATCCTTCTTTGTACACTTAGTAATTTCTATTATAAGAAGGCAACTTCTTCATCCAATTTGTTTCTTGCCTATACTCAGTCACTTATTTTCTCTTAATTGTTTATTATTGGTGATTTCCTGGTAACTTTTATAATGTTCCAAGTAACTTACTCCTTGTTCTCAATATACAAAATTTTAACTCTACTTAATATTTTCATCATAAAAGACTACTCATTTAACCATCTAAACAAACCAGTTTATGATATAAATTCTTATTTTGTTGCAAAAATAATAATATGTCGTAATTATGGTTAAATGAAAGATCATATGCTCTTAATTTGGTTATATATCATTATGTTATTATATATAATAACAAGATAATTATCAGCACTATGATATGCATATAGACAGTGCTGATTATGTTTTCTGTGTCTGGGCTAATCTGAATAATTGACTATAGAATGAGTGTCTTCATTTGTCCACACATTATAGCTTACTGCCAAGAATGGTCATGAGTGGGAGCTCAGTGTATTAAAACTTTTCTTTAGACAGTTGAGCACCAATATGTATTTAGGATTATAAAAAAGATTCATTATATGAATTTCACTTAAATCCCATGAAATCTCTGTAAGGTATATTATCTTTCAAAGAAAATGACAATTAAAGAGGGCACACAACTAATAATGACCACATATAACCTAGAGTACAGATTTTTCTGTTTCTGAATTTCAAACAAATCATTAGCTTATCTAGAAATCCAGTGTAGCCCATGATAAAAGCTAAAATATCTTTCTTCCTCTCTCCCCTTCTTTCTGTAATTTCTCCTTCCCATATTCTTACCTTCCCTCTCTCCTTATTTTTGCTCCAAATGAATCAGCTAAATATTTTTCATTGCCTAATTTATAGCTGAGTTTCGAAGTCTGCACCATTTCTACACAACTTTATTGTTCACTGGGCTCAGGATAACTTTCATAAAATTTCTGTGCTTCTAGATAGAGTTGGTCTACCACTTTACTTGTTCCTACAGTTGGGGCAATGATAGACTTAGGACATGAGAACCAATTGAAAAGAAACTTAATGAACTTTTGTCATCATTTTCAGACCTATTAGTAATATGATATAAAGGCCACAACAGGGTTTGAAACTCAGAATGGAGGTTTGAGAAGTGATGTCAGAGTATACTAACAATTTCTGTGACTATGTACAAAGAGCAAGGGACTACGTAGACCAGAGAAATGGAGACTGTCTCTTTACGTGATGGAATGTCAGAAGTCCCACATTTTTGGTTTGCTATTTTATATGTATTGGAAAGATATGTAGCTATACAGCAATAGGTTCCTCATATTTTTTAAGAGTGCAATTTGATTTGCATATACACTACCTTGTTCTGATATTAAATCATCATGTAAATTAGTCCAAATTACATTTTAATTCAGGGCTTTTCTCAGGTGGTTGTTCTTACAACAATTTATGCAGGAAATTGTTTCGAAGTAGTCCTCTGAATTTATACCTGGTAATAATCTTGACATTGTCCTTGCAAGAGGTGATGAAACTAAACCTTGGCCAATATTGTGGAGATTTGAGGATCTACTAAGAATTCAGTTAAAAAAGTATACTCCAAGATTCTTACATTTTACCTATAGTTTAAGTCTATCGTTATTCCCATGTGGTTTGGGAAATGATTTTATATTTTAAAAGCGTTATTGTTAAAAGACAATATATGTTTAATGTAAAATAGATCAAGGTATGCACATGCATACATTCATGCACACACGTACAAATGCAAAACTCCCCAGCTTATATCCAAGTTCAAATTTGAGTATCATTCTTTGCTTCTCTTTATCTCTTTCTCTCTCTTCCCCACTCTCATTTACTTTGTCTCCTGTACTGCAAGAAAGACAACAAATCTTATATTAAACCTTTTCTATATGGTATCTTCAAGAAATACACAAAGAAACTACTCTCTGAGCTAACATATCCAGAGTATTTTATATTTTGTTCTTTGAATATCCTTATTGATGCTATGAAGTTCACTTTTAATCTCTACTTCTCAATTTTTAATTGCCCCTTGGGAAAAATTATTCCTTTAATTTGGATCTGCTGTTACTTATTTTCCAGACACTCATGGGTTCACCTTGTTTCCTATCTCCTAAGCAAATCAACAAGATCTATGAAATTGAATCCTTTCCAAGATAGATTTTTTGAACTCACCTCACTATTTGAAGCTCAATTCATATGATCCTTTGCAACTGATCCCTTGCAAAGATCAAGCAGTGTTAGAATAAGAATAGTGTACAATGATCTCAGTTCTTCCTTTTATAGCTTGGTGGGGCTAGAAGAGAAGAGGGAGAAAAATGAGAAGCACCATCTCAATTTTTATAATGAGTTCTTGCCTTGGGCTTGCTGTTCCTTGATTATCTCTGGATTAGGCATATGTCACTGGGGAATATCAAGTCCAATTGTTCAGTGGACAAGTTCTTTTAGGGCATAAATATTTTATAAATAATTATGCATTTATTAGTATATAAAGCTGTTAACATACTATATATTTTATACATATTTTACAACTATTTATAAATATTTTATAAGGGACTGATAGGGTAAATTAGAAAATAAGAAAAATGCCAAAGATATATTTTGTAGCATAAGTTTTCCAGCTTCTAACTCTTCTTCTACTTCCTAAGCTTCCTGGAAGGTATGTACGGGTAGCTCATATGTAGTCAAGACTTTTATTCTAACATTTTCCCTGCAGGTGAATTTAGGGTTCCCATAAGCCAAAATTAGGCTAAGGGTTAAACATTCATTGTGAGGGAACCAAATATAGTATTGGTGTTGCAGTTTTATCTAATACCTCGTAAGTCATTTCTATTTCTCTGTACTAATTTTAGGGACTATACTAAGAAATTTAATACATAAATGAGAAAGATTAAATGATTTTCTCATGGCCACTAACATAATAAGTGGTAGGGACGGGCTTCAAACACAGGGAACATTATTTCAGAACTTGGGCTCTTAAACATTACATTTCATTGCCTCTAATAATATATATTGATATATTGTATTATCATTGTATAAACTTATACTTTGGAATACATAACTAGCCTTATGTGAATCTAAGGAATAAAAATTTCACTATGGTATTTTCAAAATTGATCAAGTTTTTGAATCTGTACATAAAATGAAATAAATAATAATGAAGAATTCAATTGTCACTAGGAAGGTAGACATTAAAGAGAAGTACTCAGAGCTCTCTAGTTTATTATACAGGCAACGAACAAGAAATAGGGAGATAATATATGCTGACTATATGGAGATTTATTATATTTTGTAGAAAAGTCATATTAAGGATCTGCCTTTGCCCTTTTCTTACAGTGTTCTCTGGGCTGAACAGTATTTTGAATAATCAGTCTATTGATGCCAGGTGTTTTTGGTTTGGGTCTTATCTTTTTAACCTGTGTAAGAGCTTTGAGTCCAGTTGTAGATGATTTATTTACTAGAACAGTTCTCCTGGTACATATGGAAAGTCATACAGACTCATAACTCTAATATTAAGCCCTATATATGAAAACTTCACTGTGTTTAGTGAAAGAGATAAAAAAGGAGATGAGAAAGATTTCTATTTTCCTATTAAACACATTACTATCAAAAAAGCTAGGCATAATTGAATACAACTAGTACAGATGAAGAGTCAATTTCTACTTCCACAATGTTCTGCCCTGCTTCCAAAAACTTGACTTTGGTATATTTTCTCATTAATATATTTTTGTTTTCTTGTGAAGATTATTTACATTCTTATATTTGACATACAGACTACTTGCATGAAGATAGAGCAATGAGAAAGGACCAGAAAAGTAGATAGGAGACAAGCTAACTTTGAAATTAGTTCAAAGAGCATAATCACTGAAATTGTAAAACTCCTAGAAAAAAATAGGGGAAGCTTTCATGACATTGATCTTGGCAATAATTTCTTGGCTATGACACCACAAACCCAAACAGTAGACAAGTGGGACCACATAAAATTAAAAAAAAATCTGCATAGCAAAGGAAATTATCAGCAAAATAAAAAAAAACAAGCTATGAAATAGGAGAAAATATTTTCAAACCATACATTTGATAAGGTGGTAATATCCAAAATATACAAGAAACTTCTACAAATTAATAACAAGAAAATAAGTGGGTTTTTAAATAGGCAAATGATTTTCATAGACATTTAACAAAAAAGACATACTTATAGCCAAGAGATATATGAAAAGATATTTAATATCATCATCAGTGATATGCAAATGAAAATCACAATAGATTATCACATAATATCTTTTATGAGATTATATTTTTTAAATGATGGTAAATGTTGGTGGGAATGTGAATAATTGGAATGCTTATATAGTATTAGTGGAAATACAAAATGTTAGAGCTATTGAAGAAAAAAGCATGGAGGTTCATCAGCAAATTAGAATTAGAGCTACCATATAATGTTGCAATTCAACTTCTGGGTGTGTAGAATTGAAAATGGGATACTGATGGTATGTACACATTCTCTTATTCACAAAAGACATGACATAAGAACAACTAAATGTTCACTGAGAGGTAAATGGATAAAAAGATACTCTGTGTATGTGTGTATACAATGGAATATTATTCAATCTTAAAAATGAAGGAAATTCACTAGATGAGACGACATGAGTGAATACGGAGGATATTATGCTAAGAGAAACGAAACAAACACAAAAAAATCAAATACTGCATGATTCGAAAAAAATGAAGTATATAAAATAGTAAAACTAATAGAAACAGAGTAGAATAGTGGTTATCAGGGACTGAGGGTAGATGAAAATGGGGAGTTGAACAATGGATATAAAATTTCAGTTATTGCAAAATAAGTAAGTTCTAGAGATCTGTTGTACAATAATGTACCTATAGTTAATATATGTCAGGGATATGTCAGCATTCTTAATTAAAACAATTGTGGGGGCTAATTAAAGAGCAAGCTTAAAGAAAGCAATAAAAGATCATTGTGTGCTCAGGGATTAGCACACTGGGAGCCATCACTACCTGTTGACTTAAAGAGGAAAGCAGAGGAAAAAGTGTATTGAAGGATATGTATTAATGACAGAAGAAATTCTGCCATGAAGATTGTAATCATAGAGGGATATAACCAATGTTCAAGCTGCGGAATCAAAGTGAGAATGGAGTATGTGGAGAAGTATCATGAGTACTTTCCGCTGGTATTCACTCTGCTACCATTTTAGGGCATATACAGACACTAGACGGAAAAATTATTAGGATATACAACTTATTTTGTTAGTATCTAGGGAAAAACAAAGGACGGAGAATGACAGTGAACCCTGAATCTGAATGGGTGAAATGGAGAAAAAGCTGTACAGGGAGTAAAGAAGGAAGAGCTTGTATATTAAAGAATATTTCATACATTGATGTCATAGTGGGCAGATAATCAAATCTCAGAAGGAATTTAAGCCTTAGAAAGAATGTTCATTCTTGTTTTATACTTGTCTTCCTGTGGTAACTTTATTTTTTATTAGTCAATTCAACCATTTTAAAGAAGTCCATGTTGTCATAAACATTTTTAGTGTTATTCATTATTCTTAGATGAAAAGAAAAAAAAGTAAATGAATTCTTAAAAGTATTTGATCCATAATATTATCAACATTGAGTCTCTGAAGGGCTAAAATTTCTTGATGTGGTTTTTATACCAAGCAATGAGTTCATGCCTGCCGCACATTAGAGCCAACAGTATGGCACCAGGTTTTGAGGGAAGAAAAGGCTTTATTCTGTGTTGACTATCTATAAGATAAGAGAAATAAAATCTCAGATCTTCCTTTTGGATGAGGACTTGGGGTGAACATTTAAAGAATTAGTGACTAGAGAAAACAAATTCCCTTTTGGCCAATTTGATTGGTCTGTTCATATATGGCAGAGTAAGCATCAATAGTGGATTCTTCATTTCTGAATAATCTCTGATCATTTTCTCCTTAGAATTGTGATTCCTATATAGCAATTTCTTTTTCCAGGCAAATGAAGGTCATTGGGAAGTGTCAGTGGTGGTGTGTATCTAGTTTAGGGGTCTCATAATTACTGTGGCTGCAAGAAAGCTTCATATTCTTTTTAAAAGCAACAACGTTCTTGGCACATCTGTGTGATTTAAGTGATTAAGTTGGTGTTATGCAGGTGTTTCAGTTCTACCAGAATAATGTCATGTCTAGTAGATTGTCTGAGGAAATCATGAGAAGTTACAGCAGCCAGAACTAGATCTTTATTGTACTCCTGTATTGTCGTACCCCGGTTAAGACTGGGAGTTCCAACAGCAGCTGGTCGGACATACTGACCAGTCTCCCCCAAAGGCATATTTACAGAAAACTCAGCCCTGTCAGCAATGGGGGGCGATTTTTATAACAGGAATCAGCAGAGGGAGTGTAGTGAGTGAGCAGGAACAATCACGTGGGCAAGAACAAGAACAGCTGAGTAGGCAGGCACAGCAAATTCCAGGGAAGAACACCTAGGGTACAGTCAGTGCCAGTGGAGGCAATTATCATCCCAGAAAGTTCATCTGTTACATTCAAGTTCGTGCTCAGTGATGGCCAGTCACCTTTCAAGGGTTGGGTATGTGTCATGTTCTCATGCTACCCCACAGCTGACGAGAGTGCTGACTATGTAATACCCAAGGACTCAGTTTCCAGACCTGGGGTCTACGTGGGGTGGAGGAGGGACAAGAAACAACAGAAAAGAAGTATAGCAAAACAAAAACAAAATTCTTATTATGTAGGCTATTGTGGTACATGAAGAAAGAAATTATACAGCTTTCTAATCTATGAGATGTCCAATTGTTCCATAAGAAGGCTGTAAAGTTTTCAAAATATGTCAAAGTAGTTAGAAGGAAGATTTTCAAAAATATAAAGATAAAAGACAGTTTGGCTATATTAACTCTATTGAAGGCTAAAGTAAAAAGTATAATTTTGTAGTTAAACAGTTGCTGATTATATTGAATTGAGTTAACTCAGTTAAACAGACTGATGATTGTATTGATTACAGATTGCTCAGTGATGGTTTCACTTTGATTAGGATATGTCCTCATCAAATAACTATGTGGAGTATTTAGCTAATAAATTCTATATTTTTGTATAAATAAAGCAAAGCATTCAGAAATTTGTTAGGAAATCTGATTCTCTTTAGGTATGCTTCCTTTAAAGACTAAAAGCAATTATGTAAAGACATTAATGTGATTTTAGTGATGAAGGGAGTGAGTCATTCATTTCACTTGAATATTTTGTGTCTGATTTCTTTGAACAGGTGGAAATATAGATGAAATAATTATGAGAATACTAACTTCCATATATCAAAATTTATTCCACACTTAGGTGCTTTTTTAATTTAGTATTTAATGAGGTAACTTTGATTTGCAAAACAATATAAATCAATATATGCTGATTCACATTCTTCAATGTATGCCAACAGATCTCCCCACCATCAAGTCACCAAAGTTGTTTACTATTGTACATTAGACACCACCTCTATTTGCTCCCACCTCCACTCCATCCCAACTAATAATCTCCGTTCTATTGTTAATATTGAAGGGTTGTTTTTTCTTAATCTGTTCATTTGCTTTGTTTATATACCACATATGAGTGATATTATCTGGTATTTGTCTTTCTCCTTATGACTTATTTTACTAAGCATAATCTCCTCTAGTTCCATTCATGTGGTTACATGATAGTATTTCACCTTTTTTAGGGCAGTGTAATATTCTAGTGTATATATCTACCACATCTTTATCCATTCATCGGACAATGACCATTTTCCAATTCTTGGCTATTATAAACAATATTATAGCAAAAATGGGGGTACCTATATCTCTGGGGATTGATATTTTTGTGTTTTGGGGGTGAATACCTATACTGGGATTGCAGAATCATATGAGATTTGCATTTTCATTTTTTTGTGCAATCTCCATACTGTTTTCCACAAGGCTTGCACCAATGTAAATGCCCACCAACGGACTAAAAGCATTCTCTTTTCTCTGCATCCACACCAACACTTGTTATTTCCAGACTTTTGGATAACAGCCAGTCTCACAAGTCTAATATGCTATCACATTGTTATTTTGATTTGCATTTCCCTAATAAAAAGTGAGAGAGAATATCTTTTTGTATGCTTATTTATCATATATTGTCTTTGGAGAAATGTCTGTCCAGAACTTCTGAGCAGTTTTGATTGGTTTGTTTGTTTTTCTGTTGTTAATTTTTGAGTTTTTTTAAAAATATATTTTGGATATTAAGCCCTTATCAGATGTATGATATGTAAACATCTTTTCCCAGTCAATAGTTTGTCTTTTAATTTTGGTGATAGTTTACTTCAAGGTGAAGAAGTTTTTTTTTTAGTTTAATGTAGTTTCATGTTTTTGTTTTAATATTTGTTTCCATTGTCATTGCAGTTGGGTACCCAGATACCTCTTAAATATTAATATCTTGGAAAGACTTGCTGATATTATTTTTTAAGTATTTTTATTATTTCTGGTCTTGCATCCAAATCTCTAATAAATTTTGAATTAATTTTTGTGTATAATATTAGGGAGTGGTTTAGGTTCATTGCTTTACATGTGTCTGTACAGATTTGCCAGCACCACTTAGTGAAAATATTTTACCTCATTTTAGTTTTGTCACTACTTTGTCATAAAATAACTGATCTATGTGTAAATCTATCAGGTGATTCATTTCTATGTCACTGATCTATGTCTATTATTTTTATTCCAATATCACACAGTTTTGATGACTATTACTTTGTGGTATAGTTCATGATGTGGGAATATAATGCCTATGCTTTTGTTTTTACTCATTAATTGCTTTGGTTCTTTGGAGTTTTTGTGATTCCACACAAATTCTAAATGTTTTTGTTTTATTTCTTTGAAAAATGCCAGTGGGATTTTGTTGGGGATTGCATTGAACATGTTTATTGTTTTAGGTAAAATTGGAATTTTAACAATGTTAATATTTTCTAAATATTTGCCAGTATATCTTTTCATCTCTTTATATCTTTCTCTATTTTCTTTAAGAAAATCTTATACTTTTCATTGTACAGGTCTTTGACCTCCTTTGCTAAGTATATATTCAATATATTTAATCATTTTTGTTTCTATTATAAATTAGTTGGATTTATTAATTTAATTCTTTTATCATATTGTTTTCATTTAAGAATACAACAAATTTTTATATATTGATTTGTACCCAATGATTAATTCCAGTAATTTTTTTTGTAGGGTTTTAGGGTTTTCTACATATGTATCATGTCATCTACAATACTGATACTTCTATTTCTCTTTTCTTATTTGTATTACTTATATTTATTCTTGATTAATTGCTCTGGAGAAGACCTCCAGTACAATGTCAAATAACAGTGGTGACAGTGGACAACCTTGTGTTGCTTCTTATCTTAAAGAAAACACTTTCAGCTTTTCACTATTGAGTATGAATATTGGCTGTATATTTGTGATGTATAGTCTTTATTATTTTGAGGTATGTTCCTTTATCTCAACTTTATGTAGAGCTTTTAATCATAAATGGGTGCATAATTTATGAAAAGTTTTATTTGCATATGATTTTTTCTTTTTGCTTTTGTTGATCTGGCTCATTACATTATCAATTTGCATATATTGAACCGTCCTTGCATGCCTGGAGTAAATCACTTTGTCATGGTTGATGATCCTTTTGCTGTATTGCTGAGTTCATTGTGCAAGTGTTTTGTTGAAGATTTCTGCCTCTATGTTCATTGGAGGTATTGGTCTGTAATTTTTTTCTTGGTGACATTTTTATCTGCTTTAGGTATTTGTAATATTTTACTCACAGAATGTATTAAGAAGCCTCCAACTCTTCATTTTTGGAGAGGTTTAAGAAGAATGAGTATTAATTGTTCTCTGTAGGTTTGGTAAATTTCATTAGTAAAACTGTGTGGTCCAAGGCTCTTATTATTGGGGAGACTGATCACTCTATCAATATCCTTGCTTGTGATAGTCTTGTTCAGGTTTTCCATTTCTTTCTGATTCAGTTTTGATAAGCTGCATGTTTTTGTGAATCTGTCTATATTCTTGAGGTTGTTCAATTTATTGTCATAATGCTGTTCTTAGTAGTCTTTTATGATGTTTTATATTATGAGATATCTCTTGTTACTTTGTACATTTCATTTCTTATTCAAGTTATGAGAGTTTTCTTTTTCTTCCTAGTGAGTTAAGACAAAGGATTATCAACTTTGTTGCATTTTCAAAAAACCAACTTTTTGTTTAGTTGGTCTTCTCAATTGTCTTTCTGATATATTTCATTAATTTTTGCTCGTACTTTTATTTCCTTCCTTCTACTGAATTTTGACTTCAATTGTTCTTTCTTTTCTGTTTGCTTAGAATGTAGTGTTAAGATTATTTTCATTTTTTCTTGTTTCTTGAGATAGGCCTCGATTGTAATAAAATTTTCTCAGTACAGTTGACACTCAGTTCCATAAATTTTGGTAGCTCATTTCATCATTCTCATTTATTTCTTTTAGTTTATCTCTTAGAAATTTTTTGAATTCTCCTTTGCTTTCCTCTGTTACCCAAGAGTCATTCAGAAGTATTTAGTGAAGTCTCCATATATTTTGAAACCTTTCAGCTTTCTTTCTGTGGTTGATTTCTAATTTCAAGCCACTGTGATCAGAGAAGATGCTTTGTATGATTTCAAATTTCCTGAGGTACTTTTTCTTTCTCAACATGGTCTGTTCTTGAGAATGTTCCATGAGCACTTGAGAAAAATGGGAATTCTATAGTCATTTGATGAAATGTTTGATATATGTCTATTAAGCCATCTGTTCTAGTTTGTCCATCTGAAGTTGCTAATATTCTTCCTGGTTGATCTTTCTATTGTAGAGCTGGTGCTTAGGTCACCTATTACCGTATTTTTGTTGATGTCTATATCTAGTTCTGTTCATAATTGCTTTACATATTTTGAGGCTTCTTTATTTGGGGCATATATATTAATAAGCATTAGGTCTTCTTGCTGTGTTGATCCCTTCATCATTATCTAATGTCCATCTCATACTTTTACTATCTTCTTTAGTTAGAAATCTATTTTACCTGATATAAATATGGCTGCCTCTGCTTTTTTATTTTTATTTTTTGATTATTATTTGACTGTAGGATCTTCCAACCACTGACTTTGAGTATATGCTTATCTTCAAATGTAGATGAACCTCCTGAATACAGTAGTTAGTTAAGTTATGTTATTTAAGTCATTTAGTCACTGAACATTTTACTTACTGGGTGAGTTTATTAAATTATCATGCAGGGTGATTGTTTACTGTCATATTGTTCATTGTTCTCTGGGTGTTTAGATAGTATATTTGTTCTCTGTCCCTTCTTAGATGATTTGAAAGCAATTATGTTGTGTTTGGTTTCTCTCTTTATTTTCTTCTTTGCTTTTTCCTTGGAGTTACATTTTGAGATTACCCTGGGGTTTATATAAATCTTCCTTTGCTTATTACCTGTTTTTACTTGAAAGCTACTCAATATTAAGCTCATTATAACAGTTCACATTTTTTCTTTCCTCCTCATGTTTTATATGTTGATGTCATGCTGCTTCCAAGTGGGGTTTCTTTTTATTTTATAACCTTTCATTATTTCTTATAAAACTTATTTTGAGATGATAAATTCCTTTAAGTTTTGCTTGTTTGTAAACTTTTTATCACTCCTCAATTCTAAGTGATAATCTAGCTGGGTAAAGTATTCTTGATTAGAAATTCTTTTCTTTCACTACTTTGAGTATTTTGTGCCATTCTCATCTGACCTCCAAAGTTTAAGCTGAGAAATCCATTGGCAGTCTTACAGGGACTCTTTTGTATGTAACTTTTTGTTCTATAGCTGCTTTAAATATTCCGTTTTCATCCTGTATTTTTTATATTTTAATGATGATGTGTTTGTATGGGTCTGTTTGGGTTTCTTTTGTTTGAAGCATGCTTCCTTCCTCGGATCAGGGAAATTTTCAGGTATTATTTCTGCAAATACAATTTTTGCCCCCTACTCTTTCTCTCCTCCTTCTGCAAACCCCTATGGTGTGAATTATGTTCTCCTGATGTTATCCTATAAGTTCTCATATGTTGTCTTAATTATTTTAATTCTCTTTTCTCTTAGTTGGTCTGCTTGTGTGCATTTCACTGCCCTATCTTTCAGATCATGGATTCTATTGGAGGCCTCCAGGTTGCTGTTGATTTTCTCTGTTCTTTTGTTTAGTTCCATGAATTTTGTTTGGAACTGCCTCATATTTTCTATATCTTTGTTGTACTTCCATTTTTCCTACATTGTTTTCTTAATTTTAGTATCATTAAAACTACTGCTTTAAAGTCTTCAGCAGGTAGTTTACTTAAGTCTGTTGGATTCAAATTTTCCCATTTAATGTTTTTCCATCATTTCATGTATCTCTTCAATCTGTTTTACAATCTGTGTTTATTTTTATGTGTTGGGTTTTTCTGATGTAAAGACCTTGTGTTGGGTATTAAGTTACACAGAATGGACATACGTTTTGGTCTGGAAAGCTGTAATTCCTATAGCTGTGTGATATAAACACATTGAATTTGTTGAAGCTCTAACAAGAGCCCTTCACTGAGGTCTTTTTGTTCAGCCTTCAGTGTTGAAGTGTAGAGAATTGAGATGTTTCCCCCAGTGTTGCAGACATAAACAAAGAGAGAGACCTAAGAAGTGTGGTTTTAGTCAAAATGGGGCCACAGTTTCAACATAGCCAACAGATGAGAAAGAGTGGGGAGCTGTTCTTTTTGGAGTACAGTCCCTTGTGAAAGTTCTTCAGTAATTCAGAGGAGTGACAGTGTCTGCAGGAGGTGTTAACAAGTCCTGAGGACTAGTGGTGGAATTTCAGGAGATACTAAGCAAATAGAAAGTTGTTTTGCTGTAGCTGAATGCTGATAGGAGCTGCTATTTTGGTGGAGTCCTTCAAATTATTTTCTCCTTGAGAGAGATAGAGTGAAAATGTCCTTGCTAAGAAACAGTCAACTATTCACTTGGTTACTGTTGACCTGGCTGTGTATATCTGACTGACTTAAAATAGGCAGATGGAAGTGCCATTAGTCCTGCACCAGTGTTCTAGTAGTGGAGAGGGCAGATAATCCCCTGGGGAACTTTGCCACAATGACATGTTCTAGTGCTGGCACCATGTAGAAGTGACGTCTCAGTTCATAGGGACAAGAGCCCTCTTTCCAAATCAAGTGGGGGCTTCCAATTCAATGACTGAAAGCTAGTTCCCAGATACAGAAGCACTTGCTGTGGGAGACTGCCCTTTCAGGTCTGGAGGGTGTTGTTTTTATTTACTCTCCCTACAGCCCTTTAATGAAGGTGCATGTGCTGTCTCTTTGTGGAGATGCCAATCCTGTTTCATTTAAAAGACTGTAGCTGCCAAACAGGTGACTTTTTTTTTTTTGGTTGTGTTTTTGGGAGGAGGCAAATTTCGATGGTAACCATCTTCCATCTTGGCACGAGACGCACACTTAGTTTTAAAACTAGTAAAATAAAAATGCTTTAATAACCTTATAGCAATTATGAAATGTTTTTTATTTCACATAGTTTTAACTATTTGTGGGTAAATTTTTAATAGAAGTTCTAGTGGTAAAAATACAATTGATTATTGGAATAAATACAAAATACAGTTTTCAAATTTTAGCTTACATTTTTAAGCATTAAAGATTACTGCCCTTTATCTTTCAAAAATAAATTATTAGACTGAAATGAGACCACTTATGAAGGATTCTGAATCTTGAATGGAGAAAATTAGCTAGAAGTCTCATGGTTTATCCTATGTGTTATCCAAAGGAAAAAAATCCCCCATTATCTGAGGTTCTCCTCAGGCTGGACAAAGCAACACATTAACATTTGTTTTTATTTGTGTGAAGCCCAAATTTAATAGCATATATATGGAGAATTCACATGGCCATAAATTCTGAAGTAGCTAGAACAGACCAAAGATTTATATTCTGTGCTGAGGCATGCAAAAGGGTACCAGAGAGATAGAGGAGAGGGGATCACCATGTGTCTAGAAGATGGATTTCTTAGATGGAAAGAACACATTTATAGATAACTTCTGGATTAAACCCTTCCCAAAGTATATTCTTCTAGGGCATAGGAGAATAAAATATCACTTTAGGATTAGGGGAAGGGGAGAGACCCAGTGAGTAGCAGGTAGCTCTTTGATTTAAGGAAGGGTTAAAGGGATGGAACTCCTTTGCCTGTGGGGTTGTTCTCCATTGTTCTTGGTTTCTTCCTGTCAGTGTGGGGCACCCATAAGAGACCAATTCTGAGACATGTGGGATGAAATGGTTTAACATCTATAGTTGAGCAATATTCTTAATATTTAAATTCTTTTTGAATTCTGATAACTTCAGAGCTTCCTAACTGTTCAATTATACAATTAGGTCTCAGAGACAGAAAAATGAGTATATTAAAGACATAAGTATCGGTATCTGAGAATCAAAAAAGGTAGCACACTAAAAATGAGAAAATATAAATGAATTAATAAACATTTTTTTACAATGGTAAAAATCATCAGAGTAACAGGTAATGTTTGAGATAGAGAAAAATGTTTAGAAATATTGGAAACATCATTTATGAGTCTAAAGAGATGAGAAAAGAGTATTTACTGATAAATTATTATAGCAATAACTTTTACAGGAAGGGTACTTCTGTTAAGAATTGTCTTTTGTATAGAAGAGTACAGTCGTGTTAACTCTTAGTCAAGCAAAGAGAGAACTGGGAGAATAGAATAAAATATTCCCATGTCTATCTCCTTTTAATATCCCTTTTCTTCTATAGCTGAACAAACTGGAAGTGCAGAGTAAAAGAGTCAGGATGATGTAATCGAAGAGATCATTCTCCTGAGCATACAGTAAGGTAGAAAAAGATGGAAAAGAGTAGATAATTGATTTAGAAGGAGCAAATCTAAAATATAGATCTCAAGGTGTATATTTGGTAGTGAAGGGCTGCTGCAATTTTAGTAGCATCTGCTAGTGTTAGTTTCTGCATGAGAATATATATCTGAGGATGGAGTTTATGACTAACATTTATGGTAAGGCAAATGTGATATTCTGATTTGTAAGAAATATATGTTTGGTCATTCAGAAGAAAAAATGTCTATTTATCATGTATATTTGATCTTTATCCACAGTTCTTGTCTTATGACTCCCCAAGCTCTAGTTATTTCCTGGGCCATTAAAGCAATGGAAATACCTTTTGTCATTATATCGGGTCTCTTGTCCTCAGTTCTGTTAAAAGCTTCCAAGCCATAAATGTTTAAATTAGTGTCTTGCTATTCTTAATGAGGTTAAATTTTGGAAAATACCCAAGGATAAGAGCTAGTTACCAAGAAAACCAATGTGAATAGAGGTGATGATAAAGTCCTGCCCTATGATGAAGGCAGGGGAACTAGAGGTTGAGTTCAACTGCTCATGTGCAAATGACATGTTTATAGAATGAAGCCTCTATAAAAACCCAGAGGATAAACTTCAGAGAGGTTCTTGGTGAATATGTAACTAAGCAGCAAAATGACTAATCATAAATTGAGGAGTCCATGAATTTAACTAACATATAGTCAAGTTGCAGATAAACTTAACCTGAGAAACTCAAGTAATAGATTAAACCTGTTTTCCAGTGAGGCTCCAGAATGTGTGGTCAGTCTCAGAAGCTAAAAGACTCTCCTGTCTGTGCCACAGTATTTCCAGGTCTATGGAATTTTTCAAATACCTCACCTTCACTCATGCTGCCTCCCTGAATGTGTGCTTTGTCTATATGGCTCTGTAACTCATACAGTACAGTGAATCTGACAGAGAACATGTCTCAATAGTAAGACTTTTCCTGCTTCAAACATCCAGCATCCAGCTATTGGCTTTGCTTTGTGGTGAGCATAATAACCAGTCTATTCTGTGATAAACCTTGTGGGAATTAAGGAAAATAGTACTCCTCAAGAGGGCATGGAAGCCCTGTGCCTTTTCCCCAGAACTCGTCCTATGTACTTGTTCCAGTTGGCATTTTCTAAGTTATATTCTTTGTAATAAATTAGTGATCTAGTGAGTAAACGAATTTCCTGAGTTCTGTGTACCATTCTAGCAAATTAATCAAATCTGAGGAGGGAGTTCAGGGAACTCTAATTTATGGACAGTTGATCAGAAGCACAGGATTTGCAGCTATCACAAAACATCTGAAGAGTGAGTCATGGAACTCATATTCTTGGTCAGAAGCAAAGGTAACTGGGCTTGCACTGCTGTTTGAGGTGGAGGTTAGTCTTGGGAGACTGAGCCTTAACCTGTGGAGTCTGATGCTGTCTCCAGATAGGTAGTGTTTAAACCAATAAAATTTTCAGATACACTGCTGGTGTCTGACAATTGCTTGTTGGTATGGCAAAGCCTCTATACACCCTTGTTTGAATTAGTTACAAGCACCATACACAGTAAAGCAGTAGGAATTAAATTAAAATTTGAAGTCATTTCAACCTGAATTCAAATATTTTTGTCTTTGGCTATGCATTGAAGAGAGCTACAGTTTTCCACAGGTAATTGTTATCTAATATATGAACAAAATAGAAAGAAAACTAAAGAGTAGTGGTGACTATGGGTTGAAGCTATGTTAAGCAACAACTGGGCACCTAAACTATAAATCAATCCCTAACATTATATATAGAATGTCCTTGTTATTTAGCTGCATCCTTTGGAGGCTCCACCAGGGTGTGCCATAAACACTACTGTTTTAATGTAATTGCTGGAGGGACTCCAGAAATTTGATGAAATAGTGTTTAAAGACAGTTTCTTTAGAAATAAAGAAGGAAAAAGAGCATCATTAAGAAAAGATGTCAAGTAAAAAAAAATTAGGAAAATAAAAGTGAAATAAAAGTGACTGAACAAAAAGAAAGCAAGTACAAATATGATGCATCCTGGTGGACAAGTGGTTAAGTCAACTACCTCCAAAGGACACAGGCCACATAATCCCCCAGTTCAAGTGCCAGGTTCAGGGGGAAACAACTAGTGTGAATAACTAAGTAGAAATAAAATAAAATGCTTCTTCCTCCTCTCTCTTTCTGCCTGTCAGCCTATTTGCCTTTATTCCTGCCTGCATCTTTCCTTTAAAAAAAAACAAGTGCCAAAAGTGCCAATATAAAAAGCAACCCATTTCTATTAATTGCCATTAATTCTATCTCTACTCAAGAAATAGTTATTTTTTAATTCTGTGTGTGTGTGTGTGTGTGTGTGTGTCTATGCACACACTCAGATGTACCTATCATATAGGAACATGGGATATTCCCTGTCACCAGGCAATAAATAGTTATTAATTTGTGTCATTTGTTAAGTAAAATTTTCATCTTCATGTAGTCCAGTGCAGATATCAAGTGCAGTTTTAGCACCTTTGAAAGTCTGCATCTTTAGTTTATAATTTAAATACTCTGTAACTGGAAAGAAATAACAACTGTGACAAAAGATTTTTTTTTTTCTATTTTAAGTGGTGAGAATGTTTTTAAAAAGTCCATCTCTATTTTGAAGATACAGAGGCAATTATAAAACAAAAGAACCAAGTGTATGCTACAGAAAATGTAACAAATGATTTGGGAATTCAGAAGAAACAGGGAAAATTAGCCTGAATAAGAGATTCTGGGATTTAGAGTGGCAACAGATCATGACCTAGAAGTTAAGTTGTGAAAGTTTGGTGTGTTATAGGTGTAAGTATCTGGGAGTTCAAGAAATTCCATGAGAATGCCATATATAGAACAATCTTAAAGAAAATGAAGAATTACTGAAGATATCCAGTGGGGAAGGACAATGCTAAAAGTTCTCCGTATACAGGATAGTCTGTAAGAATGTGGAGGGACATAGGATTGTTCCTATGTATGCTCTTCCTTGAGCTCAAGGTTATTGCAAGTCCCTTCTAATTATCGATAAGGAAGTCTGTTTTCTGATAACTTTGAAAGAAGTAAGCAAAATAAGACATTTTTAACCAATTAACATAGTGCTTGGAATCTCAACCAGCAAAGATTAGTTACGGAACTTCTTTTTTTGTGTGACAGATCAGGAGGATGAAGCAGAGGGTGAAAATAAGAGTGATAAAAGAAAAGTTCCAGGCTGGGATAAAAAATACCGGCAGTAAAATTTTTGTAAAGGTACTAAATGGCAAATTTCTGCTTCTGCTCGACATGCTTAGAAACCCCATGGAGAAGAAAAAGAGTATTGGCTTCATTTTCAATTTGGAAAGTCTCCAGATTTAGTGGAGATTCAAGTCTATGGTTTGGAATTTAACTCCTGCTGAGACCCATATATCTCCTTTAGATGACTAGGTTTCTCTACTGATTTTCTAGAAAAATGTCACAGAAGAATCTAGAAGCTTAGAACTGAAATTTTTCTAGCATTTACTACTCAGTGTCAGACCCAGAATTTTTTCCACTTTTTCTAGTAATGGCTACTCATGGTCTCACTTAGATAAAAACCAAAAGGAATAGTCCACCATGAGAGTTTCATCCCAGTTGTTGGGCTGTACCAACTAAGAGAAAGATGGACATGAATACAGAGACATTGCTGACAGGAGCACATGGAACTAAACCCATCAAAGTGAGTTTAAGAAAGGACAGGCTCTTCTGTAACCTACCACGTTGAAAAGCCACCATATCCGTAAAATAAGCAAATGAAGTCATTTGACTGAACACCTACCTATCCTCAGAAAAACAGGTTTATTTGGTCATTTTTATTTTGTTTTGTTAGTTTGTTTTTTTCTGTAAGAGCTGCAATTGTATGTGTGCACAGTATATTCCTGGGAATTATAATGCTCTCAAATCTAGTATTTGCTGGTAAATTGCTGGATAATCAGCTTTTTCCTTTTTCTTCTTTAATAAGCTGCTCATTGCACTTTAATTTTCCTTTCCCTAAAGTTCTTTGTCATAAAAGATCCTCTTATCACCTTGTCTAGCTATGCTATAATATTTTATTTCTTATTCTCCTATCCTTTCTTCCTTGTTCTTTACCTACTATTTTTATTTCTGATCATGAATGGATCTTCTAATTCTGAAATACGCTTATGTTCAATTGGTCATCAAGTATCCCTTTTTTAGCCCTCAGTAACATGGCCAAGTGAATTCTTTTCTGTCTGTGTGTTTTCCTTTTTAAAAAATCATTCTGCTAATTTTTATGGTTTTCATTCACACTGCAGCCAGCCACGAAATCAGTTTCTGGATATTGTTTTCCATACAGTCTCTGAAGGATAAGGTTGTTTCAGCTATTTTCAGTAGAGTTCATTGCTCTTTCCTTATTTATAATAGGTGGATTGTTTTTAGTGTTCCTGTTTATTTACTTATTCTAGTGTCTATGTTAAATTCTTATTATAGTACTCCACATGTGACTTATGCATATATTAAAACATGAGATTTTCCTAAATTAAAGTGCTAGCATATTTAAATATACCAGTCCTTTTTTCTTACAATTGCTATTTTAAAAAATTATAATTTACTTCATGTAAGAAGTAATATGTTCTCTTAAAAGCAATAATGAATCCTAGACAGATCAAAATTAATTCTTATTCTGGATCAGTCATTAGTCAAATATTTTAACTTGCATTCATGTCTGCAAAATGGGTATGAAAATGCTGTCTCCCTATATGTTACAGTATTTAATCAATGATTTTATACTTTTGTATACTGTGTATTCATATATTAATAGGTTAATAATGCTTACTCTTATTGTACTTTAATAAAGTACATTGGGAGTTAATTAAAAGGAGTGTAATTTGTGCTTTTGGGAGGAAAAGTGCTATCTAAGTGTAAATTAGGGAGGGAAGTGGCAGTTAAATCTCTACAACATATCTATTACCACACATTTGAGGCTTAACTCTAATTACAGATTGGACATGTGAGCAAACAGCATCTGGGAGACTTCCACTTATTTCAGAAGGCCCTTCTTCACATCTATAAAAGAATCTATTCATGTAATAACCAAGATTATTAATAAGGCACTTTCTGCTCAGAACAAAAGGTTAGAGGGAAAAGCTTCTTTCAAAGTCGATAGTATTTATTGTTCTCTTTTGTAGACACTATCTACCCAACAAGTGTCATGAGAAAAAAAGTTTACTATTCAGTCCTTTAGACAGAGGAAAGCATTTTTTGTGCATTGATAACTCTACCCACAAAGGACATTTTCACCTGATGGAAGAGGGAAATTCTGTAGACAGATTTGTGCTTGTCTTCAAACCTTTCACCATCTGAATAACCCCTGAGGTTAAATAGCTGGTAGACATCTGTAGGCAGAAGTAAGAGAAATGAGATCATCAAGGAACAGTATCGTGCTTACAACATGTGGCGAAATGAGTGGCTCTTCACCATCTGTTATTTGTGTGTGTATTTTATTATGTAAATGTTCGTACACACTGCATTCTAAACAAAGGAACATTACTTCCACTTTGTTGGTGCTGCCAAGCTTGCGTATGTGTCCTGGAAAATGAAAGTGGCAGACAGAAAATTCAGGGTTCATCTAGAACTTGTGTCCCCACTCCTTTCACCAAGAGGGTGAGAGACTCTAAGCAGGTTTGATTCCTTTTCTACATCCTGTTAACAAATACAAAGCTTGACTGTGAATGGAAAACAATGTCTCCAGTACTTACAGTTATGGTCTAAAGCTTCTTTTGCTGGAGTCCACGGGAAAAAGACACTAGAAGCTAGGATGCCCTGGGATGGTTCCAATGTACACTAGTGATAAAGCCAAGCTAGAAAATAAATTTGGACAGAGAAAACAGGCCCTGTTCAATTTTCTCTCATCTGTTTAATTCCTGGCACATATCTCTGGGTCATGGGAAGGTTCTGGTGAGCTGCTGTCATTGTCTCCTCCCAAATAAGAGGGATGTGTGTGTGCATGTTTGGGAGGTATGAAAGTGAGGAGATTTGGGCGACACATATTCTGGTTTAAATTTTCATAAAATTACCAATTTAAATTGAAATGTAATTATCCTAACTGGCATCTTTTTGGCAGCAGCTTAAAAAAAAAATCCCTCGGCTTTACTGTACCAAGCAAAAGCCCAGAGGAGTCCTGACACTGGCCTTTAATCAAAAGCTGAAAAGACACAAAAGCTTTTCGATAATCTATGCCAAGCTATCTTGGACAGCACGGAATTGCCTGGAGCACCCTTCTGGTGGCATTTAAAACACCTGGTGCCCTTAGAAAAAAAATACATCTGTGTCTGCTATTTCTCCTTCTGTAATTCCCTTTAATCTCTCTCTCTCAATGCATTTTCCTATCTTTAAAAGAAGGGATGCTGCAATGACAATAAAATAAAGCAATTTTGTTTACCAAGAGAATGATACTTGTCATTGGCTATGCCTGGAGGTGACAGACTTCGTTGCCCATCTGCACAAACATTTCCTCACTGTTTATTTCATGTGGTTTAATATAATTAAACTATCATTGTGCTCATTGATTCAGCTCAAATTTTAATTTGATAATTGGGGAAAAGGTGTGAATTTGGAATGGAGACAATTAATTGACACTTTAAATGCACTTGGACAGAAATAATTTAAGTTACACCATACTTAGTGGTGACTTATACTGTTGTGTTTATGGAGACTCTTTTATTTAGCTCCTGTCATTAATGGATAGAGGTAAATAATGTTACTCAGCCTAAGTTCTTTTGATATTGGCAGTCGAATTCTGCATTTTGGAAATATTTTTGCGACCACAAACAATTCCATTCATTTCATAGTCGTTGGCTTTTTTAAAATAAAGACACTCTAACTTTGAACAACAATTTAATCATTCATAACCAGTCTCACTTATCTCTAATAATTATGCAGATTGTTTTGTAATTTTGTCAATAGACGGCCTGATTCTCATTCTCACAAACATCTTGCACAAATAATGAGAATAATAAAGACACGATTTCCAACTTAAATAATCATCTTTCCATATAATTTGAATAAAAGGGTGAAAAATAATTCATTCTTACTTATTTAATTTTTCTTCCAATACCAGTTTTTCATTAATTTTTTCCAAGGGAATTCATGTATTTTTGTGAAATTACTGAAACTTAAGAAGGAAGCATATTTATAGATAAAGATAAATTTTTGTGTTAATTATCTTCCATCGGGAAACAAATAAACTTTTGCACTTTTAAGAATTCAAGAACAAAAGTGAATTTGTTTTAGCAACTTGCAAAATCATCATTTTTACAGGAGTTCTTTTATTCACAGTCTGAAATAAATACTTTTAATCAAAACCAAAGCAAATTTAATTTTACAAAATGTTAACTATAAAAAATTATATCTGCAACACATAATGTTACTTAATAAGGATTATTAGTTGTTTCTACATATGTCCTGAGAGGATATGCTTGTAATGTAAAGAATTATAGCCATTGCTCTGCTTTTTAGTTAAAAGCTTATGCTCCTCTACCAATCTATATTCAATATTTTTAATATTCAGTGTAACCACGGATGAACCTAAGAAAGTTTTGGCAGGTCATTTCAGTTAAGCAACCACATTCTTTTTATTAAAGCTGGAAACCTCATTAAAATAGGCTCTGCGAAGATTTTGTAAACTCCAGCTTCAAATCAAGGTTGGCAATAATGCTCCAGAAAACCTTTTCATATAAATGTGGCTCTTTTGGCATTTTATGCTTCTGAAAGTAAGAATTTCTAAAGATCAGAAAGAGGGAAGAAGCTATAAAAACAAACAAGAAAAACCTCTTTAAATGCACCGAGCATGTTCGTGTATGTTTGGGTTACCCCCAAAGATATGTAACTCCCTTATCTTTTATTTCATGATGTACTTTGGGGCAAAATTCTCCAAAAAAAGCTTTGCTAAATCAACTAATTTGAAATTATAAAGAAAGAAAAACATAATCTGAAACATAACTTTTAACCATACTTAAAAAGAACCCTTGGTTATTGAGCAGAATTGGGGTCTTCTGAAAGATCAGAGTTTTAAGGCTAGAAGAGAATCTTTATATCAGCTATTCTGAAAACTCATTAACAGCAAAGGAGATTGGGACCAGAGATTAAAGACTATGCAAACATAACTGCTAGCAAGTGATGGGACCAAGATTATTAAAAAGATCTTTGACTCCCCTATGAATGTTTGTTACATATGACATTGTAATTTCAATATTTTTGGTTGAAATATTCTCAGTTTGACACATCTAACATCTAGATTAGCAAATCCTTTCCTGATTAGCACCATTTTTGTTTAATTTTCATTTTATTTTGTAGAGCAGCCAAATGTCACAAGTCTAGGTCCAAAAATAGCCTGATTTTCTGTAAACATAAATGACATTGATGCATTACTTTTAATATTATTTAGCTTTTGAATTCATCAATAACCTCTTTTCTTAATCTTTGTTGGTAATTAAGTCTCAGAAAGATCCTTTTCTTTATCTCCAGCATTTTCTCCTCTGTATTGAGAACATTTTTTCTAAGTTTATTAATCACATAGTATTATTTAGATAGAGGGAGATATTAAATCTTTAACTCACAAACAATGTTTACTTGGTAGGTACTTTTTTTTGGTTTTTTTTCTTGGGTTCAGACTCAATAGATCTTTAAAAATAATTCTTTTAGAAAAAATGGCGTCTCAAGTGATAGATTATGGTGGATTTTGTATAAAGAGAAAAGTCTGATTCTCATGAAGGAGACGTCAACTGCCTCAATTTGATTTCACTACAGTTCAACAGAATTAGTATCTAGCCCTGGTTTGAGTTTGTAGAGGGGTAAATATGATAGAGTTACTCATCTGAAACTGGTGGAGCAACTCATATACAAGTAGAAAACCTGCCACAGTATGAGAAAGGTACAAGTTAGAAATCAAAGTGGTTAAAAGTGCTGAACCAGTAACAGGAGCTAAAGTGATGTATTCATTTTTGTCTTTTTTCACCTGTGGAACAGGACTGTAGAATACAATACAATAATTTTGAATTAACATTTTTTTCAGGTATATCCTGGTGGCTTAGCAGGTAAGTTTTCAGTCTCCAGCTGGGACTATCCACATACATCCCAAGGACCAGGGTTTGTATCCTGGAACTGGGATCTGGGGAGGGTGGGGTAACAACTAAGATGAACAGTTAAATAGATCAATGTTTCTTCCTCCTATCTCGTCCTGCTTGCCTGTCTACTAACTTTCATTCTTGCCTGAATCTTTCTTAAAAAATTTTTAAGACACAATACCAAAATAAATTATGTAAGGAATGTATTTCTGGTTCTGTTAAATGTTTTTTTGTGCCTACTATTTGTGAAGAACAGTATCAAGCAAATAAAACAGTGAATTTGTGCAAGGAACAACAACTCACAGTTGTAACTATGATTTGGATATAAAAAATAACTAAGAACTGGAACTCATATTGTATGGGGATAATCGAGTAAGATATTTTTGAGCTATGAGGATAAATGCATGATGAGCAAAGAGAAATAATTCAATATAAATTCAGTGCCTAGATTAAGACATCAAGATAGTGAACATTTTTTAAATTGTTCATTGATATCTGTAATAGTTGCATGTTATCTACTACTTTACATGTGCATGCAGTATTTCTCAGCTTGCAGGAATATTAGGAACTGATTTTTTAAAAAACTGGAATATGTGGTTTCTCAAAAATCCTCACCTTATTTACAAAACTATTTCTTCAACTTAGAAAAATAAAATAAAAGTGATATATTCAGCAAATCGTGTTCTTAAATTTCAATGTTAAAAATAACCCAAAGGTGTGTTGAAAATACTTACTGTGGCTACTAAAAGATTATTGGAACTCATGCCAACTTTCCTCTAATTTTCAAAACCTTGACATTTAAACAGCAGCTTCTACTTAGTTATACTATCTTCTCTCTCTGTGTATTAACATTGGCCTGCTGTTTTACAGACTTTCCAAGTGTGCAAGAAATTTGGCTGAGTTAGCAGTTTTGTTTTAATGTATTCCTGGAAATTTTATCTTCAGCAGTTCTGGGTGCTTTCAGCAAGTGGTGAAAATGGATGTAGGTTTTCTAAGTCTGACGAGGTCGTGACTAATAACACCACTGGTTGCAAGAATAATCATGTAGCTACAGGTTCTTATGATAAATGAGAAATGGCATGCGTGTCAACTTGCCATCTTCCTCCCACTCTTTTACATCAGTTTCATTGTAATAAAATCAGGGGGGAAGATCTCTGGGCACTGAAGCTACTCATGGTACTTTTGAAAACCTTAATAATTGTACTGGCAGCTTGGAGCCTTATTAAACCAAGTGATGCAATGTGTGCATGACTTCTTTCCAAAGGATTGCCAGTGGCCACGACAAATGCTACGTACAGAAAGCATCACACAATGAGGATGAAACTCTTCTCATTCAATGTGTGTCCATTTACCAGCATTTCTGTTGTCATCAGAATGTTACATGCAGTCTTAAGGATGATTTATCTGAATAAATGGAAGGGGAACATTCACCACACAGGCTGCAAAGTGCAAGTAGATATTACATGTGTTTCCCTCTAATTGCTGTGTTCATTATCCATTTCAGAGATGATGTGATTTTCCACAACAGTGCAAGCAATGAGAGATGTCTATGTTCTCTCAAGCGACTGCTAGGATAATTTACAGAATGACAAGGTCAGCCCTCACTAAGGAATCAGCCTGCTTTTAGTAGTTGCCCAGTTCAGGTCCATCTACCAAAGCACATCAGGCTGCTAGTGTATTGACTTTTGCTTTCCAGGTGGAAAGGTTATTTTTTTGACCTTGTCTTTAGAGGAAAGACCCCCTCTCCCTGCCCTAAGTTCCCACTTGAGTTAAAAGTATGAAAATCTGAAACTGATGTGCAATTTAAGTTTTACTCCCATGAGTTCAGTTTTAGTTTGTTTTAGAATGAGAGTACTCTGATATGAAAGCTATTGTTTTATGTGTTAATAAGGATAAGAATAGGTTTTCTGTAGCTAATAGCACTCCTTTGAATCACTGCCTTATTTACAGTAGAGGAATGTCATAGATATCATATTTCATCGGCAGTGATAGCTTGAATATGTTCCATGAATAATTACAGTATCTTTTCATCTCCCTTTTTGTTATAGGAAACCTTTATAGTGAAGGCTTTTAAAAATGCAGTGGGAGTGTGTAATCCAAGCATCAAGTCTAACGAGAATTGTTTTGGCAAGTTCAGAACCCTCTCAAAATTCATGGGTTTGGGACTTCATATCTAATTGGAGCCTTTTAATGTTGGAATAGATTTGCTCTTAAAAAAACGTGTAAAGCTTTCAAGCAAGAGGGAAAAGATCTTTAAGAAATACTCAGCAGGATTCTGTGACATTCAAATTTTGTTTATTTTAAAACTGAAACTCCCATGTTCTTGTGTCTTAACATAAAGAAAATAAAAAAATGTGAATTATATACACAGCTTCAAGAATTATAAGGCTTTGAAAAATTCTTGTGCAAGAGTCTTTGTAAGTTGCTGTTGAGCCAAATATTTGAAAAATGTCTTGCGAGTGTCAGACATGGGATGGGGAATGCTATTCAACACATGACCCTTTGCTAGAAATTTTCTCCCAAGAATTGTGCCACCTGTGTGAAGATCTAATTCAGGTTTCTATTATCCTGATATTCACTTAGGCCAACCTGAGACTGTCTGTAGGTTTTCAGTGAGAGTAACTTTCTCACCTATTTTGAAAATATTTTCTAGTCCTAACTTTTGAATTTTCATATTTACCCAGGCAGCAGCATTGGTCATAATCAGGGATCAAATAAAAGAAACCTGAAAAAAAATATCCTCTGTGTCTCTTCTCAGTCTCTGTGCTTAGTGTAAATGATTCCCACATGAGATAACCTCAGTTAGTTAGGTGTATTGGATAGAAAGAATTCTTTCTAAACATTAAACTTAGAAGGTGTCAATGTTTACATAAACTTAGATCCAGAAGCATTGCTTCTTCTAAGTAAGTATGAAGCAAAATTTTCTTGACAGGGTCTATTAATTTGGGCTTTTATCAAACTAGGTCTCCATGATGGAAAGTATATTTATAAAGTAAGTCTGGAGTGAGTTGGCTCTCTGGTTATATGAACATTTACCTGACATCCATTTGGGAGTTTGATGTTTTCATTGTGATAAAGTTTATCATATTTAAACAAATTGTTCAAGCATTCTGCACTCTATCAAAGACATGTTTACCTATCTCTATGACACAAAGATTTTATATTTTTCAGCATATTAAGCTTTGATACTTAGTCTTATAATCTTTTAGAGCTAAGTGTGTATATATAGTTTTAGGTAAGAATCAATAGTGACTCTGCTCCCAGCCCCCACCCCCATGCCATATATGGGAGAATAGCTGCAACATTATTTTAGTAAAGACATTTCTCCCCATCATTAAAAGGTCTTTATTCTTTTTATTAAAAAATTATTTGGTCAATTGCATTTGAATATATTTCTGGACTCCATTATCTTGCACTGTTAGTCTATATTTTCTGCAATATTATATTCTCTTGATTACTATATATCTATAATAAGTCATAAAATTAGAACATTTAAGTTCTTCTCTTTCTTCCCACTTTTTAAAAATTGCTTTGACTATTCTTGTTTGCTTGCATTTTTATAAAAAGTTTAGAATGCTCGCCAACTTTTCAAAACCATGCTGGGGTTTTGATTGCGATTGCACTGAAATGATAAATTTAGAGAAAATAGATTTCTTAACAATAGAAACATCACCATATGCAATTAGCAAAATCATAAAATTAACATCAGTACAATACTATTAGATAATTTACAGACCTTATTCACATTTTATCAGTTGTCCTACTAATGCCCTTTTTTCTTGACTATGATGCAATACAGGGTCACACATCAGAGTTTGTTGCCATATCTCTTTTAGTCTTTCTTATTCTGGAAGCACCTCAGTCTTTTGTCATTTATGTCCTTGACACTTAAAGAATACTGGCCAGTTATTTTGCAGACTCCTAATTCTGATTTGTCTGAAACATAACAATAATTATTCATTTCAGAAAGTTATTCATTTTCTGAAAAACAAACAAACCCACAATTGATGCTGTCCTTTTTCTCAGTACATCTTAGTATGAGGTATAAGTTGTCACTTTCTCATTGCTGGTGATGTTAACGATCCTTGGTTAAGGGTTCTGCCACTTTTTCCACCACAAATTCACTCTTCAAAAAAAATTCATATGTATACTGGGTGGGGTATTTTTCCTCAGACTGGATATGTTCTATTAGTATGTTTTCAAATTTACTGATGTCTTTTTTTTTTTTTTATTTTATGTCTTTTAAGCCTATCCAGTGGGCTTTTTAAATTCAACTACTGAAATTTTTTGGTTGTAAAATTCCCAGTTTTCAATATTTACAGAGGTACCTTATGTTTTCTTTCATCCCAAGTCTAATTTTCTTTACATCACTGAGCATAACTATAGCTGCTGTTTTTAGGTACATTTCTAATAATTCCAACATCTATTAACTTGGTCTCTGTTTGTCATCTTATTCTTTGCTGGGTCACATTTTCCTGGCTGTTTATGTGTGAATAATATTAGCCTGTATCCTAGACATTCTGAGATTAGGTTGGGGAGAATCTGGATTCTGTTATATTACTTCAAAAAGTGTGGATGCTTTTCTTTTAGCAGGTAATCAACTTTGTCAGACTCCAAGGGCAAACACACAGTGGTTTAGAAATCAGATCAGTTGCTTAAATCAAAACTCTGAGCTTCTATTTGTTTATTTACTCCACTCAATGCATAGTTAAATGGTCAGTCAGAGACTGGACCTGAGTTTAAGCACAGAAAAATGAATTCTCTTTCTCTGGCTCTATCTTCTCTGAGTCTCCTCTCACTTTTTGCTAAGTCTGGTTCTTGGTGCTTCTTGCCATATTTCCTTTACTCAGAAATGAGTAGGCTTTCTATCAGTTTGAACCATCCATATAGCATTCTCATTGTGATTGAGGCTGCCCTCCTTTGGGAATGTCTTAACTCTTAGTGAACCATTTAATTATTGTCACTCATTTCAGCTCTCTTCATAGTCATACTTTTGGCAACTAGATGCCATATTTATACAACAGCACCTGGTGGGGGTCCAAATCACTTTTAGAGATTTAGGAATTAAGGTCAAGGATGCCTGTTTCTCCAATATGTCTTGAATTCTACCATATGTAATTATGTCTGTTCTTTAGTTATCAGGTGAATTGAATCAGAGTGGGGAAAAAGTAGCTTGCTAAGAGAGATAAGCAAAAGCACAGAAAGAAGCAGAATTGGCAGGCCCTGCTGGCCCAGGAGTAAGAAGGTGGCTGAGGCATAGAATATGTAAAGCTCAAGGGCTCAGGTTCACTACCTGGGACTGGGGGAAACAGTCAAAATAAATAAATCAGAATGTTTCCTCCTCTTCCTTTCTTAAAATATTCTTCTTCCTCCTCCAGGATCCTTCCTCAAAATACATAGATAAATGTAAACATAAAGTAGAAATCAAATTTGTTAAAAAATAAAGAAAAAACAGAATCTAGAAGTGGTGAGAGAATGGTCCCATTGTCTAATTATCTTCTAATATTCCTTCCAGTTCTATGACACCCAACTGCATTATTTTCTTTAACTTCTATTAGCACTTCCTTTCTTCTAATAAAAAATCTCCTTTTTTCTTAAGCTAAATTTTGTAATTTGCAGCTTTAAATATTCTGACAAATTCATATACTTTCCATATTACAAGTATTGCAAGGTATATGCAATTATATTGATGGGAATACACAGAACAAAGGAGTCAAGGGATGCTAAAATGACAGAAAATGGCTAAAATTTCTTAGTATTTAAAGTGAATTAATATTTAAAACATTATGTTAAAATTGTCATATAGTCGGGCAAGGATACTGTTAACTTGAACGTAATCAGAAGAAAATATTAAGAAAACCAAAAGATGGTAGCTGTGGATTTTCCCCCTCATTTAAGTAAACGCTAAATAAAAATGCTGACGTCGTCAGTTATAAACTCTATAAATTCAATATCAGTGTCTTGTCCTGGTGCTCAGTCACTACCTCAGGGTCAATCCCATTACTCTAATTAAGTTTCAGCTTAATCAATTTTATCTGTACTTAATAAAAAGAGGCATTTTTTCTAGATGTTCTGTTTTTCCAATTATACAACCACTAAGAAATCAATTTCTTAACAAAAGTTAAAGTAATATGATTTGAAAATGAATTACTCCCTGACAGAAGGACATAATGAGCCAGATGAAAAACAAGAATCTGTCTAACCGTCCCCCCAAATAAATATATAAATCTCTGCAAAAGCAAATCTTGCGATCTTTCGGATTTGTCAAACATTTCATGGATCTTCCAAAACATTTTGGCAGGATAATTCTCTAAAGCGATTCATTATCCATCAATTCATATTTCAATGTCACTTAATATTTGTTGAATATTCACAACATGCTAGCATTGCACAGCTGCTAAGAACATGCTTTTCTGTCTCTCAACCTCACACTGAATGTTTTTTTAAAGATGAAAAAATAACATATATTTTAAAACTTCTTGAGAAGATAGGAGGAATTTTGTTTAAAACACACAGCCTCCAATAATTAATATTCATACCTTATTAGGAGGATAGTTATTGCTTCTCAAAACACAGAAATATGCCCATTATTTCCATTTATATTTATATATGCACTTACATGAATATATATTATATGTAAATAATCATCTCTTATTTTATTTATAGAGGTAAATCAAATTTTAATTTATCTTTAATATTACATTTATATAGCTATACTTTTCATCTATGTATACTTTAATTAGGTCTTAAATCAACTAAAAATTATCTGTAATTTAATTTTTATCCACAAGCTAGTTTTTAAATCACTAGATATATGGGTAATTCCATTTCTTATAAAATACTGAAATTTTCTCTTTCCTCTTTCCATTTATATTTGTTCTTTAATTTGAAAAGTGCTACTATAAAATAGCTAACCTATCTATCTAAATTTATAGACACTTGATTCTTAGACTGATTTATTTTTGTTCTCTGACATATTAGATTGTGCTGAATTTGTTCTCTCCACCCACTGCAATAGAAAAAAACCCCAATTATTTTTCTTTTCTATACCGAAATAGATTAGAAGTGTGTAGTACCTGTAGGTATGTTACAAATATTATTGAATTAATAAATTCTCCAAGAGATGTATCATTTACTCTTTATTTAAATCTTAATTTCAAAATACAGCTCAATTTCAAATCATTTATATATTTCTGCTGTCTTATTTTTCCCCCATTTGAATTAAGATTTATTTCTCTTTGTTCAATCTTCCCATCATCCTGATGTTACAAGTCTACCTCTGTCTATTAAAAAAAACAAAACAACAACAACAACAAAAAAGAACTCCTGGCTTTCATGGAAATTCTCTGTTAATTATTTTTCCTTATACTTAACTCCTTTACCATGAATTTTTAAATAAATTTGTACATGATAAATTTGGGGAGTATAAGATAAACAAAATAAATTTCCTTGCAAAAATATTTAGACTTAGTAGCTTAGATGTTTGAATACTGATTTTGGTGTAGTTTCTCTAAAATTTTGATGAGTTCTAGAAGACTTCAACTAAGAAAAGGTATCAAAAATTAAATGCTAATATGAAATATACTTTCATATGAGCAAATGATAATGTTTTGTTGCATATCACTAACCTAAAAATTATAAGGGATAAGACAATACTGTTAGTTTTTATATGACATCATTAACTGATTTTTTAATAATAAAAGTGGAGATTCATAAAAAAACAAAACATGACATCTCCAAAGGACTAAGATGTTGGCTTTGGAAAATTAATTTAATTTGTTTATTATAGTGATTCATGAGATATAATTGATTCGATATGGCTCCAGAACATCCTATTTAGTCCTTCTTCTATACCAATATTATGGACTGCTACTTCTCCAAAAAAACAGAAAACATTAGGTGTGACATCTGGTTGCTTTCCTTTGATTCCCTTAAAATAAAATATGTATTTTAATCCAAAGCTTCTTGTAAATGCTGCATTTACCAGTGTGCTTTAAAGTGCCCAGTACATTTTAAATTAACATGAAAAAGAAACAATATTAATGAGCATCATAATTATTCAGTAATAGCCCCAAAAGCTGTCTTTCTCTTTTTGTTCTTGCTTGGAATTTCTTTTCACATTTTGAAAGAGAGAAAGTATGGAAAATAACCTTTTTTATTGAAGTTGGGTATGTTCTCTGAAGGTTGAAATATAAATCATATTAGCTGGAGTTTTAGTGAACAGATTCTCACAATGTTTTCTCAAAGGAGTATAGAAAAAATACTAAAAGATTGTGGTAATGATTTTGCATTTTGTATTTCTGTGACTAGATTGCTACTTTCTTTTTTAATTTTGCTGATATAAACAAAGGTGATGATAGTTTTATTTTTATCATAATCTGTTTTTTTCCTATTAATTCTTGACCTGAAAGTTTATGTAAAAATCAATCATTTGATCATAGGCAAATATTGCTAATATACTCTAACACATTATGCAGATCCATATCAGCATCTTTTTGTTAACTTGAATTGATCTAATTAAGGAATTCCTTCTTATTAAAACACATACTCTTAGAGAACATGGTTCATGGTCATACATAACTTTGCATACCAAGCACAAAAACAGCATCAGTATTATGGAGTAACCATGTCCACTGAAACATGTGGGGTTTGTTTTCTCCCAGGTAGCTAACTAGTAAATGAGTACAGTTACCTGAGAAATTTTTCCCAGATTTTTCAAATCCCGTGTTTCTGTTTCTTTGAGATGCTTGCAAGCATACACAACCATTTATATCTCTGTGATAATGTTCCTAAGTAGATATTATCAAAATGAAGTACAGCATGAATGATAAGTGGTAAGTTGGGAATTAATTTTCTCTTTATTTGCATAATGTAATATTAGAAAGATCACTAGTTTGGCTTAAAATATCTATTTTCTAGATTCTCTTTTGTTAATCTGCTGTGCAATTATGTGAATCAGTAAACTACCATGGTCTGGAAAAGGAAAAAGATGGTTTATGTTATCCTTATGATCCTGCTCAATTTTGGTATCTTAGGTTAAAATTTCATTTATCTGTTGTCTTCCATTAACTGTTGCATTTGAACTCTCACTACTTTACTGAAAAAGATTAGAATTCATGCACCAATTGCCTCTCTGTAATGAGATAATTTTGTTATAATCTTAGAAACCTCTGTCTTCTGTAGGATAATAATGATAACAATAAACTGCTTCTTTATCTTATTTTGTTCCTGTAAATTTTATTTATTGGCTTTAAAAAATTAACAAGTTTAACTCTACCCATTAACTTTATCCATGATTATAAACAAAGTCTCACTATTAATGCCAATAAGAGTTACTCTTTTCTGAGTGTGTAAATGCTAAGGATGATGAGGTGAGTGATATTTTTATGTGTATATCAGCATTCCTATTCCAACCATACATTATCCCATTTCCAAGGTAGTACTTCAAAGAAATATTGAAGGCATTGAATCATTCACCTTTTCTCAATTAAAAAAAAATTAGGCTATAGTATGTTAAATCTAAAACCCTATGTGTCACAGGAGAAACTAGAAGTTTACAGAATAATATATTTACAAAGACATCATAGAAATTAACAACTATAGAGTAGTAATTTAATTTTAAAATAGAAATGGAAAGTCTCTAAAAAGTGAATTTTGACAGGATCAGAGATGAGTATTTTTTCCTAGTCTTATTCTAATTTTTATTACATAAAACAAGCATACCACATATATCATCAGAAATTTTACCTTCAGTTTTGGAATTTTTCAGAGATAATTGTGTCTATGATATCATGGGCATCTTTGACCAACTCCTTTCATGAGTTATATTTTCTTTTATAGCCTATAATTTCTAAAAAGTAATAGAAGCAGCAACCTCTATAATTATCGCTATAAAATAGTTTTATATCCATGTAGATACAGAAAAATAAAAATTTTAAAAGATAAACCATCAAAATTGTCTTAATTGTGTTTTGCTTTTTTTATCAATCACATTTTAAACCAAGGCTCAAATAAATAACGTCAGCTAGGAATCACAAGTCATACTTCAAATTACTATTTTTTTTTATTTAAATGGCTTATTTCTATACCAAAATGGCTGCTTGTGCCAAATATTTTGGAAGATATTTCCTAAGGAGCTTGAAATGTTTAATTTTATAGTGTAACAACTTGTTAATACTGCATTGAGAACTGGGATACCGAGGTTTTTGATGACTTCACATAGATTACAGTGATGGGGAGAGATGCAGGTATTCCAGAGAGTTAGAAATGCATAATTCAAAAATTGTAATGAAATATATATGAACAGTGAGAAAAAGTGAAAATTCAAGGTTGAAATGTTGTTTCTCATCTGCTTAAGTAGATGCATGGTCACTCAGAAATCAAAGAAATATGAAAGATGACACAAATTGATGTCAAGGAAGAAAAGCAATATTGAATATAATATTTTGCTTTTTTTTTTCTTTTATTTAACTTTCCCTTAATTTTCTTATTCTGGTAAAATAATAAAAATTATAAAAATTTACCATCTTTGTCATTTTAAATGTATGGTATTAAATATATTTATAATGTTCTAATACCATTGCCACCTTCCAATCTATAACTATTTGTATCTAGAAAATCTAAAACTGTGTATTCATTAAATTCTTGCCCTGCAGCCCACGATAATCCCCATTCTACTTACTGTCTTTATGACTTAGACTACTCTAATACCTCATGTAAGAAGAATCATGCAAAATTTGTCTTTATTTGTGATGATTTATTTCATTTAGCATAAAACCCTAAAGATTCACTCATGTTTCAGAAATTCTGTCCCTTCTTCTGAAGTTGAATAATATTCCATTATATGCACATATCATATTTTGCTTATCTATTCATCTGTCAATGGACACTTGTGTTACTGCAACATTTTATCTATTGTAATTTATACTGCTTTTAAGATGTGTATATGAATGTTTCTTTGATACACTATTTTTCATTCTTTTGGGTATCTACCCAGAAGTAGAATTTTGGATCACACTTTTAAAGTCTGGTGGGATCACCATGTTGTTTTCCAACATGATTGTATCATTTTACATTTCCACCAATAGTGCACAATGGTACCAATTTTTCTACATTCTTGCAACATTCATTTTTTCAAATTTTCATTGTTTGATAGTATGTGTCTGAGTGGTTATAATGTGGTGTATTATTATAGTTTTGATTTGAACTGACGTAATTAGTGTTGCTAAGGATGTTTTTATGTGTATTGCTCACATGTATATTTTCTTTGGTGAGACATATATGTCTATTCACGTTCTTAGTAAATTTTAAAATTAGATTATTTGAACTTTTTTATTGTTGAGTTTTAGAAATTCTTTACAAATTCTAAGTATTATTACCTTATCAGATACATGATTTGCAAGAATGGAAATCTTGGAAGAGTCCAAGTTGGGAATCTGTTAGGATCCCAGATTCCCTTCCTCCCCACATAATTAAGAGCTATTATTTTGAATATACAAAAGCTAAGGAAAAGTGGGCCCAACAATTGCACAGATGGTGGCAGCAACTGATACCACAAAAGTGGGCAAAAAAATCAGTTTAAGCACCACCTCAAGGTTTCAAGTTTCTGAGGTCTAGGGTAAAAAAAATCAAGCCATGTTGAAAGGGTGGAGCCTTAAGAATAACGGCCTCTCTGAGTAAAAAAATACTCCAGCATCAGTCATGGACTGGGGGAGGGGGATCTCAGACAGGGCAGAAAGAGGGCCAACACCCTGGTAAACACAGTCAAAGTCACAGCTCCTGAGAAAGGTATACACATGACACTCCTCATAGCAGAAAGCAGGTAGAGGAGATACCTGTCCCCTTCAACCGTTACTAAATGGGACTACAGGACTCACCCACCCAGAAATTCCATTCCCAGACCTTAGGATGCAGATACCACCCTTTGCTAGAATTGCAGTCACTCTGGAGGAAGAGAGTCTCTCAGAAGGGAGGAAACTTCAATAGCTACAAGCTAGTACTGCTCAATGTGCAGAGTTAGAATTGAGCACCATTTGCTGATTGTGGGCCATAACAATCCACAGATGGACATTACTATTCAGAACTTTGACTAGGGGAAAGTTCTGAATCCTCCATGCAAATTACAACCTTGTAGGCTAGATTCTCTGATCTCAACACAGGGTCCAACTTAGAGTTTCAACAAATCTGACCAGTGGCGACATACACAATGAAGGTAAACCCAGTGTTCAAACCAAGATTTAGTCCTATTCAGGGCAATTTGAAATCCTAACACAAGGCCATTACTTCAGGGAAACCTAACCCACAGAAATAAAAACAGATGCCAAACAGAGCAAATACACATTGACATATATGTGAAATGATGGCTCCAATTAAAACCTCAGGGGAAAGCCTGAATGCAACAGGCATGTGCATATTACCTGAGGATGAATTTAGGGCAACAGTGATAAGCATACTCATGGAAATCAGAAAAAACACAGAGGAAGAAAGAGAAAATATATACAACAGAGAGAGGATATGAAGCCACTCAAAACAGATGTCAAGTTGCTAACGCAGTAGGTGAACAAAAGAACTCAATGAATGCACTCAAGAGTAGGATGGATGAAGACTCCAAGAGAATGTGTGAGCTAGAAGATAGGACAGAGAAATGCATTCCAATTAACCAGAAAAGAGGGAAAAAATGAAAAAAAAAAAAAGACTACATATGAAACCTATGGGGTAGCATCAAAATGAACAACATTTGCATCATAAGGGTACTAGAAGAAGAGACCGAAATGGGGTTACAAATTGTGTTTAAAGAAATAATATCCGAGAATTTCCCCAACGTGAGGAATGAAGACCTTCAGATGCAGGAAACTCAAGGACTCCCAAATCAAAGAAACCCAAACAGACCTACATAAAGACACATCGAAATACAAGACAGAATTTTAAAAACAACAAGACAAAAATGAGTCACATACAAAAGAATCCCAAAAGATTGTCAGTGGTTTTCTCAGCTAAAACTCTAAAGTCAGAGGGAATGGAATGGTATATTCAAAGTACTTAAAGAAAATAATTTCCAACCACAGATATTCTACCCTGCTAGATTATTTTTAAAATTGAAAAGATAAAAAGCTTTTCAGATAAGCAGAAGTCAAAAGGATCATCACCACAAAACTCACTCTACAAAAATTACTAAACAAAGCTTGACAAAATGTAAGTAAAATGCATTTAAAAACAGCAAGAGAGTAAAATATAAAAAAGTTGGGAGGAGGAGAGGAGAATAAAAATGTTGATGTTTAGAATAACTCAAGACTATTTTGATTTCTAATAAAAAACAGGAGATAAACATACAATATCAAACACAAGCCTCAGGGTAACCTCAAAAACACATCTCCAGCAAAAAAGAAAAGAAAAAGGGAAACCAATCACAACGTAAATGCATTCGACCTACCGAAGAAGAGAAAGAAAAATAGAGGAACTGTCTAAAAAAAACCCAGAAAACAATGAACAAAAATTCCAATAAATAGTTATATATCAATAATCACCTTGAATGTTAATGGACTGAGCACATCAATCAAGACACAGTGACCAAATGGATTTACAAGCATAACCCAACCATATGCTGCATTCAAAAAACTCACCTTCTTTCAAAAGATAACATAGACTCAAAGATAATGACTTGAAGACAATTCTACAGTTGAGTGACAATAAAAAAAGCAAGAGGAACTATACTTGCTATCAGATAAAATAGACTGCCAACTAAAAAGGATAATAAAAGAAAGAGATGGACATTATTTAATGATTAAAGGGTCAAACCAGTAAGAGGACATAATGCTTCTTAATACATATTCACCAAATGAAAAAGCATCAAAATACATAAAGCAACAAAAAACACATAAAGCTATAAAAAAGTTTTAGCAGAACTAATGAGAGACATCAAAAGCAACACAATAGTAGTAGGAGACTTCAACACCTTACTTATAGCAATGGACAGATCAATCAGGCAAAAAATTAGCAGGGAAAGAACAGCTTTAAATGACCAAATGGATCAGGATTGGTCTAATAGACATATACCAAATTAATTCAAGGACTACAAAATATACATTCTTCATTAATGCCAAATATGAATAGAACAAAAGAAAAAATTAGTAAAAATAAATAGAAAACAAAAAGGTAATACAAAAGATTGATAACCAAAAGTCAATTCTTTGAAAAAATAAGTAAAATTGATAAAACATTGCCTAGACTCACAGAAAAAAGAAAATTCATAACAAGAATGAAAAATAAAAGGGGAGAAGTTAAAAAAGATACCACAGAAATATAAAACATCATAAGAGAATACTATGAGGAGCTCTGTGCCAATAAATTGCACAACCTCAAGGGAATGGACAGATTTTTAGAAAAATATAGTCTGCCATGATTGAACCTGGAAGACCTGAACAGAGCTATCACAAGCAAGGAAATTGATGAGATGATCAAAAATCTCCCTAAAATGTAAAGCCCAGAACTGGATGGCTTTACTAGTGAATTTTACCATATCTTCAGAGAAAAATGATTATCTATTCTTCTCAGGCTCTTCCAAAATATAGGATAACAGAGAGTATTCCCAAACACTTCCTATGAGGCTATCATCACACTGATATCAAAAGCTGATAGACATGTGACCAAGAAAGAAAATTTAAAGACTAATATAACCGATATCATAGCCAATATCATATCTAATGAACATGGGTGGCAAAATCCTCTATGAAATATTAGCAAATCAAATCCAACAATACGTCAAAAGGATCAGCCATCATGACTAAGTGGATTTATTTCAGGGATGCAAGAACGGTTCAACATATATAAATCTACAGTGTATTACACCATTTCAACAAGAGCAAGGAGAAAACACACATGATCATATCAATAGATGCAGAGAAAGCTTTTCACAAGATTTGACAGCCATTTATGATAAAAATCCTCCATAATATGGGATAGAAGGCACATATCTTAACATAAAAAAGGTCATATATATATAAAGTCCACAGCCTACATCATACTCAATGGCAAAAAGGTTTTCCTCTAAAGTCAGGAACAATGTAAGACTGTCCACTCTCACCATGGCTGTTTAACATTTTACTAGAGGTCTTAGCCTGAGCAATTGGACAAAAAGAAGAAATAGAATCCAAATGGGAAAGGAGGAAATAAAACTATCACAATTGGCAGATGACATGATTATATATGTTGAAACCTTAAAAACTGTCAAAAAACTAGTAGAACTAATCAATGAATACAGTAAAGTGACAAGCTACAAAATCAATGCACAAAATGTATTGAATTTTATATGCAAAAACACTAAAAGAAATGAAATAAAGAAAACCACCCTATTTACAACAGAAGCAAAAAGAATCAAGTATCTTGCAATATACCTAGCAAAGGAGATAAAGGACCTGTACAATGAAATTTATAAGTCCTTCTGAAAAGAATAAGAGGAAGATACAAAGAGATGGAAAGGTATTCCCTGCTCATGCCTGGGAAAAATAAGCATAATTAAAATGACAATGTTACTTAAGCAATATACAGATTTAATGCAATTGCCATCAAAATCTCATGGGCATATCTCATGGAAATAGAACAAAAAAATTTAAATTTGTATAGAACAACAAAAGACCCAAATAAGCAAAGTAGTGAAGAGAAAATAACAAAAATCTGGAGGTATCACATTCCCAGATAATAAGCTATACTGCAAACCATCATAGCTGTATGGTCCTGAAATAATAACAAAGGCACAGATAAGTAGACTATAGCTAAATTGCCAGAAACTGACTCACTCATATATGTTCAATTAATTTATGTCAAGGAGGTAAAAGTATATGATGGAGAAAGTAAAATGTCTTCATTAAACAGTATTGGGAAAACTGGACCTGCAAAAGAAAATTGAAACACTAGACCACTAGACCATGAGACTAGACCACTCTTAGCACAATTTACAAAAATAAATTCAAAATGGACTAGAGATTTGGAGGAAGCCATAAAATTCTTGAAAGAAAACTTAGGAAAGACATCCACCTTAGAGAGCTCTTTGGGGAATCAGCATTAAGGGAAACAAAAGCAAAAAAAAAAAAAAAAAAAAAAAAACACATGAAATTACATTAAACTAAAAAGCTTCTTCAAAGTGAAAAAACACATCACCAAAACAAAAAGACAACATACTAACTGGGAGAAGATATTTGTGTTTCGTATTTCTGATAAGGGCTTACTATCCAAAACATGCAAAAACTCATATAACTCAATAACAGGAAAATCCAATCAAAAAATGGGTAGAAGAATTGGAGAGCCATTTTGCCAAAGAAGACATACAGATAGCCAACAGACTCATGAAAAGAAGTTCCTGCTGGCTATCTAATAGGGAAATGCAAATCAAAACAATGAGATAGCACCTAATACCTGAGAGATTGGCTATTATCCAAAAGTCTGGAAACAATAAATGTTGGCAAGGATGTGGAGAAAAGGGAGCATTTTTACAGTTGGTGGAAGTGCAAATAAGTGTGACCCCTATGGAAAGAATTATGGAGATTGCTCGAAAAGTTAAATATGTAAATCCCATATGGTCCCCCATCCCACTTCTGGATATTTATCAAAAAATTACATAGTCATTAATTAACAGAGATTTATGCACACCCATGTTTATTGCAGCTCTTTTCACACTACCTAAGAACTGTAAACTATCTAAGTTCTCATTGTCGGATGAATGGATGAAGAAGACATGGTATATATACATAATGGAATACTACACATCCCTTAGAAGATATGAAATCCTGTCATTTGAATCAGCATAGATGGATCCAGAGGGGATTATGCTAAGTGAAATAAACCAGAAAAAAAAGTCAGATGCCAGATGATCTCACTTACAGGTAAACTCTGAAGAGACAAAGCAAAGGGAAAGACAAAACAAGACCAACCTTTGGACATCGGCTACAGAACTGAGGTTACTAATAGCCAGGATGCTTGGGGATGGTGGGGCAAGTGGTGGCAAAGTCCAATGGACAATGATGAACTCTTTGTAATTTGGTGGAGTACAGGCTATATGGACACATATTTGAGGAATGGAGCCCTACGCCCCTCAGTTAATCTAACTGGAGAATTATTTGTAATAATATCAATATTCTACTGATCTCACCTGACAATGGCCTTAATAAGCCTTAATGTAGTAATTACAGCTTTATATACACTATATATATGAATTACAACCCAACGAGGCAAATGTATCCCTGACATTAACGATATCAAACCATCCTTTACATGAAAAAATAGCCTTATCACCCTACACCTCATTCCCTTTCTAATATTAAGCCTCAACCCTAAATTAATTTTAGGTTCTCTCCTAGTATAGCTTAACAAAAACATCTGATTGTGAGTCTGATAATAGAAGTTCACAGCTTCTTAACTACCGAAAAAGTATGGAAGAACTGCTAACTCATGTTTCCATGCCTAACAGCATGACTTTTTCACACTTTTAAAGGATAAGAGATATCAGTTGGTCTTAGGAACCAAAAAATTGGTGCAACTTCAAATAAAAGTAATCAATACGTTTACTTCTCCAATGCTTATGACACTAATTATTCTCATCAAATCTATTTTATTAACACAAACAAAAGTATATCAGACTAATCTCTACCCTAAATACATCAAAACCACTATTTTCTATGCCCTCATTGTTAGCCTCTTTCCTGTAATTGTACACATCAACTATGGCCAAGAAGCCATTGTATCAAACTGACACTGAATCACCATCCAAACTATAAAACTAGTTATAAGTTTTAAAACAGACTATTTTTCGATCATACTTATGGCAGTGGCATTATTCATCACATGATCTATTATAGAATTTTCAATATGATAAAATTACTCAGACCCCTATATTAACCGCTTCTTCAAATACCTATTAATATTCTTAATTACGATAATAATTTTAGTGACAGCCAACAACCTCTTTCAACTATTCATTGGTTGAAAAGGAGTCATATTATATCATTTCTTCTAATTGGCTGATGATTTGGACGAGCAGGCACAAACACTGCTGTCCTCCAAGCAGTCCTATATAATCCTGTTGGAGACATCATATTCATCATATCTACAGCATGATTCTTCATATATTCCATCTCATGAGAAACTACAGCAGATTTTTATTGCAGAATTAATCAATCAAAACCTACCACTACTAGGCCTCCTTCTTGCAGCAGCTGGTACATCAGCCCAATTTGGACTATACCCATGACTTCGCTCGGCCATAGAAGGTCCATCCTGTTTCAGCCGTACTCCACTCAAGCACTACAGTCGTCTCAGGCATATTTCTACTTATCCGATTTTACCCTTTAATAGAAAATAATTTAACAATTCAAACAATAATGCTATGTCAAGGGGCCTTAACAACACTATTCACACCAATCTGTGCCCTCACCCAAAATGATACTAAAAAAAACTGTAGCCTCCACTTCAAGCCAATTAGGCATAATAATAGTGACAACTGGAATAAATCAACCCCACTTGGCATTCCTCCATGTCTGTACCCACACTTTCTTTAAATTATACTAGTCCTCTACTCCAGATCTATCATTCACAGCCTCACAGACGACCAAGATATCCGAAAAACAGGCGGCCTATTCAAAACAATACCACTCACTACAAGCGTGCTAATCACAGGGAAACTTTCCCTGACAGGAATCCCATTCTTAACAGGCTTCTGCTCTAAAGACCTCATTGTGGAAACCTCCAACACCCGAGCCCTTGTTATTACTCTCATTGCCACCAACCTGACTGCTGCATACAGTGCGGGATTCCTCTATTTTGCATGCCTTGGATCATCTTAATCCCACCTCTTAGTTATTATTAATGAAACAACCCTATATTAATTAATTCTATCAAGCACCTCCTTTTTGGAAGCATTTTCACAATAATCCTACTCTCCAATAACATTCCCCCAGTAACCATCCCTTAAATAACTAGGCCAGGATACCTGAAAGTCACAGCCTTTATTATTACAATCTCAGGCTTCATTTTAGCTGTAGAACTAAACCCAATAACACAAAACCTCAAATTTAAGAAGTTTCAAGCATGTATAAATTTTCAAGTCTCCTCAGCTACTTCCCAATCATCATACACCACTGACCCCTCAAACCAGTCTCTCAGTAAGCCAAAAATCTGCATCAATATTACTAGACTTTACCTGAATAGAAAATGCCCTACCAAAAACAATTTCACAATTCCAAGTAAAACTATCCACCACTACCTCTAATCATAAAGACCTCATTAAACTTAATTTTCTTCTCTCTCCTCATCTCACTAGGAGTAGCAATAATCATGATTAATTTCCACAATTAATTTCTATTACCACTAACGCCCCAATGACTAGAGATCACCCTGTTACAATAACCAGCCATGTACCATAACTATGTAAAGCAGCAATTCCTTTGCCTCTTTACTTAAAAAACCCCGCATCTCCTGTATCATAAATAACCCAATCCCCCTGCTTATTAAAATTTAATGCAATCTCCAACTCCCCCTCCTTCATAATATAACCTACCATTAATAATTCTATTAAACCAAAAAGAAGCACACCCATTACTGTTCAACTCGAAATTCAAACTTCAGGATACTCCTCAGTAGCCATGGTAGTTGTATAACCAAAACCCACTAATATACCACACAAATGAAAACACTACCAATCCTAAAAATGATCCATCATAATTCAATACAATCCCACATCCAAACCCACCACTAACAATTAACCCATACTCCATAAATAAGAGAAGGCATTGATGAAAAACCAACAAAGCTTATCACAAAAATAGCACTTAAAATAAACACAATATATGTTATCATCATTATTCTCACATGAAATCTAACCATGACTAATGAAATGAAAAATCACTGCTGTAATTCAACTATAAGAATATTAATAACCAACATCCAAAAGTTGCACTCACTAATCAAAATTATCAATAACTCTTTCATTGATCTACCTGCCCCCTCAGACATCTTCTGATGGAACTTTAGCTCTTTACTGGGCATATGTCTAATATTACAAATTCTTACATGCCTGTTTCTAGCAATACATTATACATCAGACACAATAACTGCTTTCACATCCCTTCTACACATCTGTTGAGACATAAATTACAGATGACTAATCTGATATCTGCATGCCGATGGCGCATCAATATTTTTTATCTGCCTATTCCTACACATCGGACAAGGTATCTACTATGGGTCTTATATATTTATGGAGACGTGGAATATTGGTGTGATTCGCCTCTTTGCAGTAATAGCCATTGCATTTTTAGGATACATGCTTCCTTGAGTACAAATACTATTTTGAGGTGCAACCGTAATTGCAAACCTATTCTTGGCCATCCCTTACATCAGCACAGACCTTGTCCAATGAATTTGAGGGGTATTTTCTGTAGATAAAGTAACACTCACCTGCTTCTTCACATTTCACTTCATCCTGCCATTGACTGTTGCAGCACTAGCAGGAGTACATCTACTATTCCTCCATGAAATAGGATCTAACAACCTGTCAGGCATTGTATGAGACACAGATAAAATCCCCTTTCACCCCTGCTGCACAATTAAAGACATTCTAGGAGTTCTACTGCTCATTCTGCTCTTAACTCTTCTAGTCCTATTCTTACCATATCTCCTTGGAGACCCTGACAATCATACCCCACCGAATCCCCTAAACACCCCCTCATATCAAACCAGAGTGATATTTCCTATTCGCTTATGCCATCCTACCATCAATTCCTAAAAAACTGGGGGAGTAGTAGCCTTAGTGGCATCCATCTTAATCCTTACAGCTTTTCCTCTCCTCCACACATCCAAACAATGAAGGATAATATTCTGCCTTCTACGCCAACGCTTCCTCTGACTCTGGTTGCAGACCTACTAGTACTAATATTAATTGGAGGACAACAAGTTGAATATCCATTTATCACCATTGGACAGCTAGCATCTGTAGTGTATTTCTTAATTATTTTTGAGTTCATACCACTTGCAGGCCTAGCTGAAAATAATTCCATAAAATGATAAAAGCCACTGTAATATATTTATATTATATAAGAAAAGGAGAATTAATACTCCCTAAGGCAACAAAGGAAGAAGTTACAACTCCACCATCAACATTCAAAGTTGATATTCTATATTAAACTACTCTTTGAAATTATTTATATGCTTATATCAGAAACATAATTTTACACATACTTAGAATCCCTAGTACTTAGAATCCCTAGTGTTATGTATATCATACATAAAATTATCTACCCCATACATATCAAACAGTACATAAAATGATAAAAGTACATAATGTGCATCACACATCAAATCACTTACCCCATGCATATAGGCAAGTACATCAAATTATAACAGTACATACTACATATGTACATTATACATTAAACTATATACCCCATGCATATAAGCAAGTATAATAGATCATTGAAGTATATAGCACATGAACTACTTGAATGTGCATACCCCTTTAAGTCATATGGGGAACATTCACTTATGGCTTTATATTTATTTGTAAAACAAAGTTACCTTAATAAATACTTTAAAAAATAAGAAAAAATAGATACTGTCTGACTAGAATGAAGTCCTGAGACTTGGTAAAGGATGAGACAGATACACGGCATAAGGGCCATATGAGATAATCTGATAAATCCTGACGGTGTCTTCCAAGGTCAAGGAAGAGCCATCAACACAATAAAATCTGTGTTGTGGCACACCTTAGTGGTGGTTTGGTCACCCACCTCCGGCTGAAGCACAGTCTACATGCATGCCAAGGATCCAGGTTCATGTTCCAAGCCAAGGAGAACAACCAAAATGTACAACTAAATAAAAATAAGCAAAGAGCTTCTTCCACCTCAGTCAATCAATTAGTGAATGTTGATGTTGAGGAGACAATTTTATCTGTGGTTCCTGAGCCAGAGATAAAGGTTGCAAGGCTTTAGTACATGGATGGTAATGGAAATTTTGAATATGGATTAAAAGGATCATAAAAGGAGATTGCACAAAGAAATTCTTAAGAGATAAAAATTATCAGAAAATTTTGTTTTATCACAAAAGTCACTTTTCTATTAACAATTGTGAATTTATACTGAAACCAAATTTTCCTTTTCTCCAGTTTTATTTCATAACTTACATGCAGATACTAGAAGACATTAGGGTTAATCTAGTTTGAGAATTTTTTTCTGTTGTAATACAATGATAGAAGTGTAAGCGAATTAAAGGGATTAGCAGGGATGTTTAAGGAAATAAATGAAAAAGGACCAAATACAAGTAGAAGGTAAGACTGAGACAATGAAAAGGACCAATATAATCTTAAGAATATAACCATAGTGGATACAATTGGAAAAATAAGAGACTGGAAGGAGAAGTACTTATGAGAGAATATCTGCTTAAATCTTTGATTCTAGAGCTGATGTATTTACTAGGATGAAAATTTCTAGGATATGACCTTGGGAATGAGTGAGAGAGAAGTCATTCACTGGAGATTGTGTTCAAAGAAGAAAAAGACCTCATTGTTGGTTAAATGGATCAGCCATACGAAAGTTTGAAATCACTCCGGATAATGGGATATCTTAAGGGGAAAAGAGGTCGTGTAAATAACAAAGTCTTCAGTGAATAAGAGGAGGTGAACTGAAAGTAGGTGAAGAGACTGGGACCTGAGTTTCAAAGAATGAAAGTTCTACATGAAGGTAGGATTGCAGTGTGAAATAAGATAATGAAACTCACTTGTGGACTCTGACATCAGTAACTTGTAAAAAAATATAGAGCCGCTACTGGAGGGGGATGCAGGGAAATGTCTCCAGGAAATCAGTGTTTAGTTAAGATAGAAATGCTGAGGACGAATTTGAAGACTATCAGGGAAGAGCAACAGTGCTGAAGAGCAAAACAAATTTTTTGCTAGGAATGAACAATTTTCACAAAACCTATAGGAGAATAAAGTTTGGCATTTTACATTATGTATTACCTACCAACTTTTATGAACCAGTACTGATAATCACACATGTGTTCACTAAAGGCATAAGTACTTAATATAAGACTACTGTAGCTTTGTGTTTCCATATGAATGAATGAGGAATATAGTTCTCAGCAACAAGAGCAGTGCCTGTGTCTTTCTTGCTCTCCTTGAATAATGTACCTTCAATGTGGAAAAAAAAAAAAGGATAACTTTGTGAATAAAGGAATATTTTGAGTGGCAGAAAACCCTCCAAAGATGTATTGCTTTGAATTAAAACACAGACATCACTGACAATTTAGGTATGGGACAAAAAAAAGCATATGTTGCAAATAAAAGTTACAAATAAAAGTCTTTGCCACTAATAAACTTTCATTTTATTATCCTAATTCATTTCCCTAAAAGGCTTTTGCGATTTTATATTTTCATCTCCAGCTCACAAGTACTGTATTCTTATTCATTCATTCACACATATCATCAGCTCTCAATCAATGCTGTAAAGCTATATCAAAGAAATGCATTGCCATGTAAGAAAAGTGATTTTCCCATGTAATCCAATAAAATTTCCTCCATAATCTAAATCCTTTTAGAGTCAGTTATGCTAAATAAACCATACATTGTGAGTGGCTGTCTGCCATCTGAAATGGTTGCTTTATAATCCACACTTGCTATCATCAAAAGGCTTAACCTAGGTTGCCTTAAAAACTTTTGCAGTCATTTTAACAAGAACTATATTCATCTATTTTTTTATGTATTTAATTCATTTATTTATTAAAGGAAAGGCGCAGGCAAGAACAAAGGAGAGTCAACAAGCAGGCAGTTCATCTTGGTTGGATCCCCTGGTCCTGGGACCCAAACCCAGGTCCTTGAAACATATGTGGACTATGCTCAACCAGAGATGGCAGACCTAACCAGGAGTCTCCAAGGGAGCCAAGAAAGACATTCACAGACATAGAAAGATATTCATGATGTGATTTTTTTGGTTAGCTTCCCCAAAAATATATTCAAGGAGGATCTTGTGCAGAATGCTTACTGGGAAGTGAATAAGTAAAAAGGCTGATTAGGCAGAGAGAAAATCTGACCAGCAATATAATTACAACTGAAATAACAGAAAACATTGATCTAGGATGGTTCTTTAGAGTTATACCTATTATGGCAAAGTGAGAAGAGGGAATTATATCCTTGCATTATGTAAACATTGGCCATGGCCTTCCTAGAGAGTTCTGTGTTCTTGGGTGAGAGAAGTCCATGTGGTTAAGGGTAATTCCCAGTTTGAAGTAGAGCTAAAATTATCAACTAATGTTCCCAGTGTACAGGAGCAAATTTTGATCCTGATGAAGAATCTGTATAGTGTACCATACTGTTCACTAGAGTCCTTACCTTACATCACTCAGATCTGTGTAGTTTCTTTTAGTAAATTTTTTTCTGTTTGAGAAGGAATTTGGAAATTTCTTCAAGAGTAGGTTTGGTCAAGTTTCCTAGCAAAATTCACAAAATAAGTATTAGTAAGATGTATTACAACCCTTAATGAAGCAATTAATCTAGATTGCATAACTGATAATCATCATACCCACTTCCAGAATCCATTCCACATTGCCCTTACTCTTGGTTAGCATGGTCTGGAAAACTGGGCCAGATCTGACATCATGAGGCATATGAGCCCATGGTTGCAATTACCCTTTTATTATATTGTGGTTCTGTGTGTATGCCTTTAACTTTAAAACCTGTGCTGGGACCAACCAGAAGATCTACCTCCTCCTAATAATCAATATCAATTATCCTTGTTAAGATGGTGATTCATTTTATATTCCGTTGGTCTTTCAGAACAAGAAGCATAACATGAGTGGCAGTAATTGTGTAAAGCTGAATGGAATTCTTACCGTGCTCCACATGCAAGGAGCTCTAGACATGAAGAGTTTACATTAGAAAAAAATGGGAAGCAAATATTTCCCCAATGGGTCAATAGGAATTATGTTAAACAGTGCCACTTCTGCTTTGAATTGGCTCCTAAATTTGTGAATTCTATCTAGCCTAATACCATTTGGTGGTCATTGATTTAAATTTTATAATACAACCTGGGAGATGGTATGCTATCTTTTCATGGAGTCATCTCTAAACTGATCCTTAGTCCTGTCAATATCTTTAATGAGATATAACATTATGCAAGTTTAAGGTAGATAATTTTGTGAATGGATACATGCAAATAGTGCAAAAGTATTAGCATAATAAGATAGGTCATCCTCTGTCTTACATAATTACCATTTTGCTGTTGTTCCTGTGGGAGAATGCTAAAGTTCTACTTTCATAGCAATTTTAACATATAAAATATAGTATTGTTAACTACAGCCACCATATCCCCAGAATTTATTACTTATAAATTAAAATATGTTCCTTGACCAATATCTTTCCAGTTCTCCATCCCTCACGCTCTAACACCATTCTTCTTTCTGCTCCTATAAGTTTGGCATGTTTAGATTCCATATACAAATGCTATCATAAAGTAATTATCATTCTCTGTCTGACTTATATCGCTTAACATAATGCCCTAAAGTTTCACCTATATTGTGGTAAATGGCAGGGGTTGCTGATTTCTCATAGTCTAATACTATCCCATTGTGTATATATACCACATTTTCTTTACACATTAATCTGTCAGTCGTCATGTAGGTTATTTCCGTGTCTTGTCTATTGTGAATCATATTGAATTTTGTTTTTAACAATTAAATATGCTACATTATCAACCTGACAAATTCTAGGTGGTTCCTATTTTTTTCACAACAGGTAATGATAGTAAATGGGGTCTTCTAGATAATATGTTCTAAGTTGTAGGCTTGTTTGCTTTTCGATCCAGACCCACTACAGACCCCTTTGTTCTCTAAGGATTCACTTGATTTAAAGAGCTTTTAAATTTTACCTCATAAACTGATAAATATAGTAGTCTGAATTGTTAAATATATTGCCTTCAGAATTCAAAGAGTTCTATCAATTGATAAGCATTTTTTGAGTGGCAGGAATTCAGGGAAACAATCATTTACTTTTGTTTTATAGAGAATGTATTGGTACCTCAATCCTCTAGAACCCTAAAAACTTCACCAATATTAAATCTTAGTAAGGCTTATCTCCTGTCATCAGGAGCACCTATGTCTTACCAAGACCTCCAATGGACTTGTCAGTATTTGCCCACCTGGTTTGATTAGTATGAAGACATTGCTTTACTGGACTTGTGTGATGTTATGTGAGGTGCATAAATGGTCTACATTCCTTTTGGATTTATTTTGTCATGGACAGGTACAGTGAATATATCTCTAAATCAAAACTGAAAACATAGACTATGGTGATACTATATGAAAGTGATCTGCATATGAATCTCCTCTCTAATTAACATGGAAAAGACTACACCAACAAAGTCAATGACTACATACTGCAGCAAGACTATATGAATATGCTTTAGTCTAAATATGACATTGACCCAGTAGTATCTACTGGGTAAGGAGTATTACTGGATTAAAGGTGCAATAATCCCTCAACACCTGTTTTGATTCATCTGGTTGTTTGCAGTTTGTTATTTTCTTTAAGCCAAACTGGTGAATTAAATGTTGATATAAAAGGGATCACAGCTCTTGTATCATTGATGTTTTTGAGGGTGATATTAATCATTGCCATATTCCTTGGAATACAGTATTGGTTTTGATTTTCTACTGGGAATACAGTTTCAGAAGTGTTTGCTTGATATTCCTGATTAGTTCTTACACAGATCAAATAACTAGCATGCAATTTGTATTAATCATAAAAAAATTTTATTCTATTACATATTTGAGGACTGAATTAATTACCATTAGGTTAGTCTGTGAACCCAGTGGGCCTACTGTGACCCTGGATTCCATTTATTACCTGGCCCTTTGTACTCCAACTAATAGGGACCCATAGTGGTACTTGTATCCCTGGATATAATGTCAATTTACATGATTACATGAGAAAATGCCCATATATTTCTTCCTTTTTATTTATTTATTTTTCAGGAAAGGTACAGGTAGGAATGAAGGCAAACAGGTAAGTAATTGTACATCTTGGTTGTTCTCCTTGGCCCGGGTCATGAACCCATATCCTTGGGATGTATACTGACTGCACTTCGGCCATAGGCAGTGTACCAAACCACTACTCTACCAGGGTACATCACCCATAGAAATATTGGAGCAATTACCGGATACTTATAGTGGTGTTTCTATATGTTTGAGGAGCATATATAACATTGAGTAACATTTGGTAAAAAATCATGATTTGGGGTGAGATTTAATACCCTCGGGATCTTAGTCACACATATAGTATTGATTTATTAAAGTATGTTTCTAGAGTTGCTGCATTTTATTTACTGTGTCTATAACTCTCTGTTCAGCTTTTTTTGGCTAGTATTTCAATTCTTTCACTTAATGCAATAATTGCATACATCTTGTTTCTTGTTCATGCAGTAACCTGACTACTGTATTTCTGGCTTCTGTTATCTTTAATATCCTAAGGGAACTTGATTCTGTAATAGCATGTCCTTCACCACTCAGCTTCTCAGCAATGCCAGTGCGCCCCTCATCAACACAATCCAATTGCTTTACCAAATGAGTATCCTCTGACTTATCCTAAGGAACATAGCTGCCTGGTGAGTTTTCTCACCTTACGTAGTATCTCCATCTTAGGATGCTGTGTTTTATAAGTCTTGTGATCCCACAGTATTTTCTGGCATTTCTATTTTATTCTTGAGTTGTTAATTTCTCTAAACTTTCAAGAGTTTTCCTAGCAACATCACCAGTGGTGTTTGCCATGATGTTACATCCTATATGTTATTAGAGTTATGCCATATTGATAAATTATCAATTATTCTTTTTTATTTGCTGCCCACCCTTAATCCAGAGTATACAGGAACCTGCCCTATTCTTTTTTTGTTTTTTTTTTTCTCCAGAAAATATTAGTCAGATTTTGCAAGAACTTCAGTACAGTTTCTGTCCTTTCTTAGGATGCCTCATTCTTTCTTAAATAAGCTGTGTTGTTATTTGGTACTTGTTATGGGTCTGGATGCCAGGAGATCTTGCAGGAGAAAACTTTGTTTTATAACATATCCAACTTATAAGAGACATCTACGTGATCTCAAATCAGGGTGAGTAGACATGCTATCTTTTAACAAAGACAAGTAAGACATTTCTGCAAGTTTACAATGGTCAGGGCCATCTGATAATTTAAGTTTTTCAAAGACATCTACCTAGATATCTCCTTACAGGTCCCATTATTTCCAGAGCTGGAGATAGAATCCTTGAGAGAAGATACTATCTGGATCTGATAAGTCAAATTCTATGAAGCACCACTTTTTTCTTTTAAGTTAGAGCAATATTTCATTCTCTGCAGGATATTAACTTTTTCTTACATGCTGCAAAAGCTACTCTAGTCTTTCAAACTCTGATTGGAATTACTTATTAATTATCATGACTAGCATTATCCCTCTCATCATGAAAATCCAACCAGACTACTAGTCCCCCAGTTCCATTGACCTTGCTGTTACCATTACCTAGACCTCATAAATCTCACAGAAATTGAACCAGGTATACGTTTTCTTCCCCTGGTGTCATATTCTTTTCACCACCAGTGAGAGTTTTAAAAACAAAGCCATACAAAATGATTTGGACTATCCACTAGTAAAAGTGTTTTCATTATCTCTAGACTAGAAGCTGATTCACATGATAAATTCGACTTTATAACATGCTCCTTAGGGTTACTACCAGAAATGCTTGTTTTAGATTGTGAGTTCTCTGGAGACAAACTGATAGGAAATTATACGTAGCACATTAATTTGTGAGTGATGTTAGGATGTATAGATGTAAATATAAAGTGAACGGGAAAAATAGGATTGATCAAAAGGAGAAGTTAGCTCACAGGCCTATAGAGATATTTGGATAAGATGTAGCCCTTCAGAATTGTCTAATCTGAGGCCAGCATAGCTGAGTATTTATGTCCCTACACCAACCAGTCATTAACTGTAGGCTCTTCCCTGGAAGGTGAGTGTAACTTTATGCATGAAAGCTTCCTATAACCAAATAAAACAGTAATGGGCATGACTATGAGTCGTCAGAAGTGCCCAAAAGAGAGGACTTGGGCACAGCAGCCCATCATCCACAGTGTGATGTCAAAAATGATTAGTTATATTAGCAAATGATTACTAAAAGTAGCTAACACTTATATAGCAGTTTTATGGGTCAATACTGTTCTAATATCTTGTAATAGAGTCTTTTGTACAATGGCCACAGCAACTTTAAGAGATAGACAGGTACCACTATTATTTCCATTTCTTGATGGAGAAACAAAGGTATAAGAATTGGAGCAGCATATTTTGAGGACATACAGGTATTAAATGATGGAACCAGGATCTAACCCCAGAAAGTAAGACTATAGGAATGGGAAAAAATGCATAAAGAGGCAAGATATGAAACTATTTGTGTCAAAAGTACATGTATATAAATTCAAATATACATTCCTACTAAAACTACAAAATACATGTGAAATGCAAAAATATTTGAAATAGATATGTGTATCTATATATGTGTATATGGTTATCACTTATTATAAGTGCTCTGAGTATATATATATATGTATATGTATATATATATGTATACACACAGAGAGACATACACATATAGCACAGACCTGTAATATTATTACTGACTAACACTAGAGGACTAAAATAAACTCCCTTTGATCAATTGTATTAAACTTACTCATCTTTGAATTTTTTAAACAATTAGTTAATTTTATCTTTGCAGAGGTTCTATCAAAACAATTGTTCACCTGCTCAAATTTAGGTTGTATTTTTAATTTAGCTACTGTGTAATCTCCCTCACTTAGTTAATCCAGGGAAAAGCATATTTCAGATATTAGAAATTTTTTATACTAGTTGCTCCCAAAGTTTTGTATTTTGATTCTAACTTTTCCCTTTTTTCATTTTATCAGGCATTCTTATATCAACTCTACATTTTCTACCCATGAGGCTTTTATTTATTCATGAGCTCTTGTATTTGTAACATCATTCACTGTCACTGGTTTTCCTTTTCCATCTGAGCTAATATGTATATGAATATAGGTCATGTGCTTTAACTTCTTCAGTATTGAGTTGATCAATCGCAATGCTTTGTAATTTTTTTTTCTCTGTGGAATTAGTGTATATTTTGAATGACTGCACCTGCCCACAGTGGGGGCCAGGGCAGGAATTTTGGTTTTATTACTCATGATTCTTTGTAGGAGGAGAAGGACTAAAGGGAGTTATCAAAGGAGCAGGAGGGTGTGTGGAGCTTTCTGTGGTTTGAGGGCTGGTGGGCTAGTGGAGAGTGTGCATCCATTTGCATGCTCAAATGCCCATGTAACCAGAATACTCTCAGTTTACTACTTATCTGCTTGACCTGGCTGACACCTCCTTATTACAAGTCACCGTCTTTAAAAATTATGTGCATTTGGTGTCTATGATCTCACTTCATTCTCTTTTTGTTCTGTTACTTAAGCTGTAATTCCCTATCTTCATGCTTCACATTAAGACCATTATTTTTCTCTATGGAAATGTAATCTATTATCCTGTCTAAGAAAAGGAAGTGAAAAGGTCAAAAAAAAAAAAAGAACAATGTGGAAAGGAGGGTCCATTCTATCTATCTATCTATCTATCTATCTATCTATCTATCTATCTATACATAAAATATAATCTCGCCTTTTGTGACGACTTGGATAATACTGGAAGTGATTATGTTAAGTGAAATAAATCAAAAATACAGAAAAATACATAGAGAAACCAAACGAGAAAATGAACTAAATAAAACTAAAATAGACTTTCAGTCTATAAAATCAAATTAGTGATTACAAAGGAAAAAGGGTGATGGGGGAGAACAAATTGGGTGGGAAGAATCAATTGTATCATGAAGGAAAAACTGGACTGGTGATGGTAAATTTTAGGTATTCCATATAGCTGTTGATTTGCAATGCTGCACACCTTGCCGCTACATAATGTTATGATGCAATGTCTCTTCAATAAAATTAATTTAAATATTTTCTAAAAACCTAAAATCAGAAAATATAATTCTAAAATTTAAAAATATGAAATTATCTTGAAATAAACTTTGTATATTCTGGATGTTATTTTATGCTTCTATTATTTTGAAGGAGGACTTAGACTTCAAGTGAGCCCATATATACCAGTAACACAATATTGATAACAAATTTGTTTTTCCTGGGGACAATATCTGGGGAAGTTCTGACTGTCACTGAATCTGACGGAAGTAGGTGCTACCAGCAACTAGTGAAAAGAAATCAGTTGTTCTGGTAAACATATGACTATCCTGACTGCCTCTCACAAGAATGAATGTACTGGCAAAATAGTGTTAATAGTGCCAATATTAATTGTTTTTGACTAACTTGCTAGAAGTTTTGTATTTCTTTAAAAAGCCAATAAATTATTGACAATTTAATCAACAGCATGATCCAATAACTCTAAATGTCAGAAAGTATCAACTTGAATCTCTAAAATAATACCTATACTGTTACACACCCAAATAAAAATATATAAAATAGCTACTAGAATGCCCACCTCTTATTTGTTGTGGTTGTAAATCACATTTGTAATCTTTTTCCACTGGTTAAAAAGAGTAGTTGAGTATACTGTATGACAGCTACTATGAAGGACTTGCTCAACAGGCTTTCCAAATTCTTTCAATCTATGAAACAAAGAAAAATAACAAATAAATTCCATAGTGTTTTATATATAGTTACGGGAACATACATATATATACATATATATGTGTGTGTGTGTTTGTGTATACACACATATGTATGTATATATACACACACACTCACACACACATATATATGCATGCATACATATCCCTAGACATATAGGTCTAGACATGACTTAAAGAAATTTAATTAGATGAGCTAGCATGAAATTTTGATTTCAAAATCAGTCATGTGGCTAAGGAGCCAGGGTGTCAGAAATCCATCTTATGGTGTAGATATTGTCAGAGGTAGTGTGGTTCTGGAGCTGGTAAATATAGCAACTTCTTCCTAAATTCACATGCAGTATTCTCCTCCTCTGAATTGTGACTGAGGCTGTCACAGTTTGCCCAAATCTGTAATACAGCTTCATGAATGATTCTGGAAACTCAAGAGTTGAAATTTTCAACATTCCTAATGATCTTATGTGGCATTTAATGAATTTAAATATATCCTTCTTGTTAAAATGGATAGAGTAGATTCCTTGTAACTAAAATGGACTGATACAGCAGAAATACAAAGTTGGAGAGAAAAACTCAAATTATGTGCCCATGAAGAGACAATATTTGACTCTTCAACCTTGTAACTCCATTCTCATACCTCCAAATGACACCTTTGGGAACAACATGACATGATTACTATCATTTGTATTATCTCATAAATCAATTACAAACACTGGTTTCTACTCTCAGATGATTTTTCTTTGAAATAATAAACCAAGTTGATAGACTTCTAGCGAGACTCAAGATGAGAAAAAGAGATAAAACTGTAATATCAAGAATCAGAAATGAGAGAGGGGAAATTGCAATGTATTACAAAAATGAAAAGAATCATGAGAGATTATAATGAGTACTATGTGCCCCCCAAATTGTCAATCATGAAGAGATAGATTTCTAGACTCCTACGACATTCCAAAACTAAAGCAGGATAACATAATGACATGAATAGATTAATCATAAGCACAGAAATTAAAGCATTAATTAAAAGTCTAGGATAAAACAAGAGTCCAGATTAGAGGATTTCACTACTTAATACTACCAAACATTCAAAAAAGAGCAAATTCCCATCCTCCTTAAACTTTTTCACAAAATTTAAGGGTGAAAAACACCTAAATATGTTCTATGAGACCAACATTACCCTGATTTCAAAAGTAGACAAAGATAGCACCAAGAGAATTACAGACCAAGATCAATGATAAATATATATTCAAAAGTCCTCAACAAAATCTTGGAAAAAATATTAGTGAGTGCATTAAAAATCATATATTATGATCAAGTGAGATATGCTTCAGGGATGCAAGGAAGTTTCAACATATGCATATCAACCAATGTACTACATAAAGCAACAAAAAGAAAAAATTATATGATCATGTCATTAGATAGAGAAGAAAACATTTGACAGGATTCAACATGCATCCATGATAAAATTCCTCACCAAAACAAGGATAAAAAGCACGTACCTCAACATAGTAAAAGCAATATGTAATATTTCACAGCCAACATAATACAATACTGAAAGAAGAAAAAAACTTTTCCCTAAGATCTGTACAAGGCAATGACGCCCACTGTCACCAATACCATTCAACATAGTTTTGAAAGTCTTGGCCAGATCAATCAGACAAGAAAAGCACATTAAAGGAATCCTAATTGGAAAAGAAGAAATGAAACTATCATTATTTTTAGACAGCAGGATATTAGACATAAAAAGTCCTAAAGACTCCCCCAGAACACCTCTAGAAACAATAAATGAGTATAGCTAAGAGAGAAGATATAAAATCAAAACACCAAAATAGTAGCATTTCTACAGGCAAACAAAGACATAAGAGAAAAAAGAAATTAAGAAAGAAATCCCATTCCCAGAACACCAAGGGATATCAAATATCTGGGAATAAATTTAACATAGGAGGTGAAAGATCTCTATAAGGAAACTACAAGTTCTTCACAAAAGAAACCAAAGAAGGCAAAGAGATGGAAGAACATTGGGCTCATTGATTGAATAAATTAATTTAGTTAAAATGGTCATCCTACCCAAAGTATACAAAGATTCAATCCAATTTCCATCAAAATTCCTATGATGTTTTTCAAAGAAATTGAACCAACGTGACTAAAGTTTGCATGGAATCACAAAAAAGTGAAAGATACCCTCAGAAAAAAAAGAAACAGTGGAAGAATCACACTCCCTGACTTCAAAGTATATTACAAAGTCATTATCATTAAGGCAGTATGGTACTGGAACAAAAACAGACACACAGATCAGATGAAAAAAATTGAGATCCCTGAAATAAAGACACATCTATAAGAACAGTTATTCTAGGACAAAGGATTCAAGAATATATATTGGAGGAAGGAAAGTCTATTCAGCTAAAGGTATTGGGAAAACTAGACAGACACCTGCAAAAAAATGAAATTAGGTAATTTAGTACCATACACAAAACTCAAATCAAAATGAAACAGAGAGATGGACATAGACTCACAGCTGTAAAATACATAAGCTAAAACATAGGAAAAACACTCTGTGACATGCGCTTCAAAGATATCTTTGGGGAAGGAACACTTATGGCAAATGAAACTAAAGTAACACTAAACAATTGGGACTACATCAAACGAAAAATTTGGTACATTGAAACAACCACTAAGACAAAAATACAACTCAAAGAATGAAAGAAGATATTTGCAAAACATATATCAGACAAAAGCTTAATCTCCAAAATGTATAAGGAGCTCAACAAATACAGCTCAATAAAAAAAATAGTTAATAACTCACTCAAAAATGTGCAGAAAAATTTAGTATAAATGGCCTATAGCAAAAAGACTGGAAACATCAACTATTGGAAAAGGTATAGAGAAAAAAGAACTCTCCTACATTATTGGTGGGTACTTAAATTAATGCAATCTCTTTGTAAAATAGTATGGAAATTTCTCAAAAAATAATTGATGGATATATCATTTGTTACAACCACCCCACTTATAGACATATAAGCGGAGAATACAAAAACTCTAGAAAAAATATTTGCAACTCTATGTTCATACCAGCAGAATTCACAATAAATAAGACATGGAAACAACCTATTTGCCTATCAACAGACAACTGGATAAAGAAGCTATGGTGTAGATACTCAATGGTATTCTATGCAGCTGTTAAAAATGGAGAAACTGTCCACATTGCCACAGTCTGTATGGAATGAAGAGGAATCATGTCAAGTGAAATAAGCTAGTAAATAAAAGAGAAGTGTATAATGGTTTCATTCATATGCATATTATAAAGAAACAAAAGAGAAAAATTCTAATAATGTTCACATGACACAACACTGTGGTTACCAGGTTGGAGAGAGAGGAGACAGAAGGCAAGAGTGACCAAGAGGGCGGCAATGGGCAGTGAAATCTGGTTGTGCTCACAGTGTGAAATACAGACTGAGGTTTGATTTCAATATTTTCAAATGAACAAAAGAAATGATAAAGCTATTTCTTTAATCCTAATTCATATTGATTTACATTGAAAATACTTTGTTACTTGGTAAAAATAAACTATGTTGAGACTTTTTATCAATGTAAATGTTCTATCCATTCATCAGGAGTATTTATACCACTGATATATTTTTGCAATTTTCTATTTAGAAACCAAAATATGCTTAAAATTTTAAATTTCTATTTTTTTCTAGTTCTAAATTTATTTTATTTCTCACTCTTAATACTTTGTTTAAGACTTCTTTATTTTTCCTGCATCAACTTTCTCTAATTTTTGTGTTAAAAATTTAAATATTTTCAAAGACTTTACCTTTGCTTTTGTTACTCATTTTGAATTTTTTGTTTAATAAATTGAAACATCTTATTTTGTTTTCTGAGAATTTAGCTTGAAAATTTTGTTATCATAAGTTGAATACTTCATTCCTTTAAAACATTACATAAAACTTAACTTTTTTTGCTATTACCGTGGAAAAGGTTGTTTCTAGCTTTCATTTGCATGCTTTAGGGAAATCATTGATATTAAGGCATTGTACTTCAATCTTCTTATATTGATTAACTAATCTATTTTTAATATTATTAAAATTGTCACCTTTTTCATTCACATATATTCATAATATTTAAAAATTCTCTTTATAATTTTATTTCATTTCTTATTACATTGGTTAAGACCTTTAGTATATTTTAAACTGTAGCAATAACATAAATTATGATTGTATTTCTGATTCTAATAGGAAAGTATGTAATATTTTTAGTTAGCTGTTTGGAACATGATATGTATGTTGGACTTCTAATGAAAATGCACTAGGAAAGTAACCGAATTTTGCATTCTTCCTAGTTTGCTAGGAGATTTTAAATTATTTTTAGTTTTGTTTCATTCTAATCAAAATATTACTGAACTTTGTTTTATTCTTTTTTGCTTTAATTTAACAATAACATGAATGCAAGAAATAATATTGTTAATTTTTTTATTAGTGCCTTTCATTGAGACTTTGTATGTGGTCGTTTCTGTAAATATTTTATGTGTTTTTCAATTGAATGTGTATAGTCTTCAATGTAATTTTTATGTTGTTCAGATCCTTTCTTGTTTTTTAAGTTTTGTTTTATTTTTTTCTTTTAGTCTCTGGGAAAAATTGTGCTAAATGTTGTTATTATAATTGTTAAAGTGTTAATTTTTTCTTTTGTTTGGTTCAGAAAAAAAGTACCCAATTGTTAAATTTTTTCATGGGTAGATTATTTCTTTTTCAAATAAAATAACTCCCAGTTTGTATTTTTTAGTGATTTTAATTTTAAATTCTCATATTTTGAAATTAATGATGCTATGTTGTCATTATGTCAACTTTTTAAAGCAAACTTCAACACAATAAATCAATTCTTTGAGAGGCATTGTCAGTGAAGTACTAAGACCTCAGAAAAGGTGACATTTGATCATTTACTGTTCATGAAGAGATATGAGAAAAAAATAAAATATGACTGGAAGTTGAATAACTAAAACATAAGTGTCACTTTCAAGTACAATTGAAAGGAGTAATGAGTTTAGTTTTATTGATACTAAGTGTTATGACAAAGATTATTAGTTATTTGCAAATTAAAATTTAGAACTCAAGTTTACTCATGTAAATATCATATTAGAATTTCTCTTTTTTAACAGTAAGTGTGAATTTTGTTCCAGAACAACCACTGAATCAGAGAAGACAGTGCAGGTTGAAATGAAGTAGATTTTGCTGACACAAAAATCAGGAGATTCTTGTGTCAGAAGTGAGGGGTATAATAGAGTTTTTGGTCCAGGTAAAGGTCATTATATTTATCACTTGGTGCTTGTCAAGAGGAGAAACAAATTCTCATCCTGAGGGCAAGTGAGATGGGGCCAGAATGTCACCTTATTTAAGGTTTACACCTACTCTCAGGGCTAGGAAGAAAATGAGAGTCTCCTTGAATATCTGCATATCAAAAAGCCAGATACCATGTCCTAGGAGCACATCTTTTAAAAATATAATGTTTTGAAAGCCTATTGCATATAACATTTAACTAGATTTAAGGCATACATGTTAGTAAATTCATATTAGCATATATACAGCAAGTCTACCAAATGTCTATTGTTGCTTGATTTAAAGTCCATTTTTGTTTAATTTAGTTTATTTGTTTGTTTGGCATCTCTAAAACCACATAGGAGAGATAACATTCATTGTCTGTCTTTCTCCCTTTGGCTTCTCTCAATCAGCATAATTCCCTCCACGTCTACCCTTGTCATGAATAGCAGGATTTCACTTTTTTGATAGATATGTATTAGTCCCCTTTGCATACACACCATATCTTCTTGAATTCTTTCTATTAATTCATCAATTATTCCAGAATTCATCAATCTACTCTCAACATTATTCCTTTAGCATTGAGGTAAAAATTGAGGGATATAGAACCTCAACAAAGGCAATGTTAACTTGAATGAAGAGTGAGACAGCTTTCCAACTCATACGTAATCTTCCTGGTAGTACTTTTCTTTGTAATATGCTTCTGATCTTCTCCGTATAATCAAACCAAGAAGGAGGGGATGTTACTAAAAGTTTTTCACAGTTCTTGGCACAGCCTGGTGATTTAGTGGTTGAGTCTATGGTCTTTGGTGCAGTCACATACATCCCAAGGACCTGTTTTAATACTTGGAGCAGTGGGGCACAAACAAGATGTATAACTGAGTAAAATAAGTAGATGCTTCTTCCTCCTCTCTCCTATTGCATGCCTGCCTGCCTGCTTATCTTCATTCCTGTCTGCAACATTCCTTTAAAAAAAATTGTTTTCACTGTCCTTAATAAAGCAACTTTCAAGTTTTTCATGCAGTAAAGAAGACTAAGAGACAATGTAGGTGGAGATAAAGCAAGAATAGAAGCCAGATGGCAGTTTATAAGAAACTGAAAAAGAGAAAGCATATCCTTGGATGTTAAGACTTACAAATAAATTTGTCAGCAAATAATTCTATCAACAGGAAGAAGGCAGCTATTAGAAGTCACAGATCAAGTGATGTCGTTTTCAAGAAAAATAAAGTGGAAAAAATAGTGTTGAACATATACCATAGAGTTAGGAAAAAAAAGCACAGACATAGAAATTAAAAACATAAATAGAAGCATGTTTTAAATAAAGCATAGGGAAAGAAGAGGGGGAAGACAGGGATTCTGTCTTTGAAATGGGAAAAATAGGTCCGTTCAAGTTGGTAGAGTGGAAAAGCAGAGAGCTATGCAGGGAACAAAGATGACTTAAATACACTGAAGTCAGGAATCTCTCACATTCATCTTATCAGAAAAAAAAAAATGATTTATACATGTTGCTCTAATTCCCAGTTGAGTAAAATTAGAACAATCTCACATTTCCCATTCCTTATTCTTTTCTACTTAGAATTCTCACTCGCGATTCACATACTCAGGCCCTGAATGTTTCTGCTCATTCAAAGTTCTATATTTCATCCCTTCATGTGTTTGAATCAACTTCCAGATAAGGAGTCACTGGGCTTTTGAAATTAAGCCAACATCAGGAAAGAAGTGAGGTGCTATAGACAGATTGAAGCCACTCAAATGAGAGGAAATTTGCAGGAAAGTAACTTACAACCAAGTCAGACTCATCAGCCGAGTCACTGTCAAGAAAGGTTCATGCAAACAAAATTAAAAAGCCAGGATGTTAGAGCGTCTTTAACAGTTGAGAGAAAAAGAGAAAATCTTAGATTGTTTTAAAAGGGTACTTGGGATCTGCAGCATGGGCATATAATGAATTGCTAAAAGCTCAGACTCTGAACTGTTTTCTTACTGTGTTTTGTACTTTAAAACTGTCCATTCAACCCTGTTGCTCCCCAGTTATCTAAACTTTATATTAGTAACACATAAAAGAACTCAGAATTCTCGCACTAAAATTTTATAGACTTATCCTTCCTAAGGAGAAAAAGGAGCAATTTATAAGTTAAAAGGAGTGATTTTTCAAAACCCAATGAATATCTAATTAGTAGAATGTGTTGGAAGAAGTGAGCAAAATCCTGACTTGAATGTTGGTAAATTGGACCACTTAGTGTGTGGGTATATTTGGATCAGAAATGTGTATTTTATTAGGGTAAGTCTTTTGTAACTTTGCAATTTATTTGTTTTTTATTTTCTCCTTCATTCTTAGTAAACTTGTTTTCTTTGCTATGCAAGATAGAAAAATTTTTTATCCATTTCTGGATCCTTCAGTAAGAAGACAGCTATGTGTCCCCGGAGATGTGTAAAACCAGGAACCAAGAGGGAGATGTAAATATTTCGAAGAGGAGATTATTCACACAGACATTCGTTTCTTTCTTTTTTTTTTTTGCCTGTCTTAGACTATTCTGTCTTTGTCTATTCGGGCTGCTGCAGCATAGATCGATTGATTCATTAAAAACAGAAGTTTATTTCTCACCATTCTAGAGACTGGGGCATCCAAAATTAAGGTACTGGTAGAACTGATGTCTGGTGAGGGCCTCTTTTCTGAATCAGAGATGGTGGTCTGGGTCCTTATGTGGTGGAAAGTGGCAAAAGATCTCGGGGTTCCCTTTTATAATGATACTAGTCCCATTCAGGAGAGCTCCATTCTCATGATCTGCTTCATCTCCCTATAGCTATAAGTCCAAATATCATCATACTAGGTGTAATATTTCAATATACTTCTATGGGTAAAGTTCTTGCCACTCTCTGTAAGGCTTAAATTAAATGCACAGAACAGGTGGACAAAGGGAGTTGGTGCAAGGAGGAATTAGTCACTCAAGGGTCAAACATCTAAATGAGGAAAGAATGAGGAAATTCTCTCTCAAAAAATCATTTCCCAAAATCCTGGACAAAGATAAGGGGAAGAAGTGAGGTTATTATGCACAGAGATGAGGAGGGAATTCAGCAGTCCACAGTCATTAAGTTATTCTTCGTGCTGCTTGGGTTCCACTGGAGTTTCTGCCTACATCAGTGATAAAGCTTGTTAGCAAGATTTCGATGTGTTAATTTTTCTCTAAAAGCTTCATGACTCAATCACATAATTCTGCTACTCTCCTTCAATATGAATTCTGGGGGGACACCATCTACAGCAATATCCCATGCAAACATTTTTCTTCACAGAATTTTTGTGTCTTTATTTCGAAAACCTATCTATAATATTATTTAGAACCTGATTGCACACTGTGCTGCTAAAATAGACTCTCCAAGAATAGGACTCATAATCTGCATATTTATTAACTCTTCTTATGATGTTAAACTGCCAGCAAGCATGCTCTACATGATATTGTGAAGTAAAACTCTGCTGTGTATTGGTATGGTCTTATTTTTGCATTTCCATCAAATTCTTGAGAATAGGAAAAATTGAGCTTAAAGAATAGAAGACTCAGTTATTTAATGAGAGGGATTTTCTAAAAAAATATTTTTCTGATGGAAAAATTTCCAACAGTTGATTTTTTCTGTATCAATTTCCTGATGTTCTTTACAAATGGTACAGTAAAGGAAACATTCATTTCAAATTCACTATGCTCAAACTTGGACCTTAGTGAACTAGTTTTGTATCTGTCATGACATCAGATATAGGAAACCTGCATTGCAGTATCTTGTAAATATTGGATGTTTACCAAATATGTATCTGATGACTGATGAGAAAAAGAGAAACATTTTATAAGGAGAAAATGAAAAAAATTGAGTTATTGAATTTTGTAATTACTGAAAGTTATAATTTGGCTCTAATTTTTCCAGAAATGCTGCAGCGTATTGCCTCTTTGTGGCATGTAATGCTTGTTCCAATATTAAAACTTTTTAATGAGGCATAATTATTATACAGTGAAAACACTAATACGAGATGTAGTGTATAGCAGATACATATACCTATGCTATCCAAATCTCTATCAAGATAGAACAGTTCTATCACCTCATAAACTTTCTTCCTTTCCCTTTGTAATCAATTTCTGAGATAATTATTGTCTGACTTATACATGTGTTAATCTTGTATCTTTTAAAAATGCATATAAATGGAATATTTTTGAATCATCAAAGTTCTTAAATGTACAGTAGTTCTTTCTTTTTATTCCTGCACATGTACCATTGTATAAATCCTCTACTGCTTGTCGATTCATTTTACTATTGATGGATATCTGTACTGGTTCCAGCATTAAGTAATTGTGACTTAAGCTCCTAGAAGCAATCTTCTAGGCATCTTTTGTTTTACATATATTTTATTTTAATTTACTTACTTAAATATCAGGGAATAGAATTGCTAAACCAAGAATAGATAAGTGTTCAACTTAATAAGAAATAGCCAAATCATTTTCTACCAGCAATGTATGCAAACTTTGGTTGCTGCAAAAAGCTAGTATTTCAAATTAGCAAGCATTTCAACTGAAAATATTCCAGTTTGCGTGAAGTGATAGTTCACTGTAGTTGTCAATTGTATTTCCTTGATGCCTAATGATTCAGTGCACTTTTTTGCATGCTTGTTTTTCTTGTGTATCTTCCTTATTTTTTTATGAGACGTTTAAATCATATACTTATTTGAAACATTTCATTAGAATTGTGAGAGGCCTTTGTATATCCTGAATACAATTCCTTTGTCAGAGACAAGGGTTCTGAATATTTTTCTGAAGCTGGGGCACTTTTTTTCACTTTTTTAGCAGGTGTTTTGGATAAGCAGCTGTCTAAATTTTGATGGAATCCAGTTTACCTTTGTGTTTGTGTGTGCATGTACGTGTGTGTGAGCGTGTGTTTCATACATTTTGTATTCTAGCTAAGAAACGTAATCCTTCAATCCTTCAATAGTTTCTTCAAGAAGTTTTATGATTTTGTTGTATGTTTTTAGAGCTACAATTCATACAAAAGGATGTATGAAACAGGGTAGCAGTATAGGAATCAATATTCACTTCTTTCCATATGAATGTCTGTTTTAGTATAATTTGGCAGGAATATTTTCATTGTCAAATTCTGCCAAAAAATGCAAACGTTTTAAAGGGATAAGATTGAATACAAAGGTTATTTTGAGATCCCCTTAGCAACACTGAGCCTTGCAATTTACTAATATATCTTTTCAGTTATTTAGATATTCTGTAATCTATCTTCATCAAATTTTTTTCAGTTTTCTATTTATATGTGTTACAGCTCAGATGCGAGACAGTTCGGCTTTCAGGAAATTTATTAATTTATTGCTGAATACTCATGATAAATACCTACCCCTGATATCACCTCATGCAAATGATGGTTTCATCATGGGCATAGGTGAATGCTGTCGCCAGAAGAGAGATGTTGGAGGGTAGGGCAACCAGGAGAAACCTTCCTAGACTTTGAGGGAACAGGGAAGATGGAACTTTGTTTTCTCCAATAATAGACTTCAACTCCTGTCTTTTTTTCTTTTTTTTTTTTTTAAAGATGCATGTGGTATTATTTAGAAGGAGACTCTGGGCTAGTGGCACCAAAGTTGTTAATAGATCTGATGGGAATACAAAAGTTTAGGATAGACTTTCAAATTTTCCCTGGAATAGAACAAAATGATTAAGCTTTTATAACCCTGTTTCAATAGGTGCTGGTTTCAGGTTGAACTAGGAGGAAGTATAATCTTAAATGAGGTGACTCTCTTTAGCTCACCTCATTTAGTGGTTTGTAGAGAGAGATCACATCTGAGAGCTTTTTGTCAACACTTCCAATAGCTAAAATAATAATTCTTCTGTAACAAAGGACATGAATGCCATGTTGCACAGGACTTTATTATCTTTCATGAGCTGTGTCCCTCGAGTCAACTTTCTTCATAAAATTTCTGTGAACATATCCTTCAGTTCTCTGATAACTCTTTTCTCCGAGGAAAAGTATAAAAAGAAGTTGAATGGGATGAACTATATTCTTTCCTTTTGAAGCCAGTCTCTTGGTCACACCCGATAATCATCATCTCCATCCTATGCTAGTCACCTGTGGTTAGTGACAATTAATTTAAGAGGTTTACTTGGGGGCATGATAAAGAACTTCTCTGAGGTTATTGAGTATGGTCACCATGCTGTCCTTTAGTTGAGGCTGATCTACTCATCAATTTACTGGTAAGATGATACAGAGGAGGCATAATAATGTTCAAACTTCTTCTTACATTGCATACCAGGAGCACTATCTCCTTGGCACCATCAGGAACAATCATCCTTTGTGTTTCTGCTGGTTTCATGGCATGAGTTCAGAGTTCCCAGGCAGTGGTTGGAGAATATCTATTGAGAATCTTGCTGGTGTTAATTGGGAGAGTTATCCATTAACCATTTGAATAGTCTAGATGTCCAAAGACATTTGCAGAATTCAGTGTTAGGAGTACTAGGAACATGGGTTAATAAAAGTGACAATTAAAAAGCTAAACATTTTCACTTCCATATATTGGCTTTTAGATCTAAGATTTCTATTAATCAAAGACAAAGTGCCATATAATTAATGCAAATTAAGAGCACATATTGTGTTACTGAGTGAGGGTGGTACTCATCCCCACAAAGTAACATTTCTGAGCTAGGGCCTCCGTTGCAAGTTTGACAAGCCATTGTATTGGAAGATCAGTCCAGCAGACTCTGGGTGCTCTTCATCCTTTCCTTCTCTTTTATCATCCTGGCTACAGAATGAATAATGAATTTGAAAGGCATCAGAGTGGAGACATAGATGAAAAGTAGTGGATCTAACTAGTAATGGTGCACCTGCATAGAAGTGAGTAGATGGCAAAGATGTTTAAGAGGAAACATCCATAAGTCATATATTCTTGAAATTATTAATATGCAAGATTGAGTAAATACAATCTGAGTGATCCCTGGATTATTTGAGATATTTCAGTAAAGACACTTTTAGCTTAATTAATTGACACATGAACAATAATATATACTGATTTATTGCTACTCCTTTCTTGTAACCTATTTTAGCCAGGAGTCACTCATTTAAACCTAGAATAAGTAGCAATTACAGTTAAACCTAAACAAATTATATAATTTTGAAGCTACTAAATAATACTAAAACTACAATATGAAATTGAATTCATGGTGAAAGATTTACTGACAAAAATGAGGGGAGTTTAAACAAAGCTTTCATATGTAACTGATTTAAACTTGAGACATTTTGTAAAGTCATTTACCAGCTGTGGACCTTCTTAGGCATTAATGCCTGCATTCCAATTTCATGTAGTTTGTGTTTGTTCATTTCTCATGCCTTCCTTCTCATTCTACTGTTTTATTGAAGCCCCCTCTCTCTTTCTACCTTCACTGATCACCCTTTATAAAATAGCCACTGTCTTGCCCCTATCATCCTGAATTTCTTAACATTGCTTTATTTTCTTCGTGGACACATCCTTTTTGGGAACTCAGACAAATCTTTCTAGACAGGACTAAAACAGTATGCATGTTCAAGTATGTCAGGCATAGACTTTACTTTAAAACATATTGTCTTGAATCTGAGCTGTGTGATCTCAAGAAAATCACATTATTCTTAGAGCTTCAGTTTGCTCACCTCCACAGTAAGGACATCAACCAACTTTTTGAGAGGTAGTGACTATAAAATAAGGGCATTTTGAAGCAATGTGCGGCACAGGTGAGGATTTCAATAAATGTGTGTTCTTTTTATTCTACACTATTAGTATAGCATATATAATGCCATATCACCATCCTATTGGGATTTGATGCAGTCTTTGTGTCTCCCTAGAATCAATTCTCTCAGCATTTGTTTAATGAAAACGCTTTTGTTCTTTCTTTAATTTTGAAGCAGCTTTTGTGTAATGTATTGAACTACGATGGAGGGTGCGGTGTAAAATATAGATTGAGATATAATGTCAGTATTCAAAGAAGAATTGCAGCATCATGAACAAAGAGATAAAATTAATAATTAAAAAAAACAATATATTAAGATGCAATGTTCCATCAATAGAATTAGTTCAAAAAAACAATTTTAGATTTTTAAATTATAATATCCATAGAAAAACATTTCATCTACCTTATTCTCATTATAAACTTCACACTGTTGCAATTTAATATGTATATTATGGCATCATTTTTGACTGCAAGCCTACTAAGACAAGCAGTTTACTTCACTTGTTTAAGTATTATAACTAGTTTACAATAGGTGCTTACTACATTTTTATTGAAAGAATGAGCCTTCAAAAATGGTCAGTTCATATCTGCATTCATTTCTAAGAATATGCTAATTAGAAAGTCATGGCAAATTAGATGAAATCGAACAAAATGATAATAAAGGGTATAGAAACATAGGCTGAAACTAGGATATTATTCAACTATTAAGAGACACTAAAGGATGAATATAATGATTGTTCCAAAATAGTTGAAGTTATCTTAAGTAGGTAAGAGGTAGATTTTTCTATGATACATCATAGAGAATCAGCAAACCTAATGGGTAATGTTTCAGAAAGTTTAAAGCTCAGCATAATTAGGAATTCTCTAGCTAAATATATGCAAGTCAAAAATCTTAAGGATATAGTAGGATCCATATCTTTTCTTGATTCTCGAGACTGACTTTTTCTGTTGTGTAACATAGAAACAATCTGCATATCATCTGAGATAATAGATTTGATGAACTTTGTTTAATTTTGAATTACATTTTTTCAGATGAGATTTTACCATTTAACAAATGTTTACTGAGCTCCCAGTATGTGGAAATCCCACAGGAAATCCTTTCATACTGTAGAAAGGCTTATATTTATCCCATCACTCCATAAGCGATTCAGATTTATTTCCCCACCCTCTTTATTTGGTGTTATGACTTCCTTTGAGGGATGTCACTGCTAGAAGTATTTGAAGATACAAACATCTACATATGCACATGTACACACATACATATGAGCCTGCAAAAAGAAGAAAAAAGTTCAAGGACAACTATTGACATAGCATGCTTTTTGCAGAAAATTGTATTTTCAGATTGTCAAGATTTCAGGAAAGGAATTACTTGGTCAAAAGATAATTGAAACAGAGATGATGGAAAATACAAAACAATTAAGGAAAGATTGCTTCTTTTGACAGACTAAGAACTATCCACGTGACATGTTTAAGGTCAATTTTCAAAATACAATTTTTCCAAAAGTTTTCCATGAGTATCCGTCCTCTGATATTCTTTGAAAAACCTTTTTGAGAGAACCAAGTTGCCCCTCGAATAGTCAAGAACAAATATTTAGATAATTGCAAAAATTATCTATGAGCTTGAAATGGTGAACTAAGAAATTTGAACTTATTCAATTCTAGTATCTTATAAATATATGTATATATAGATATAGCTATATACATGCCTAACTAATAATGTCATATACCTGCCTTAATTGATAAGAAAGATGATTACTTTCATATGCTAACAATGCAGGGTACTTTAGCTGCCTGCAAAGACTCTGTACTTACATGCCAATTTCCAAGAATCTGTCAAATGCTCAAATATAATCACATGCATAAAAATATAGACAATTCCTAAAACTGCTCTTCATAGCATAGCTGTTTCTTGCTGCTACAGTCACTGTCCAAGAGTTGGGGTTCTCTGATTTGTAATGTTCTAACGTATCTCCTTGTCCCTGTTTAGGGTAGAGCAATTTATTTTTTTATGACTTTTCTAGTTCCATAAGTAATAGAAAATGTGTTTTCTTTTGGCTGAGTGTAGTAGACATCTTCATTGCTATGTGCTACCCAAATTCATGATCTCATTTCTGATGTCTGCCTCCTCTGCCAGCAAAGGATCTGCTGTCATTCTTCTTCCTAGTGTAGTATGCATTAGCATTGTTCTTTTACTGCAGAGCACAGCAATCTCTTTTGTTGGTCTGCTGACAAGACTTTCTCTTGTAATTGTTGCTTGAGCCCAATTGATCCCAAAGCTGTGGGAAGATTATTAAAAAGATTATAAAGTCCCCTACTTTTTGTGAGGCTCAAGCTCATTGTCTCTTGGCCACCAGCATGTAATAGAGTCTAGCAAACCCACTCTTTTAGTGTGAGTTTAGGCTCCCCTCTTCCTTACATAGGAATATACATGCAAGGGACTACTTGAATGAGCATCAGATTTCTATAACAGACATTATACTGTGCTCAGAATCTCAATTTTCTTTTGACAACTAAGACTTAAAACTAGTTTTCAAGTTCAAGTTTTCAGGATTCATGCTACCTCAAGAATAAATTTTAAGAGGTTTTTCACTCTTCAAGAAAATAGATGAATTTCAGTTCGCCTCATTTACAAATACCCAAATACTTAGTTGTCTGAACATTGAGGAGTAAACCCAATATAGATATATATATAGTCAGACCAGATATAAGATACGGGAATACTTTTAGAAGACTCTCTGATGTTTGGAAATCATTTGTAGAGTGCTTGAATTTTCTTGTATACATTTCAGAAATAATCTATGAAGCATACATGAAACTCAGAGTAAAAAGAATGATTTACTGCTATGTGAAAATTAAATAACTATCACTGATTGTACAAAAATTACCATAGGTTGATCTTACTTTTTTTTTTTCTTAAAGGAACAGTGTAAGCAGGAATGAAATCAAGGAGACAGGCAGGCAAGAATAGAGAGGAGGAATAAACATCTTCATTAATTTTCATTTAATTTTTCATCTTGTCATTCCTTCAGCTCCAGGTTGCTAAGGGTATAAATGGACTGGGCCCTGTTGGAGGCAGGTGACTTAACCAGGGCATACTTGACCTTATTTTTATTCCTTCTAGAATACTTGCAGTGTTTTCTTAATGCTTCATCAAGTGAGAATTTATTGATTGAAGAAGGAGCTGTCTCCTACCTTTTGTGATTCTAGTAATATGCTTACTGTTTGGGAAAACAGTCTTAGAACCCACACTGACTCCTTCTACCATGTGTGAATCATGGCACTGGGTAAGAATCTTATCTTTATTCAATAATTTTTCTCCTTTAAAAAATTAACCTGCTGCAACTTGATAACACATTTTTAAGTAAATAAAACTCTAATTGTTGGCAGATTTTATAAGCATAATTATTGCTTAGAGTCATTGCTCTTTTTCTCCTCATATATACATGTAATTCATATACAGCAATTTTTTGGCAAATGATTGGTTTTTGGAATAAATACATCAAGAGGTTTTAGATTAGACATAAGCAGGATACTTGACTTCAAAAAGTTCACAAATAAAATGTCAGAAAGAAATGGAATTTAGATAACATCATCCTCTTATTTCACTCTGAGATATATTAGGTAGGGCACATTCCTTTTTGACTCAACTCTTTTCATATCTTTTGCTATTACGTGTAAGCACTATCTAAATGTCGTGATCTGAATGTTTGTGTCTCTCAAAAAAACTCATAACAATGCAACTCAATCCCCGATTCAATGATGTTAGTAGCCGGAAACTTTGGAAGGTGATTAGATCACGAGGGCGAAACCCTTTTGATGGGATAATTGTTCTTATAAAAGACCCCAGAGTTGTCTAGCTCTTTTTACCCACCATATGAAGATACATCAAGATGCATATCTATGAACCAGGAAGCTAGTCATCACCAGACACCAAATCTAACAATGTCTTGATTTTTGGACATAACCAGCCTCTAGAACTGCGAGAAATAAATGTCTGTTGTTTCAGCCACCCAATCTATGTATTTTTGCTACAGCAACCTGAACAGACTTGAACATTATGTTTCTCTAAAGCTCTCACCAAAAAGATGAGGTTCTGATCCCTGAATAAAACTTGCTGATGGTAATTGCTTTGTATGCATTCCTCTCTACCTACTTTGTCTTCTGTGATTGTGTTACCCTGCCTAACATTGATCTAGTCTTTACAGCTTAACATCCTATTTAGTGCTGCCTTTTCTCTCCTCACTGCTCACCTCAGATATTTGGGTATAGTTATCTACATTTTCTCTATGGTAAAGGGCTACTCTGGAGAAAGGGTACAAACATCCCTTGACATTAAGACTGTTTGCAGATTTCTAGTTAGGCTGATCATATTTCTCTGAGACAAAAATGGAACATTGGAAAGGCAAAAGCAGAATGGGGTTATGTGTTGTCAACTAAAGGGAAGGGGAGGCAATCTAAGAAGGAGCAGAGCGCCAGACTAGCAACAAGTACCATGTAATGCCAAGAAGCGATCACATAGTAATGACATGTGGTCTAGCAGAACTTCATACAAATGACCAGTGCCCATGCAAGGAATTTTGGCACCTTAGGCAAAAACCAAATTTGGTGCCCACACTAAATGCCCTGCTTAAAATACATGCCTCTTTAACCACCCCAGTGCCAGAAATGTCCAGTAACTCCCACAATGCCAGAGATAGCTCCCAAAGTACTTACTGATGGTTGGACCATGGTGCTTCCTTTGAAGAAATAGGTGCAGTGAGATGGAGAGGAATTCTCTTCCTGTGAGGCCAGGATTAACAGTAGCAGCCATAACCTGCCCCAGTCACCACTGTCCAACGAAGGCAAAAGAAGTACCTGCTTTCCATCCCCTGAACTGCCTCTTTTGCCCTTCATTAAAGATAGACCTGGTTTATTAATAACAGGACAGAATTGACATTTATGTTAAAAAAATAGGACAGTTAAGAAATGTGAAAATAAAAAAATACTGTCCCATTTAAAATAGTATACATGGTCAGCCTCTTGCTAGTTCATCTCTTTTTCCTTGGTCAACAGGACAGTTGATCTTCCCTACAGAAGTTAGGAGTAAGCATATTGATCTCCTTTACCCATAATATATGAATGGAGATGGTGTGTCTCATTTCTGAGCAGAAATTTAAAGGAGCTCTTCCATTATTATCTTTTATTTTTTCTTTCTCAGCTATGTGGGGTCATGTGCTGAGTTAGTGGATCTATCAACATGGAGCATGACTGACTATGGTTGAGAATTCCCATGCTATCATGCAACACATAGACAACGTCAGTGACAAATGAACTCTTGCTATAAAAAGCCTCTTAGATTTAGGCATGCTTCTTCGAGCATAGCCTAGTCTATCCTGATCAGTTCACTCATATATGCAAGTTTAAACAGTTGCTTGGTATAGGATCCTTTCTAACTGAAGCAACTTGCTGACTTTTTTTGTGCATAATAAGATATTTACTAGGCTGAAGATATAAAGACTAGAAAGTTGCAGTTACTGCTCTCTCGCAATGTATTTCCATGATAGTTTTATTCTTTATAGCAGAGTACAGGTCATTTATGATGTTATGCTGGGCAAGTCTGTTCACAGGCCCAATTGGAAATTAAGTGGCTGACCAAATCCCTACAGTATGTGATGGCAATATAGAAAATGGAGCTACTATCCTGGCACTGCCATTTCCTTATTATGAAACTTTGAAGCTGTTATATTGCTTCTATATACTTTAGTTCCTTTATCTACAAAATAGGATTGATTTAATTCAGTTTCTATCTCATAATTGTAATATAAGCATCATAAGTTAATTCTCATAAAGTCTATATGATACCTCTGGCAGATAGTGAGTACTTAGCAAATACAAACTGTCACTTTTATTATGGCTGCCATGATGTGATTAGCCTTTCCTGGCGTCTTAAGCAGTTAATGGATAGGTTCACAAAATTGGGGTGTTTCCATTGAGAGTAAGTATGCAAAATAATATAGAATCCTGGATGTTTTGGTTGAACTCACATACAATGTCAAACCTGATTACATTTTTTTTTATTTGCTTTGAAGTCGAGGTTCATTATTTTGGTTATGCAAAAGTGTAAATATGGCTTTCTTATGAGGACTTTAGCAGCTCAGCAGTTGCTTTTTCTGATTTGTATTCCTTCCCTTAAATCCATCATGTTTTTTTATTCATTCAGTGCAATTTGGTTAAAATTTTTTCTCCTTTTTCCCATTTGCTTCTAAAAGTGTATTTGCTCTGAAGCCCATTTTTAAAATGTAATATATTGATATATGAGTTTCCTTCATATTTTTATGATGCTGACACAAGCAAATACTAAGAGGAGGTTGAAACTGTTGGGGTTTTATAGGGTTTTGATGACTGGCTTTTTTTTAAAGGCTTTCTTTTCTGCTATATGAGTTGAGCAGTGGTTACTCTTCTCACAATGCATAAAATAATTTTTCTATCATGGTAAGTCCACAGAGCAGTTATTAGAGAGCTTAAATGAACACCCATGCTCTCAGAAATGAAGACATAAGAAAAATGAAAAGTATAACCGATTTAGGCCAGAGTATTTGGGGGCACATGTCTGATTTTGTCAATGATCTTTTGGGTGATAAATACTTTATTTTCACATATCAAAAACCAGATCTGCCTCTGAATCAGACATTCTTATAAACAATGAAGACATATTTTAAAATATTTTTGGCTTTCATAAGGATTGTGTAAAGGAAAATAACATCTACATCTCTCAATATATTTAGCTTGAAATCATACTAGTGAAGACCAGCATTTGGAGGAAGAAGGGAATCTTATAAAAGGAGGCAGATGGGTTGACAATTATTGGAAATGGGTAGCAGCTCACCAATTTGTAGAAGAAAAACACTAATATTTAGTAGTGTCACTTAGATTTTCAAAACAATATCCTTCTATGCCTATCCTCTTTCTAATGATTAAGCATGCACTTTTGTTTAGGTGCCTATTTAAAATTCCCTCATTTATTTACATGAATCCTCATCCCCTCCCCCTCCTTTATTTTTTCCAATCCACTCAGATGTGTTGCATGCCTGTGAATTATACCCCAAGTGTGACAGACGATGACTGTTTGGAGGATGCCAAGTAGCAGTTGCCTTAGCAACAATAACCAGGGGATGCTTCTCAGAACTTCTGCCTCGTCTCGTCCCCATCATTTTCTCTGTTTTGAGAGTTAGATAACATGGTTACCAGAATTAGTCGAATCTGGTCCCCCCCTACTCTCCTCAACAAAATGAAAACAGGAAAACTTAGATGTGTCTGCCTTTTTCTTACTATCAAGGGAAATTCAGCCTATCTCTGCAATTAAGATTGAAACAAGAGGAACTCTTAAGGAGGGGAAAGAGCTGTGTGCGTTCATACCAATAAATGCTCAATGGTAGGAGAATTAATTGTCAGAACTGTTACAGTTAACCACTCGTGAGGAATGAAAAAATATTATTGTTGATTTTCCACACATGGGCTAGCAGAACAGTATGTAAATTGAATTGTAAGATGCTATGTTCTGTAAGTTGAAATTTCTGATCTGTTCAGACTCTGATATAGCATATTTAATTTTGCTTTCTTTCTCAAATGAAGAAAAGCTGTCAAAATAAGGATTCAATCTAGATAGCAAGAGGGATATCGTCTTTTAATAATCTATGATTATATTGATATTTACATCCAAGAAAATATTCAGATTAAAGCAGAGAATGAAATTTAAGGAAAATATTTCTTAAGAGAAGCAGAATGGACTTCTGTGAAGCAAAAACAAACAAACAAACAAAAGCAAGCCTTAAACTTCAAGGCCTCTTACTTTCAAGGGCTCATTACAAGACCCTGTGTTTGAATTCACATTTTTATATTTATTATTTTTTTCTTAAAAAACACTCCCTGATTACACATACTTTGAGTTCTATGAATTTGGATCTGCCTCTGAAATGAAAGTGCAATATAAATGATTTATTTGATTACTTGTTGATATTGTATCATTTTTATAATATTCAGATTTCTAGTTTCTATTTTTAATACTCACATCTGGTTTTCCTTTCATTTCTCTTGCTTTGGAGGGATATTACAAATCTTCCACTAATATCAATATTGCTTGTTTTTAAACAACAAAAATCAAAAAGTATAGTTCACCTGCATTGTTGTACTTTCAAAACCTTTTAATGAAATTATATGTATAAAATAAATGGTAGATAGTAATTAATAAATTCAACAAATAAGACAGATCCAGTTAGTTTAAAATAGTTATCCTGCCTGATAACCATGTTATTTAGAGTCTGTTTTATGTGATGTCTGTGGGAAACAGCAGATTTTTGTCTAGAAGCTTTTGAATAATCTTAGCAAAGTACATTTTTTGCATAGGTACTTAATACAGGTTTCTTTAGAATTCCTTTTCCTTATCCCTCAAGTAGGTTTTTTATCACATATATGTCAACAATTTTTGATGAACATGCCCTTACAATACTTCAGGGGTTTATATAAAATAAAATTTGGATACACTAGAATACTTGGTAATTATTTAAACCTAATGATTTCAAGGTAATGCTGGAAGAATTTCTAGAAGTATAGTAAAACAGTAAAGTTTCTGTACTCCTACTATTGTTGATCACAATTTACCTTTAATAGAAATAGCTAGATCGTCCATTGGAATTAATTCTCTTGAGGACAGTGATTATATTTTAATTTTATATCCCAAGAACACAGTATCTTGATTATATGAAGTTCCATTTTATTCTAAGGGATATATTTTTGTTGAATTTGACATAATCAATGAATTTTGTTTTAAGACCTGTAGCCTTTAGAGGTGATAATGAGAATCCAATAATAAAACTATAGGGATTTTCTTCATTTATAAAAATATTTAAAACAATGCCTTTACATAATTAAAAATTTAAAGAAACAAAAGGAAATAAATACATTGAAAATATAGCTTTCCTACTCCACTCTCAAAAATTTTAGGCCCTTACAAACAAAAATATGCAAATTATTTTTAGTATAGTGTGCAAGCTATAGTCTTACTTTTTTCACCTAATCTTTTTTTGGATTAGTTCATGTATACAGACAAACAAACAAAAACTGTTCTCATTCTGATATTACTGTATTGCATTCTGCTGTGTGTGTGTGAGTGTGTAGCATAATTTATTAAGCTGATTTTTGTTGGTAGGTATTATTTTCCTATTTCTCTTGCTAAAAACACATTAAATGAATAGCCATGAAAAACATGACATCATTTGATATAAATGTGAACAAAATTCTCATAATATTCTATTCTAAAATAAGGGTTGAAAGTTATTTTTTATATAGTGAGATATGGTGCCTTATTGAGAAAAATCAGTTTCTATAAAGGAACATTTAATTTACATTTAAATTCCAAATACCCTTTTCCTTCATTCTTGCATTTAGAATATGCTAAAAAACTTTTCAATTTTGGTCAGTTACTTGGTAAAAAACATCGTCATTCTACTTGATAATTTTTACTTTTGGAGTTTAGACTATTTTTGATAAATTTTAGACATTTGAATTTATATTCATTTTACCACAATACTGTTTATCTCCTTCCTTGCATTCAGTGCAGTCTATAATTTATTTATTTATTATTGTGTGTCCACGGTCATCATTTTATCTCTTCAACTATTGTATAAGCAACTTGAAGGTCAATATATGGCTTTTTTGGTCATTATTGACTTTTTACCTTCCAGTATAACACCTTCTTCAGCAGATACTCAGTAAACATCTGTTGAAAAATGATTTGGGTGTGTAATGTGTCTCTAAGGATTGCTTCTGTCACAAAATTTACCTTGATTCTGTGTCCAATCACTTCTCAATCTCCTAAAGCAATTAGCTATCTTTTAGAATTTTTGAAAGCTTACTCCTTTCTTTGAAATGGAATTGAAAAGCACAACATTTTATAATAAATTTTTTTTAAAGGAAAGGTGTAGACAGGAATAAAGGTGATTAGGCAGGCAGGAACAAAGAAGAAGAAGGAGAATTTCATTTTATTTTTATTTAGCTGTTCACACTGTTTTTTTCTCCTGAACTGGGGACTTAAACCCAGGGGTATATGGCCTGAGCAGTCCTTCAGAGGCATTTGATCTAACCTCTGCTCAACCAGGACACACCTAAAAGTACAATACTTACAGAGGTTACTACTTATTATTTTTATATATGACTTTCTAATTACTTCTTCAAAATATGTAAATTGCAATCACCATTTAGTTTTCCACAAAAAGAGTTCTCTAATGAGAATTCTAGGCTAAATTTTTTTTTCAGTACCATCATGGAAAAAGCAATAAAAATGAATTTAGAAAATAAGAATAAATATGTCTATTACAGACGTTAATATTACATATTGATTGCTACAATACTTTTCTGTTAAATAGCACACGAAATTTGCTATACTGAATTTTGTCATTGCATAAGAATATTGAACCATAATTCTTTGAAGAGTTAACTGTTTTATTTCAGAGCTTATTTAGTTGCTTTTCTGAGTTTTTTTTACATCTCTCTGTGTTTTTAAATGATACTGTATTTTAATTCTTTATTTGACAGGAGAATATAATCTTTCATGTCCTGGAATATCTGGAAAGTTGTCATAATTTTAAAGAGTTTTCATATTCTCTCCAACATTCTGTCATATTATCTTAGGTCTCAAATTGCCTATGTTGTATTTGCCTGCTTATTTGGTTAATTTACTACCCTATAAATTATCTCCAATATTTTTAAAATATAAATCAGCAATGTAGAATTATACTGCTTGGCTTTTACTTTTCTAGCTTGTGATGCTATGGCTTTATTTTTCAAGGAGGGCAATAGCTACTGTTGTAGATGACCTGAGAGAGGCCTGGCTTGTGTTCATGGTCCAGCTGTTAGCCCTTTGTTGGGGGTTCAATCTGAGACTTGGCAGACTAACAGTGCCAGTAAAGACCCTGAATGGTTAGAAGATGAGGAGCATAGTCTAGAGAGCTTTATCTGCTAAGATAAGAGAATTTATCTAGAGAGACGTTTCTGTTCTCCTTGCTGTATTTCAGACCAATGCAAAACACTTCACCTCCTCCAGTGTGGGCTTCTCCTGGTCCAAGGTCAAGTGTTGGATCTGCTTCATTCCTCTCTCTGCCCTGGGACCATTGATTGGACTGGAAGTCCTGCCATCTTCTTTCAACCTAAATCATGCCTCTACACATTGTTTTCCAACAGCCTGTGCCAGAGTAATGCGTAGATCTCCTCAGTGTCCCTTCTAATGCAATCTGGGTTGGTTTCTGAGGTGCAGGGGGTGCTTCAGTCTCACCTCCGTGCTGGGGAATTCTTTCAGTGGTGTCCTGTTTCTAGAAAATTGCTAGTTCCTCTTGTGAACAAAGCAAGAAAAGTGTTCTGTTGACATCTTGGTGATACAATTCCTGGTAAATTTAAAACTAGTTCTCAATCATAAAAAGCATAAAAATATAAAATACATATAAGTTAGAAAGGAAAAAGTAAAGCAATCGCTATTTGCAGATGACATATATATGTATATATATAGATATACACACACACATATATACACAATATATATAAAACACCAGAGACTTTTGTAAAATGTCACTAAAAATAATAATGAATACAGTAAAATGGTAGGCTGTAAATTAATGTACAAAATTATGTTGCATTTTATACACAAATAACAAACTAGTCAAAAGATATCTCTGGAAAACAACCTCACTTATAATAGCCTTAAGAATATTGAGATACCTTGGAATAAATTTAACCAAATAAATGAAAAATCTGTACACTAAACTATAAGACAATTTTAAGAGAAATAGAAGACACAAACAAATAGGAAGATATTCCATGTCCATGAACTAGAAGAATGAATATTGCTAAAATTATCATATAACCTAAAGCAATATACAGATTTAACTCAATATTCATCAAAATACTAAAATAATTCTTTGCAAAAATAGAACAAAAGTTATTAAATTTATTTAGAACTACAAAATATCTGAATAACGAAACAATCTTAGAAAAAAATAAAAGAACAAATATGACTTCAAACTATACTATGAAGCAATAGCAATCAAATAGCATGGCAGTGAAATAAAAGCAGATACACAAAGTAAATAAATAAAACAGAACTGAGACCCCAAAATAAATCTACAAATAGAAGGACAACTAAGCAGCCAAGACATACAAGACATGGGACAGGGTCAGTTTCTTCAATATGTGGTTTGTGTGCATGACCCAGCTGTGAGCCTTATTTTTGTTAGCCCTATTTTCTTTGCCTGCAAAGAAAGTGAAAGGTTGTACAAATCAAATAAAAGGGGTCAATTATATGTTGAAGAACCAAACTGGACTGTTAATGGCAAACTTAATTTATTATGCAGAGATGTTGATTTACAAAAGGATGTACATCTTGAATTGATATAATGTTATAATGTAAAGTTCCTTCAATAATATTTTTTAAAAAGAAGAAAATTAAAAATAGATAAATAAAATTCTTCACAGGAAGTATTATACTTATAGTGTGCAAATTTCTTCAGTAGTTACAGATGTAAAGCAATTGTTGGACTAGAAGGTAGCCTTGCAGTATATTTGATTAAAATTAAAAAGTGGATAAAATTACTGCATTTTAAGCAGAATTCAACAATGAGTATTCAGATTTATTCTCATTTGAATATTAATGACTAGTCGTTTCAAGGTTATGTCATCTTGCTTATCATAATAGATGATTAAGAAATCCAGAAGTAAGTCATTGTTTTCCTCTCTAGTGAATTAGAGTTAAAAATCTTAAAACCAAAACGTTTCTATGTAGGAAGTGTTTGAGAGAGTTAGAAGGACTTGATCAATTTTCTAAAAGTCTGGCTTTATTATGAGCAGGGCCACACCTTGTGAGGTGTTTTGATGTTGACTTATTTTTGGATTTGCACTGAGGAATCTAGAGAAAGGAGGCTGGGGATCTAGGCAGTTTGGAGAAAAGGATCTTCAATTCCAGAAGATAGATCTATACAATATAACTTGGGCTAAAAAAGTGATAACATCAGTGATATAATCTGAGGCATGTTACTCTATGACTAACTTTGTTTCTTTTTCTTTGTAATTCTTAGATGTAACCTTAAGACTTGAGTTTGTTTGTTAAACAAATACATTCTCAGGTACACTGCTGTAGGGAAGCCAAAGTGTGTGTGTGTGTGTGTGTGTGTGTGCGTGTGTGCGTGCGTGTGCGCAAATGAATGACGGGTTGAAATTCACTAGACATAACAGGGTATACAAAGAGATACAATTATGGAAAGGATGCAGACAATAAATAATCCCATAGTTATAGTTTTATAGTCAAAACTTGGAGGTGATAGATGAGAACTTAGCTATATAAATGCTGCCCACGTTTGGGGCACCTTACCTTAGTAGCGGTATAATCCAGATTTCCTATATTCATGAGGTAAAACTTGGATTATAGTTTTACGATAACAGATCAACTCAGAAGAATGAGAAAGATGTGGAATATACAACTTTATTTTTCTCATATATGATAAATAGAAAAAACAAGGAAACAAACTAAATCAAACAAAAATAGACTTTCAGTCTATAAAATCAAATTAGTGATTATAAGTGGGGAGAAGGTGGGAAGGCAAATTTGGTGGAAGGGACAAATTATATGGTGAAGAAAGGCCTGGACTGGTGGTGGTAAACTTAATGCATTATATAAAGTTATTGATTTGCAATAATGTATATCTTAAACCTACATAATGATCTAATGCAATGCTCGTTTATAAAATTATTTTTAAGTGTCTTAAAGAAATTATTTATGGATATTGGCTGCAAGTTCTCATGTAGTTCAGGAATGATTTTTATCTCATATTTCAATAATTAATTATTTACTATCAAAGATTATTTTTGTATATTCATATACAATTAGTATCTTCTCCCTTAATAGATTACATAAAATCTTTGAGAAAAATAGGAATTATTTCTATGTATCATGCTTATTTATCATAATATCTAATATGGTACTGAGCAACTATTTTTATGTCAGTGCATATTTATTAGATACTGTATTGCACAATACTTTAGAAGACTATATGGTATAGTCTCAAAGCACCATAATCACATGAAGTAGGACCTTAAATATGTTTTCCATCTCCTTTCATTTTGAAATGTGGACTTTCCCGTAAGAGGATTTGCTTTTTTCCTTTCATTATGTTTCACTTAACTTTGAATTTCTTAATCTTCATTATTAGGATTTGATTTTCAGTTTTCCCAATAAAGAACAAGATAGCTGAAGTAAAATATTCTCTTACACTAAAATAAAAATCAACTAAACCACATATCAAATTTATGCTCATGTTTTAGGCATAACTCATGAATGTTAAGCAAAGCCTGCATGTCATATGGTTGTCCAACTACTTACACAAACATGAAGTACAAACATAGTTTGAATTGCTGAGCAGAACTGTGACCAGCTGACACTTCTCGAAAGTGTCTTTCTTTTTCTCCACAGAAACTTGTTTTCTGTTTTTATAAGACTTACATAAATATTCTCAAGGATCTATACATTGAACTTGTTCCTTTTAACTGTGGAACTCTACAGATTAAAAAATGTCAGAAACTGCAGTGAACAAACAACATCCCTCTCACGCCCACAACCCCGCAACATGGGATCAGAAGGGCTGAGGTGGCAGGAAAGCAAAAGAAAGCATTTGCTGGTTCAATCCCATATGTACACAAGGCCCTCACTGATGGGTTTGGTCACAAATGCTGCCTGTTCCAGCCCATGAGTTTAGAGAACAAATCACCCTAAGGATGGATGTGTAATTTGCTTTTCAAATTATTTTCAGGAATAATAGATCTGAGACTTCCCATCAGACAGGGCATTTCTGGTGGCATCTTCATGGAATAGTGAATTTCCAGGTTTGGTAGTTGAGAAAAGCTCTTCTCAATTAAAAACAAAAATGGCAGGACAGTGGGTGAGGATTAGGATGTGGTTGTGCCCTCAGTTGCTGCTGCCACTGCTGCTGTTTATGCAAAGCACGTCCAGAGACTGTGCAGCTGATGTGCAGCAGACTTTTAGTTTTTGTTCAGGTCTGGTTTTAAGCTGCCGTGTTCAGGGATGAGCAATTCCTTTCAAGTTATTTGCAAACCTTGTCAAAGCCTGATTGCAGCATGACATTGATGACAGACTGATTATTACTTGTCTCACAAAGCAGTGTAAGAACATATTGGCTTTCATGCAAACATCCAGCTTGTCATTAGTGTACAGTGCAAATGGCAGTGGTTTTATATCAGAATCCTTGAAGCAGAGGCAGAAAGAAGAGGATCTGTTTCTGTTGGTCCTGGAAAGATTTCAAAAACATGGAGAGACATTTTTTATGAAGTGAAATTTCGACAGCACTATGACAAATGGTCTAGCTTTGACATTTCATTGGTTATCTTGAGATATTTATTCAAAATAGGGTAGACAGGGGAGAAAAGAAGCATATAAAATAATATTAAAATGGAAACAACCTTTATTTTCCAGTAAAGAAAATTTGCGAAAGCTTAGCAGTGCATTCAGTTGCAAAGTTCTGCTTATTGGAAACACTCATCACTAAATTTTGGTAATGTCTCCATAACTTGAGCCGGATTCAGTCAGATGAATAAATTGGCACTTGGGATGTGAATTTGACCTTAGAGTAGGTGCTTATCCTTTTCAAACCACAGGAACTCAATTGTTTAAGAAAAGCACATGTATTCTTTAATCCTTATCAGGAATTAAAAACTGTGTAATTTCAAATTTTTTCTCCAATAGTCATGAAACGTATCTATACGGCTGCTTGATATTTAAGAAAAATGTTACTAGTTGGCAACTAGTGGTATCGACAATTGGAATCTTGTATTGCCTTTTTACATATATTCCCTCTTCTATTTCCTGCTTCTTAGAAAAACAAGAGTATAATATCATTAGACCAGAGCTACTAATTCACAGAAAGAACAATCATCACAATTTCTTTTTATAAAACATAAGAAGATGATTTATTTAAATATAATTGGAACTTTAATTGAAAAAAGTAATATATGTACATGACAAAACTTAAATCAAATGTGTAAATTGGTATTTAATGAATGGGAAGTCTTTTTCTCATGGCGAATTTCCAATATCTTATCTATAGAGACTATCACTGATATGCTGATATGTTTGTTGCCCCCAACTTTTACATAAATTGAAGCATAACTCAACATTGTATTCTTAACTGTATTTGTTTTCTTAGCAATACAGGAAACTATGGAGATAGGACTTCAGATCATATGAATTCTTACCTTATTTGGAATGGTGACCTTCCAGAAATGACTAGAATTAAAATTTGATTCTTGCAAGTATTGCATATTTGCTCATGAATGTGTTTTATTAGTCCATATTAACTCAGAAACTTCAAAAAGAGATGGTGGCAATTATTCGAGGAATAAGAAACATTTGAATTATGACATAAAAAGCAGCTGATAAAATTTAATACCTATTCATAACAAAATCTCATAGTAAATTGGAGTAAAATTGTATTAATCTAGTAATACCTCTCCAGAGGTAGAAAACAACAACCATTACCATTTCTAATTTCATTCAGCATTGTGCTGGTAGGTTTAACCAATGATATAAGACAAGAAAATAAAGAAATAGAGATTGGGAAGAATGTTTCAATCTGTGAATAGTGTCTTAGAAAATCAAAATTAATATATAAATATGTTAGAATAGCACCTACTTAGTAATTCCTTGAATCTAGAATCAAGATAGAAATCCATTTTTATTAACTGAAAAACATATTAGGAACCAGATAAATATACTTTATACTAACACAAATACTGCAGATATTTAAAAATAATTCTAATGAAAGACAATTCATATTCTCTACATTGTAACCAACAGAAGAGTACTGAGAAAAATTTGTTAAACATGATAAATGAATGCATAAATATATTTTTCATTGTAGGACTCATAAGATGTAAATTCTAAAACTGACTTATATCTTCAATGTTCATTCAATCAAAATAGCAGAAGATTGTTCTTTCACAATAGGAGAGGGGTGATTGTCTTCTAATTCTAAATTGTGTTTAGAAACTTAGAAAATTTGTAATAACAAGATAATATTTTAAAGATTACAAATCTGTCTGAACTGTACTAACAAATCATAAAAGTGCAGTGATTAAATCAGTGTGGTGGTGATGTAAAAATAAACAAATAGGCCAATAGTACAGAATAGAATATCCAGAAATGGACCCACAACTATGGTCACCTGATTTGAACAAAGATGACACAGCAATTTAGTACATAAAAGATGGTAGTTTGGGTAGATGACTGAGTTATATCCATTTGAAAATAAATTTATTTGCACCCAACCTCAACCATTAACAAAATCGAATTCGTAATGAATTTTAGTCATAAATATACAAAGCCAAAGAACACTTTTGGAAGCAGTCATGGAAGATCTTTATGATGTTGTGATAGGAAGAGTACTTAAAATGGAGAAAATGAATAGTCATAAAGGAAAAAAATTAATACATTACACTTAAATTAATTCTGTTCTTAAAAAGATACCATTAATATTTTAAAAAGCCAAACTATGAAGTGGGAGACAATTCTTATATGAGATATGTAATGAATTTATATCATATTATCATATGATATAAATTATGTGTGTATATGTAAAATATTCACACACATGCTATATATATATATATATAAAACAAAAACGATTATGCAAGATGTATAATGTCAACAAATGAATGAGGAAAAGCATTTTAATGAGCAGAATACTTGAATAGTTATTTAACCAAAGATAGTATCCAAATAGTCAATAGGCATATGAAAAGGTAGTCAGAAATATTAGTCATCAGCTATATACATATTTTAGCCACAGACACAATGAAATAACACGACTCCCACAGAATAATTTAAAAATTTAAAGACTAAAAATATCCATTACTAGGCCTCCCTAGTATGAATCAAATAAAATTGTCAAACATTTTTACAGATCAGTACTCCAATTTGTAATCTCTTTTGGAAAATTGTTTTGTAAAATCTACCAAAGCCAAATATACACATACCCAATTCTGGTCTGACTTATGAACCCAATAGAAACAACTTATATTAACAAAAGGCAATATAGTAGTATTTCCTAACTTTATGCATTATATCACCAAGTAGGAAATAACACAATTATCCATAAGTAGGAAAATAATTAAAATGTACTGCAATATATTTATATAAATAAAATTTTTAGGAGCTATGAATAGTAATTACAGTGAACACTGCTAATATAGAAAGAAAAACATTGCTTGTTAGAAGTGGAAAGATCCAGCAGGAAGAGTTTGAAGGAATTCAGGGATTCAAACTTTGCATTTACATAGTAGGAAGCAAAGAGATATTTCTAACATTGATGGATCAATAAAAACAGATGAGATTTGAGACCACTACTTTCATTGATTACTACAGAATACTAAAAATACTTGATTTATTTCCTCATGTCTTATCGTCATATAATATGTTCATGCTTTATAATGCACATTGTAAAATTTTAAAACATTTTATATTTGAACTTACTGAATATGAATTAAAAATTGCAGGACTCCCATTTCTAAACATTGATGTATATACAATAGAACAGTCATTAGAAATATAGCAGAAGTCAAAACTTATCAAAGTTAAGACTTTAAATAGGCCTCAGCTGAAATTCTCTTTACCTACCAACCTCATAAAGGCAAACAAGCAAACGCATTAGTCAGTGCATGAGATTCAGTGGGAAGGACTTGGCAGAAAGACAAAAAGGAACCTCCAAACTTCTTTGGAAAGTGTTTTGCCACTTATCCTAAAGCTATAGCTCTGCCAACTTGAGTCAGTGGGCTATTATAAATTTATATATGCATTTAATCTGCCTGGAGGATTTTTTTTTTTACTTAGATGGTACATCAACATTTCAAAACAACCTTTTGAGATGCAGAATATTCCAAGAAGAAGGCTCTTTATATGTGAGAGAGGGCTTTCCTTCTGAGGGACAGCAATGACTAGTTTGTTTGAGTACAAAATTGACAGTTGGGAAATTTTGAAGTATAATTCTGGCTTTTCTACTTCCTTAGGTTGGCCATACAGAATAAAAATGAACCAGTTAAGCAAGCAGAACTTTGGAGGAAGTGTATAAACATATTAAAGAAGATCTAGAAACTCTACTGTAGTAACGGAAATCCTTCCCTACTGCAGTAGGGAAATTTCTGAATCACTTGCTGAGTGAACTTTCTGGTTTGATCCAGTTGGAAACCACTGACAAAATAAGCACACACATTTATGAGGCTTTGTGAGCTCAAACTCACTTTGAGAGTGAGATAAAAAGATTCTGTAGAAAATAAACTTACATGGAAATATTTTGTGTTTATTACCAGAAAATAATTTTAAAATATTACAATAGAATATTTTTTAAAATTAATGAAAACTATTTAAAAATATGATATAATGAAACAATCTTATAGCCTGAAAGAAAAATTCTTATAGAAATTATCTTTGTTTTATTTTGAAGACAGAATACTAACGTTTGGTAAGTCTCCTGTATACTGTCTCCTATCAGGTTATAACCTTGAACCTAAGATGTCTCAGAGAGATGGCAATGAACTAATAGCTGGTTGAGTTAAATTCTACACATAATATGACTCACTTATTTATGAGTAACACTTGCAGTCCTTTTAATTAATTTGCTGAGAGAGGACAAAATTCACTGCAGAGTCTGAAAAAAGTTACCTCAAACTATGTGTGATAGAGAGTGGAAGTAAAACTAAGGGACCTAAGCTCTCAAGAGATTATGTGATCAAATAGAGGACATGGTAAGTGGATAGAGCTGTCAGTAGAAGAATTTCAGTATTAAGGAGAATTTCTCTTTCAAATGGGTCATCTAAATCCTGGTTTAGGAATTGATAAAATTATGAAATTGATCAGTTAATTAGATTATTTTTCAGAGATTCAAATTTATCTAAAATGGAAGTATAGTCTCTTAAAGGATGATTAGTAAATCCAATCATCAGTCAAATGCTTGAAATAGGTTAAGATATTAGAAGAGAAAATGAAAAATAATTGACAAAATCATGTGTGATATTAGTAATTCTAGGTTCATATCTTTAAAAAAAGATGTAGTTGTGATCATTTCACAAATCCTGAAGTGAAACATTGTAACTTGATTGAAGAAATGTACTAACTCAGAGAACCTTTATAATTTATAGGAAAGTTAATTATGGTGATTGTGTTGTAGGCTCACTCATATAATGATCAGACGCTCTTTGCTTTAGATTCCTTACTGTGTCTGTTGGAAGAGGTTTCAGGAAAACATTGGTACCTGGTTTGAATTTTTATCCATCTAGGGAGTGTTGAATGATCCAAAATTCCTTAGGAAATATTGGTGATTCATTGTTTAAACTAATCAACTATAGTGCTACTTTCCCTCAGCCAAGATTTTCAATTTTGTCTTTTTAATGACTTCTAATCTCTAGGATCTAACTACTGAGCTGCATACCAATCAAATTATTTGCCTCTGCATATAACTACATCAGAATAGTGACTTCAGACTCATGATGTCCAAACCGAATTCACATTTAATTCAAACCTTGCCCTATTTCTAAATCCCTATTTTAAGGAATAGAACTGTCAACTCCACCCCAATTACCTGGAGAAACTTCTCTCATACACCACATTTCCCATCTTATTCTGACTGAATTTACATACTCTGTACCACAGCGGAGGGAAAATTATCTTGTGTCTAAATGGTAAGTTAAGGTAAAAAAATTCATTTACTTTAAAGCATTATGAAAAGGTCTTTTCTCTTTTTTGAAATAATTTTTGTTGAAGTAATATTTCATTACAACATTAAGTTTCCAGTCTGCAATATCCTAAATCAACATCTGTAAATACTGCCATAAATTCATCACAAAAACTCCATCATTCACATATGATTGAACCCGTCTAACCCATTTGCTTACCTAACCTTCCCCCATTGCTACTAATGCCATTAATTTGGTCTTAGACTCTGAAAGCTTATTTTTGTTTTATTTATTGCACTCATCACATTTTCTTAATATACTCCTCAGTTGATGGGCACATAGGTTGTTTCCAGCTCTTGGTTATGGTAAATAATGCTGCAGTAAATGTGGGGTGTGCATATATCTGTGAAAATTAATGTTGGTTTTTATGTGCATTCTTGTTTTTTCAGATAAATATAGACACCTGGTATAATAGAATGATTTGGAACTTCTACTTTGGCTTTTGTTTCCCTTGCCATTAGAGTCAAGTCCTCAAAGACTCTTTAAGACTGATGTGAAGGAATGTATGTGCTTGATTTCTTCTATGCATTTTATGGTTTCAGTCTTATATGCATCATTAAGCTATTTTGAGTTAATTTTGTGTATGGCATTAGATGTATGGTGTTCTGTGTATGGTGTCTAGTTTCATTCTTTGGCATGTTACTGTACAAGAAGAACTTATTGGCGCACACACACATATACACTTATGTATAAACCAATACACATACAATATTTTTGTGGAATAAAAACAACCATAATATAATATACATACAGAAATTTAAAAAACATTGGGAATGAGAAGACTTTCAAAATTAAGCCTATCTTGAAAAGGAGGATGAAATGCTTTATGAGGTTTTAACAGGAGAGAATTTGGTGAAGTTTAACAAGTTTCAGAGAAATGTTGGTCAAGAGTGGTTTACAAAAGAGGTAAAAACAAGTTTGGGAAAGAAAAAATTAAGGGTTAAAGTAATATGCAAAAGTAGGTGGGCAAGAACATCTACAGGACAAGGATAGATGAGAACCGCTGTGGAAAAGTTCCCAATAAAAATAAACTAATTCTGAATAAACTCTATACTAGAAAACAATTATCACCGTGCCCTGGTGGAGTAGCAGTTAGGTTCACAGCCTCCAGCAGAGAGTATTTCACATATACCTAAGGACTTGGGTTTATGTCCTTGGGTAAACAATAAAGATGGCTAACTAAATAAAATACTACTTCTTCGTCTCTCTTCCTGCCTGGCTGCTGGCTCATCTTCTTTCCTGCCTGTACCTTTCCTTAAAAAAAAAGAAATCAGCAAGTTCATGACCTCTGCTTCTTATATTCCATTTCCAAGCCTTTTTCATCCAAAATCTTCCTTGATTGTATTCCCTATTAAACAAAGACATGCTCATATTTATAAAAATATATTTAAATAATTTTAATATTCATAAATTTTGCATCAAAGAATCATGTGTATAAAATATCTTCATAATCTAATTTTAAACACATGTCATGATGAGTAATTCAAAAAGTATGTGCAGCAATATATTTTTATAAATGTTTCAGTATTTGCTAACAAATCCCTCTGAGATGTGATTTCACCTTTCATTCTAAATCCAAATGTGGAAATAAAAGACAATGTTATATGTTTTGTAAGATGCTAAAAGATTCTATGCCTTCCAATTTTGTTTATAATTTATTTTTGGTGATTTTAAGGTTGAGATAAAAATGTTCCAGAATATTTAGTAGCAAAGTCAGTATACATTTAAAATAGATATCTAAACTACAGGGATAAAATACATTGAAGATTGCAATGAGAGAAGGAGAAGCACAAATAATACTGAAACTTTTTGACAACTAATATCAGTACTGATATAAGAATAGATTTCACCAAAAACTTGGCATCTAGAATGAATGAAACATTAATGTTTGAACTGTAATAAAGAAATCATGAATATGTTTAAAATGTTGGCAGTTTCAATTTGGTAGAATACATGAAATATGTCTGACTAAGGACTTGAGAGAAGAAAAATTCAGAGGAAAACATTGAATACATTTGCAATAGATTCTAAATAAATAAAATATCATATCTCAGCAGAAAATGTGGAATATTAAGTCAATGCAAAAAGAAGAGACTTAAGTAGAACAATGATCTTTTGTCTCCTACCTTTCATTTGTGTTCTCTTTTCAATTGTTATGTCCCAAGTCTTTTCTTCGAGTTAATTGTCACAGTCTTAAAATTTATGTTTATACCCTTGCCTTCTGGAATGCCAGCAGTCTTTGAAGATTTCTCTCTAACTGCTTCATCTTACAACATTTCAGCAGGTGTGTATTTTCTAAAACATGTGATTGAAATTTCTGTCAGGTAAGCAACATGAAGGTGAGGCTGATTTCTTTGCATTAAGATCACTGAGCTAATAGAGGAAGTTTTCATTCAAATTTGTCAAGATTTTAGCACATCATACAGAAAGCACAATGATATTTTCTTCTATGTTGAAATTAACTTTGATCCTTTTACTAAGTTTCACCAGTATGGTTACTATTTTTCCCTTAGCAATTAAGAAGCAATTTGTAGTGAGAATCTTTGAAATTTGGAAATACCCTTTCCTTCATCAAATTTTCATCTTCTACTTTAGCATTCATTGATTATTACAGATTATTAACACCATCATATATATTTTTGGTTAATATCTACTGAAGAAAAGATATCTTTCCTACTCTCTCACTCTCTCACTCTCTCACTCTCTCACTCTAGCTCTCTACTTTCTCTTTTCATCAGTATGAACTCAGGAATTCTCATTTTTTTAAATGAGCTATCCCTATTTTGAACTCAAAATGACCAGAATTGGTCAAGGATAGCTCCATTAAGTTCTTTGTCCTCTTATATATTATATTTTTTAGCACTTTATTATTTTCTGGGTACAAAGATGTCCTAGAAAACTCTCTCTTTTGTTAATAAGTCCTGGAATCCAGCTTGTCTTTGTCACACAGAGGAAAAGTTAGGTTTTATAGGTTATCGATCACTTCCTCCTGACTTGATGCTGTGCCCCAGCCAGAATAGTCCCTATGTTTCCACTCATGTGAAGTGATGCCTCTTCATTTAACAGATTGATTAAAGAGTCTTGAATGTTTTTGATAGTTTTTAATTTCACTAGAAGATATAAACTTTAGTTCTTGTCTTTCCACGAATGTCAAAGGCAAAAACAGGTAGCCTTGCTCACCATGGTTTTCTTCCTTGAAAACAATCAATCAATGAATTTCCAGTGGAATATTTTATTTAACATCAATTTACTTTTAAAAAATGGCTTCTTTATCATTTAGGGTCTTATCAGGACACGGGGTTCATCTTAAATGATGTACAAGAAAAATTTTGAATGAAAACAATAACAGAGCTGTTAGTAGGGATAGGAGAGCAAATAAGTGTAGACAGATTAGGAACCCTTAGCCACTCCAAGGGACACAAAAAGGACACATGATGGTTGAGCAATGGAGTGAGGACCGTAGAACCGGGACTATATGATCAAAGCAGGGAGGAAAGAGAGTAAATACAGAATTTTCTCTTCTCTCACCCTCTTCTGCTCCTGTTCTGATTGGCCAAATATAGCTGAAGGTCAACCTGCAGGAAAGCCAGGGAAATGCATTTCATGAAAATCACCTGTTGGAGTCCATATTAGTTATTTCCAGAAAAACAGAATCAATAAAATATATAGAGATATATTTAGGGAGATTTATTACAAGAATTAACTCACATGGTTACAGAGACCCAGTAGCCCCATGGACTGCCGTCAGCAAGTTGGAGACCCAGACCCACTGATGGTATCATTCCCTCTGAGTACGAAAATCTGAGTTTAGAGGATAGTGGGAATCTTTTCCGAGTCCAAGATACTGTCAAACCAGGAATGTTAGTGTCCAGGGGTAGAAGAGATGGAAGTCTCAACTCAAGCGAGAAAGCAAATTTGTCCTGCCATTTTGTTCTATTTGGTGCTCAAGTGATGCCCACCTGTGTTGAGGAGCACCATCTATCTTCTTTACTCAGTCTATTGATTCAGTGCTAATCTCTTATGAAAACACTCTCACAGACACACCAACATATAATAATTCACTAACTCTCTGGGCATCCTTTAGTTCAGTCTGGTTGATACATAAAATAACCAACACAGTTGTGGGCAAAGGTGAAAGAGCTGGTGTACATACCCAGATACAGTCTTCTCCAACACAGCTGGTGCTTAATGAAATTTATTCCTTAGCAAGGTTGTGGATGCTGTTTCCTATGCTCATTGTCTCAAAAACGCACTTTTAATTTGTTTCAAAAGATTCTTCCATACACAAGTGGTATCATATTTACTTTATTAGAAGCAGCTTGCACCTCTCTCCTCCTCTTGAAAATCCAATTTGTTGTTCTACTGAGAGAAAGTCTGTCAGGTGCATATGTGGATAAGGCAGTCATAAACAAGTCTGCATTCAGCTCACACATCCTAACTCTGTTAGAAGCTATCAGTTAGGGAATTTTCAGGGGGACTGAAGTTGATTATGAGAGAACAAAGAAGCAAAAGTCATGCTACATAATAAAAATGGAAATTAGCTTAAATTCTCAGCTCCATTTCCTGAGTCAATGAATATAAAGTTCATGTTCGACACATCTGTTTGCTGAGGTGGATCTATCGTTATGTTAGAGTAAACTAAAATAAACCCCAAGTAGATTTCTAGAGTCACTCTCAAAACTGAAAACATAGATCTCAGTCTCTCTGTGGACAGATTTAGGGACATACCACTTTAGGTTTTTGTGCAGGTTGTGATTTTCTCATTTTTACAAGAACTATAAAATTACAGTGTTTTCCCATTATATTTTCCCTTTCAAGCTTGGCAAGCTAGTTGTGCTGATCCGATGCCAATATTACATCCATGAGATACTTAAGGGCAAATGTCTGCAGTTTAGAAAAATTAATTATAAGGGAAAGAAGAACTTATAAAAAGCCTGCTGAAAAATGTTTTCATTAAATATATTTTCATTCAATTAGGAACTAAAGCAGTTTTCTCTATTTTTTTTTTTTCTTGTCCTGAGCCATTTTGCTGCTGTATTTAGAGTCTGGAACTGCAGCGCTGAGCTAATAGGGGAGACTCAGATGCAGACGTGACCAGACACAAAGGTGATAAAGGCTTGTCTCATTTCAATGTTCAACCAGAGTGGAATGCAAATAGCAAGTAGTGCATGACAAAAAATGAGTTCTATCTTTAAAATCCTTCTTTTAATAATCTTAGATGATACTGGCAGCTCAGGTAAGGCTTTTCTATGAATGTAAGATTTCCAGCTCAGCAAAATCCCCTTAAAAGCCAGATAAGAGGGAATATAATTTGTCTCTCCAATATGAATGTCATTTCTTCCTTTTCCATCTTGCCTGTTAAACATACAAACACATCTATGTATTTTTCTGATGATTTCTCATTCTTATATTGCTTAATTATACACTATACCAAATGTTTTGAATATCTATGTTAGGATACCAACTCACCAGGATATTGGAAGTTCATAGGTCAAAAAAATATGCCCTCTGGGAAATCACAAATTGCCTGGAGAAGACTTGCACAGAAACAAATGCCAATCCAGTACAATATGGCAAAATATTCTCATACAGGGGTAGTGTAGTGACAGTGCTTATTGGAGGACTAGCAACATCTGACTTTTCAGAGTTAGAGTATGTCCAAAAACACATTGAAACAGGATTATGAAAGATCATCTGTAAGATATTTGTAAGATGTGATAGTGACATGTGCATTCCTGGCAGAGGGAAGAAAATATTCAAATATACTGAGTTCTAGGATGATAAAATCCATTCACATGTGCATCAGATTTATTAACCTTCATATGACATGTCTACCTTCAAGATGAGTGGAACTAATTATTTGCATTCTCTTGGGTTTAGGTCAATAGGGTTTTCAGACTAACTTTTAGACATATATTGAGGTAGAGGCACGTGTGTATTTTGATTCAGTCTTGGGCAAGCTGGATGTCAAGATGTTTAGCATTCTAATATCTGAGTAAGAAGAATACTCCCTTAGAAGGCTCATTTTCCATCAGTTGAATGACACAGCTTTTGAAAGCACAGAGCACCAGAGAGACCTTCACAGACTGACATATTTAGGAATTAAGTGTTAACTTGGTACAGTGTGAGTAACACAGTCTTTGGAATCAAATTACCTTATATCTAAATTTCTTTCCTAACAATCAGCTCAGTGAACACAGGCAAGTTAGTTAAGTACTCGGAGTGTCAGTATTTTTATCTATCTTTATAAGTACAGTAGCACTGCTGGGAAGATGAGAAATACTGAAGTACGCTTTCTAGCACATTGACTAGCCTTATAGTAGCTGCTCAATAAACAAGTGAGGGGAAAATAGCTGAGAAACATTTCATCTCATCCTAAAGCATGTTGTATGGATTGAGGACAATATTGTGTTTATATGAAAAATAATCCGTTCCATGTCATAAGGGACCCATGTCATCCTACCTCCTTTCTAGTATAACATTTTGCAGCACCAGCTTCTGAGATGGCATCAGCATCTGCCTGCACTGTTTAGCAGTGCATGGGGAAAATGGAGGTGAGCGATATGCTAAGTTCCAAATGAGGGTTATACATAAAGAGGAAAAAGGTTGACAAGAAATGTCTTATTTTTGCTGTTCTAGAACTTTCTTCCCCCATTCTCTCCTTTAAGGAATTGGTTTCTGACATAAGTACATAATGGCTATGATATAATAGTTTCCCAAAGCATGAATCTGAGGTAGATTAAATTCAATGTGGGGATTTCCCCTCCTATTTTCCTCTTTGAGCAGGATCCTTTGTCTCCCACAGCCATGTTCAAGCCGAGCTTGTCAGCAGCAGAGGAAGATTTGTGATCTGAATCTCAGACTTGAAGTTGTTTACTGTTGAGTATATTCAGGCATCATTACATTTTCTTTTCTCTTTAATATGTTACTGGCAGTAGGTCTGTCCAAATGGAAGTTTTTTTTCGCTTTGTTCTCTTTTCCCTCTGCCTGAGACACATGGCCACCTGGCATATGTTGCATGTTCTCTGTGCTCAGACTGCCAGCACAGTATACAAACAAAGCCCAGTGGGCACACGCGGCTAGAGCTGTTATGCTGGCTGTGAACTCAGTCAAACCACTGGTCATTCTGTCAAACATTCAAATCAAATGCTCCTTTGACTAAAGTAACCAGAAAAACAGTAGATCTTCTCAAAGACAGACACAGAAAAGAGCAGTAATAATTGATAAATGACCTTTCAAAACCTCACAACATTGATATATTAAAAGTTTAAGTTAGATCATTATTGGCTCATTGCACACCTATTCCTTTCGAATTTGCAGAGAAAAGACAGGGAAAAAGCCAAACTAGCTTAAGAGATGGATCCTATATCTCCTTATAAATTGCAGGGATTTTAAGAAAGCTTTGTAACAGCTATTCTAGACATAATAGGTCTATTGAAGATTCGATATATTCCAGAAGGTAATGTCTCTAACTACCTAAATTATAAATACCTAAATACCTAAATTATGCAGATAAAAGTAGCTAATACAAGTTAATTTAAAGTAGCAGCCACACGTTTTTTGGTATTTTTTTTTTTTCTTTCTCAAGATGATACTTTATACAGCACAGCTTGCTTTCCACAAAGAGAAAACATAATAAAGAGGGCATAAAAGATTCAGTGTCTGAATTCCCTTGGTTTTCTAAATTTACATTTCACTATTTCAGAGATAAATGCAGTATTTTTTTGAACTTTAGATGGATGCACAATTGTTGCTATTTCTGCTAGGAATAATTTGTTAGCAAACATAGTAAGGCTCACTAAGTTTAGCATAAAACAGTGTATTTTCTGTTACAATAAGACAGTGTTTGCTCAAGCTGGCACATTTTTCTCCATGTGCAGTGAGAATCAACAGCAGCAGCCATTGGAATATATAAAATCATTGAGGGTAGTGGTAGTTTCAGTATTTGAACAGCACAGTGTATTGAACTGATTGATGACCAATAAGATAGACCACAGATAGGAAAATCTAGCATAGCCATCCCTTGTCATGGCCCAGAGAACCCAAATTTCAAAGAAAAGAATACCCTTTAATGTGCCCATATTTTCCAGAGAAAAACAATTGCATGTGAACTGTGAGACTATCTTCTCTAAGTTAACTCTCCTCACTTATTTACTAAAATTTCTTTTCCTGGCAAAATTCATGTGTTTGAGTGTGTGTATGCAAGAATAATAATGCTTCAATAACACATATTTCCTAGAAAAAAAACATGATATCTTTAGTCATATGGTTATGGCCTTTTTAGTCATATATTTATGACTTGTAACAACCAATTCTCCAAGATGGCTTTTTTCAAAATTTGTGTTGTTTCTTTTCTTAGGTATCCCTTTTAGCACTTTATAAACTTGACATCTGTATATACTATATTATGATCATTACTAAAAGTCTAGTTTTCATGTAATACTATACATACTGATTTCTTATGTCCCTTTTCTACCTTATTTGCTGTAGCGCTATATTTTGGACCTGATCTCTCCTTATACCAATTCATTATATACTAAGAAATATTTTTTTCAGCTTCCTAAATTTGATGACATGATTCCCAAATTAAGGATTTTTTTCTTCTCTTCCATACTTGTAAATTCTGTGCATTCTTTTTATTTTTGGCTCAAGTGGTAACTTATACTATGAAACCTTTCCTGATTTACTTAGTTTTGATGTGCTCTCTATACAAGTAGGTATAACTATGATAACATTTTTCACATGCTGTTTTGAATCATTGTTTGGTCACTTTTATTCAATATGTATTGATAATTTATTATGTATCCACTATAGCTTTAAAGAGCTAGGAATATGAAAATAGAAGAAACTTGTATTGCCCCTATCCTCAAAATGTTTACTGTCTATAAGTGAGACATGGGAATAATTGCAACATTGTAGAAAGGTTCTGAAATTGTGGAACAAAAGATGCAGTCATATGAATGAATGTCATATTATTTGACTCTTGAAAAACTTGAACCATAGGGATGTCAATCCCCTTCAGAGTTGAAAATTCATGTGTAACTTGCTCCCCCAAACCTTGACTGCTAATAACTCATTGTTAGTTGGAAGCCTTATTTACAACATAAATGTAAATTAATGTATTTTGCATGTTACATGCATTATGTACTTTTTTTACAATAAAGTAAGCATAGAAAATAAAATTCAAAATTTATAAGGAAGAGAAAATATGTTTTACATTACTGCATTATATTTACTGATAGCATATTTTTACATTGTTTGCAAGAAAAGATGTTTGATTGGACCTACACCATTCAAACCTGTGTTGATTCAAGAGTCAATTGTATTGTAATCCAGGGTTTTACAAAATATATCACAGAAGTATTATAGTTGGGCTGGGAATAAAGTGTGAAGTTCACGGTGAGTTTCATAGGGTATATAGTTGGTAGCACAAGATATTTCAGACAAATATACTTGTGCAAAGACACATGTTTACTTGTATAGTTGAGTCTACTAAGTGATTCAGAATGACAGAAACAAGTTGCAAAGAAGGAAGCAGTGAGAAGTAAGATGAGAGAGAAAGTGAGGAATGAGATGGCAAGAGCTTTATTTTTTATACAGAAGAATTCGGAGCTCAGCTTATAAGTTGCAGATAAACAATATGATTAGATATTCATATTAAAACTGTCTTTTGAAGAAGCTATTGAATGAGGGGAAACAGTAAGACAGTATTTCGGGGGAGAAAAGAGATTAGTTTTTGATCTGAACTTTCAGTATCAGGAATAAAGAAGTAGTCGGAAGGAGTTAGGAAGGTTGCTGTGTATGTTTTGGGAGGAGCCATTTCCAAAAGAGGAGATTGTTAAGAAGGCAGAGATTAGTTTCAGTAGAATTGAAGATGGATCTATATTCAATGAACTTAGATTTCATCATTTATCCAGATGTGTTTGTGAAATTATACTATGTTCATAAACTATTAGGTGTCTCAAGGAACATTATGTAGTTTTTTCTTCTATACATTTTTCACTGTACTTAGTCCAGAATTTTGCACCTGGTTATTGAATTGGGGATGAATATACATGAAAGATGCTTATGTAGGTCTCTGAAACTGTTCTAATTTGACCATTAGGGACCTTCAAATCTGTAGACCACTTCTGTGACTGTGGACACAAAAGAGTTCCAGAATTTATTCTCTTCTACCTTAAAGGAGTTAAATGAACTCAGTGATTGACATGAATATGTTCCAGACAAATTCTGCTGTCTTTCAGAAAATGTGGAATCCCCTGAAGATTTTTGTCAGTGCACATGCATGACGAAATAAAAAATAATTGATGATCAACCATGATTTTGCTAAACTATCTTATCAACTGGAATCCAAGATTCCAGGAATTACATGTGGTTTAAGTAATAAAAATATTAATATACCAAATATCTGAAAGATTACATTACCTCTAGAAATACCAGGGCACATAAGTTTAAACAAAAATGTCTTGAGAACATACATCATAAAAATTTCCCATTTAAATATTGTTTGTGAAACAATTTCTGGACAATTTTATATTAAGGTAAAGTAGAAAATAAGGAATTGGAGTTATATTAGTGCAATATATTTTTCATTTTGGGTCCATCCTGGATCAATGTCATGATTAACTTATAGCTCTAATATATTTGATATTTTAATAACCTAATATGGTTACTTTATAAAAACATGACTTATTTTGTTTTTAGAAGAAATCCTATAGTTTCAATAGCACTGTAAAATAACATTTTAGTTTCTCAAGAATGTGAACAACTGCTTTTGAATTGGCAGGATATTACTCTCCTTTGAAAAACTAATCAAAATTGTGGTTTTAAAGCATGTTTTTCTGCAAAGCTATTCAAATAAAAATATTTTATACAGGTACGCCCTGTTAGCTTAGTGGTTAATTACATTGGGCATAGTTTCACATAAGGCTCTAGGACCTGTTTTGGGAACTCTGGATGGGATGAAAACCTAAAATGAACAACTAAATAAAAATAGATAAAATGGTTCTTCCTCTTTTTTTCTTCCTGCCTGTCTGCCTACTTGCCTTCACTCCTGCCTACACTTTTCCTTTAAAATTATTTTATATGAACACTAAGAGCAATAAAATCAAAAGAAATATAATTGAATAAAATCAGGATTTTTTTTTGGTTTTAGTTATAAACATGAGAAAATACGAATAATTTTTCAAATCATTATTACAGTTTTGCATGTTTTGGAATTACTTATAATAGTAATGCATAGATATAAGTTAGATATAGATGATATAGATATAGATAATAATATAGATACAGATGCAGATATATATATATATATATAATATGTAATTTTAGTTTGGATGAAATTATAATAGGGTTTTACACAGAAACAAAACAGTAATATAACACAGTGGAAAAGATAAAGAAGATAAATACAAAAAGAATATTTAATACACTTTATGTATTGTTGATGTGCCACATGCAAACACAAATATATCCTATAATAAAGACTCAATCAAGGAGTAAGAGTAAAAAGTTTGAAACAGGTGATATATATATATATATGTATAATATATGCATATATTATGTATGTAGAATAGCTGAGGATAATTGGGACAGAATTCCCCCAAAGATCCTCCCAAACTTGTTAACTACCTCACCTTCTAAAGCAACTGTTTCAGAACTGCATAAAAGTGAGATTCAGCTTTATTGCTCTGACTCAACCTTGTTTTCATTAACATGATCCCTCTCTGGCTAAAGACTGTTAAATTCTGTCATACTGATTTTAGGGAGTTACTCAGTTTTAAAAGATATGCAGATGAAAAAATTTTCAAAGCACAGTTTCAGTATGGGGAATGAAGGCAGTACATAAATTTGTAGTCACATATGAGTGGGAATATGTGCAGCTATTTATTTAGAAAATACTGATTCTGATTATAGTGTAAGATTCGAAACAAGTTTATCATTTCCTGTACAAGAAAACCATTATTCCAAGAAGTCACTATAGTAAACAAAGAGTACATTTAGATAAATAGAAAAAGAAAGATAGAGACTCTACCAACATAGCACATACGCATATTTCTTGTTTCCAGAGGATGTTTGGAGATAGTACAGAATGTTGCATTTTGATCTGAAGGAGATTCATTCAATCTGCATTTTGAGACAATAACTATTTATGAAGGGTCAAATCATCCTTCCTTTACTGTCAAGGAAATACCATGCCTTTAAGGGAAATATGAAATCTCTCTTGGATCCCAGAGAAAAAAAAATATTATGTTTTCATTATATAAAGAATAGAATCTAATAATTAAGCATTTATTATATTTAGGAAGAGCTGTTAACCTTGCATAAAGGAGAGATTTTGTACATTTTCCTGATTTTTTTCTTATTTTCTCATTCACATCAAGGTAGAAGAATTTAGAAGTCATCTTCCTTTAAAAGGCTGTGCCTGACCCCCACCTCACATATTTGGTCATATTATGGATCTGTCAAGATAGAACTGTACTTCAGCACATATTTTAGAGATATGTAGTATATTCTGTGGAAGTTACCAAGGAAATAAGTGAGATATAAATGTAAGGAGTTAATTTCATAAAATGCAGAAATAGGAAACAGAATTTACGCACATAAGACTAATAGAAATCAAATTATGTTATGAATTGACAAATGACATAGTAGAAGGAATATTTCACCCACAGTTTTAATTGAACTTAATCTTACAATAAAAAAAAAAAATCCTGAAGCTTACCCAAAGGCCCTATCACAATCAACAAAAGTATGAAAATATAATTTTTGAGATTTGCATTAAGTATATATTAAAGTATTATTCATTTTAAAAATAATACATTGATAAGGCCTAAAGGCGTAGTGTGATAATTTTTAGGGGACTTTTCCTACTGCTATTTACTTTTGAATACACTTGAAAAAGTGTTGCTTCATGAGTCTCCAAATTTTATTCTTTGCATGATTTGATTTTAAAAACGTAGAACTGAACAAACAGTTATTCATTACTTGTGTGTTGCAAGGAAGCTGAGAACAGAAGTGTTGATAAAAAGGTTGAATAATGGCTAGACTCTGAAGCTATTTTCCTAGGCAATTGTTTGGTGAACATTGTATTAAATCATAGACCCACAGAATATTAAAGGAGGAAGAAATTTGAAGATTGCCTAATCCGGCCCCCAGCCTCCCCCTCCATTTATACAGATGCAGAAACTAAGCCTGTGGGTTTGTTTCTCATTCACATTCTTAAGCAAGTCAGTAACTGACCCCAAACCAAAACCTCAGTATTCCTTGTTACAGGTAACATGATTCAGCTGATTTCCCTAAACCCTGCAAGTTTTCTAATATATATTTTATTTTTAAATATTTTACAAAGTTATTGTAATTGCATGGTTTAAAACTGATTAAAGGTATAGAGCAAAAAGTACATGTTTGACGTCTTGCTCTTTCATCTAATCCCTATCAGCCCTTCTCTCAACATACTCCTATCCAGGTAACCTCCCAAACATTGCTCGAAAATCATCATGTCATTGAGCTTTTTCTGACTAATTTAAATTGAAACTCTTGTTCTCATGACTCGTGATTCGATTTCTCTACATTAATTTCTCCATGGATCCATTTACCTTCTACCATATTATATGAGCTCATCGTCTCCTCTACTCCTCCCCTCCTTTTCTTTTCTTTTATCTTTTCCTTTTCTTTATTTTCTTTTCACTTATTAATAGTCTTTCTGCACTATAGTGCAAGACACACAGAGGAAGGAGTCTTTTCTTTTTAAACTGCTGTTTTCTCATATATTACAATAGTAAGAATTAATAAATCGTCACTGGATTAAGTTAAATTGAATAACTATGTGTCTGAGATATTTAGTGTATTTTTCCTTAAATATTAATTGATTCTCCTTTGTGGATAATCATAACTATTGCATTTTCACTGTGAATTATATCTTATAAAACTATCGTGTTCCCCCCCACCCCACTTTGTACCATTTTATGGTTTTGCCATGACCTCCATCTAAACTGAAAATAAAATCATGCCTCTGCTTCTTTTAATTTGGATTTCCATGGTGTACTTTCATAATTATTTTATTTTAATATTTTATTATGCTTTTTTTTTTTCAAAAGTGTTTGTATGTCAGCTTGCTCAAAGGAATTGTTGAAGGGGCCAGGATTTCTACCTTTATATCTCAAAGCAATGATGCCTAGACCAAGCTCCATGTTTTATTTCTGTCCTGTTTTTCTTCTTATTACTTGGAAGAGTAAATGCTTGCATAAACATTTTCCAGGACATTGTCCTTGAAAAAATAGATTACATTAATTACTCAAGATTCTTTTTTTGCCCTCTAATTATTTTTTTTAAATTTCGTATATATTGCTGCAACAATGATATAAACACATGTGAAAGTTCACCATTCCTCAAATACATGACAGCAAACACTACCACCACAAAATTACCAAAAGTCCTTTGCCATTGTCTGCTGAGCCCCACTACAACTTGTCCCCATCTCCACCCCATTCCCCGCTGATAACCTTAGTTCTATTGTCATTATCTGAAGGTTGTTTTTTGTTTAGTCTCTTCCTTTGCTTTGTTTCTTTATATTCTACATAAGAGATTACCCACTATTTTTCTTTCTCTCTCTGACTTATTTTTCTTAGCATAATCCCCACTAGCTCCATACATGTTGTCACAAATGACAGGGTTTCATAATTTTTAGTTGTGTAATATTCCATCACATATATGTGCCATGTGTATGTGTGTGTATATATGTATATGTACACATATATACATATAATCTTTATTCATTCATCTGATGATTGGCGTTTAAGTAGGTTCCAATTCGTGGCTGTTGTAAACAAGGGTGCAATAAGTACAAGGGTGCATACGTCTGTGCATATTAGTGTTTTTGTGTCTATTGAGCAAATACTCAGAAGTGAGATTTCCATTCTCAATTTTTTGAGAACTCTCCACATTACTTTCCAAATGGGTTACACCAGTTCAAAATCTCACAACAGTACAAAATGGTTTTTTTTTCCACATCCTTACCAACATTTGTTTCCAGACTTTTGGATGCCAATCTCAGAGGTAGAAAGTGGTACCTCACTGTTATTTTAGTTTGAATTTCCCTAGTAACAAGTGAGGAAGAACTTATTTTCTTATACCTGTTGGACATCAGTATATCTTCTTTCGAAATGTTTATCCAAATTTTCTGCCCATTTTTTGATTGGGAAGTTTGTCTTTCTATTGTTGAATTTGTTTTTGTTTTGAAGGAAAGATTCAGACAGGGATAAAGATGAGTAGGCAGGCAGGTAGAAAGAGAAAGGAAGAAACACCTTTTTAAAAAATATTTGTATTTTTTAATTGTTCACACTGATTGTTTCCTCCTGGACCTGGGACTCAAATCCAGAAGGTTGTGGCTTGCTCCTTCAGAGGCAATTGACCTAACCATTACTCCACCAAGGCTCACCCATTTTGTTATTATTTTATTTTTTAAAGGAAAGTGCAGGCAGGAATGAAGGTGAACAGAGGCAGGCTGGTAGGAAGAAAGAGGAGGAAGTATTTTATTTACTTTATTTGTTGTTTTTCCTGGTTGTTTCTGTTGGCACCCTGGATGCCCACCTTGGATCTTGGGATGAACATGGACTGTGCGCACCCTCTACTCCACCAGGACACACCTCTATTGTTGAGTTTTATTAGGTCTTTGAATATTTTGACTTTGTCTGACATTTGATGTGAAAATATCTTCTCCCAGTCAGTAGATTGTCTATTTCATGACACTTCCCTTCACTCTGCAGGCAATTTTTAGTTTGATGTAGTCCCATTTGTTGATTTTTGGTTTTGCTTCCCTTGTCATTGGTGTTGAGTCCTCAAAGACCTCTCCAAGGCTGGTATCATGAAATGATATGGCTACCTTAGAAATATTTTCTGGTCTTGCCTCAAATCTCTAATCCTTGCTGAATTACTTTTTGTGTATATGATTAGCAAGTGCACTAGATTCATTCTTTAGCCTGTAGCTGTCAAGTTTTCCCAACAACGTTTATTGAAAAGACTTTTCTTTCTTCATTGTCACGGATTAATTGGTCATATACATGTGAGTCTATTTCTGGTTTTGAGTCGATTTCAGTTTTTATTCACTGATCTGTGTCTCTGTTTTCAGTTCAGTCCTGTATTGTTTTGATCAGTATCACTTTGAAATACAGAACAACACCTAAGATTATGATACTTCCAACATATTTTTCTCTCTCATAATTTCTTTGACTATTCGGAGTCTTTTGCTATACCATATAAATTTTATTTTTCATTTCCTTGAAAAGTGCAGGTGGCATTTTGATAGGGATTGCATTAAACCTGTATATTGCTTTAGGTAAGATAATCATTTTAACAATTTTCTATCTTCCCAAACATGAGCATGATATATTTTCAAACTCTTCTTATGCTCCCCTGTTTCATTTAAGAAAGTCTTACAGGCTTCATTTTAGAAGATTTCACCTTCTTTGTTAAGTGTATATCAGATATTTAATACTTTTTGTTTCTATTGTAGACAGCATGATATTTTTTATTTCATTCTCTTCTATTGCATTGTTTACATATAAAAATGCAAGAGTTTTGTATATTATTTTGTATTCTACCACTTTACAGTACTCATTGATTAATTTTCATAGTTCTTGACAGAGATTTTAGAGGTTTCTACATATATCCACATGTCATCTGAAAATAGTGTTAATTTTACTTCCTCTTTTCCTAAGTTAATTCCTTTTATTTCCTTTTTCTTGCCTAATTGATCTGACTAATATCTCCAGTACCGTGTAAAATAGCAGTAGTGAGAGTAGACAACCTTGTCTTGCTTCTGACCTTAGAGAAATTGCTTTCAGCTTTTCACCACTGGGTATGATGTTGGCTCTGTGTTTATAATACATGCTCTTTATTATGCTGAGGCTACTTGTACCCCAGTAATATCTAGAGATTTTATTGTAAATGGGTGCTGAATCCTGTCAAAAGCTTTCTCTGCCTCAATCAACTTTTCTTGTTTTTGTTGATGTGGTGTGTTATATTAACAGATTTGCATCTGTTGAACCATCCTTGCACCACTGAAATAAATTGCACTTAGTCATGATGGATGATCCTTTCGATGTACAGTTGAATTTGGTTTGCTAATATTTTATTGAGGATTTTTACACCTATGTCAATTGGAGATAATAAACTGTAATTTTCTTTATTGGTGACATCCTTGTTGGCTTTTGGCATATGTGTAATGCTGGAATCATAGGAAGTATTTGGAAGCATTGTCTTTTCATTTTTTGGAAATGTTTGAGAAGAATAAGCATTCATTTTTCTTTGACGTTATGGTAAAATTCACTAGTAAAGCTGTCTAGTGTTGTGCTTTTATTTTAGGAGAAACTTTTGATTACTTCTTCAATTTCCTTGATTATGATATACCTGTTCCAATTATACTTATCTTCCTTATTAAACCTTGGTAAGCTGTATGTTTGTAAAAAAATCCGTCCATGAACTCAAATTTGTCCAATTCATTGGTATATAGCTATTCGTAGTCTCTTACGATGTTTTGTATATCTGAAGCATTCATTATAAGTTTTTCCTTTTTTATTCTAATTAGAAGAGTTTTCTATTTTTTTCTTAGTGAGCTGAGCAAAAGTTTGCAAATTTTAATTATATTTTTAAAAAATGATCTTTTGCTTTCATTAATCTGCTGAATTATCATGTTTATTTCTATTCATTTAGTTCTGCTCAAATATTTTATTATTTCTTTCCTTCGCCTAATGAATCATCAACCGTTCTAGTTACTTTAGATGTAGGGTTAGCTTGTTTATTTGTGAATTTTATTGTTTCTTGAGGTAGGTCTGGATTGCCTCTTATTACTGTTTTTGCTGCATTTCACAAACTCCAGTAGCTCCTGTCTCCATTATTGTTTCCAAAAACATTTGGAAATTCTCCTTTGACTTTCTCTTCTACCCTGGAGTAATTCAGAAGCATGCTGTTTAGTCTCCATGTATTTTGGAAACCTCATTTCTTTTTCTTTTTTTTTTTGGATATTGCTGGTTTTAAGTTATTGTGATCAAAGATGTTGCATATGACATGAATCTTTGTAAATTTATTGACATATGTTTTGTTTTCTAACACATGGTTTTCCTTGAGACTATTCCATGAGCCCTTGAGAAAAATGTGAATCCTGCAGTCATTGGATGAAGTGTTCAGTCTGTCTATTAAATCCATCTGTTCTGATTTGTCATTTGAGGTTGTTTCTTTGTTAATTTTCTTTCAGTTTGATCTGTCCATTGATGCAAGTAGGGTGCCGAAGTCTCCTATTATTGTTATGTTGCCGTCAATGTCTCTATTTAATTCTGTTAATAATTACTTTTTATATTTTGATGCTTCTTTATTTGATACATACAAACATATTAATATCTTTTTGCTAAATTGACTTCATAAACACATAATGTTCATGATCCATCATTTCTTTTGTGATCTTCTTTAGTTAGAAGTCTATTTTATCTCATATAACTGTGGCTATCCTTGATTTTTCTTAGTTGTCATTTGCTTTTTTGGAAGACCATTGTCTTTTCAACCATTGACTTTGAGCCTAGCTTTATTTTTGTTTTAAAGATGTGTCTCCTGAATGTACCAGAAAGTTGGGTTATGTTTTTCAGTCTATTTGCACTCTGCCTTTTGATTGTTGAGTTCAAATCATTAGCATTTAGGGTTATTATCCATAAGTCACTGTCTATTGCATTTTATTCATTGTTTTCTGGGTATTATTGCAGACATTACTTATGCTCTTTTCTTTCTATTTTTAGGTGGTTTGAAAACAATTATGCTGTTTTTAGTTTCCTTTTTTTATTTTCTTCTTTGTCTTTAGGATACCCTGAGGTTTACAAAAAAGTTTCTCTGCTAATAACCTGTTTTTAATTGAAAGCAAGTTAGTTTCGAGTTCATTCTAACTGTATACATTCTTACTATCCTCTTCCCCATGTTTCATATTTTGATATCTTGCTGTTAAGTGAAGTTCACTTCATTTTATAGAACTTTTTTTAGTAATTCTTATAAGGATGGTTTTATGGTAATAAGTTCCTTTAACTTTTACTTGTCTGTAAAGTTCTTTATCATTCCTTCAATTGTAAGTAATAATCTAGCAGGCTAGAGTATCCTTGGTTGGAAGTTCTTTTCTTTCAGCACTTTGAATATACTATGCCATTCCCTCTGGCCTGTAAATTTTCAGTTGAGATATTCTCCAGTAGACTTATGGGAGTTCCTTTGTTAACTCACTATTTCTCTCTAGCTGCTTTTAAGATATTCTCTTTATCTTGCATTTTTGACATTTTAATAACAATGTTTTGATGTAGGTGTTTCTTTGGGTTTCTTTTTTGGAACTCCTTGAGTTTCCTGGGTCAGGAGGTATGTTTACTTCTTCATGTTAGGGAAATGCTCAGCAATTATTTCTTCAAATACAATATCTTCCCTCTTCTTTCTCTTTTCTGCTTCTAGGGTCCCTACAATATAAATGTTGCTCCTCTTGATGTTATCCCATACCATATGCTCTGTTCATTTCCTTTCATTCTTTTTCCTCTTTGTTGGTCTATTTGAGTGCATTCCACTGCTTTATATATAAAATTCACTGTTTCTACTGGAGGCTTCTTTTAGTCTAGTGTTGAGCTCCTCTGTTATGTTCTTTTCTTGGCTATTTTGTTCCTTATCATTATGAATTTTGTTTAGAAATGTCTCATTTTCTTTATTTTGTTGTATTTCTCTTTTTGTCCTTTTATTGTTTTCCTGATTTCAGTATCATTCATTTCATTAAAATGATTATTTTAAGGTCTTTATCAGGTAGTTTACTTAAGTCTGTTGCTTTCAGATTTTCCTTTGGGGTTTTGTTTTGGTCCATCATTTTGAGGACATTTCTCTGGTTTTCTAATCTGCTTGACATTATTTTTATTTATATGTTGTTATACATTCCTCATATAAAAGCCTGGGATAGGGTGTCAAGTTGCACAAGAAAGAGCTGGGTGTGTGGGTCTGGAAAGCTGGATTTCCTTTAATTGTGTGATCACAACACTCACCAGATTTGTTGAAGTTCCAAGTAAACCCTGCCTGTGTTGATTGGAATTGGCACAGGGAATACAGAGGTTTCCCTCTGAATCACTGGCAGGAGCAACAAAGTCCATGGAGAGAGACCCAAGAGTTGTGGTTCCAATCTGCAAGCTGGCCATGGTCCCAACACAGTCCAGAGAAGAGAAAGAGTTTGGAGCTGTTGTTAGTAAAATATCATTCTTCCAAAAGTTCCTTTTTCCTTCAGAGGAATGGCAGTCCCAGCACAAGGAGGCAAGTAATCAGTCTTAAGGGTGTAATTGCAGGAGGTACCAAGCAGATAGGAAGTTGTTGACATAGGCTGCTGGGAGCCTCCATTTTGATGGAAACTTTCCAATTATTTTACCCATGATAGATGTAGAATTAAGCGCCCCTTGCTGGGAAACAGTCAACTACCTCCTTGGATATTTTTTAACCTGGCCATCAGTTTCTGGATGCCTGCAGAAAGGCATAATAAACAGCTACAGTTTTGCATCAGTGTGCATATGGTGAAGAGTTAAGGTGTTACTGCACCCTAGGGATTTTCCCATTATGGTGGACTCCAGCACAAGATTATCAGTGAGCATACCCTTACATAAGGATGTTAGACCTATTTCCACCGAGAGGCAAGGCTCCTGGCACATTGACTGAAAGCCAGTTCCCAGATATGGGAGTGCTTGCTGTGGAGTTGTTGGAGGGTGTCATTTTCATTGATCTTTCCCCATGACCCTGGAATCTTCTACCAGGGTGGAGTGGTGCTGAAATACACTGGTTTCTTCTACATTTTATGGAGACGCATGTTCCCTCTCTTTGTGGAGGTATTAGTCCTGTTTTTCAACATTTATATTTTCCAAATCAGTGTTTCTTGGTTGTACTGTGGGGAGGAGAAGAGCTTAATATCTTGTAACCCTCCCCTTCTTCATTTTCAAAGAAACTACAGTAAGGTCTCCAAGTCTGTCTTACTTTTGTCATTGCACCATCTTCTTTGACACTGAACACTCTTTCTCTATTTTATAAGGACCCTTGCAATTACTTTGGTGCTTACCTAGAGGTCCAGGATAATCTCTTCATCTCAAAATTCTAATTTAATCATATCTGCAGAGACACAGAAGTAAAGTATTCACAGGTACCAGAGATTAGAATGTGGACATTTTTGATAGGGAATTATTCAACCTAACACATTATGTATGCCAGTGGGAAAATATTTGGTAAAACTGTCACTTACTCTAAACTGAGAATTATGAAATAAATTCAATGCTCTTGTCCTCTGAGGTACACTAGAAGGTTGAACAAGTTGGTTTCAGGCAGAGTGTCAGTAATATATTTTGGTTGCTTTTATTTCCATGCCATAAAGCACTATAATAAAGTGATGCACTCAGAAGACTTAGGGCTTTTTTTCAATGCTAACACTAGAGGAGTTGTGTGTTTCATTTTATCATCTTAGCCTTCACCATAGCCATAAAATCATATCTGATTTGCTAGTTCACTGTGATAAACATAAAGGTACTGTGGACTTGGATTCATAAACTTGCTTCTTGAAATTGTGCTTTAAGCACTGATTTTTTTTTTTTTTTACATTATCATGGTATTATGAATGCATATATACATACATACATTCCATTTTCACTAACTCCTCTTTTCTTTTTCTTTTATTATTTCCTTATTATCAGATAATACACCTTTGCCTTCTCTAATTTATTTCCAATTTTTATGTTTGTTTTGCAAGTAAATATACTCAATATTTTTAGTCAATTTTTTTTCATGCTTTAACACATTTTTCCTTAATTAATTGAAATCTTTTTAAATAGTTTTCTTGAAAATTCCTCTTGGGGATAAAATTTTATTTTTCTCATGCATTTAAAAACAATTGTGTGTAACTTTTATATCTGAGCATGTCTGTTCTAAATATAAAATTCATTGATTATGATTTTCGTCTTAAATGACTTCTATGTATCGCTTCACTGACAGGTGCCAAAAACTTGCGAAAGTGGAGGCCAACTTGACTTGTTTTATACTTTATACGTGTCGTAATATGTTAGTCTGTCTCTTTTATTTTTAATGTCCAAAGTTTTTGATAGATTATATTTTGGCCTGCCTGTTCTAGGGAAGTTTTTACGCGGCAAGTTATTCTTTCTTGTTATGAAAAGGCAAGTCTTCTTTCATAATTTGTTTCTGTGGTAAAATATAGATAACATGAAGTTTACCATTTTAATAATTTTAATTGTACAGGTCAGTAATATTATGTGTATTCTCATTATTGAAATGTACAACATATAGCAATCATGACTCATCCATCTCCAGAATATTTTCATTTTACCAAACTGAAAAGCCATACTTATAAAGCAAAACTCCCAATTTTCTTACTACCCCAGTCCCTGGCAACCATTCTATACCATTCTACTTCATGTCTCTCTGAATTTGACTATGTTTGGTGCATCACATAAATGGAACCACAAAGTATTTGCACTTTTGGTGATTCTTCATGATTTTATCTCGTTAAAACCTTCAATTTTCATTTCACTGTCATCAAAGGATCAAAGTAGGTTATCCTATAGAGAGGAAAGGAATTTTCAAATTTGATGGATCTAGTCTCCCATAAGTCTAAGATCATTTCATATTAAAAAAGCAAATACATAAACAGGAAATTCATAAAATAAACACAAACACACGGACAATAAACATGGAAAAATTCAGTCAATCAATTTAAGGTAACAATTTTGCAATAGTATACAACATTTGCCAGTCAACTTAGAAAAATAGAATTAATAACTGATAACTTCAAAGATATTTAAGGACTCAGATAAATAAGTCGTTTGTTAGACTTATAGTAGCCATATAGTTTGTTGAAGCTATTTGGCAAAAATATTTTAGCAGCACCTATCAAATTTTTAAGTCAAATGTATAAAGACTTTTATTGCATATTTCCATTTTTAAAAGCTATCTGGTAGATTTGCATCTAAAATAGGTCTTAAATGTAGTTTTACTGAGTGATGTAACAAAAATTAGCCAACTCATCTGTTAAATAATAACAGTAAACTCAGTTTGCAATAATTACTTGTAACTAATCAGTAAATGTGAGCATAAAACAGCTTAGAGTTGGAATGAGAGTAGGAAGCTAATTGTAAAACTATGATAAAGATTCATATGTGGTTGCTAGGGGTATTTGGGAAATCTCTGTACCTTCTGCTCAATTTAGCTATGTAATTAAAACTTTTCTAAAAATAATTCTAAGAGATAGTTATTTTTAATAAAGAAAAGTTTCTCACTCTAAAGAAATAAATCCTCATTGCTTACATTTAGCATTGTCAATAGTTATATATACCTAAGGTTAATTTTTATAAATTATTTGTATTTGAGAGTATGATATATTTGTATCATCATCTCTAAAATGTTTACTTTCTTTTGCCATCATTATTTTTGACTATTCTATTTGAAGGTATTTCTTTAAATGATGTCTTGCACAATTATGTCGAACTTACTTGCAGTGCAATTACACTCTATATGTGTTAATCACACAGGATAAAAATGAACATCACAATCTCCTAGATTTATAAATGAAATGAGTTCACCCAATGATGCCAGATCCTTTGGTTAAATTGATTAAGAGGAGATAACAGGGTAAGGAGATAATATTGGAAGACTAAGAAATAAGTAGATATTTCTGGCATAAAATAATATAATATGTGAAAACAATATCAGAGAAAGATAACCTTCGTGTTATCTGCGCATCTTCAGCTGCAGGTGGTTTGTCACATAAGATTGAAAATTTTTTCAATCTGAAACCACATATTAATACAGCTAGTCCCTCAGGTATATTGGTGAGAACAACTGTGATATATAAGTAGCCTACATCTCCAAATGGAAGTGAGCCATCTTATCTCTTTAATTTTTTATTTTAATTTTATTGTAAAGGAAAGGTGCAGGCAGAATAAAAGTGAGCAAAGAAGCAGGAAAGAAGGAAGAGGAGAAGCATTTTATTTAGTTATTCATCTTAGTTGTTCCCTGTTGGCCCCAGGTCTCGAAACCCAGTCCTTGGTATATATGTGGACTGTGTTCATTTCTGGTGGTCTTAACTGCTAGGCCACCAGGGCATGTCTTGTTTCTGCTTTATATATCTCTGTGATGAATACATCTCTTGTCTTTTTCATTCAAAAAACTATAACTTTCTACTGGTTCTTTTGCTACCTTATTAATCACATCATTATCTTTTGATGAAAAGTCTATGCTACTAATTAACATAAAGTTAGTTCAAAAATGCCTAAGCAAACAAAAACACTGGAAGTCTTTTAAGATAATATTTTAAAGTATATTTTTCTTTTTTATTTTCTTTAACCATGAAACACTTTAATGGTGCATATTTGGGGGAATACTTCCATTTAAATTGACAACTAACATTTTAAGTTACATTTAAGCTTTATCCTCATTGTTTACTTTTAATTCTTTAGCTTACTACGTTTTTTGTTTTATTTTGTTTATTTCTTTTTAGGATCATTATTCCTTGTGGTTTTCTGGTTCCCTTTATTTCTGCTTTTTTTTTTTTTTTTTTTTTTTTTTTTTTTTTTTTTTTTTTTTTTTTTTTTTTTTTTTTTTTTTTTTTTTTTTTTTTTTTTTTTTTTTTTTTTTTTTTTTTTTTTTTTTTTTTTTTTTTTTTTTTTTTTTTTTTTTTTTTTTTTTTTTTTTTTTTTTTTTTTTTTTTTTTTTTTTTTTTTTTTTTTTTTTTT